>OV725081.1:69525488-70150904 GCA_928085145.1 Nezara viridula
AACTATTTTTATTTCTCAAGGTATACAAATTATCCACTCGCCTTTCTAACTATACACTTATTTCGAATTCCTACCCACTACCAAAGTTATTTGAAATGAATTTAAAATCCATTACCACCTTGGATAAACAATAAAGCCAGTTGCCATTTCTCGTTAAAAAATTAAACACAATTAGCCAATCCAAAACAAGCTCTGAAACAATGCTTTTTTACTCTCCTGAATTATTACGAAGATTTCATCTACATTTACACTGATGGATCAAAAATCAGAAAATGTGGGATGTTGGAAAGTACTGTCAGCCGAGACTATACGCTACTGTATCCCTTCTACTTATTATTCCGTATTATCCTCTTTGCTATTTGCCATCGATTTATCTCTAACCATAATCTTGAATGATGGAATTAATAATACTTCTAATTCTACTTTCTTGAATGTTTTTCTTTTTTATATATTTATTTGTTTTACTTACGACTTATTTAATTTGCTACCAATTTCTGTATTTTTTATTTTTTTTTTAATTTGATTTCAAGATACATTTCTATGGTTGTATAGTTTTTACCTTTGTTATATAGATATATATTTTTATTTTTTATTTTTTTTTATTGTATTGTATATATAGTATGAATAGGCCTCACTCAGCTTTAGAACTCAGTGCCCTTAAATGTGGCAAAATGTATTATTTCTCAATAAAAAGATTTTTTTTAAAAATTATTCTTTCTAATAGCATTATAATTCTGAACGATTCTTGCTCACCCCACAAGTTTAATACAAAATTTCCAATTCTGCAGAAACCCATGCATTCTCTATCACACAAACAAGCAAAAATATTAAATTTATCTGAGTACCAAATAATGCAATAAGCATAAAGGTAATGAACTTGCTGATACTGCTGCAAAAGAAGCATGCTCCTTATTTCCAGTGCCTGATATAAACACATTGCTGACTGACTACAATAAAGCAATACGGAACCTATGTAAAAAATCTTGGCGTTACTCTTTGACCGAGATTCCAAGTAACAATAAAATGAAGAAAATCTACGATGACACTAGTCCACTCCGGATTAAAGAATAGGGCACACGAGACTTACTCATGTTCACCTCCTTGATGGGAATTCTCCACCAAGATGTCGCAGCTGCAATATAGTTTTATCAACAGAACATATTTTAGAACATCATCCGACCTTGGATAAATCAAGGACCTTGTATCGTCTCCGGAGATATCGACAAGCACTACAATCTGAAAACTTAAAAAAATTGTTCCTGTTTCTGAAAAAAAAAAAACACAATTACTCCTAACATACTTAAACAACACATCCCTTATAAACACACTTACCACGTACATCTGAATTAAGCTACTCAGTTGTAACAATAGATTGGTCATAGACATATCTTAACAACACAATCTCATCAGAAACAACATAATCTTTTCACAGACATATATTTATTGGAATGTAATGAAATTGAAGGTGCCTCTGACTTTAGCAGTTGCACATGACACCCAAATAAAACTAAATAAATACTGTAACGAAACTATTTATTTATTGTTTCAATTACAATTCATTTGATATTGCCCTCAAGAAAAAAAAACAGGTAATATGAGGAAATAAACTATATCATTTTATGATTAATACAAGTTTCTTACAATGAACTTAATTAAACCAGTTTTCTTCTAGGAAAATAACTTCATACATATTTATTTTCTACGTTAAACGCCAGAAAGAAAGTCATTTCAAATTCCTGTTCCCTCCTTATCCCACATGGATTTCCATGACTTACTCAAAGCTTTATCATTAGCCTCATAATGATAATGGGGCTCATAATATTTTAAGATAAAAGAACTTGATTTTTAGAGAAAACAAATATTTGAGTTCAGCTTGATTTTGAAGCGATTTGATTAATTGAAGAGTTTCTACTCGATACTTCGATATAATACATCAGCTATATTCAATAAATCAAAATAACGTTTCTACGCCATGATTTTTAAGAAGTAGTATTCATTTTTTGTAGACCAATGTCGGTTTACGATACTTTTCTCGTTCACTATAGATCTTTTCCTATATAGCAGAACCCTGATTATCCGCAATAAGATACCTATGGCGAACACATGATATTTTATAAATGTCTGCTTTTCTAAGAGGTTTATTTATTGATCAAATATACTGTATTTTTATATATTAATTTTATTTAGTTTTTTTTTTATTTGTCATTAGAAACTATGGATTAGGTTAGTATGAATTAGGTTACAAATATTTTCTACGCCCATACTTAATTATTTATGATACTTTTTATTTGTATATTAGTTTTAAGGATTGTCCATTGCATTGATTGATAAGTATGCTGGGTCTGTAGCAACCCAATATAATTAGGCAGCACCCGTTTATGAAAATAAAGTTATTCTCTCTGCTCTTGGGAAAAATCGTTGATCTTGACCATATCAGAGAAAAATCTGGCCTTTGTATATCTCCAAAAAAAAAATCTATGGTCACGGTTATTGAACTACCAGGAAGGCAATTTTGACCCTATTAAAAAGTTTTTTCTTTATTAATTATTTATGACATTTAAAAAAATTTTAGAAAAAATGCATTCAGTAAATGTCATAAAAGAAAATAATAACATGTAAACACATGTTGAGAAACAAACCACTGATAGCACTCTAAAAAAAAAAAAAAAATATTTACAATAGGAGATCTCGAGGACATCTTCTTTTCAGACGTCTCGGAGGGTTATCAGGGGTCGAGGATGAAGCAAGGCAAGAGAGGGTTCGGATGGTTCTGAAGTTTATTATGGAAGCATTGGGATCTTGATTGGGCCAAATCGGAAAAAATAAGGAACATTAAGGTCCTTTTGGATTATTTTATTTGTCACAAAGTAAGGAGCATTGAGGATTATACGAAGGATTTTAGATTGTAAGAATTGGATTCGTGAGGAATTCGATGGCTTTGTGGATGGAGCCCCAAATCTCAACTACGTAAGTTCAAATAGGTCTTATTATAGTCATGTATATGAGTCTTTTGTAATTAATTGAAAGCTTAGTGCGTTTGTCTAGTAAGTGCTATCTTTTCTGCGAATTCTTGAAATGTTGATTAGAAGTCTACTGATTTCTTTCTGAATTACGAAAGAACAGATGTAAAAAATAGTGAACTATACAATGAGATATAGCATATAGTAATATGTAGTATATACTATATAATAATATAAAATATATAGGCATTCCAATGGATCCTAGCTAAATCCAATAAATAAGAAACATCTTGTTAACTAACAGAAGGTTCTATGCGACATTATTTTATTTATTATTATTTGCGTGAAATATTTTATTTTATATTCTTGTGAAATAGAACAAGCAGCGACATAGTGGTATACATCCCCAATCATATCTAAATTAAAGAAACTATTCAATCTTTGTTGATCACTCCCCATAGCTCAACTGTTAAAATACACTAATTGTTCCCGAAATTTCTATCAAGAGAGGAAAAAGAAGGGAATTCCTTCTCACATAATAGCATTTTAGGGGGAAAAAATTACGACTGCTTAAAATATACGTACTAGTATCAGTAACTGAATAAATTATGATAAATGATGAATATTCAGGACGCAGTAATTATAAAGTTTTTATTAGTGCCGACGTTTCAACCCAAACATGTGGGTCATCATCATGTTTGAAAATTTGTAATACAATCATAGATATAGTGTTATACGACGGATAAAGGTTAATAATAAAAATATAGTGATTGATGATACATGAAATAGACAGATGAAATATGTAAAAAGTTATATAATTATAAAATAATGTATACAATCAATTTATAAAACATGTAATATTTTCTCTTACTGACCGAGTTTCGAGCACTGAAGGTATTCAAGAAGTACTGACATTTTGGTAGGTAAGTAAAAGCGTCGGGGGAGAATTTCGCAGATGTGCTTTTTCAGAATGCAATTTACTGAATAAATAATTGATTGGATAAATTATGATTCATTGATGCGACAATGAAATTTATTAATCACCTCGTCTATGCTTTCGACAATCGATTTTAAATATTTCGAGATATAAAACAGTTAAATGATCGATTAATTTTAATAATTTGTAATTTCTCCAAAACAGATTTCTGCCCAATTATCTGGTCATACTGAATTATCTGGTTTCTTTCCTAAAAATTACCTCTGGATTCTTAAAAAATCCTTATTCAAGAATGATGCTAACTGTTTACCACCGTAACAGATTAAGCATTTAGCGAAAGTTACGAGAATACACCAATTTTCTTTCAGTCACGGTATGTTTTTCGTTTTGTAGAATATGCCTGTATTTATTCTGTTTATTAGTGAGCTTTTATTATTATTATTATTTTCTTTGATTGTGTTATTCTTTGCAAAATTGTGTTATAGATTATTGTGTTGTTTTTCTGTCTTGCTTTCATCTAGTTTTTTATGTATTTTGTATTTTCTATTTTTTATTATCTTCCTTACTTTCTTCTGTTTTGAATGCGACCATGGTATGATTTATTTATTAGTTTTAAGGGGTATAAGTTATGTGTCAAGATTTTTTTTTTAAAGATACACTCTTGAGGTATTTAGCACAAAACTGTAAAGTGGTAATAAATAAAGAGTAATTACGGGCGAGGGAGTAAGATGTGGAGACGGGGCCATAAATCGGTCCCCGTGGCCGGGAGGGGGCGTATTGACTCACGTAGTCAGTGACGTCACGGGAGGCGGCGCCATCTTGCCGTGACGTAGGAGCCGCAGCCGAGTATTTGTCAGCCTGCTCACTTGTTCTTATTAGGGCACACCTACCCTCGCTCTATCGTCTAAAAATATCTTTGCGATCAATTTGTCTGTCTCCTCTCGATATTTAGTCATCATTGCCCTGTTATCAACCTCGGAGTTAGCCATGTTCAGAATTTGTACCACAGCCTTCATGATAGCTATAGTTTGTTATTTACTACAGTTCAATGGCGGGTCCTGAAATTGATCTTGTATAATCACTCTTAATAATGAATGATCATCATTATCTGATGATGATAAATCTAATGTAAATAATCTTAATGATGAGTGATACTTAAACATTCTCAATATGTCCTTTTTTAAATTATAACAAATATACAATAGGGTCGAGAGAAAAAACACTTTTTTTCGAGGGATAACTTTCTAATAGTATTTAAAAGTTGCTCTTTTATTTCAAGAAAAACACTACGAACGTTTGCCGTTCTATATTGAGGCTCCGTAAGATCCTGAAAAATATAGTTTTTTTCAAAAAAATTTTGAAAAATTTGAAATTTTTTTCTACTTTGGATCAACATTTATTCGGTAATGTTAATTGTAATTACTTTTCACCATTCGAATATGTTTTCAAATACAGTTCTTAAAATAATAACATCCGGAACTACTTAAAACAACTGAGTGATAGTGATAATTAAATTATCAATCATTGGTTATTTGGTTATCATTATTGCTCAACAATTATTGTTTCGCGTGTTTTACTTTAAAAGAGATTTTATGTACAAATAAATTTAATTTTTCTTTACTTTACTTTTGCATTTTTTATCAATAGATCCTACTTACCTATAATACTAATGACATGAAGTTTAGGTTCTCAAACTTTATATCTCAATTATTCGAAGAAATTTTTCAGAAAAGGCTGTTTACCAAAAGATATTAATGTTTTTGTTTTTTTTTTGTTTGTTTTTTTATTTCTTAATGACATTTACAACTGTATTACATTAATACATCTAGTAAATTTGGACATAATAGATACAATGACATGAATACACTTGCTGAGTAACTACCCAATGGTAGCACTCTAATGATATGACTACATTAGGAGATCACGGGGCCATCTTCTTTTCAGACGCCTCGGAGGGTTATCAGGAATTGAAGAGGAAGCAAGGTTAGAAACGAGAGGGTTGGGATGATTCTGAAGTTTATTATGGAAGGATAGGTATCTGGATTGGGCCAGATCTGAAACATAAGGAACATTAAGATCTTTATGGATAATTTTATTAGTGACAAAGTAAGGAGCATTGAGGATTTTACGAAGGATTTTGGATTGTAAGGATTGGATGCGAGAGGAATTCGATGGTTTAGTAGAGTCCCACAGCTCAATTCCGTAAGTCCAAATAGATCTTATTATAGTCAAGTATATGAGTCTTTTGTAATTAATGGAAAGTTTAGAGCGTTTCTCTAGTAAGTGCTGAAGTAATCGGAAACGTCGAGCGGTTTCTTGTCGTTTCAGTCTAGTATGAGGATTCCAAGTTAGTCGCTTGTCCAGGTGGAGTCCTAGGTATCTAATTTGCTCAACAGGGATAAGTGGAGTATTGTTAAAGGAAACTGTAGGACAGGCAGTCGTTGGTTTACGGCGAAGGGTAAAGGTAATTTGATGGGATTTATTGGAGTTTATTTTAATTTTCCAGTTTTGACACCATTCTTCAAGATTTATGATGTGCAATTGAAGCATTTGGGATGCAATTGATGGATCATTATTTACTGATAGGATACATGTGTCATCGGCATATGTGGTGATGACAGTGTTGGGATAGGTAGGGATGTCAGCTGTATAAACTGTATAGAGGATAGGACCTATATTAATGTTAATTCTGAATTGAATTAATCTCTTATAATTATTTTTATTATTTCCAAATCGTTGCTCAAAGACAGTTATTGTACTGATAATGTCCAAAACTGCTTAAAACAATAACATTATAGTAATATTGATTCCACCAATTTTTGCAGTTATTTGACTTTTTGAGAGATTTTAGATAGGGATTAAAAATAAAATTTTGTCATGAATAGTTACCAAAATGATATGATAGAAAAAAAGGGTTAATGTTATAATTAATAATCAGTCATTAATACAAAAGAAATATTTTTTATTTATTTATTTTTGACATATTCTGCCATTTGCACCTGCGCTGCAGCGCACCTAGCAAATTTGATATATTACTGATCAGTTGTGAGTTTTTTTTATTAACTCCATTTTGTATTTATTGTAGCAGGTGCTTCGGACAAAAGAACAATTAAACAATAATTTATATATTCATTAGTTTTACATAGTTTTTTTTTTCTTCAATTTTTCATAGTGACAATTAGCAGATTTGTTAATAAGTCGAAAATGGCATGATAGGCATGACGAAGAATGGTGCCCAGCAGCACCTCTATCGGAAAAGAAAATAATTAATATTACTACTTAATTGTTTTAAGTAATTTTACATATTATTGTGTTAAGGAAAGCGTTTGAAAAAAAATCGAATGTAGTAAATGTAGTCAGTTAAATAATAATGGACAATTTCTTTTATAAACCAATCAGGAAAGAAAAATAAAATGAAACAATTTTTTTTCTTCTCAAGAGTGTATTAAAATTTTACTGTCTGAGAATTATTCCCTTTTTCCTTGTTCTTCCTTCAACATAATTGGTCGACGTTAACAACTAAACTGTCCATCTTCACGACCCCTTTATCTGAAACGACTGTACCAGTGTATCTTAAGTACAAAAATAATTTCAAACCAATAAAATCTGAAGGTTTTTATATTTGTCTAGATTTTTACTTATATTTTTATTCACAGTTTTCAGAATTACACGATATTCAAACTTTTACTAATCAAGTGATTTGGGGATAAGCCCCTTTTTGTAAATTGATACCATGAAATGCATATATCTTAACACCATTACGGTATTTTATGGCGACTGCAGAGGTCACCTACAGAAAGAAAATTTTTTTTTTTTTTAAATACAACAAGCAGTTGTCAACTCTATATGACTCAAAAACGCTCCAATATCTACTGTTATCAAAATTAAAATGTTTCTGTAAAAATATTTTATGCGTTTTCTAAACTCTTTTTCGATCGTATAAACCTTCATTTTATAAGTGGTTAGAAAGTTTTTAAAATTTCAGATTTTAGGATTTTATCAAATCGATATTTTTAAATATATCAAAAAAATCCAAACTATAATTCCATGAGTCTCTAACATGCTGGTAAACAGTTGACTTACAACCGTTATATCCTTATATCAAAATAGTTATTCAATATTTCGATACTCAGCAGTTTGATTATGTGAAATGTTACCTAATTACATTTTGTAATAAATTCATGTTTTTTTTTTGTTTTGTTTTTTTTTTACCTCGCCTTTTAGGCTATACGGGATTTTCCCGGGCCGGGGGGTGAGGGCGGGGAATTTAAAATCCCCTCCATCACCGGGACGCGAACTCCTACTTTTTATATCATCTCAAATCTCTGTTATCCGGTTGCCAGGCAACTAGCGGTGCTGTTACACACGCTTTAGCCTATTTGGCCACCCCGCCCCCATGGTATATTTGTTTGTATATCATATATGTATAGCTTAATTAAATCATTAATTAAGGGAGAAAACCTGGTGGTTGAGCGTGAGCATGGCCTGATCATCTCCTAGCACAACCGTTGAAGCAGTCCTTTTTATTAAAGTACTGAACCCAAGACCCTTCATGGGTTATAATGATACAGTTTTTTTCTTTATTTTCATTTATGTAAATACTCTCTCGTCTTCTATCTTCTGGACCGCACATCCTCATTCACTAACGTAACCAGTAACTAATCTATAACACAATTCTGAAACAAACTTGGACAAATGGAGCCATGCATTGAGATTCTACAAAGTATACTACAACAACTAACAAACTACAAACAACACAATCCAAAATTCTTCAAAAAGTTGTTAACGTGCCCTATTGAATTTCAAATTAACCTATCCTTATCAACTTAAAAACATCAACAATAAAATCTTACATCCATGACGGATACACAATTAAATTTTTAATTAAAAATTAACCCAAATTATTCGTTTTATCACTTTTCTCCTCCATTTTGGCTAGTCGAGAATCATTTTTTTCTGTCGACAAGTACATTCTAATCATATCTTAGTTCATGATAGAAATTCTGACATTTCGGTAGGTTTCGCTGTTTCTTGAAAAATTATCAATATACATAAATTCATATAAGCAAGCGCTGATTGCTAAATTTATAGGAACTATGCAATACTGTAATGTATAAATGCGTTATCCAGACAAAAAAAAATCATCTTATCTTGTTTATGTACTCTCTAAGGACTCCATATTTCCATTTCCATAATCAACAAGGATATTCCAACAAGCTGATAAAATAGATAGCTGATTGCCACTATTACTCTTTAGCAGGTGCGAATAAAAAAAAAAAAACTTTAATAAGATACGTTTCTCTACTTACGACTAATTATATTTTAAAATTTAAATGCGTTAAATCTAACCCACAGAGAATGTATATATATATATTGAAGGCTGAATATTTTTCCACATATCCGCAATGGTTTAGTGTGCTGAGCTTCTTCCCTTCAGCATTTCTCAATTGAGTAGAACATATAAAGTATTTTTATGAATCGAGTTGATGAGACAGTTACATTTAAAACCCTCCTATTCCTATTTCTATCCCAAAAACAGTCAGACCCCGCTAACTTTTTATGTAAATTTATATATTATTCGAAATAATTTACATATAATTCATGACTTAAATACTTACTATCAGATTCGTCTTCTTTTTTCTTTTTCTTCAGAAACCCAGAGTTTATTGCTATGAAGATTGTAATGCATTTTTTTAAAGTTTATACTTATGTTTTACCACTGTACATAGTTTTAAGTGCCTCGGCAGGGTTTCAAGTGAATTTTATATAGATTTTTTTTTATTTTGTACATAGTATGTTTAACTAATATTTTCTTTATTATTACTTTTTATGTTTGTTTTTACTTAGGCCAGATATAATACTTTAATTTCATACTTTTTTGTTATTCTAAAGGGACTTCGTCCCAGAGTAAAATTATTTTTCTATTCTATTCTATAAGAAAGTAATTGAGATTTTGAAATTCTATTTAATTTCTCTCAGATAACCATTGATGAAACAATTCAAAAACTTTTTATTTATTTTCCGAATATTTTAATTTTAGATTTTCCGGAAAAATATAAGAGGAATGCACTACCTCAGTGAGCTCTGCTCCTCATCCTTTTTTTTATATATACTTTTTGCAAGTGCATCATTGCCATATAAATTTAGCTCCATTATGTTTATAATAAACAATTTTAATCCAATAATAAATAACAAATAGAGAAGGATGTATCGACAAAGGGAAGGCGGACAACCCTGACAATGAACCCTCGCGTGACCGAACTGATCATTAATGCCTTCCAAGTCGTTGACCAGTTGGGCTCTTCTCTTCAGTAGCGACCGGGCAGCTTATTGCGTCACACCAACCGATGCCCTTTCACAATGTTCTGTCATACCTCTTCTTCAGGATATTCTCCCCTCCGAGGTAGGTCGAGTGGATTTATTTACCGAGTTACGTCAGTACTAAAAATATATTATATTGGGTCATTTGCTAAGCTAGCATCGTAACGAATCGGCCGTTATGCAGTTATTTAGGAACTGTTATACACACATGAAATTAGTTACCTCTCGATTTGCCCGCTTTTCAATTTAATTTTCAAAATCCTTTTGTTTTGCTTTTTTTTTAAAAGAACATTAATTATGCAAATCACTTCCGTACTCCTATAATGCTAAGAATAATATAAAAATACATTTATAACATAAGCTGAGAAGTAGCATATCAAATTAATATTCAATGAATAATCGGTTGTATAAAATCAGCGGTAGCAATTTTAACTGCTTATTTTTTTTTTATCTTCATACCTTCATCTCCACCTGTCATGAGAATGACAATCATCAGAATTTTATTGGATTATAAATGATAATAGCATCAGAGGTATGAGGAAGGATAGCACCCAGCGGCACCTCTTTCTGGTCTTTGTTCGCTATCGTAAATCAGAAAAGGAGATCTCTCATCCAGCTCCTCTTCAGTCTTTTTCTAATTTGCAACAGTGGCCATGATGGTTCTAAGTATGTTTTTGTGTCCTCGTAGTTTAACATCAAATCGTGAGTAAAGAGTACGTTTGTGTTGGTCGATAGTTGGTTGTCGTATGTCTTTATCTAAAGTTTTGTTGTTTACGTAACAGAGAGCTGCTGTTATTAATCGTAAAATTTTGGACTGAAAAGATTGTAGTTTTCATAATTGAGTCTTTTTTGCAGAACTTTAAATCTGTGAAGAGTAATTCCGAATGGTTTAAGTAAGTATGTATGTTTAGTTTTGGTCTGATTTGCAATTTTGATTTGAAAAAAAAGAGAATATAGTATTTGAAGTTTGTTTAAAGTATTTCGTTTTATTTAGACGTGTACGCCCCTGTCATTTTTTCTGTTGAATATTAGTCAGAGATAGCGTACTGTTTTAGTCTGAGGAATTTGGTTGTTGACGTCATAAAATGGCGGGCATGACGAAGTGTAAATGTTATGCGTTCTGATTTGTCATGATTTGATCTTATTTTCCAAATTAAGTAAGTGATTTTATAAATACAGTGAGGCTTGTCTAGAGTTATGGTGTTTTGTTGAAATTACTGTTAATTTAATTTTTGTTTCCATATCTATTCAATTATACTTTTTAATTTTACATAAATTATTTTTGTACATTTTAGTAATATACCTTTCTTTATTTTAATCACTAGTACATTCTTAATTCAATTTCTCATTATTTCTCGTACTTCATCCTCCTTTCTTCTTCATCATGAATATATTTTAAATTATTTTAGAACAACAAAAATTATTGCTAAATTACAGTATGAACTTGTGATAGGGCTTACTTTTAAGTATAGCACAATATTTCACTACAGCATTAGTTTACATGGAACCCTACTTTGCATTAAAACATTTATTTCCCATTCAGTAGTAATAAAAGTAGACATTAATAATTAAATTAATAAAACTAAAACTGAGACAGAAACTGAATACATATACATACTCACTTAAACCCATATGGACATACTCATCACATATATATGGTATCGCTAGAAAGACCCAAATAAAAAAACCTCAAACCTTCCAATCAAAATTATAGCGACTCATAACAAAAGCACTTTGGTATGTAACTAACAAAACTCTACATACTGACCTCCACCTTCCAACAGTTGACCAACATATAACGACCCTTTATCAACGATTTTAAATGGATATAATAACAGACTAATACGTGGCCACAGCTGACATACCTCATGATGAGGAGACTAAAAAGGCGTTGGATGAGAGATCTCCTTTCTTAAACAACCTAACTAATTGAAACAAGTTAGGGAAGAGGCACTGCTGAGAACTGTTCTTCTCCATGCCTACCATGTTATTATTTTCTATATCGCAGCCACATTAGCTGAATGTCAACAAAAAGTTGACAGGCGCAAATACATTTTTTTTATAGATAAAAAAATATAATAATTGCAACAATTAAAAGTCATCGATTTTTCGTCTCTCAAGATTCGGCGTTATAAGTTACATATTAATTTATTTAAAATATTAAGTTTTCCAACGGTATATCATGAATCCATATTAGTATTATTACTGGAAAAGCTTTTTCAACCTAATAAAATATTTCTCCTTGTCCCTTTATTTAAATATCTATATCACTTTAATCATCTTTTATTTAATCAGTATTCGAAGCATTCCTATGTTTATTCTTTTATCACAAATAATAATAATCGAGACGATTAATTACTTAAAATAATAAATATATCTAGAGGAAGAAATTTTTAAAATTGGGCATTTAAGAACTACTATTTCTTCAATTATACATTTATATAACGAGTTTAGTCAAATTTTTAAAAGTCTTTTCATGAATGTTGTAAAGAATTGTACCTATAATTATTCTATGAATAAAATTATATAGTAGAATGGTACTTTTGATTATTGTATTTTATCAAAAACGTTGCTGTAACATCCGAGGCATATACTTACTCTAAATATAAGATTTCAGTTTTGTAGGATTTTTCGTTTTTGACCAATTCTAATTCATACTTATAATAATGCATTGGTATCTATCTGCTTTCATATTCCATGGTCGTCGCTATTTATTTATTTATTTTTTTTTTTTTTTTTTTTTTTGTGAGATTCAAGGATTGAAATGAAAAATACTTTTTTCTGTATGTAAGATAGAAAAAGTTGACTTTTTTTTTAACCTGTTTATTCGAACCTGTTAAATATGGGTGTGAATGTGAAAACGACCATGCAAGTGGTTTTTCGCATGTTTTTTGCTCAATCGTATAATTGTGAGGAGGATATCCATATAGCTTAAGTAGGTATTTAGTTTGAGTCTAATTTTCTGATTCATGTTTCTGATAAAATGTAGAGCAGTAATTTCAATCTGTTTTTAAAGGTGTTCTCTTCCATTTTGTATCAATATCTATTTTTTAATCATATTTTTCTTTACTTATCCGTGTATGTACGGTAAAACTTTTCGATATTGACACCACCCGTGTTTATAGAGCATGCCCGTTATGAAGCAGTCGTTTATACAGTAGAATTATTGAAATTAGATTGGAATTATAAATTTGTCCGTTATAGAGAAAATTCTGTTCTAGGAAACTGTCTGCTACGGGAAATTTCACAATATTAGCTATTTCATTTGTTTGTATATGATTTCCACCCAAATTAAATTGAAAAATCTTCATGTTCAACCCATTATTACTTTTATTTCAAAAATATATCAAACGAATCAGTAGGTCACTATCTGAGATAAAGTCTAGAGCAGGCAATATAATAGAGTGGCGTGACGTAAGCAGGGAGAGACACTAACAAGGAGACGAGATCCTACCTCATTTGGAGATATGTATCTGTATCTATATCTGTATCTGTATCTGTATCTGGTAGTGGTGCCGTGATATGCGGCCCTTGGCTCCCTCGGCAACCAATTCCTTACCCGTATTCTATTTCATTTCAGATTTATCGCTCTCCTCCTCACGTGCTTCTTCTATTTCTTCCAACTTCAATATTTTTTTAACGTAGTTCACAGTATGATTAAGTTGCATAATATTTTTCGTTCTTAACTTGAAAATAAAATATTACTTAAAAGTAGAAAATCTAATGGACTCTAATTAATATACTGTCATCAAACTTCTTGTTTATTCTTATCTTACTGAATATTTAATTTTTATTTTGTAATATGTTGTTAGAATCAAACATGATACTTTATATAAATACAGCATAGGTAGATAAATTATTTACTTTCATCAGTCAATAAGACGATTCATCATTACCTTCTATACGATTATTATTCATTTTAAAGAATCTATCAGATATTTATAAATTCAGCTGGCATGTGTAAGCTAGTGTTGCACAAATGCTCATTTTTGGTCATGGTCTTGGTCTTGCAGTTATCTATTAGCTTATTGCTATTTACTAAACATGTTACTGTACATCTTAGAAAAACATTGACATAAACAGTGTTTAAGTGATTGACAAAAACACTGTAAAGTCTAACTAAATTAATAAAATTAACTTTAACATGAACCAGCTAAAATTAAATTAACATTAAAGACATTGTTAATCCCACCTTTGAATGGAAGAGATGTAGTTTTATTTTATTTTTATTTATTTATTTTTTATTGATGTATAATACATTTTACCACACTTAAGGGTAATGAGTATTAAAGCTGTAAGGCACATTCATACCATATTTAAAATATAATAAAATAAAATAATAATGAAATACATAAAAATAGATATATCAAAAGATAATAATGTATATATAACAAAGATAACAGCTATAATAAAATCAAAGAAATATACCTTGTAGTGAAATAATACAGAAAATTCTTAAGGAAAAACAAAAAAAGAAAATAAATTAAATAAATAAATATTAATGATAATAAATGATTAGAAATGAGTAAATAGAAAAAACAAAACTAACAGTCATACTTAATAGTTGTAGAGTAAAGATATGTCACTAAAAGCTTACTGTTCTTTATTAATCAGTATTCTTCCCCCACCCTTCTATATATATATATATATACGTGTATATATATATATATATATATATACAAAGATTTATATTTATTTTATACTTTCCATCCATTGATTTGCCCCTTCTTTTAGCATAAGGTTTTGCACGACTGCTCAGTAATGCAGGTTTAATCTACCCAAACCGCCTTAATCTTAATGTTCTATTTCCTTATGATAATTATGAATAATTATTTTTATTACATTACAAATGTCCCTTAGTTGATAAAAAGTAGTGCTCAGATGTGTGAATTATTAAAGTTGATTTCTCAAATAGTAAAATGAAGTTTCCAAAAAAGAAATGGTAAAAAAAAAACTAATATATTTCAGAAATGCGGTTTATCAATAAAATAAATAAACAACTAGCAAAGAAAAGGTTACAAATATAGGGAATAATAAAACAAATGAGCTTTAATTTAGTTGTTATCTCGAATATGTACTATCATCGTGTGGTATAATTATATGTTATTTTAAGATTTCAATAAAATATAATGAAGATTAATTATAATATTAATAGAGGATGAATAGTATGCAATTTCTAAAAAAACATTTTTTCATAATAAAAAGGACAAAATTATTCCTTGTAGATAAAAATGGAAAGCTAGGCGCATAATTAGAGTATAAATAATTTCATTAGAATAGGAAAGATGTAGAATAGAAATAAGAAATAGAAATCATTATTGTTTGAAACTTTATATGCATATTTATTTTATATAATTTATTTTAATTTGTATAAGCGTACATACAATAAAATACATACAATATTTATTTTATAATGATGTCTTAATTGTAGAGCAGAACCCAGAAAAGTATACAGTAATAGTTTTTTGTTTTTTTTTTAATAATACTTGAACGTTTTTAAGATGCTTGAATACTGTATTTTTTATTTGAATATTCTGAAAATGGCTTATAAAGTCCGAAAGTTAAAAATTCAATTTTTTTTTTTGTTCTTTATAAACAATTTTTATTATTCAAATGTGTTCATGGGGATAACCTGGTATTTTAACATTAATATATCATTGATTTAATTAAAAATAACAATAATATATTTATCCTAACTTCGAATTTAAAAATTCTCTTCAATAAAATAAAGCTTATTTTTATGTTTTATTTGTATATTTTTACTCATTTCTTCGTTCTCGCGATTGATTTGTTCAAGAGAAAAAATTAGCAAACCCTTAAATCTGATGTCATGGTAATCTTATCTATCTGTTTATCAAAGAATTTTTTTAATCGAACTAAATTAAAAGGCTTTTTTAGAACAGTTTTGAGGTTTCGCGATACTGATTCCTCGCTTTCTCTAGTGTGATGCTCGGAATAAATCTTGAACTTCTCGCTCTGACTAGAATGGGTTAGATACCTGTAGAATATGTGTTTGCTTTCTGTTAAACCTCAGTAAATAAAATATTGTAATGTAAAACATATAATCAACTTAGAAATGTTTCTAGATATAATTAAACGCGACACACCATGCGTATGGATGCCTTGCAATGTAAAAACATTTCGACATCTTCCTTTATTATTCTCGAGACATGTTTAAAAAATTGTCCTTTATATGTTCGTCGATTTAACTGCTGTATACATTTTAAAAGACAAGAAAGAAATTCTATTTAACTTATCATTCATCAATCGCTACAATATTAATAAAACCTGAAATATAAAGGAAAATATTGCCACATGGCAAAAATCAGTGGCATTAAGACCCGTCTAATAATAGAAAATGTTGCCCCATTTGTGCTTCTAATATAGGAAGCTGCCTTGCACGCTAGGGTTGACCCTATAGCCCCATTCCGCCAACCTGTGTTTAGTGAACTTTGCCACAGCTCAGAATTTAAAATTGATTGATCTATTTTTAAGCGCTTAAAGTTTTAGCTTCGGGTTTATTTAGACCTGTCATAACTATTTAATAATTTATGATTCAATCATTTCTTTTTTTCTTTTATATCGATCATTCTTTTATATCGATAATCACACATCACAAGTCTTGAAAAATGGAGTCAAAACTGGAGGATTAAAATAAATTCCAATAAATCCTATCAAATTACCTTCACTCTTCGTCGTAAACCTATGACTTCCTGTTCGACAGTATCCTTCAACAATAACTCTCTTATCCCTGTCGAACAAATCCGATACCTAGGACTCCACCTGGACAAACGACTCACTTGGAATCCCCATACCAGACTGAAATGACTAGAAACCGCCCGACGTTTTCGACTACTGCAGCACGTACTAGACAAACTCTCTAACTTTTCAATCAATTACAAACGACTCATATACATGACAATAATAAGACCTCCATCGAATTCCTTACGTATCCAATCCTTACAATCCAAAATCCTTCGTAAAAGCCTCAATGCTCCTTACTTTGTCACAAATAAAATCATCCATAAGGACCTTAATGTTCCATATGTTTCCGATTTGGCCCTATCCAGATACCTGTCCTTCCATAACAAACTGCAGAACCATCCGAATCTTATCGTTTCAAACCTTACTTCCTCCTCGATCCCTGATAACCCTCCGAGGCATCTGAAAAGAAGATGACCTCGGGACCTTTTAATATAGAACTTTAATTAACATACCAATAGGTAGATTCTCTTCATGTTGTACATGTCATGTTAACAATGTCACATTTACGCGTTGTATTTTTCATGTAATACAGTTGTAAATTTCATTAAAATAAAAAAAAATGTTAATATGAACTTTTCTGTTTATTTTGTGTTAGTAAACACATATGTAAGATAGTGCAGTGCAATTACGAAACACCCTGCATATCTTCTCCGTTTTGTATAAATGCAATAACTAATGACATATCTACATCCAATGACAACCCCTCTTCGCTATTCCTGTTGATAATGTAACAACAACGCAATAATCAACAACATAATTATCTGCAACTCCTGTCAAAAAGAGCGTTGGCCGAAAGGGAAGCGTCCTGCCTGTTATCAGCGGGTTGTCCCCCGGCAGCCTATTCCTCTATCGGCTCCGCTCATCGCCCTTGTTTTTGTGGAACCTGTCCCCAGTTCTCACAAACCCACCTCAAACCTCATGGTTTTTCACATTTAGTACACTAAAACCACTTATATTTTTTTTTCTGTTCAGGTCCACAATTCCTATTCACTAATTCATTGCATCATGAAAACGAGATTCCAATTTACTAAAAAACTACTGAAGAAATAAAAATCTTAATTTTTATTCAAAGGAAATATCGCCGGGGAGTAACAAAAGATGTTCTTTAACTGTCCAATGGTTAGTTTTAAAAAAAACTTATTAACGCATTTGGTTATTTCCACTAATTAATAACAAACTTTTTTTTTACCATTTCATTTCTTGCTTACGATTATCTGTCTTTATAATATAATAAGACAGTTTTTTGCCATTACGATCCTTTTCCCGGCTCTCAGGAGCGACGTATTTTGATGAATGAGGTATTAAACGAAAGTATTATGAATTCTTCCAACTCACATTGCATTTACATATTTCCATACTATTCTATCAGTTGTTCTCTGACCAATATTTTATGCGAATTATTCGCACGGGCCAGCTAGTAATTGATAATTTGTCGAGGTAAACAGATTTGAGTAGATAACTATAGTTTAAAAAAAAATAATACATTAATAATAAACATCTATATTTATACCAGGACAATTCCTATGAACAGAAGACAATAACAAAATAGAGAGCTTTAGAGTTTCAGAAGTAAATGCAAAAGAATAACAAAATAAACAAATAACAATAATTAAAGAAGTGGTTGAATAGACGGGATTTAATGGTGGGTAGGGTAGCTTGGAGCGATGGATGTTGTAAGAGATTGATCACAATGAAAATATTACTGCTACATTAATTGTAAGCAGATAAAGTAATATTACATGGAAAACTGAAGCTAATTAAACAAACACAAACTTGGAAATTTTGCCGAATTTTCAAAATAATAGAAACTGTTTGTCGCCTGTGAATCAGTTATTCTTGCTCTTCAGTGTTCAGAGCCTCTTTAGAAGAGAGGAAAAAAAAAGGATTGATAATCAAAAATTAATAATAAATAGATAGAATAATAAACGAAAAAATATTTTAAAATCATATAAAAATATATCATTTGAAGTATAATGTTAATAAATACATAGGAAAATACAATTAAGGCTCGAGTCGCGACTCTTTCACGGCAGAGCTTTTAAGACGCGAGCATTGGCCGATTCGAGCTTGAATACTTAGGGCCCAAGCCTTATAGGTCTTTTACAAGAAGACTGTTGCTTGGCAGATTCATTAAATCCATGTTTTTGGTATATTTACCTACTACAGTAGTACTTCTCAAGGGCACTCGATGTTCTTATATTTGATGTCTTCAAGGAATGCCCTTATACTTTCGATTTTTTTTTTAATCTACTTTCAACGATGTTTCAAGCTGATTAGCTCAATTTCAAGTCATCAAAAAATATCTTATCTACAAAAATGTATTTCAATATCCATATTCCTTAAATGTTTGCGCATTTATTAATGCTTGTCCTTATCATACGGTACTACCTCCTCCGTCTACTGTTTAACATTTTAACAGGAGACGAGGAATATGGTTATCTTTGGTATTTGGTGTACAACAAATAGTTGTTCAATGAAATTATAATATTGAAATACATTTTAGTAGATAAAAAATTTACTCATGGATTAATAAAGAGCTAATCAGCTCGAAACCTCGTTGGATGTAGAATACTAAATTTTAAAGTATAAGGACTTATATACTCCACGTTTTTCTTCTTTTGACAAATAATTTAAATTGTTATTTGTAACTCGTATTTTGCAAACAACCCTAAATTGATACATGTTTATTCTTAACCCACTTATAATCCTTAGCGTTACCTGAAAATAATATGACCCAGTAACCATGACAGATATTGTACTCATCGGATTTGTATTACGTAATATAATGCGGTTAGATGAGATTCATGGAAATCGTAATCATCTATAATTCTTCGCTATTCAAATCCATGCTATCAGTTTATTCCATAAACCGAACCAAACGGTTTTGTAATGAAATGATCTCATCTTGCCTTCAGCTTTGTCTAAGCACAGGAATAAACAACATGGCTATTTGTAGTATTACGCCATGATTGGAATACTAAGAATCTTCAAACCAACACATGTAGTGCGACAATTCGAAGGAGAGAAAGCTGATGAAGAACGGACTATAGATGCTTTATGAAACTATTGAAAAAAAATAATTATTTCTTAATGATATTTACAACTGTATTAAAGAAATACATTTAGTAAATTTGAATATATGGGTATATTGGCGTGAAAACACTTGTTGAGAAACGACATGTCACGGGGTCATCTTCTTTTCAGACGCCTCGGAGGGTTATCAGGAATTGAAGAGGAAGCAAGGTTAGAAACGAGAGGGTTGGGATGGTTCTGAAGTTTATTATGGAAGGATAGGTATCTGGATTGGGCCAGATCTGAAACATTAAGGTCATTATGACAAAGTAGGGAGCATTGAGGATTTTGCGAAGGATTTTGGATTGTAAGGATTGGATACAAGATGAATTCTACTTGGAGGCCCATAGCTCAACCCCATAAGTCCGCATAGGCCTACAGTCATGTATATGAGTATTTTGTAATTAAGGAAGTTTAGAGCGTTTGTCTAGTAAGTGCTGAAGTAACCGAAAACGTCGAACGGTTTCTTGTCGTTTCAGTTTTGTATGAGGGAATAATTTTAAACTTATGAAATCAGATTCGAGGGGAAATAGGGTTATGAACGAAAATCATCAATCATCGATGAAGCTCTGTGAGATTTCGTATTTCAAGAAGAAAACAATTGTGTTAAAATATGATTACCTTTAAATTTGCATAAAAACCGTCAGGTTTAAAAAATCATTCCTTTAATTGTAAATCTAGAGAATTCTCGCCATACTTTTGTAAAAATGTGGCGTGTGCCTGAAAATGTTGATTAAATTAAATAGTATAATTTTTAAAATTAATATATGGGCTTAAACTGCTCTCCATTAGCGTGCTAGAAGCTATCCTCTGCCTTTTAATTTCTTACCACAGTCAAGTAATAGGGAAACCCCAATATCGAACGCCTGTTGCAAGTTCTATCGTCGCTCATAAGTATATTTGTAGTCTGATCTACATTTAACTTTATATTAATAAATAATAATTAAGTAGTCGATTTTTAAGCTGTAGTTGATGATCTTATATATTTTTTCGAGATTTTAAACTATTTCCCATAAAATAAATTCTATAAAAAGATCAAAAGAGCCATTTTAATCGAATATTTCATTTTATACATATAGAAACACATGAGAGCCGAATAACATTACAAAATCTTTGTAAAATATTCGTTCCTTTTTATCAAGTTTTAGTATTTTTTTATTTAAAGGGTTGTCAAAAATCAAATGTTTACGGAATTTGTCACTATTTATTGCACATATAGAGGATGGAGTGGGCAACTACATTATCAAATAAATAGCCTACACAAAAAACAAGGGATAATTCTTTTAATAGTTATTGTTATAAACTTTTTTTATTTATTTATAAATGTACTAAGGGGTAACACTTGTCCGCCGTCTGACCAACCGTAACGACTGACCAACCTCCATTTTCCAAATTATACAACTGTTTATTTAATTGTATTACTCGTTGCTCAAAATTTATAACTTTAATTTACACATATTCTGTGGTTAAGATTTTTATTTTTTATCAAGATAAAAAAATACAACTAGTAAATGTGCACACAGTACACACACATGGAATATAATACACTCACATGGAAACGCTTGTAGAAACTACCCATTGGTAGCACTCTAATAATATATTTACATAAGTAGATCAGGAGGCCATCTTCTTTGTCAAGATTAAACAATTTTTTTATTAAAATAAAACAAATTGTTATTAAAAAAAACAAATTTGTTGTCAACAATTTTTTTTATTAAACAACACATTTCTCGTACGAATTTTTACATTTTATTAGGAGAGCAGGAAGTAACAGGAGCTCAGCACATAATAATAGCCGAGTTCCTGTTAGCTCCTACTATCGTAATAGTGAAATAAAATAAAATATGAAAGTCGCTAAAACTTTTTTTAAATAATAGGGGGAAATTAAGTGCATTGATGTATTTTTGAAACATGTAAGGGATCAGTCCCTTCATAACCTTGAGTATAAGGACCTGCACAACTGAACAATGTTGCAGGTTTAAAATATTCTCTTCGCCGTAATGCTTAACTATTTCTTGTTCCGATTGAAATAATCTGATTATGTTCCAGTTTCCTACAATTTAGCAAGATAATAATACTTATCTCACTGCCAGGCTGGCAGGCTTACGATATAATTATTTTAATATTGCGATATCGGTAGCTAATTATAGCATTTAGTTAAATGAAGTACAGAAAATTTATTTTTATCATATTTATTATTACTTTCCCCTTCCAATCAAAATTATTGCAACTCATAACACAAGCACTTTGGTACGTGACTATCAAAACTCTACATACAGATTTCCACTTTCCAACAGTTGACCAACACATAACGACCCTTCATCAACGATTTTACAATAATTTAATTTATAGGGACAAAATAGCAGACTAATAAGAGATATGGCCACAGCTGGCATACCTCAGAACATGAGGAGAAGACTAAAAAGGCGTTGGATGAGAGATATCCTTCCTTAAACAACCAAAGTAATTGGAACAAGTTATGGAAGAGGTACTGCTGAGTACTTTCCTTTCCCATGTCTGTCATGGCATTATTTCCTGTATCGCCATCACATTTGCTGATTGTCAACAATAAGTTACAAATACATTTTTATAGACAAAAAAATAAAAGAAATTATCACTTTCCAGTTGTCAATAAACTAAACCTTATGATATTTGATATTTTGTTTAAATTAAAAAACTTCAAAATATTGTAGTAGTTTTTAAGAGATTAAGATTATGAAGACTTTGTTAGATCACTCATCATAGCCAACGCTTCAATAATTCAAACATCATAAAAGAAAACTTAATAAAATCAAATAAATGTAGACCAGATACAGCCAACTGAAATCATCAGTATAAATAATACTAACCTAATACTGATATTAAATCGGTCCAAGTTTGTTGAGCAAATTTACTTGGAATATATGTTGAACCATTCTGGAGCTCTTCTTCTTCTTCGGAGTTCTTCCTTATATAACTAAGTCAGGAAATAAAATGAAGAATTCGGTAGTCCTGCTCAGATCCTCCAGACTTCCATTTCCTTCCGTTTCCTTTCCACTTCAGTTGGAGAGGGCCACATCACCCTCCTTTGCTTGGAGTAGATCATGAACGTTTGTAGGATATGTTCCACATTCTGTACACTCTCACCGCACTCGCAGGAGGGACTAGAGCCAATTTTGAACTTACTGAATAGGTGAGCTTTGAGCCTGTCCCGTTCATAAGCGAAAGATCAGTTCCTGATATATATTGCTTGTGTTCAATATTTTTTAGCCTACTGATGTGACATGTACTCCAAATATCTTGAACTATATTGCGATGATTTGTTAGATCTGCTTCATTAATATTTTATTTATTAACTGCTGTTGCATAGTGTGCTGTATTTCGTCTACATTAGGTACTTAAAACTGACGAACACCCATTTTCTTTTCACTTGAATCTTAAAATGAATCTTTAGGGGGTGGGGAAGGGGGGGATTTATGTATTTATTTGCACCATTCAACTTGTGTCGACAATCAAAAAATGTGTTGAAATACGAGACATGAAAGGCATAGGGAAAGACAGTACTTCTTCGCTGACTTGTTTCAATTACTTCGGTTGTTTAAGAAAGATAATCTCTCATCCAACGCCATATTCAGGGGTATGTCAGCTGTTGTATGTTAAATTTATATAAAATCGTTTGTAGTGGTTCGTTATATATTGCTCAACTGTTGTAAGGTGGAGGTGATACACAGTTTTGTTACTAACGTACCCAGATGATTTTGTTATGAGTAGCAATAAATTTTATTTGAAGGTTTGAAGTTTTTGTAGGTGGGTCTTTTTAGCAATACCGTATATCTGTGATGAGTATGCCCACATGGGTTTAAAGTAAGTAATGACTAAAATGATTCGATCACGAAATCGAGATAAAATTGTGGTCTATAAAATTACTGGAGAGTTTAGACCATATAATCTCGTTATTTTGACATGTTGAGGGAGGAGACCATCTTCTTTTCTTTCAAATTATTTTATGATTCAAGTGTTAAATGGGTGTTCGTGAATCTTTAGTTCCAAATTAAATTTGCTGATCTCTAGATTTAAAACACCCAATTTCTTATATGTTTCGTAAATAAAAATTTCATTCACGAAGTTTTAGAGTGAATTAATAATTCGATAAAAATGGGACTAAACCGAGGAATATACTATTAAATATATATATATATATATATATATATATATATATATATATATATATATATATATATATATAACTCCTCAATCCATTCCCTCACTACAAGATCTCGACCCTCTGACCTATACATCCCTTCTCATAGATCTGCCTCATTCCAAAACTCCTTTATAGCCCGCTCTGTCAACTTTTGGAATTCCCTCCCGATCAAAATTCGACATGCCCTTTCCCTATACACATTCAAAAACCTCCTATTTCAATTCCTGTTCCAAAAACAACTGGATACCAGCTAACTATTAATATAATATATATATTGTGTAGGAATCATATAATCATAATACTTGGTAAGAGATAGTACATGCATTTCCTACTATCGACATAGGAATTACAATACATACATTTTTTTTTATTTAATTATAATTAACTGTTTATTTTTATATATATATATACATTCAAGTAAAGTTTTTTTTTTTTTTTATGGAATGAACTCATTCTATTTCTTTTTCGTTCTTCATTTCTCAAAGTGTATGTTTATGTTGTTCAACCCTTATATATAGTTTTGTTCATAGTTTTAAATGCTCTGTACATAGTTTTATCTGTATTGTATATAGTTTGTGCATCTAAGGTTTTCTTTACTTTTTATTTTATTTTATCAATTTTATTTTTTGTTTCAAACTTTTAAGCCAGTAATATTCTATTTTTTTGTACAATATTGTTATTCTAAAGGGACTTAGTCCCAGAATAAAGTTTTTTTTTTCTATCTATCTTCTCTCTCTCTCTCTCTCTCTCTATATATATATATATATATATTCAATTTATTACTAGCCATATTTACACCAATTTAAAAAAAATTTGTTGTCACTCAATGACCACTCATCAAAATGACGACGTTTCGGCTCGTCGAGCCATTTTCAAGTCTAAAAAAATTTTTTCATTTACAATCATATATTAAATTTTAACATATTTCAAATTATAAAGATACTTATTATGTACCTAAAATACCCATCATGTACCTGTCAATTTCACTTATGCGAATTGCAAGCGTCTACAATATAATAAAATTCATTATTATTGTCATGTTCACCTTTAATTATTTAACAACATTATTATTACTCATCTTTACTATTCCATGATTCAAACTAAGTTAAATTTACCATGTTGACAGGTACATGATGGGTATTTTAGGTACATAATAAGTATCTTTATAATTTGAAATATGTTAAAATTTAATATATGATTGTAAATGAAAACATTTTTTTAGACTTGAAAATGGCTCGACGAGCCGAAACGTCGTCACTTTGATGAGTGGTCATTGAATGACAACAAATTTTTTTAAATTGGTGTAAATATGGCTAGTAATAAATTGACTTGAAAATAATAGTATGCACCGAAGAAGAATTGAGATATATATATATATATATATATATATATATATTTTTTTTTTTTTTTTTTTTTTTTTTTCACTTCCAATATATATTCTTACCTGTGGCATACATGGTATTGACCATTTCTATTTTTCTATTTCTTCTATTATCAATTAATAAAATCTTGTTATCTAGTTATTATATTGTTATCTAGTTATTATATTGTTATCTATTTTTGTTGTAGGTTGGCGGCGGCGCAAGAGGCGGCGGCGGCCCGCGGAGCTCGTGACTACAGTCCGACGAGGCCGGTGACGATGGGGCCACCAGCAACCCCCAAGGGGGACAACAACTCCCTCTTCATCCTCACTGAGGATAACCCACTCCGCCGCTACACCCGCTTCATCATTGAGTGGCCATATCCTTTATATACTCAGTTTATATTATATTTACAGAATATATCTAACATGCTTTCTACATTCATATTTTACTAGCTGTTTATACTACTGGCCTACTACAACTAGTTATTTTACTAGCCGGCCTATGTACAAGATTGGGAACACAGCTCGATCCGTCACGGAGAAACATCAGAAAGAATAGGTTTTTTAAAGGAAGGAGATGGTCCGGGGTGGCGGTCGTAAATAGGCTAAATAGTGGTAAAACTATTTTATTGAAAGCCGAAGTTTCGACCCGACTTTGCAGGTCTTCTTCAGAGCTATAACGGACAAGATACAAAACGATAGAGAATTGTGGCAGTTAAATAATATTTAGACAAAATTTATAATTGGCGTCTCATCGGAACTTGGAGACAGACTGAAAAGAATAATGAATGGCGTACGATTTGTCAATGGAACCCCGAGACGTTCTCATGTTTCCCACAACTACGCCGAGTTAGGGTGGCTCTTTCCCTCCTTCAGAACACTAGCGGATCCAGGATTTAATTTTTGGGGGGGGGGCTTCAGCCCGAAACCTTTTTTTTCATAAAAATAACGATAATTACTTTGGAAAAACAGAAAGAAACTAACTATCTATATGAAATGGTGTTTAAGCTATTCCTTAAGTACTTTTAAAGGTAATTACACGAACAATAATACTTTAAGAGGTATTTTTAAAAATTTTTTCCCATAAAACATGGTTATATTTTTCCATTTTGGGGGGGGGGCTTCAGCCCGAAAGCCCCCCCCCCGTAGATCCGCCCGTGCTTCAGAAGACAGAATTTCCTAGGTACATTTCTTTACCAAATAATCTATAATCATCGTCCATCCTACGCATTTAATCTCCTTCAATTCAAGTCATCTATCCACTCCCTCTCCACAACCTTCCGACTTCCGACTTGTATACCCCTTTCCACAATTCGGCCTCATTTCAGTGTCCGCTCCACCAAATTTTGGAATTCCATCCCACTTAAAATCCGCCATGCACCATCCTTATCCACATTTAAAACCCTCTTATTCCAATTCCTCCTTACAACTCAATCAGACGCTGGGTAGCCATTTATAATGTATATTATATGTGTATATAATATCGTCTATATGTATATTATCTTTTCTTTTCTCCAATTAATCAACATCATAGGATTTAGATTATATAGAACTTGTATAATGTTTACAATACTATTATTGTATTCTTCGAACATACTAAGATACATATGTAAATCATTTAAAGGAAATATTTATCCACTCTTTTATTTTTTTTTTCATTAATACAATGCAATAAGTATTTGTCATTTAATTGTTTTATAGCAACTATTTTGCAGTATTAGGACCTTATTGCTCATATTATGTCTTTACTATATCTGTACAGTTATGTAAATACTTCTTTTATCCCTTATTTTTTAGTGTTTTTTTTTTTTATTGTAATATGCATTTTGGCCAGATGTAATGTTAATTTTGTTATTCTCAAGGGACTTTGTCCCAGAATAAAGTTGATTCTTCTAAAAAAAAAACAACAACAAAAAAACAATGTGAATAAGCTTATTAAAATTATAAACAATAAGTACATTAAAATATGAACAATGTAAGCTAAGTAACAAGATCCTAAACTGACGTAAATAGATGCTAACAATTGTTGTAGTGCAATATATAATAAATGCAAAAGTGAATATACTTCTACAGATATACAGGAGAGATTGAAAGAAAAGGAAAAAGTATATAATATGAAATAATAGACATAAGGGATTGCGGAGAAAGAAAAGAAAAAAGAAAACCAAAAAATAAATAAATAAGTAAATAAAATGGAAGAATAACATTAGAGACTTACAGCTGTGTTCAGCTAGGAGTTTCACTTAGAACTGGAAAAACAAGAGTAACTGCAGGTATAGGGGAAGCTGACTTGTTTGGGCAATGGGGAAAAACCTAGGAAATTACAGTATCTAAAATTTGAAGATATGTATGGATACTATATCTATGAAATATTAAATTATAAATATATACATATACATATAAAATACAATTGAGATATTATAGATAAGAGTACAATGTGAATAAACATAAAATTGGCAAAAGTAAAATATAAATATAGAAATAACTTCATTTCCATACATACATTGCAGAACTAACTTACAAGGTTACAAGAAGAACTAGGAAGGAATCCTAGTACAGAAGTGGGTATTGAAATTCTCCTGCGATAATTTACATTAGTAAAACAATAATCGGTTAAAGCTATTCTATTTATACAGTATAACGTATCTTATTTTGAAAGTCTCCCTAATGACACC
This sequence comes from Nezara viridula, assembly GCA_928085145.1. Classification (NCBI taxonomy): domain Eukaryota; kingdom Metazoa; phylum Arthropoda; class Insecta; order Hemiptera; family Pentatomidae; genus Nezara; species Nezara viridula. The sequence goes on from OV725081.1 coordinate 69,553,765, forward strand.
GAAGATTTTAAACATTAAATTATAGTAAGATGATGAAATCAGCAGTCTTATATTATTCATTTGCTATTTTCAAGTCCTGAAGATATCCAATCCGAGCAGACTTATTGATGGGACATTCGACTGACGTAGGAGTCAGTATCACAGGTCTAAATGTTATAAATTTTACCAGTAAAATAAATCTTGATATTTATGCCCAATTCTATATGAATTTTTTTAAGACGAGGCGATAGCATGTTGGTTTATAGTAGTGACAATTGGTTCACTTCGCTTTGGTAAAAATCACTGGTTGAGAGAGCTTTTGAGCTACTTCGCAATCCAAGTGGCCCTAACTTGGTCTCGGAAATACGACACTAATGACGCAGAATAATATTTGACTTGAAGACATGGCGACGGGGTGGGGTGGAGGTTCATTGAGAAGCGGCTCCCCATTGAACATCCCCACCCCAACTACAGCCATAATCTCACAATCGATAACCAACCTCCCCTCCTTCCCCTCCGCCGCCACGTGTAGCAACTGCCGCCGATATTGCCATCGAGACCTTTTAGAAGCCGTCATAAAAAAAAAAAAAAAAAAATCCGCTCACAACATGCCCCTTGCTCCTTAGTACTTTGAGTTTTACTGTCAGATCTATAGAGACCTTGAATTTAATAACCACATTAAAAATGTATTTTTTCTGTTAAGGAAGGTCCTCGTAAATATATGTCATTTCCTTTCACAAATCTCCATCCAGACAAAAATCTACTCTACTAGAGTTAGTAATATCCTTTCGGTTTAGAATTTATTAGAGTTTTTTTAAATAGGTTGATAATTTTCCCTATATTTTTCAATTTTTTAACATTTTCGATCTGGTAAGGAAGGGCTATGATTTTTGTTCCGTAAATCTACTGTTAATACAAAAATAATCTCTTTCTTTAGAATTTCATGCCTTTTGATAGAAAGAAATAAAAATTTTAAATATGAATTTTTGATGTGGACATATATATGAATTTTATACAAGTATTATTTATGAGTCGAATTTAATATATATATATATATATATATATATATATATATATATATATATATATATATATATATATATGTGAAGCTAAACATTGGAATATGTATTTTTTTTTAATATATATTTGGGTTTTATACAACTTAAGGAGTCATATTCCCAACACCCAAAAGCCACTACTCCCTGTCCATCCAATCTTCTTCACGGAGCCCTCTGGCTACCATGCTTTCCTCTACGTCCTTTATTCATTTTTCCTTCCACGCTTCCATCTTTCAGGTCGCATATAGTTATAAATTTTCTTTGGCCAGCGGTTCTCATCCATCCGCATTAAGTGGCCATATCACTTTAACCGTCTGGTACCGATCAGGTGAATGATGTTCTTTTGACATCCGACCTTGTCTCTAATAGCTGCGTTTATATTTATACTTATAGAAATATATATATTATAATCCAAATTAAAATTAATATATTCAAGTACACAGGGTTTCCCGCAGGCAGAGGGAAAATTTTATAAGAGTGATAGCTGACCTCAAGCGTTACCCAAAAAGTTCATATATACATTGGGCCAATTTTCTGCAGAAAGGTAGGAAATCGAAGTTTTGTGTTCTTTTAAATAAGTCATGCTTTTTGTTGAATAGGAAGAGATAACTAAAGAAATATTTAATTTAGGTAATTAATAATTACTTCAGTGTAAACTAGATAAAATTTACTTTAAATAAAATTAGAGTTGGTTATTGTCAAAACCATTTAAAAAGGACTTTTGGGCGATTGAATTAAGCGAAATTCTGTAAAAAAAAAAAACATAAATTATTCGCGATTTTTTTTTAACGTTATCCAATTATACTACAGTAACCCAACTTTCAAAAAAACTTTCTCGTTTAATAAGCTTTAAGTCCACATTAATTATGTTGAGGTTAATTTGGCAAACACCTGAGATTCACTTCAAGTTGTGTAAAAAAATTATGCGATTTTCTATGCTGTCATCTAAAAATGGTTATGTAATTGTTTTTCCTCTGTCATAGAATTTGATCTGTCTTTATAAGTGACAAACTTAATGTTTCTAGTCCTAAAATTTACGTTTAAAATAATGAAACCTGCTGATTACTTCAATTATTTTCACAAAAACATAAATATTGGGTTTGAAACATTACGTTTGCCACTTAGAAATACAGATAACGTAATATTTTAAACATAAATTTTAGTAAGAAACATTAAATCTGTCACTTATAAGTACGCAGCCATAACTATTACAGAAATCTGGGGAGGGGAGGGAAACGGTCTCATAACTACTTTACATGAAAAATATTTTGAAAAACCATTATTTTTAAATGTTTTATTTTGATAGATAAAAAGTATATTTAGGCAATTATTTTTATTATAATTTATCTCAGATCATAAAAAAACAAAACAAGAAATAACATCTTTGGAACCATTAATTGTAGCCATTTTTGCTGAAAACACTTGTACTTTTAAGTGACAGAATAGAAAATCGCATAATTTTTTTACACAATTTAAGATGAATCCCGAGTTTTTGCCAAATTAACCTCAGCTTAATTAATATGTACTTAAATCTTATTAAATGAGAAAGTTTTCTGAAAGTGAGGTATCTATAGTTGGATGATGAAAAAACAAAATGGGGAATAATTCATGATTTAAAAAAAAGAAAATAGCTTAGTTTAACTACCCAAAAATGTTCTTTAAATGACTTTAACAATGAAAAACTCTAATTTTATTCGAAGTTAATCGTATCTAGTTTACAGTAAATAATTGTCAATTGCTTAAATTACATATTTCTGTAGTTATTGCTTCTTATTCAACAAAAGCACAATTTACTAAAAAAAAATACACAGAACTTGGATTCCTACTTTTCTTCTGCAAATTAGCCCATTGTTCATATGAACTTTTTGGTAGCTCATGAGGTCTGCTATCACTGTTATGAAAATTTCTTTCTACTAACGGGACATCCCCAAGTATATATATATATATATATATATATATATATATATATATATATATATTGGTTTTATATTGATTTTTGTTTCAAACGTCTATCTTTTTTAAATGTGACCTCTGATTTGGTATTACTTTTTTCATATTCACGTTATTAAAAATCATTAAGTTGAAATTGAATAATAAATGCTGTGTTATCTTAATCATCCAGCGTTTTCCATTTTATTTTATTTTTTAGAATTAATAGAGAAAGGCTTAATTATTATTTGTTAAATATATAAGAGTTAATCTGTAGTTAATAGAACTAAAAAAGTATCTTTTATTTAATGAAAATCTTTAGATGAATTTGAAAATAAGTTGAAAGCCTTATTATTTGCTCATGCATTTATTTATTTTTGAAATTGTATATGTCTAATAACTTTCCTTAATGAATATATCCACTCCGTTTGAATACGCAGTTTTACTCACCATCATTGCCAACTGTGTAGTCTTGGCGTTGGAAGAACATCTTCCACAAGGGGATAAAACTACGCTGGCAAAAAAACTCGTAAGTTATTTCTACTTAACATTTGTTGTTATTACGTTTATAACATTATTTGTGTTTAAGAGTTTATTAACATTATTTGTTAATTAAAAAACATTATTCATTTTTGTTCATTAAAAGTATACATCTGAAGCTCTTGCTGAAATGAATCAATGCATGTAATTTGTGGAATTCTGATTACGAAAATGATAATTTGGAAAATAAATTTTACTTACAATAACTTTTTTATTTTTATAGAAGAAATATATACTTCCTCTTACAAAAGTAGCCAATAAGGAAAAGTACTGACTTCCTGTACTTTAGACCGGACATGATATTGATTTTCATTAAGCATTTTGCCTCGGAAGATTAATTAGTGATAACTAATTAGGGATAAAACGAGTTAATGTACGCTAGTTTTATTTTAAGAGCATCAATAAACTCTTCCGAAAATATTTGCGTAAATTGTTATACCTTTTTTATCTTAAATTCATCTAAAATGATCATGTAGACGAAGAAGAGTCAAAACAGACAACACAACTTGTCAACAATAGTAAAAAGTGTGATCTAACTTCTGTTCCTGTTGTCTCCAAGAGGGATGGTCGAAAATATTGATATATTTATATTTAATAAAAGGTTGTCTTCTTCCCGTAATACAATTGTCGATATTACTAAACATTCGATCCAATATGGAATCGAAATATTTCTTCTATTTTTTTCCCAACCGACACTCAATTATTATTATTAGTAGTAGTAACAGCTATCCCACTTCATAATTGTCCTTGAATTACTTCTTGAAGCTAATATTAAAATGAATTACTGTAATTAGTCCTAGTCTAAAAAAATTCACTATAATTCATTAAATTAAATTAGAACTGATGAACTAGTGTTCATTAGAGCTTACAAATGTTTTCAGAACATTTTCTAGATCACGTTTTAACATTCTTCCCTTCCTCTATTCAATGTAAGCTATCGCTACCTTAAAACTTATGCCATTTCTTGTCATATTATCAATTCACCTGGAAAAACCATATTTATTCTTTTTGTGAACACTTTAATAAAACTTTATTAGAGTATGAAAAAAAAACACCTTTTCTTTATAGGTGTGGATTAAGTGTTAAAGAGGACTAAGCGACCGGATAGCAAGGTCTTAAAATATCTTAAAGTTAAAATTGTTTTTAAGTTCCCCAAAAACTTAACCATTAAGGGATTCCCTCAAGTTGTCTGACCACTGTTTGGTTGCCATTGTTGCCATCATGTACCATTCTGAAGTTGTATGTAAAACCTACCCTTTAACCTTCTTATCAGCAGCTGATTTCCAGTTGTCAGGAAAAATCTTTCACTCATCATACTCAATATGGATTTATTGTTCAATTTCTTATTATTCACGTAATATGTTAAATTTTATATAATTTTATTTTAACGATCAACTCAATATAAGATTGATTCGATAAATAGAGTTTATCTTATCATGAATTCATTTAAATTTATAATTTAAAAAAAATGGTTCACATTTTTTTTATATAGTCTTTATACAGTCTAATTTTAATATAGAAACTGTTAGTACAACTTAATTTCAGATGAATTCTTCTGTCAAATGATTTTTCCATGATTGTTATATCCAAGAATATAATTATAATGGAATAGTGCTAACTGATGATATTCATACTAATCAAACAGTGATGTTCATACTATCAAATTTAGAATACATTCAATAATTATCAAATTTTGTATGGCTGATGGAGACAGTATATTTCTAATTTCATTATTTTATATCTTCAACTTTTCAAAATAAAATATGTTTTTTATAATATTAAAACCAATTTGACATTTCATTAATAATGGTGAAGCATTGACTTAAATTGTTAATTTTTATTTATTTGTTACTTAGCACTAGCACTCTTGGTGAAAAATATAACTAGAAATATAACTTTAGCAGTTATTAACTCAGTCTTAGTCATTACTTAAGAGCCATTCAAATTAATAAATTGTTTTATTTTTGGTTTTAGGAGCAAACGGAGGCCTACTTCTTGGGCATATTTTGTGTAGAAGCATCCCTTAAAATTTTAGCATTAGGTTTTGTACTTCATCGCGGCTCATACCTTAGGAACATATGGAACATCATGGATTTTTTTGTAGTAGTAACAGGGTAAGTTTGCTTTTTTTCATATTATGCCTTTTTCATTTTCATTCACCATCAACATTCATATCACAAACTTTAAAAATTATTAAATCGCTTGAAATTTGAGCAGATTGCCTTTGTTTTGATTTGGAGGAGTGCGGTGCTGCGATAATTAAACCTAGTAGGGTGACTTGTGTCAATGTTTAGGTCAATGACAATATTCGCAGAATCAAACGTCGACGTGGACCTGAGAATGCTGAGGTCCTTCAGAGTCCTTCGCCCCCTCAAACTTGTCTCCCGAATCCCAAGTAAGGGACCGGATCCAGTTACCGACATAATAGCTGTCATCTCGGACAATAGTATATAGCTCTCTAGAATAGAGTAGTTATCTCAGTGTTCACTTCGTTGCCGCAAGTAAAGCTTCCAGAATAACCAGATATTGGTTTATTAGAAAATTTGAAATCCAAATAAGCTTAGTAAATGCAATAGAAAACAAATCATTTCAACTAATAGTTAGTTGTACAACAATTATTATATTTTAAAATTATTAGTTATAGTGGAAGTGTTTATTCTTATAAATAAAACTCATTATTAAATTTATTTCAACTCTCAACATAGTCTACACTACACTAATTTCAGCAACATTTCCGACAAGCTTTTAAATGTTTTTGTATCATTAGTTCCAGCTAGCGACTACTTTGAAATTAATTATTAGTTCTAGTGTTATTAATATCTATTTATCCTTAGTTAGCATAGCATCATTTGTCATCATAGTATCATATTTTGGGTCTCTTGTGTGGTGAGTTCTGTATGTGAAATACTGTAGAATAGTTATTAAAATTTAGATAGTAGTCTTGATGATATATTTAATATTGTTTAGTTACAAACTGATTTGTTCCATTATAATTCAATTAAGAGAATATATAATGTAAATATACCAGGCTATTTAAAAAAAAAAAAATTTTTGTTTAATGTTATGATAAAGGCGAGCAACTCGATTCAAATATTTTCAACATAATTTATAATATAACAGTATATTTAGAATTTACTCCAATTAAAACAAACCTAAATTTGTTTGTCTAACTTTTTCATAAGACTATGATCATCATTATAATGTTATTATTTAATCATTTAAGAATAACAGAGCTGTTAGAAATAATAACTTAAATGAAAGAAACTATTATCAATCCAATATCTTTATAAAAGGAAAATATTTTTAATAGTGGAAGGCATGCACATGAGTGAATTTGTGATTTATCTTTTTTGGTATAATATTTTTTAGTATTTAGAGTAGAAAGTAGATTAGTGTTTGTTATGTAGTGATAGCACTATTGGTTCCACAGGTTTATCACTCTTATCCCCACAAACGATTTAGATATGGATCTTCGCACATTGAGGGCAATTCGAGTACTCAGGCCCCTCAAACTCGTATCCGGCATCCCAAGTAAGTTTAAGAAAGATAAAAGGTAAAAAAAGCTCAAGTACAACCGTTACCAGAAATTAATTTATTTTTTAAAATAAATATCAATCAAATTGAAAGCTGCTAACTCTAATTATCCCTGAGTCAATTTTGTATTCTTTTATTAAAAAAAAAAAAAGAAAAAAAAAGAAAAATTACGAATAACTAGTATTTTGGAAACCTAAAAAATGAATAAGCCTTAATTGCTTTAGTTAACCCTATGCATAATATCTTATACCACTTATAGATTAGGTTAAACTGATAGTCTTAATTAACAGCCATAGTTTAGAAAAATACCATAGTAAATCTATTTTAGTATTTATTTATTTTTTAATATTTATGTGATTAATGCAATTTAAAACATAACATATACATTTTTGTGCAAAATGATTATTTAATTAATGTTATTCCATTTTTATTTGTTTCTCTGAAACTTTCATCGAAGGTTGATAAGTTACTTTTTCTATTTAATATTTTGCCCAAATAGTAATTTATCTTTAGAATTCCTGGGGTAAAAAATCCGTTATTTTCAATCATGGAAATGGTGTATTTTAATTTGTCTTTATCAAAAGTATTCTTAAATTTTTTAATTAAAATGTGACAATTTGACCGTGGTCTAAATACAATGAAAATATTTATAACATAAAATCTCTTTTATAAACGGGACTATTGATATTTAAATTGTTATTTTAAATTATGATTATTTGTTTTACCTAAGGGTACTTACTAATAGATCACTTTGTGCAGGTCTGCAGGTTGTGTTGAAATCTATAATCAAGGCGATGGCCCCTTTACTCCAGATTGGTTTATTAGTGTTGTTTGCCATTGTGATATTTGCCATTATTGGGTTGGAATTTTACTCAGGAGCATTGCACAAAACCTGTTACAACCTGGAAGACTTAATGAAGGTTGTCCCTGAAGGTGATTCCGAAACTCCCTGCAACACAGATAATAAGACTGAAGCTCCACCTGGTAAATAAATGAATTAAACTAATCATAACAGGTGTAAATATAGTTTAATCCTATTTTTCATCTTCACTCAAACTAATCATAATTTAATATTGTTTTTAAAAGGAATTATTGTATATTTTTTATCATAATGTTTTAAATTTGAGAATTTTTTTAATATATATGAAAATCCAATTTCGAAATACAATTATGAACTTTTCTACTCTTCTGTTTTCTAACAATTATAAATATTCTGGCCTCAATATCAAGATTTTAAGGGATGATTTTACTTCTAGTTTGTAGAGAAACTATGAGAGAAACTTTCACGATGTTAAAGTCCCTTCCAGATTTCACAAAGATATGTTGCAACTCTATTATAATATGCAAATAATTTAATGACATACTTTTAGATAGAACTCTAAATTTCTTACCTATTAGGAAATGTGTCCTTGCTTTTTAGTAATGTAGTTATTATTTTTAATTTGCTGTGTTTAAAATAGTAAACATTTTTCTTGTTGTTTTTTGCTCTTTAGTAATCCTTGAGCATAGCAATTCATTAATTATTTAAATTTATCATCTATTATGCAAATACACACTCAATATTTTATTATTCGAATACAAGTACTAAAGTTCAAGTTTAGTTATTAAGGTATTATAAAAGTGTGGAACTCTTCCAGACTTTGCTAGGCAATCTCTAAATAATCCTTATTCTTCAAATATGAAAAAATTCAATATATTTTTCTGCTGCTTTTGGTTCTGATTAATATCTGAATCGATGGAATATCTTTCAGTTTAACTTAGACACCAACCTCTGATTAGACAAAAATTAATTTCAACATATCTAATTTTTGAGACTTGTAAAATAATCTTGTAGGGTTGTATTAACAAACCTATGGATCAGAGATATCCAAACTTTTTGGCCGGCAAGCCGCATTGAGACCTCTACTTAGTTCTAGGGGCCATGATTTTTTATTTAAAAAATCTTGTTATATAAATGACACTTTAGTTGTCAAATGAACTTTCTAAGAGAAACTATTCATTCAATAAATTTGTAGTAACGTTGTGTTTGAGTGATTTACTAAACTTCAAATTGTTTTAAATTATTGTTAAAATGTTCCCCTGTAATCAAAGAAACTTTGTGGGCTAGCTTTGGCAGCCAGATCCTGCAGCCATAATTTGGAGATCCCTGCTATGAAGCATTAGAGCTTCCATAATTTCATGTGATCATTAAATGTTTCAAAGTAGTTTTTTATTTTTCATAAAGTTTCACAACAAATTATAACACCATTTCATGGCAGACCATTTAATAGTTCACAATCTGCATACTTGCTATAATTCCAATTCACACATAGTTTCTTCTTCTTTTTTTTTTTTACACAAAGTTCATCATATGTTCAATGTTCTGATGTTCTGATCCAAAGGGTGCTCTAATATCTTGAGACTTTAGGATAGACAAATTTATAAATATTTCACCACCATCTGATTAGTTATACTAATGTCTAATAAAATCATATTTAATTGCAGTCGCTAGAACTTAAATTGTTTATTTATTTTGATTAATAATGCATGGTTTCTAAATTAAGTTAATGTCAAAAAATAATTTTTAGGGGCCTATGTGTGCAATGCCAATGTTTCAATATGCCTGGAAGAATGGGAAGGACCGAACAACGGCATTACCTCATTTGACAACATAGGTTTTGCCATGTTGACTGTCTTTCAATGTATTACCATGGAAGGCTGGACATCTATTTTATACTGGGTATGTTCCTTTTTTTTATTTGTGTATTAGGTAGTTTTATTTTTAAAATCAATATCATGATATCAGTGACAAGATTATTTCCAGTAATTATAGTTTGAATGCCTATATTATATTATTCAATGGCACATAGTATGTATATAAAAATGATGATTGTTTAGCATAAAGGTAGATTGATAGTATTAATGATTTTGTATTTGTTTTAGTAAGATGAATAAATTGGTTGAAGTAAAGGATAGTAGTATTTTGTTAATTGTATAGTTTTCAAATTTCATGTAAAATTTTAAGTTATAGATATTGTTTTCTTTTCCAGTTACTATGTAATATTTAGAAAAATTATTATTATGCAATAAATTTCATATATTAGGATAGTTTGTTTTCTGTAAATAAAACTGAAAAATTAATATTTTCATTCATAAAATTAATTCAAGTAGGTCATGAAACAAGTGTAGCCTTGGTAATTTGGAATGAGGGAACCTCAAACATATATTTTCGTTGAAAACTCAGATTCAAAATTATTGCAATGTATATATGTCCCTTACTATATATTTCATATATAGATAAGTGAAAGTAAAAATAGTATTATCTGTATGCTTCCAAGTAGAATAGAGTTTTGGTTGTCACACTGAGCAGTCTAGTAACAGCTCCAATGCACTGGACTTGGTTCTGTGAGTTTTGAACCCATTGAAGTCAGTTTATGATCACCCCTATAAATTCTCATATATTCAAGCATGCAAGAGCATTGATCCACCCTGTTTTGCTCTGATGTATCATTCCAAATGACAGCACGATCCGAGAGTTATCAGTACTTCAAAGTGAGTACATGCTTGGTTAGTGCTCAGTGATAATGGGTCGGGGTGCTTACTGCAGTAAGGTCGGTTAAAAAAATGTGAGCCGACTGTGCACTCTGCTTTCAATCAATCCTCTCCTGTTGAAACATATCTTTCTGGTTTTTATTTACATCATTATTTTTTTTTATTTATATCATTTTTTTTCCCTTCTTTTCAATGAGTTTATTACCTTCTTTAGATAATTAGACGTCTTAGAGGAGTTCACGGAAATTTGAATTTTCACTCAATTATTAACATATTAGAGAACTATTATAAACTCATAAGGTGTAGACACTTGCATCCTTTTAATTCATATGTCTCTTCTATTCAATTATTTGATTTGCATAAGAATGCCAAAAAAAATATTTTAATATTTTTTAACAGAATCCTTACATCCTCATGGGTTATGTTATAACTTTGTGTAGAAAAGCAGTAATTTATTGATTTGTTACTATCTACAGCCATCAATTGTTGCAATTTATAATGAGCATAACACAGTTATTATTTTGAGGCACTTTCTCCATAACAGAGTTTAATAAATATATATAACAAAAAAATGGTGCAAATAAATTGATGGCTCACAATTCCAGACTCTATAATTCTAAATACGGATGTGACCAAGACACAGTGCAGAGCACAGACTAAACCAAGAAAGAAAACATCCGAACCAATTAATATTAATTTTGAATTGATGCTTTGATTTTTTTTTAAATTATTTAATTTTAACTGTAAATAATATAAAATTATGCATGAAAATCAAATTAACTGTTATGCAAAAATACTGCGCCAATATTAAATCAAACCGCCATCTTAATTCTTTTAATTTTGTATATAATGATATTGTTTTGAAATGAAAACTTCTTTAGTCACGTTTTGCTCTTTTTGTGGAGATTGAATTAGATTGATCCGTCTGGATTTATTCGGCATTAATGCTCGGGTAAAATCAACTGATTAAAATATTTTTACCTATGGATTAAAATATCTCAGAAAATATAAATTGGGCCTGCATACTGTATGTGAACAAATTGTTCAGCATTTCAAACTCTCTGTAATAGGCTATAATTCAACATTGTATCTTAACGCCATGTCGTGTTAGGGATGCAAAAAGGAAAAAATAGTGTTGAAAACCAAATGATAAGGTTAGTTGAACATATGGATTAAAATATTTCAGATACTAAAAATTGGATCTGTATACTGTAAGCGAGGGAAATGTTCAGCATTTCATCTTCTTTGCAATGAGCTATTATTTATCATTTATATTTCATATTTTTAGTCTCACCTTGTTGATGTTTTCACTTACATTGTGTGATCTAAAGCACACACCTTAGTTTTTTTTTTTTTGAAATAATTTTTATGTATTATGGTGCATATGTAAACATATTATTGTTAAATAATATATAATATTATATATTAAATGGTCATTACAGTTTTCATTTATCTATCCAGTTAATTCAAATATATTAATTATTAATTATCTCATAAAATTGTATTATAATCTTGAATAGGTGGTAGAACTTTGAGACGTCAATGTAATAAGTGAACAAGAATTTAAATAAATTTTTCAAAAGGAAGTAATCCACAATAATTATTCTTGATGTAGAAAAATGATGGTGTAGCAATCTTCCAATTTGTCAAGATTGATTATATATATTTTATTTTTTTTTTTTAACTTATTTATTGAAAAATATTACAATCTGTCTCAAGGATATTTATAATAGTGCTCAGAGATCACATTCACACTCTATGTGCAATAAATAAAATAAATTCTACAGAAAAATAATATATATACAATTAATAAGAACAAAACAACCCAAAAACAAATAAATAAAAAGAACACATACATACCTATATACAATATTTACAATCTGGCGAGAGAACTCCAAACCAGACTTGTCCCTCCAACTGTGGAGGGAAAAGTATGACTCCAGGAGATCCCTGCACTTCTCTCTCAACCGCGTCACTGGGGCTAAACCCAGTGGAGATTGAGCAAGAGTGCATTAGCCACAACACTCATGTCATGAGTGGAGAATCTGGCCATTGCCAGAACTCCAATATTTACAAACTATAAATTGTCGCGGGGCCACTGCCGTTTTAACCTTCTTGGAGGATTATAGGAAATGGGTGGTGCTGGATAGGGATTGTACAAAGGGATTTGGATGATGGTTAAGGTTCTGATGAATTTTGCTGGGATAAGGTCTAGGACAAATGGGATATTAAGGTTATGGTGTAGGGTTTTGTTGGTTACTTAGAAAGGGTACATTGAAGATGTCCTTAAGGTATAATATAAGGACTGAGAAAGATGAATTTTAAATTTGGAAAGAAGCCCGGCGTGCCATACCCGGTCAAAAGCTTGAGCTATGCCCAGAAATGCACCCGAGCAATATTGCTTGCTTTCCAGAGCTGCGGAAATATGATCGACCACTCGAAGTCCTTGTTGGACTGTGGAGTGTTGGGAACGGAATCCAAACTGGTGTGAAGAAAGATTTTGAGATTCTATAAAGGGTGGGATTTTTTTCAGGAGGATCTTTTCAAGGATTTTTGAAAGGATTGGAAGTAGGCTAATGGGTCTGTAGGAAGTTAAGCTGTTGGGAGATTTGCCTGAATTTGGGAATAGGATAATAGTAGAATGTTTCCATAAAAGAGGAAAGTGGGTGGTACGTAGGATGATATTGTATATGTAAGTAAGGAATATGACAGCTTTAGGAGGGAGTTGTCTAAGGATCTGAGAGATAAGGAGGTCGTATCCAGGTGATTTGCGGATAGGTAGGTCTATGAGGTGTTGAGGTAACTTATTTTTAGTCGGAGTTCTTGAGGAGTGGTTTTTAGAGGAAGTAGCCCAAATTTCTTTTTGGATAGTGATGGTAAAAAAGTGTACGGCATTGTCAAGGTCGTCTGGGCTTTTCAGGGTTATTTTGAGGTCAATTTTATTGGAAAGGATTTGGTGAAAGAGTTTCCACTTAACTGGGTCTCTGATGAAGGACTGTGGAGACGACTTAGGAATAGGAGCTAGAGATAATTGGAGTAATAATGGACTATGATCTGAGGATAGTTCAGCAAGACGGGTAAGGGAATGATTGAGGGGACCTAAGCCACTGTGGATGAAAAAATCAAGGATAACGGGATTGCGGTTAGGATCTGTGGGCCAGTAAGTAGGTGAGTAAGGAGGAAGGATACTGAAACGTCGGGAATTGAGTGCAGATAACAATGTTCTGTCACTAGAATTCGTGGTTCTAGAACCCCATTGATGGTGTTTAGCGTTTAAATCTCCACCCAGGATGAAGTGATGTCCTAAGGAGTTGAGAAGAGAACTGAACTTGATATTGGATATAGATCTGTTAGGAGGGCAATATGCTGATGCTATGGTAAAGGAGAAGGTTTTGATTACGATAGCGGTGGATTATAGGAAATCTTGTGTCGGTATTGGGAGCTGGTGATGAGAAAGGGAGTGGTGTACAATAACAGCAGTACCGACATGTGCTTTGGATGGTCAGTACTGTATGTTTTGTATTGAGGTATTTTTAAATGCTGTTTTCTGATCAGTCATGTTTCCGTAATTAGTGCTCTAGGAATAAAGCTGTTAGTTCGTCAACGTGGTTTCTAACACCATTCGCATTCCAAAGGAGAATGGATATGGGTTTTGGGATGTGAGTCATTAAGGATTTTTTAAAGGAGGGATGAGGTGAGATACGAGATTTGTGAGGAGTGATATGAGTGGAGTAACTAAGGATTTGAAATCGGTGAGGAAAGATGCCAACAAGCTGGTGAGATCTGTTGCACTTGAAGGAGGAGGGATATTATGAATTTGTTGTTGATGTTTAGGTATATTCGGATCAATAAGATTTTGAGGTTGTTGTTGCAGCAGGGCTTGACAGTTATCGGTTGAGTTCTTACCTCTAAGTAGCTGGGAAAATGATTCTGTTTACTATTCTAGAAGACTCTCTCTCTTCTCTCTCTCCTGCTTCATCTTGAATCCGGTTTTTCTGGTGTCTGGATTTGAGATTCTTGTAAATTTGGCATCTTTTGTAGTTGGCCGGGTGTCCCTTCAGGCATAGTGCACACACTGCAGGATCTTGTATCGGTTCACAGATTTGTGCTGTTCACCGCATTTCACGCAACATGGCAGATGGTGACAATAAGTCTTTGTGTGGCCATATGCCTGATAATTATGGCACTACACGATTTCTCTCTTGGAGTATGGTTTCTCTACTTTCACCATTGTGTAATATAATCTTCTGATATCGTATATTTTCTCAATACCGGGTGATGGCTCTAGATCCATGAAAAATAAAGGTAGTGGAACTTTATTTTTTATTCCAGGCTGCTCCTTATTCTCCTTCAGAACGTAGGTTACCTGACGTACTTTGAAACCAAGCGCCGCTAGTTCTTCTTTTATCACTTCATTTGGGGTTGAGGAGTGTGAATTTCTTATTACTACTCGTAATGATCTCTCCTGCCTAAGCTGGTACGTATGAAAATTCGCATTCATTTCTGAGAGGTACTTCACTATTATTTGGTAGGTTTCAGCAGTATCTGGTACTATTTTTGTATCGTTGGTCCTGTTAAGGCACGAATATCTGCCAGAGCAGATTTTATTTAGTTGGGTGCAGAACAACTGGAAGTTTTTGATATTTTTCACAAATATCAGAGGAGGCCTTGGTTCTGTGGGTATAGCTGCAGACTCCATTACTTCTCGATCATAATGAAGCACTTGGTAGGGGTTTGGAATAAAAAAAGGGGATTCTTCGATCATTTCTTGCGAAGAAGTTCCTGGTTGTGGCTGAGGTTCTGGTTCTGAAGTGTTCAATTTTGTTGTTGGAGATGTTTCTCGTAGGCAGCCGACGAGTTCTTTGTTTGGCTGATGAACTAACGAACCGTCTGACCGAGTTCTCTTGGGCACCTTACTGGACATCACTTGGTGACTATAATGCATACAATAAGAGAAGAAAGAAAGAAAAAAGAAAAAAAAAAATTATAAAAAAAAATATATAAAAAAATATATCAAACAGCAATATCTACTGCTCTGATGTACACGTAAGATGTATTCAATGAAAAATCAAAGAGATTCCACTAAAAAATAGGCAAATACTGAGAGCACAACTTTCCAATCAGCTGATCCACTGCCTTCTCGATTATATTAAAAAAAATATCTTTCTTTTTCTTTTTTAATTTTTTTTTTTTTCCCTTGAGAAGTATTAAAAATGAGCAAATAATATTATGATTGAAAATTTTTCTTATTACAAAATACATACTACGAAAATTCTATGAGCGGACACTTCTTTATAGCAGATTTCTTCCTATTCAAATCATGAACAAAGGTTTTCTAACAAAATTAGATGTGGTGATGTTCAAAAATTTTATTATTGCTCATTTTTCCACATATTATAAAAAATATATTATTATAAATAAATATAAAATTAGCATTATTCATGAATTACAATTTTAATCTGCTAATTTATAATTTTTCTTTCCCTTTAATTTTCTTTATTACAGACATCTCTCCATAGCATAAAAAGTTTGATTCCCCATAGGTATCCACTATGGAAAAGTCTTATTGTATATCTGATAAAAATTTATTCAATTATGTGATTCTTATCCATTAATTCCGTTATTTATTTCCAGATGAATGATGCCATTGGTAGCTCATTTAATTGGCTTTATTTTGTTCCACTCATTGTTCTGGGTTCGTTTTTCATGCTCAACTTAGTTCTTGGTGTTCTTAGTGGGTAAGTATATTTTATTTGAAACTATCAAAATATGTCCTATTGCTTAAGATGAGAGAATTTTATCTTGATTATTTTATTTTTAATGAAATTTTAACTCTTAATGAAATATTCGTTGTTTATAATCTATAGAGTATTATATCAAGCAAATTTTAAATTATAACAATGAGGTGTTTTATTTTAATAATTTATTAAAATAAAGACAAAAAAAAAATTGTTGCACTTAAATATTTTACCTACTAATTTTCATTGTTCATGACAATTTTAAGTTACTGTTACTAACTGTAATCTAGTGATAAATGCTATTATCACCTATTTTTTCTAAATTAAAGTCAATTAAAGCCCTAAATTGCAGCGAGTTTTCAAATGAAAGAACTAGAGTTGAAAGAAGAGCAGCATTTTACAAGCAGCGTACTAAGCAACAAATAAATAATATGCTGAACTCTTATCTATCATGGATTTGTCAAGCAGGTATATATTGACGAGTAGGCATTTAGGAAAACCTTCAATAGCATTTACTTCCTCACGATTAACAATCCACTCTTAGAATATTAAAAATTTAATAAAAAATTAGTAGACCATTATTGTATTTTAATTGTAACTTGAAGGGCTTTATAAGGTATATAAATGTAGAGTTATTGAATAAATAATGTTGTCTGTAGCCTCTGCTTAAATGATTAATGAAAAAAAAAATTATATCCTTTAAATTTGGATGCTAATGTAATTATGTTAATGATAGTTATTTTTCAGAGTAGAGTAGTATATGCTTTATTTTATTTAGTGAATTCGCAAAAGAAAGAGAGAAGGTGGAAAATAGGCAAAGCTTTCTGAAATTAAGGAGACAGCATCAACTGGAAAGGGAGTTAAATGGCTATGTAGAATGGATATGCAAAGCAGGTATAGAGCTTTGATTTTATACCTTGAATTAATTATAATATGAAATAAACATGAATAATATTTTATATAAATTATTTAATGAAAGTATTGACTACTAACATTTATATAATTCATATTAAATTAAACTTAATCACTATGAAAAGTACACTTTGTATTTACTTTCATTTATGAGAACGAGATTTATAATCTAAAAAGCTTACCAATAGAGGTACTATACTGTACTTTATTGAGTAGGGGTCTCACTTATACTTTAGTCCATGGGTTCGATGGTCATTGATTCTATTCATAGGAAAAAATAAACAGCCGTAATTAACATAAAAGTTTATAAACAATATTTTCACTTTAAAGGAATTTGTTTCTAATAAAAATTTGAATTTTTCTGAAAATTTTTCATGTATAGATATTTCGTAGTTCAATATGTTAACTTAACTTATTTTAACTAATTATATTTAACTTAATTGTATCAAGAAACTTGTAAAAAAAAAAAATAATAAAAAAATATGAATCTTATCTAATGAGTATAAAATAACTCTACTTATTTACTTATTTTGGGCAATATGTCTTATGGAGGTACAATTGCTAAGGTCCTTATCTTTCTAGTTCGTTCTGCCTCCTGCAAACCCTATCCTATAGTGTTAAATATTATATTTTACTATTGCTTAAAATTTTGTCTTTATATTTCCTAATTTGATAGCAATATATTAGGAAATTAATGTGATTAAGTCCTGTGTTTATTAGTGTAGGTTTGTTTCTAAGTATCACACAAAAGTACTTCAGCTATCGTGATATTTTTTTAGTGTTGAAAGTTCCAAAAAGAAAACAATTATTATTTGTTTTAATAATGTATTTATTTTTTGCTTTGTTATTAATTAATATGGAGGCACAATTGCTAAGGTTCTTATCTTACTAGTTCATTTTGCCTCCTGCAAACCCTATCCTATAGTGTTAAATAATATATTTTACTATTGCTTAAAATTTTGTCTTTATATTTCCTAATTCCTTTTTATTTTAATTGTTATAAGTTAAGTTTATTCACAATTGTATGGCAGTAGCAAAATGGAAACAGATTGCGATAAATACAATAATACATTTGTTTTCAAAAAATGTAAAAGTTGTTGGAAATAATTTCGATGAAAGCAAGAATTAATATATAAATGGAAATCCATAAATTTATTTTTGCTAATCTATAACTTACTAGGACAGAGTTTCAATTTAGTGGCATGTAAATTAATTCTTGGTCTGCCATATCCTTGTGTAGGAGCTATAGTTCATGTGATTTGGAGTGTTCTTCAGTTTTTCAACCTATATTTCACAGATAAAATAATTATTGATATTCATAAAACCACGTAGTTTTATAATAATGATAATAATATATTTAATTAACATAACTATTACATCTCAATTAGCTTAAATTTTATTTCAATTTGGTATTTAAAGGAAAGCTTTGTGAAAAATTGTTACTCTAAAGATAGTTTATATTTAACTCCTGGAATTATATTTAACGTTACAATGTTTTTTTATACATTACTCTTAAACTGGCTACATTATCTTATGACTATCTAGAAAAATCTTTAAGGTCCATGTCTTTTTTAACCTAAGGTTAATTATAATAATAATATCAATAAGAAACCCAATGAAGTAAACCATATTTGAAAAATATAAATTATGTAGTTTAATGTGTTTTGAAAACTTCGAACATTATAACTTCCCTAGTTTAAACATTACATTTAGCATTAAGGTTATTTTTTATTATTATCATTCTTTTTCCTTCCCAATACTAATTGATTTTATTGTTATCATTTGAAGTTCAATCATCTAATTATTTAATCTGTTTAATTATTCAAGTACAAAAACCAAAAGAGCATAATGTTATAGTTTCGATTTTTATTAAAAATGCAGGATTGATTAATAATTAATTAATTAAATGTTAAATAAATACTTGACTTCCAAATTTCTAATCTCATTCTATAATGCTAAAATGGCTTAAAACTGTTCTCACTAAAATATGTGATCAGTAATGGGAATAACGATATTTCAATAGGTGTTGTTTAACAAATATCTTTAATTTAAATATTTAACATACAATAAAAAATACAGTCTATATTTAAGGTATTTTTAATTTTATAGAAGAAGTTATATTGGCAGAGGAAAGAACAACAGAGGAAGAAAAGATGCATATTATTGAAGGTAAAAATAAATTTTTATATTTACATATAAATATATTTATTATAATTGTAATTTAATTGTAGCTGTATTTTTATTTTTACTGATATACAGGAATCCATGAAAATTGCTGACATAAAATACTTAATTTTATGAATTAGTTGTTATAAAACAATTTTTTTTTTTTGCTATAATATGTTCAAAACAATCAATATCTCAAAAAATTGTACCTACATAAATTTTACTCTAGCAGGCTCCAATGGCTGATTAATCATATTGTAAATTGGTATAAATATTTCACTCAGATGATGGCTTCTTTAGTATCATGTTATTTAATCAGTTGTATTTCTGAAACCATAATTATAATTGTAGTGCCTTAATCCAAATAGACGATATAAATCAACTTCAAGTTGGTTTTTGAATATTAATTACATTTCCACAAATTATTCCTCATAGTATAGAAATTTGAATTTAACAAATTTTACAGCAAGGAGAAGAGCAGCTGCTAAAAAGAAGAAGTTGAAATCATTAGGTAAAAGCAAAAGTACAGATACGGAGGAAGAGGAAGGGGAGGAAGAAGGTGAAGATGGTAAGCCTTAGCTTTTATTTGATTGTGAATGTTAGAATAATTTTTCAATCGATTTCTTGTTTTATTTTCATCGCTTACATTAGTATGTTAAAATATTAAAAATATTTTGGCCACTTAGTGAAGTTCATTCAAAGCTAAAATAGTTTTAGATATAGAAAACCATCATTTATTCATTACATTAAGAAAATGAAATCACGCAGAAACATTAAATTTCTAGTTAACTGAGTACATTCCGCTGAGATCAAATAAATTCATTTTTATCACTTCATTTAATTAGTTTGGAATAAAACCAAAAAATAAAATATTCTTTAAATTTTTTTTTAATAATTTTCAATGAGTATTCTATTTATATTTTAAGAATAAAACATGTTATATTTTACTTTGAACTGCAAACAAAGGCAGATTTTATGAGAGAAACTTAGTTGTCCAATCCCATTTAAAAAATAAAATGATTACTTTGATTCATGAATTGTTGATTGAAAATGTGGTGTTTGTTCGAGGTGCGAAATTTGTTATTTAAATGATTTCACATATAATCAATTTGTGTGAATGATTTCCTTCACCTAAATTTTTTAAGGCATCCTTGCTGAATGTATGAATAGTAAGGTTTATTCATTGTTTATAAGAGATTGATATGGTGGATGGTCTCATGACGTAGTTGATCTCTCCTTATATAGTGTGTCATTGTCTTACAGTTTATTATCCTATGTTTTCTTGTCCTCTTTAATGGTTTTATAGTATTTTACATAGGTTTTAATCCTAAAACATACCTGTGAAACCGTTTGCAGTTTCAATTTGTAGATACACAGCTGAATCTCTAAATATATCAAAACACAGCTCTCCTAAAAAGAAAAAAAAGTATATTTGTTGTTAATTAAGGGTGGAATTAATTTTAATTTCATAAAAATCCTGTCTTTTAATAAAACACTAGATTTAGTTAAGTCGAAGTCACCAGGAGAATGCAGAATGGTGAACATGCAGCCACTAGCTGATTTGGAAGATGGAAAGAGGGCACCAATAAAATCTTGTCTTTGGGTTCTCAATCCATGTGTAACCATTATTATTAAAATATTCTTTGGAAAACTTATTTTCTGACATTGATCAGTACTTAGTGATATTGAGAAAGTTAAATAAATTATTAGGTTAAATTATTTTCATTTACAAGTCTTTTCTCATATTATCTGCCTACTTTGTTAACATTTATTCACAATGATTCATTACCTCAACATTACAACTTTTGTGGTTACTGAACAATCAATTAAGTATTAAAATATCAACTTATGATCTACAAATATATTCAAGAATATATTTACTGTTCATCATGGCCATCATTCCTACAGAAGATTTGGAGTTTTATTTATTTTTTACTTTTTATTATTTTTTTTTTTACTGCCATAATTCTTCAATAGATAGAATTATATAGGTTAAATAAATCATTTTTCAGTTAGAAAAAATTATAGCAAAATATGATTATTGTTAGTAGTCTTATTATTTTAAGCAATAATAAGAAACAGTTTGATTAATTTCTCCTCTAAGCTTGTTTTTATTTTTTACTATAGCAAGTTACATGAAAGTTAGAAAACCTATCTAACAATTTTGTTTCAGTGCCTGTAAAGAAAGAAAAAAAAGGTATGAAAGTGCAGAAATGTAGCTATGTACAGCGTTTTGTAGTTAGCTGTTAAAACTTTTAAAGTAAATTAAACTTGTAAGCAATATTCGTGTTTATGAATACAAAATTTGAAAGCATGGCATATTATAATTAATAAAAACTCCCATAGCTCAATAGTATTTTGTAGAATTCAGTGCAGACAAGTTATAGCGTAGATTTAGGTAGAGTAACATTGAAAGGCGCAAATTCTGATATAATCTTCTTCTATGTATTTTGTATTTGCAGTTGCTAATCAACAAGTAAATAAATCAACAATAAAATAAATAAAGTTTATAACTTTAGCTAAAGCTTTGTTTCTGTAAATAGTAATCTGTTATAGAAGAAATGCCAATGGTGTAGAGAATATTCTTGTTCATTTTTTTAAAAGAGAAATGATATTTCACTTATTGTAAATTCATTGCTTAGTGTTATGTAATTTGAGCATTTATTTTCTTTCTTTCTTTTTTTTTCTATTCTACCAAAGGCAAAAAAGTTGAATAACTTAAGCAATCATTAAATCTTTCTAAGAAAAATTAAGCTTTTAAATGCTATTTTGGCAATTTAGCTATTTCCTATTTTTAAAAATGACTAAATAAATCATATCATTTCAGCATGTATTCTATCATTTCTCTCTAAGTAACTTTAATTTTACTGTCATTGAATTGTTGGTTTTTATCTCGAGATGGACATAAAATTTCGGTTTAAGGTATTCTCAAATTCAAACATTTTAGTTCACTAAATATATGTGTATGTATTTATATATATAAAGATTAAATAATATTAAAAACAAATCCTGGAAATGGATGGAATAATAAGTTTCTATTTTTTCAAAGCATTGTTCAGTTTGGTGTATTGTTTTTTATTCCTATTTTAGCATAGTAATTGATATTAACTATGATGAGTTGTTTTAATTATTGTATCATAATGAAAGATTTTATTTTTAAGTTTCAGAATTATCGTTATATTAAAATGTTTTTATTAACTGATGAATTTTATTTTAGAACAATTTTTAAAAACTTCTTGAAATAGGCTTGAAAGTTTTATTCAAATCACTTTTTCATTGACCAACTTTTAGTCTGTTTTTTAATTTATTCTACTTTTAAAAAATAAATTTGACTCTACTGAGTAATAAAGATACAGTTGATCATTGATGAAATCAAGGAGATGACAGAGTTGGAGGGAGGGGGTTACAGCCAAATATAAGTTGGACATTTTAGTGAACTTAATTATTTATAGCTGACCAACTTTTTGGCCGAAGTTGTATGCTATCTTCAAAGCACAAAGGATAGATTGAGATAAGGTCACGAGGATCTAAAAGGTATCATTTAATAACACCCATGTTTATATCATTTTCTGAGTCGCTATCAAATTGTCTTAATGAAGAAATCATACAACTTAGACTAAAACATTGACTAAAATTAAAGGGTAAATTTCATTACTAATGATACAGCATTGGAAGTAGGAACAGGAAGTTATTTTATCATTATAAAAAGATTATTTCCAAATAACAAGCCTCATTAGCTTATGGTTACATTGTATTGAAAAGGCTGATTGGTCTATAGAAATATCTAGAGGTCTATAGAACTGGAATATAATGAGAATATTTATGTTTGGCCTGTGCTCTAAGAGACGTTAGTTTTGGGATGAGTGTGCTTATGTTTATACACTCAAAAATATTGCTTAAACTTAAAAACTACCACCAGATTCTCATTTTGAGTTTCTGAAGTTACACTATTATTATAAATATTATCATTTTCAACTAAATTTAACTAACACAAACTATTTTAAACTTATACTAATTACTAATTTAAAGGCATATTTTACTTTTGCATAAATTCATTTGAATATTGAGAAAAATTCATTCTCCCCTGTTGCATAGGAGTCCAACGTGTGACTTATATTCTTTCTTATATAGTTCAAATTTGATTAATTTAGTTGTTAAAGTTAATAAGTTGTATGTCAATGGTTAATACATTTAAAAATGCCAAATAATCTTTTTAAAAAAATTTTGTTCAGTAAATTGTCTAAATTTTAATAAAAGACATTCATTACTACAATGTCAAAGATTCATCACCATAAAAAAATTCTTTATAGTAAAACTTCTGATAATTATAAAATCAAACCTCATATTTAATTAATAAAAATATATTTTCAAAACTTTATTTAACACCAGAATATAAAAATTGTGGAATGCATCTTGTTGAAACCGTGATAATTCTTTTTAAAAATCTTTATAGAATATTTCAATCCTTATACTACACTCTAATCAATTTCTGATGAGGCTAAACAAGAAATAAGAAGCTAATAAACAAATGAGATTGTTGAATTAATTTTGATTATAAAAATATCGTAGGTGATAGATAGTTAGGACGTTGTCAATTTTTAAATTTTTTATTGTCAACATTTCAACCCAAACTTGTGGGTCATCATCATGACATGTTTCCAGCACCAAAGGTGTTCAAGTCCTGCTGTACTTGAGTACTTTATTGCTGCTCACAGTACTTAAAGACCTTTGGTGCTGTAAACATGCCCTGATGATGACCCACAAGTTTGGGTTGAAAGATTAGCAATAAAAAACTTAAAAATTGACTGCATCCTGATATCTATCATCGATGATTTGTAGAAAAGTCAACAAACTTCCAGCTATTATAAAAATAATCAGATTTTACATCTGCATGAGAAGTAGACTGACATGAATCGCATGCTATAATTGTAAATTCCATGATGAATATTCTAGTCAATAAAAAGAGACGATAAGAAAGATACTCTCTGAACCAAAGAAATAAATAACTCTTATAAAACGACTTGAATTTCAACAGTTTTAATTTAAGATAATGTAATTTTTATTTAGATTGCCTTAATAGGAGCTTGTTGTAAATCCTAAAAGTGAAATAAGGAATAAAACAAAAACTTAGAGATGTTGGAATCTCAACCAGGAGCCCGTGACATCATCACTGTCTTCAAACCTTGTGATTTAACCCCTAAATAATTCAGATACTCACTTTAGTAATAAGTGAATCTAGGAAATGTCTATCGAACCACTTCCCTCAATTTGACATATTCCACCAATTTCTCTCAAGAGAAATGTTTGCCTAGAATTTGAACTTGGAGCATTCAGCTACACAATCTGCTCCATAACAACTCTCACTTCTTCCCCTTCTTAATTTATTGATAAAAAGAATTCTTTTATAATAGTTATAAAAAATTAAAATTTTAGTCAGTTTAAGTTTTAAGTTAATTAATAAATGTAATGTAGTGATTTATTAATTGCGTTAACATCTTTGGTTAAATGTTAATCATCAATTGATATAATATAATGGTTTTAAAACACTTGGTTTCTTCTGTTCTTTAATTGAACCCAGACTTCCTCATTTACTTCCTTCTTTACCCAAAAATAAATGTTGTTCCCTGGCTCTCAAAAAAGCTTCTTTCCCTATTTCTGTTTTATGTATTTGATTTTATTACCACCAAATTTCTAATCTTTTGTTTCTACTTAAACTATTCATTATCCTTTATGAATACTTAGGTTTTCTGATTTCCGGGCTTAGCCTACCACCTGATCCTTTGTTGCTTCATACAGACTACATTGTTAAGATCTTGTTCACCTCATAAAATTAATTTTTTATCGCAAAAAAAAATATTCTGTTTTAGTTTTTGTTTTTTATGTCAACCAACTAAATTAAAATTGTATATTTTTCATTTTACTTCTGAATTTTTTATGTGTGCCTCATTATTTTCTATGTCATTGTTTCCTTATTATTTGTTTTCCATTTTTTAAGACACATCAATTCCTGAAATATCATTAGGTAGAACAAAGTTTTTGAAGATAAATCAATTAATTCACCACTTAATTTAAATTATTTTTCATGTTAAAGGTTTCTCTGGAGCTTCATACTTAAAATCAAAAGTAAAAAACAAAGGTGCTTGTGCACAGTTCTGGAGAGCAGAAAAAGGATTTAGGTAAGTTTCAAGCTCTAATCATATTAAGTTTCATATAACCAAAGAATATATCAGTAAGTAGAAAAACTAATACTTTTTTTTTTCAAAATTTAAGTAATTTCAAACAAAATATTTTTTAGGTTCTGGATACGACACATAGTGAAGGCACAATGGTTTTATTGGTTCGTTATTGTGCTTGTCTTTTTCAATACTGTTTGTGTCGCTGTAGAACATTATGGACAGCCAGATTATTTAGAAAAATTTTTATGTGAGTTTTTTTATCAAATTTATAATGATCTACAATATGATAAGTTTCAAGACTTACGAGATTTCTTAAGAAATATTTTATCACTGAGTATAATTTTACAGTTTGTCTTAAATGTATTTTTATCAATCCATGTTCTGATATTAATTTTGTTAACAGTTTATGCTGAGTATGTTTTCCTCGGCCTGTTCATGATGGAAATGCTCATCAAAATGTATGCCCTTGGACCTAGAATTTATTTTGAATCGGCCTTTAATCGTTTTGATTGTATTGTGATCTGTGCATCCATTTTCGAAGTAGTGTGGTCAGCAGTCAAGTCGGGTTCTTTTGGGCTTTCTGTGTTAAGAGCTTTGCGACTGCTAAGGATATTTAAAGTCACAAAGTAAGTATAAGTTGTGAAGTGATAGCTCGATGTGTCATTGATGAAGAAAGAAGAATATAGTTTTAATTTCCTTATTTTATATTTAAATATTATTTTACAATTCCAACTGTCACTTCAACAAAAATTAACTAAAAATTTATCAGATCAATTCTAATTAATTTGATAGATTGAAGTAGAGTAGGAGTTAAGAAGGTACAGATCGTAACCATTTTTATTCAGAGAATACACTATCATTACGAAAAACATTAATTTCAGCCACAGCTTCTCAACTTAATGTCTGCTTTCATGTTGATAACCAATACGTTATGCTTTTCCAAAAATCAAAAAATATGAACAAGAACTTGTATATTGTAAAAATAAATGTAAATGGAAGAATAAATAAACTTATATCTTAAACACAGGATTCCCAATCCCGAGGCCTAGGTTGGAGTATGGCTGCAGGTAGAAACTAATTTTCTTTATCCCAACTGCAGATTGACTTTGGGTGTCTGGAAATCTTCTTGCTACCCAGCCAGTCTCTATAAACTTGTTCTTGATCATTCGTCAGATTGGGGGTAACTTGGTGATTGATCATGGATACTGATCATGTCACCTGCTTATATAAACATTAGTCAGCAAACGGTATTGAAGTCCTAGTGAATAAATAAACCTTTCTTGGGAACAGGTTTTTTGAGGTTTACACTGACCACTAATTTTTATAATTAGTATTTATGAATTTTAGTAAATTAATATTTTATAAATTACTTTGTTATTGTTTCATACCACGCATATGTAAAAGAATGATTAAAGTGACAAGTGGAATTGCCAAAATTAAATATAAATGTAGCTCTGTTTTATTATGCTGGATTAAAATATCTTTTATTTTTTTTTTTTTTTAATTTATGTACAAATTTATACATTAAGTATTCAAGACTATTTTGTTTAATGTAACAATCCTTACTGTTATTGTTGAAATTAATTGTTTGATGTATATTGTATGTACATTGTTAAACACTTATGTTTGTGAAAGGTTTTGTAGTTTTTACTTTTAATTTTTTAGCTTTAAAAAAATCATATTTAATTTCTAATTGTATTATTGTTATGTATTATCTTTTGATGGTAAGTTTCATTTTATTTTAAAGAGATTATTTTTTTATTTTTTTTTATTTAGAAAATATACTTATTTTTCCTGTTTTAGGTATTGGGCTTCACTGCGTAATCTTGTGATATCCCTTCTAAATTCAATGAGATCTATTATATCCCTCTTATTCCTCCTCTTCCTGTTTATTCTAATATTCGCCCTGCTCGGAATGCAGTTATTTGGGGGTCAGTTCAACTTTGAAGACGGAACTCCTCCTACGAATTTTAATACCTTCCCCATTGCTCTACTTACAGTCTTCCAAGTATGGCCAATAATTTTTTATAACAACTCTGTATAAATTTTATATCTTTATTGGTGATTCTTAATAAATCTGTATTTTTTGTCTAATTTAGATTTTGACTGGGGAAGACTGGAATGAAGTTATGTACTATGGAATCCAATCTCAAGGAGGCCACAAAAAGGGGGGGATGGTGTATGCTTTATATTTTATCGTACTAGTTTTGTTTGGTAATTACACATTGCTCAATGTGTTCTTGGCTATTGCTGTGGATAATCTGGCAAATGCTCAGGAATTAACTGCACAAGAAGAGGAGCAGGAAGAAGAAGATAAAGAGGTACACTTTTACTTTTAAAAATGCATTTAGTGCAATTATTGTATTTTATTTTTATATTAAAACGCTATGTGAAATACTTTGGGTATGAATTGATTACATCCAATATCATAATTTAATTTAAACAATTTTTATGGTAATATATGTATTATTATACTATCCTTATTGTGATAGCGAAGTAAAATATATATATATTTTAAGTTTTCTTTTTTCAGAAACAACAAATGGAGTTGGAAAAAGAAATGGAAGCACTCCAAGGTGGAGATGGCAATCCACCTCAAGTGGAAATTTCACCACCATCACCCTCGCTGTATGTTTAACATTATAATTTTTAAAACATCTTATTGATGTTTTTGTGAAATGTAACAATAAAAAATATCTGTGGTATTGATAAGTAAATATCACAGCTTTTTTTTTTCTATCACATATATTCAGGATAGATATCTATTTTTGTTTTTTAGTGGTTCAAGAAGAGTGAGTAGACGAGAAGATGAAGAAAGGAGACCAGAAACGGATGATGAAATAACAGGGCCCAAGCCTATGCTGCCATATTCTTCTATGTTTATTTTAAGTCCGACTAATCCGTAAGAAAAATTCATTAATGTTTTCATATTATTCTTGTTTTTAAAATTAATGATTTTTTAATTGTTTTTCTTTTCTTTTTAGAATTCGTTCTGCGGCTCATTGGGTTGTCAACCTAAAATATTTTGATTTTTTTATTATGATTATTATCACGCTTAGTAGCATAGCATTGGCTGCCGAAGACCCAGTAGTTGAGAATTGTACTCGAAATATAATTCTCAATTACTTTGACTATGCCTTTACAGGAGTTTTTACATTAGAAATGTTACTAAAGGTAAAGATATAGTGTTTGTATCATTAAAAATTATTTTTTATCTGTATGAAACATATTTTAATCTTATAATTTTCTATAGATTTTAGATATGGGTGTAATTTTACATCCAGGATCATATTTAAGAGAATTTTGGAACATTATGGATGCAGTGGTTGTAATTTGTGCAGCTGTTTCACTTGGATTTGAAGTGAGGTAATGTTTCAACATATCACTCATTTCACTCAACAGTTTAAAAGAGATAAAATATCATTAAATAGTTGCTATAAAAAATGAAAGTTATGTAACAATAATTATTTTTTACAGTGGAAGATCTGCAGTACAGAATTTGTCCACGATCAAATCCTTGAGAGTGCTGAGAGTTTTACGACCTTTGAAAACTATAAAACGGGTTCCAAAGTTGAAAGCAGTTTTTGATTGTGTCGTTAATTCCCTTAAAAATGTCATTAATATCCTTATTGTATATATTCTCTTCCAATTCATTTTTGCTGTCATTGCCGTCCAACTTTTTAATGGCAAATTCTTTTTCTGCTCAGATGAAAGTAAATTCACAGAAAGCGAGTGTCAGTAAGTGTACCACCAAATGGCTCTCAAATTAAATATGTTCCAATAAGCCAACTTCACTGCTAATCTAGAATGTTTTGATCATTTTTTTAGGGGTGAATTTTTTGTTTTTGAAGGTGATAACCCGTTACCAAAAGCAGAAAAGCGTTTATGGAAAGCGAGATGTTTCCACTATGATAATGTTGCAGCTGCCATGTTAACATTATTTGCAGTACAAACAGGAGAAGGTTGGCCGCAGTAAGTATAATTTTGTATTTTAATGAATACCATAAAATACAAGTTAAACTATTCAGTAATCGCTGAGGATAAAAGTTAATCAAGAAGTTACTACTTATGTAATTAAGCCTTATCAGTCATTAGCTTTTTATAGGTGATTCTCATAAGTTGTAGGTGGTTCCGGTAGTATTGTAAGAATAAGATTTTTGTGTTATCATGTGAGAAAGTGACTTACAACCTATAAAGTTTAATATTTCCAAGTTTAATTCAAGCAAATTAATTACTTTCTGGGTCTGTCTGTAGGTCTGTACCATGAATATCTCATTAATCGATGAACTTTTTTTTTTTTAATCGAGCACAATAGTTTAAAAAACGTGTTTTTATAAAGACTGTAGCATCAAAATTGACTTTAAAGGAACTTTCCTAAAATATTTTTCTCCAAGCCATTCTACTTTCTGTACTCAGTTCATCCCTATGTAAAAGGAGCAAAAAATTTACGAAGAAAAAAAAAGTTAATTTGCACATAGTTAAGATAAAATTTCTGGTACAGTATTCATATATTTTTTTATTTTGAATTTAATGAAAAACTGCAACAATTATCATCATCTGTTTTCTATTTTTGGAACTGAATTATCTATTTATATCTGGATGCAGAGGCCTATCTCTTTTGCAAAGTTGATAATTTTGGTGACGTAGTTCTGCCACATTCTGGTGTACAAAATGATTCTGTTAATGAATATACATTAACATGATACATATAGCATATAGCAGCCATATTCCATTTTTTTAAATCCTTAGTAGCATTGCCCTGTCAGAAGCCCTACAATGGATGGGTATACTTATTGATACTTATGGTATATTGATACTTATTGATAGTATACCAATGGATGGATATGGATATAGTATACAATGCCCAGTTTCCTTAGTAGCTTCATTTTATTCATATAAGTTTATTTATGTGGATTTACTATGTTAAGTTGTGATCAAGATAAAGACCAACAAATTTAACATTTTCTGTTTAACTGAGATATGATCCATTCTTATCCATTGTTTATTTACATTTATTCCATGACTGAATAGAACATATCTTATTTTTCTGGGTTTTGAATAGTCGTGGTCGATCTAATTATATTTGTTGACCGTAGAGCGATTTCTACGCTAACCGCATTGGAGATTGTTCCATACTCCTTTGTTTTTAAGAGGCCAATTAATTTACTATTCACCATATTTTCAACCACTTTACTGGAGTAGTTAGTGAGAGAGATATGGTAGCTGGATCCTGAGATTTTGTTTTTCTCACCTTTCAATGTCGGTGACGCATAAGATCCATGGATTTTGGAAATTTATATTTAATATTGTACTTAAAATGTTTCCTTCAAATATAGGCAAATAAAAAAAAAAAAGTTTTCATTTGCATGGCCTATAAGGCCTGTTGTATGTTGCCTGATGTTCAGTTAAAACATACTTAATACCCTTGCAGTTCTCCAGATCTTCTCAGACATGTTAGCTGTAATATCCTAAGCAGGATTATTATATGTAAGCTAAAATCCTTTTGCTATAAAGCCTTAACAGAACCACCAAGCTCATGAAGAAGCTAATACTTAATAATATTAAGTAGCTTCATCTTTGGAATACTTTAGTATCAGTATTGCTTTACACCAGACAATGGCATAGGACCAGTCATACTTCTTTCAACATGTGTTAGGTAAGTTATGGTACTCAGGTGGCGCACATTGATAGACATCAGATTGTTGATTTTTATGTGATTTAAGATACAATAATCTTTAATGATAATAATTGTTGCCTGCACCATTGTTTACGTAGCATTTTAGCAAGTTAACGTCATAATAGATTTAGAATGAGCACCCGACATTCATTTTAATGCTACAGAAAGGCGAACAGCAAGAAAACATTTATTTTATAATCAAACGAAACAGATAGTTGTTCCCAAATAAAAAATAAAAAAATTACTGTTGTAATAGTTGTGCAATATTAATATAATTTTTTCACACTTATGGGTGCACATCTACACTACCAAGGTAATGAACTGTGATCAGAATTTGTGAAACTTTCTGCCTGGAAAGAATTAAAATGAGAAAATCCAGTGTTTTTTAACTTTAACTTTTTTCTTTTTTTTTTCCAAGGGAATCTGTGCAAAAAATGTGAATACTGTAATATAACTTTGCTAATAGTGGTACAATTTATATGATATCTTCTTCATTTTGAAGAGAATTTAATTCAATCTCAAATGAGTACCTTATTACATTTCAGATAACGTATAATGTTTGAGTTATTAGAAGAAGTAATTTTTTTTAACCATTTGAATTATGATTTTTTTCAGTGTGTCAATCAAAGAAGTAATTTTTAATATTTACTTAATATATAATTCAATTGATCTATATAGTATTATATATTGTTTGAAGGTTTTATATTATACCATTACTAATATTGGCATGCATTAGTAATATTTAAGTTTATATAATTTCTGAATCCATTAATTGGTTTCAGAATCTTACAAAATTCAATGGCAGCTACTTATGAAGAAATGGGTCCAATTCAGAATTTCCGTATTGAAATGTCCATCTTTTATATAGTGTATTTTGTAGTTTTTCCATTCTTCTTCGTTAACATATTCGTAGCTTTAATTATTATAACATTTCAAGAGCAAGGAGAAGCAGAACTTCAAGATGGGGAAATAGATAAAAATCAGGTAATTTATGTTTGTGATTTCTTAAAACACCCTTTTGTATTTACTTATTTTGGAAATCAAACATTATTCATTACTTATGTATTAAATGTTTCTCAGAAATCTTGTATTGACTTCACGATACAAGCGAGACCTCTTGAAAGGTATATGCCAAATAAAAGAAATAGTTTTAAGTACAAAATATGGAGAATAGTCGTGTCTACCCCGTTTGAATACTTCATCATGATGCTTATTGTATTTAATACTTTACTTCTCATGATGAAGGTAAGTAATTTTTTTCTTATTTTTTTAATACTACATTATATTCTTCCTTATTTAAATGGGTTACCAATATAGCTGAGTTGTGATTAATTAATAATAAATAGAAATTTAAAAAAAGTTTATTATTAGAAATAACTTATAGATCTTAATTATTCTTCACATAACTGGTGGTATGGGTAATAAAAATAATCTTTATTTTTGTCTTCACTTATTTTAAACTTGTTTGCACAGTTTTGATATAACTTTTGTTTTTATTAAATAATTTATATTTTATGATCTTTTTATACTTAATTTTCTTTTCTTTAATGAATCCAATGATCAAATTTTCTGTAAAATAATTTATTATAATAAAATAAAATTAGTAAGATCTGTGGTTGTAGTTGACCTATCGAGATATGTTGTATGATGATCAGTCATCCAAAATCTCCAAATAATCATCAGCGGTACAATTAACAATCAACTCACTGAAAGTAACAATTATTTTTTATTTATTCTTGCTTCCAACTAAACTATAATTAATATCTCCACAGTGTTGTAATAAATTTAAAAAATCCACATAAAAAATTAGGAATTCAATTAAACCTTAGCAGGGAACACTGCTCTCATAGGCGTCATAGTTTCATCTTCTGTTCACCAGAGATTTAAAATTCTTAAGCTTCCATGAGGTTTGTGTAGTTCAAATGTCATTCAACATTAGAAGATACCGCTTTCAAGAGTTCAACCTGTATTTCAGATAGAAATTCCTTAAATCATATGTCAATCTATACGCAGGCAGATATTTCTTTTAGTGTTCTTCATGTAATTAACAGCAATTTATATCTACTTCATAAACTGACTAAATCTTAACTTATTGTTTATTACCTTAACTATAATAAATTTTAATTGTTTGGTTTGTTTCATATGTTTTTCAATATCTCCCATCCCTATTTTCTGAATAATTTTATTCTTTGAAGTTGTATAGAATTATTATATGTTGAAATTTGTATTACCTTTTGTAAAGTATTTTTTTAGTTTTGCTTATATTTTATATATTCCTGTAATTTTTGTGAATTTTGTAAAGCCTTTGTACATTTGTGCGTAAAGAATCTAGTCCTTTGGAGGTTTCTATTATTGTTGTTATATGTATTAATCCTTATTATATTTCGTTTCTGTTAACAAGTCATTTTATATTTACTTATATGAGGGAATTAGAATGATAGTAGCGTAAGTTGGATTTGATTTTTTCCCAGAAAGTGTGTTCAGTAAATCTTCTTTAAAGAAATACACATACATTATAACTGTATTATTAAAGTACTTATCAGATACTAAATGTTTTATATATAGATAATCTTACATTATAATATTTACAAAGCATTCTTTTTCTGGATAAAAATCAAATACTCCATAATCATTGTAAGCCCCTCACATTTTGTGTGTCAATATATTTGATTTAATTATTTACTAAAGTCTAATTCTATCTATTTTTGGAAAGATTTCTATCTTCTATATTCTTATAGAATGTTGTTCCAATTATATTTTATAATATTAAAATGCATTTTTTCCCTGATATAATTTCAATATAATAAAAGATTCAAATAATAATTATCTAAAATTTAATTAATAATCCTCTTTTTTTCCTTAACTGGCCATTTCTGGCATGCCTCACTTGTTACAACACTATTTAATGTATGTAACACTTTAACTCTAATCTACTATGAATCTCAAAATTGGTAATTCACTAAGAACATATTAGATTTGTTTAGGTCTTTTTATTATTTAGAGGATGGGGTGACAGAGCATTGTGTAAAAATGGTAGCCTATCCAATGCAAAAAAATATGCGTAAAAATAAGGCGGGTGTTCTCAGTTACTTGTGTATAGTAAATGTTCCCTGCTATGGGTTAATATTATGCATTAGAAAAAAAGAAAAGAAAAAAACGTTCATTTTTCTTTAGGTAAAAATTTAAATTTGAACAAATATCCTTGAATATCCTTCTTTTGGATTTATATTGGCTTACTTTAGGTATGGCTTTGGCCTAATAAGTTTTTGAATAAAGTATGTTTTCATACCAATATATCAGGATATTTCTTAACATTAGAAGTGATTGAGTAAAATTAACATTTTCTTATTAATTTTGGCAATATAATCAATATTTTTTTTAAGGTTTAGATTTAGAGCACATCATGACCTCTTTAAATGTTATTTTGATTCATTTTCCACTGGTCAGAAAAGGTCAAATAAAACATTAACGATAACTACTTTTTTCACCAATCAGTGTTGATAAAAATTAAAAATTTACTTTTCAAAAGTAACTATTATCTATTTTTAAAATAAAATATATTAAACAAGTATTTTTTCCATTGTCCTCTTAAAATGATTTAGGGTTTTCCTATTTTAGTTTGATATTTTTCAGAAGAGTAAATTATTTTTCTTAAATTAAAATTTACTGAATACCATGACAAAATTAGTTCTTGATTAAAGTTGAACATTTTAAAAGACAGGTTCATCAAGTTTATATTTTTGCATACTGTGGAGTGCTCCCTTTTTTAAGAATGCTTTGGGAAAAATTAGATAATCGTGAAATTTTGCTTTCTTTATTGTAATTTAGTTATTAATATGGTTTTCAACATGTATCAGTTTAAACCAGCCTTGTTTGTCATTAGTGAATCTTCAATATTTATCACATAACTCTGGTATCAGTGTTGTTTAGATTTTTTTTTAAATACTCTTTCATATTATCTTTTTTTATCATATTATAAATATTTTTATCATTCATATACTTTATTCTTTGTATCAGTAAACTATTTAATCATGATACTCAACAATCTAAATATTATTACTCCTTATATTGGTAACCGCAAATGTAAATATTATAGTTATTGGTTAATTTTCATTGAAAGTCCCATTGTTCTGTTAACATATTCAATATTAAACAAACAGTGATAAATCAAAAACAAAGAACTTTTCAGATGGGGCCAACAGGAGATTACAACGAAAAATCTTTCCTCTACATTTAAATACTTTTCTGTTCTGAAAATACTTTAAAACTAATCCAGATAAATTTTTGCTCTCCCAAGTTATTAATGTTACTATTTCCATTAACAATTATTAATATTGTTTCAACCTATATTACACCCTCGCACAATAAGTTGCATTACACTTAAGCACTGTAATTGTTGCATGATCATGGTATTTTTATCAGCTCAAGGTTAATAAGCTTTCCATAACAACTTTCTTTCTTTTGGGGGTTGTTTTTTTATTTAAGTTCTGTAATGATTTATTTTTTGCTGAAATAATTTAAAACATCCTAAAAAATATACACACATTTTGCTAAATTTTATTAAATGTTTTCATCATTATTTATTTCATTTTTGTTATTTATTTATATTTTAATACTATGCTTTATAGCATGATTTTTTTGCAGATAAAAAATAAATTATTTAATAAAATATCTTTTAAAATGCACATAAAGCTGCATATCTTAAAAACTTCCAAACAGCACAATTTTCCACTTACAATTCACTTCAATCAAGTCAACCAATTTCTGAAAACTCGTGTTAATCTAACACTCCCTTAAAGACTGGGGTGCAATTTTTATTCTTTTTATTTTCCTATACATTTGTTTTCCTTCTTTACATTTTATTTTATTTATTATATATATTTTTCTTTGGAAGTACCATATTTTCTGTAATTGTTATCTATTTACTCTGATTTGAAAATGATTTTTAAAAAAATCAAAATATTAACTATTCCCAAGTATATTAAAACGGCTATTCTTTTATCTCATAATTTATGTTAATATGTTTTACAGAATATACAAAAACAATTATTACATTTTAATGTATATATATTAAATATTAAAAATTATATTAGTTTTTTTTTTAATTATTATTTTGGCAATAATTTCAAATCTTCTATAACTTTCTCTGTGTTATCTTCTGATGCTGTTAATATTATTTAAGTAGTTGTAGAATCTTTTCTTCTTTCTAATAGCAACATTCTCTTTCTATGCTTTTTATAGAATATTTCTCATTAATGGCTCATGGAATGGGTTCTATGGTATAATAAATATAATTACAATTAAACTAAGTCTAATTGAAGCATGAATTAATAACGTAATTAATTATTAATTGTGTTACATTAAAAGCACAAGCTTAAAGTGAATGCACATTATTTGAAATGAGTAATACTGTAAAATTTTAAGCATGGCTTTTTAATAGTCTTTATAAATGCTACAACTTGAGATACTTGTTCAGTCGTTCCAAAATGTGCATATTTTTTTAAACCACAAAATCATTTTTATTGTTAAAGTAATTTTTTTCATCATTGTAAATTCTTTTTTTCTCTTTATATTTTTCTTGATTGTATATTTTTAGTCATTATATATTTATTTACCATAATTTTTTATTAGTAATTTATATTTTTAAAAATACATTTACAACATTGTTGAAAAGATTACATCTTTCCAATATCAGAATATGTCATTTGGGAAAAAATTAAATATATCACTTTCTTATCCTCCAGTTGTAGCCGAGAAAAGTGTGGCTTAATCTTATTACACATACATACAATAGTAGATTTGTAAAGTTTGAGTGTTACAATCTATATGTTGTGTAGAATTCGTTAATAAGCAACTGGATATCCACTATGTCATTCATTTGTTTATAATTTGGCTCTTTGTTTGTTTTGGGCTCCACTCATTAGTATCACAAGCAAAGTGCAATATACAAGAAAACTCTTAACTACATGAACATGGGCTTCACTGGCATGTTCACGGTTGAGTGTGTTCTCAAGATTATGGCATTCGGAGTGAGGGTAAGCAATGTGTTCCCACACAGATAATTCCCTAAGCCACTGTATATTGTATGTTAAAATAATTTTTTATAATTTAGACAAGCATTCATTTATTCATCACTTTAGCTTAATATACAAAATACAGTGTAATAGGGGGATAATAGTACATGATCACCTTAATAGTATTTAGGAATATATTGTGAACTGCCTTTCTCAAGTACTTTTCAGGATAACTCAACAATCCTTCTTTCAAGGTAAGTTATCGGATATTATTTTGTTTTATTTTTATTGTTTATTAATCATCTGAAAACAAACCGGTTCATTATGGATGAACTGAGCAAGCTGACTAGCTCCTATTCTTAAGTTATTCAAATGAATGCATAAAAATAATTGTTCAACCATCGCAAAGGTAAAGAATGTTTAGGAGAAAGAAATTAAACATCGATATATATAATGTGTCCAAGTGCATGAGAATTAAAGGCATGTTTTAGCATGGAATTTCAAGCACTACCACTCATATCCTTACGCTTTAATTTTCAATCTTTTTTTTTTTAATTATTGACATCAGGAAAAAAAAAGACTGATCAAACTCATCACTTTTGCAATCTCCACTGTATATTTTCAATTGTTCAGTGTTGCCTAAAATTATAAAAAGTAAATTATATTTTTATAATATGAAATGTAAGCCAATAAATAAATGACAACACTGTACAATTTTCCCTGGTAGAATATGTGACATGCATTAGCTGCCTGTAGACCTTAACTACTACTAAGTTGTGTTCGAGACATTCCGCTACCGGTAAGATGTCTCCCATTGGCCCCATTATATATGAATATCTGGTTTGTAATTTGAACATCCTACTCCCCTATATTATGCGCAAACTTATCATAGCTTAACTTGATGTGCTTTAAGAGCGTAAAATATCCTTATTATTTGATTATGAAGTGAGATAAGTTTGCTTGGGAGTGTAAGTTAGTAAGTGTAATGATGTGCCTTGTCATGTATGTGTCTGGCAGTATCGCGACGCCCCGCCTCTCCTTGATGATATTCTACAGATTATGAACTTGGTCTTCACAACGCTATTCCTTATAGAGTGTGTTTTGAAACTCATCGCGTTTGGATTTAAGGTGATCTATTGATCCTCATTTTTTTTTTTTTTTAATTTTTTTTATTTTGCCTTTTTAGATCTCAAGGTAACATAATTAACTCATACTGCATGATATTATTTTGTCATTAATTTATAGAATAAATGATCTTTTTATATAAATATAAATTAATTTTAAAACATTAAGTTATAAATATATATTTATAATATTTATATATATATTTTCATAGATAGTGAAACTATGAGAATGGATAAAGTAAAATAATAAGTTGTATGAATGTTTAAGTATTTTATCATTAGAATAATTTTATCCAATTATTGCTTTTAACTAATCAATTTAAGTATCTCCTTATAATCCACACTGGCTCCTATATAAGCTTTTATACAGTATATAAATCATTAACTGATAATTTTATATGAAACTAATATCAAGTATGCTGCATATTGAAATATTAACAAAATTAAAATTAAATTAAAAAGCTGTAGAAATAGAAGAGGTAGACTAGTTGCTTTTCTACACATACATGCAGTAGTAAAATAATAAATAGTAGCCATGCTACAGCATGCCATCGATATAATTTATTTTAAAACATCCCACAATGGGCAATGCAAATGCAAGTTAAAACATTTTAGCACATATTATAGAGTTTAGATCAAATCAAAGATACGCAATAATCAATTTGGACTCTATAAATGGTCTTAAGATCTTCGCGTGGTAAGAAAAAAAAGTAACTTCTGAGGCAGTTCATATTACCTAACTGGTGTGCAAGATTCACTTTTTTTTTTTTACATAATTCTATTGTTTACAATTTCTGATTTAGTTCTTATCAATGAAATGTTATAAGTGAACCTTGTACTTGGTAAAATATCCAACATTTGTTGTTTAATTTTTTTTTTTTTGTTTTTTTTTTTTGTTTAGTATAGCTCGGTGTACTGTAGATTGTCAGCATATTTATTTTATATGATACTGGCACAGAATAAATATTAGGGGAATATGGTTGTTTGATGTAGCTAATTTTCTATATCTTAACTTTATAGAATTTTATTTATGCGAGCTATGTACGTATATTTTATGTTTATATCAATTTATGAATTTAAATTTTTTACTTTTAAACTTTTTTCACAGAATTTCTTCAAAGATCCTTGGAATACTTTCGACTTTGTTACTGTTGTGGGAAGTATTGTGGATGCCCTTGTTCTTGAATTTGTAGTAAGTTTTATTTAACATTTTATGTCATACTCTGATTTTAAAATTGTTGATGTAAATGAACAAACCATCTTTAAAACTACCCAATTATTTGTTAAATTTAACATTTTAATGGAATATTCAATTAAATTACATTATAATTTCAATTTATATACAGTAAAGTATGGTAAATGGTAAATTAAGTAAATTGGTCAACTATTCTTTTCATTTTTTATTATTATTGTAGACAAACTCCGAAATATATAATTTACTATATTGTCATATACTTGAATACTTAAATAAGAATACATATATGTGTATATATCATATTCTCCTAGAAGTATATTAATTGCCTATTCCCAAACATCTGAAGTACAAAACATTTATTAACGTAATTACTGGTGATATTAACATTTACTGTAAGACAAGGAGATCACTTATCCAGCTCCTGTTCTATAAGCATTACCTAGCATGAGTGTTGTGGCCATGTCATTTGTTTGTGATTTAAGGTATACTTGTAATTTGTTTTGGAAAAGTTTGTAGTAGTTCCTTATGTTTTATTTTGAGTGGGCATATGAAGTTCATTATTATTATTATTATTATTAGTGTGGCGGCTCTACAATCCGGTGTTGAATCCTGGTCTCCTCCAGCAGCTTCCACCAATTGCCTTGGTCCCTTGCAGCTGCCATCCAATTCCAAAGCCTCAGTATGTGTGTTGCATCAGTCGCAACACCATCAGCCACTTTCTCTTCTTCTGGTACCATGGAGTGGCTCCATCAGTAGTTGTCTTGATGGATCCTCACTGCCCTTCTCAATCTTGCAATCTTCATCACTCGAACTATATCGGGCTCCTTAAACATTGTGAACAACTCCTGGTTCTTCCTCCTTTTCCAATCTGTCGAGAACACCACCATAAATATGTCTATAACCTGGGGAAAAAGGATTCTTCTTTCAAAGACTAAAAGTTCCTGTTCACAAGCCCAGGAAGTAGTCCAAGTCTCACAACCATACAGCAAGATTGGACACATAGCCTTATAAAGACATAACTTTTGATCTTCTGGAAAGAGTTCTACTCCGGAATTGCCTTTTCATTGAAAAATAACATCAATTTGCTGCCATGATCCTATATTGTTTAGGGACATTGTCTTGAGTTACCAAGAAGCTGAGACATAAAAAACTGTTTTCTCGAATTAGTACTCTCCGAAGATCATCTCCTCTCCAGGCCTAGACGCCTCTCCTGTAACCATATATTTTGTTTTGGCAGCGTTGACTTACAAGCCAAGTCTTCTTGCAGGATCCACGAGAGCAAGCAAAGTGTCCAATACAGCCTGTAAAGAGCGTCCTACGATATCTATATCATCCATGTGCAGCTTTACAGACATATCAGCTGTACAGATCTATTAAAGATGTTGCCTTTGATCTGTATGCCAGTATCTCTCACTGCTTTCTTCAGCACAAGATCAAAGAGAAGGCAGATTAAGGGATTTTCCTGGCTTAATCCTTTTCTTTAGGAGAATTCTTCCGGCTGCTATCCACCGATTTGAACCATGTAGCTAACATTGTTCATTATAGGCTTCACAAGGCTTATGAGCTTGCTAGGGATCTTAAAATGCTTTACAGCCACATACAATTCTTCCCTATTCATGCTATATATGACAGAATATTTGGTCAGTTGTAGACCTGCGTTTTCTGAATCCGCACTGGTACCAGCCGAGTACCCTCTCTGCATGGGGTATCAAACGATTGAAAAGTAAGTATGTGAGAACTTAGTATTCGACTGATAGGAGGGGAAATCGCTCTGTAGTTGGAGCACCTTATTCGATCGCTCCTCTTAAATATAGAACAGATGAACGACATAGTCCATGGGTCTGGTGATGAGGAGATCCTGCATATCTTACAGCAGTTCACTCACACTGCAGCTAATGAATTCTGCAGGGAGTCCAACAGTACTCCCTTGTTGAGGCTTGTTGCATTTCAATTGGTTCATAGCATCGCGGATCTCATCTTTGAATAGTGGCTCATCATCTGCTTCATTCTCCCTATGGTCCTCTTCTTCTTTCCCTAATTCCTCACAGAGTTCCAAAGGCCCCTTGTTGTGGAGATCATTAAAGTGATGCCTCCACTGGGACAGGGCTCTCTGCTTGTTGGAAAGTAGGTACCCCTCATAGTTTTTGCCAATCTAAGAGGCATTAGAGTAGGATTATTGGCTCCTGTTTATTTTCCTATAAAAGTGTCAGAATTCCTTATCTCCAAAAAAATTTCTGTTTTCTCCAACGCCTCTTGTTTTCATTGCCTCTTCCTTCTGCGATGTAAACACTCCTCTTTGCATCTCTTCAATTGATATTTCTCAATGGTTCTCCTTTTGGCTTTATTAACCACGGATTAGTACACTTGGTTCTTCTGATTTTTAGCGGCTTCGCATTC
Source organism: Nezara viridula (assembly GCA_928085145.1). Taxonomy (NCBI): domain Eukaryota; kingdom Metazoa; phylum Arthropoda; class Insecta; order Hemiptera; family Pentatomidae; genus Nezara; species Nezara viridula. Next base: position 69,595,735 of record OV725081.1, read on the forward strand.
CTCATCAAACCAATGGGATCGGGTTTCTCTATTCTGCCCCACTAAGATCTCTTCTGCATTCTTCTCCATTGCTTGGGACTTTCCACCAAAAATTAGCACCACCATTAATTCTTTGAGCTCAAAGGTCTTCATCCAGCTCTTCCATATAATGTGTCCTGGTGTCAGGGTCCTTCAGTTTATCCAGATTAAACCTTTTCCCTCTTTGACCAAGAGGCCAACACTCTGTTTTTATCTTGGCTGTCAGGCGAACAACACTGAGCTAGTGGTCAAAGAATCCATGATAGGTCCTTACATCCAGTAGGCTGGATCTATGCCAAGCTCTCACTTTTTTTTTATCTCCTCTGCCTTGGCTCTTAGGCTACACGGGGTGTTTCCCTGGCTGGAGGGAGGGGAGGGAATTGTGCCAAGTTCAAAGTCCCACCGGGGACTGGGGTTTGAACTTGTAATTATTTTTCCAGCTCTAACTTCGGTTATCAGGTTGCCAGGCAACCGTGTGCACACATGTTAATCCTCTTGGTCACCCGCCCCCTGTCTGGCTCCTAGAAACTTGTCAATTTCATTGACATTTTTCTTGTCAGGCAATGACCATGTTCCCTTATGTATTCTTCTGTGCGAGAGTCCATTCTAATAACCATTCCCTTGGATGCAACAAAGTTTACAAGGCATTGGCAATTTTTATTAGTTTCCTCGTGAAGGCTGTGACATCCTATAGTAAGGTGATAGATTTCCTCCTTCCAGACCAGGTATCCAGTGATAATCTTGATGTAGCTTGGACAGGCATCGAGAGTTCTTTCAATTCAACATTTCAAGAGAGTCATAGAACCTGTCCTTTTCTTCATCATCAGCAACTTCCGTGAGAGTGTGTACACAGATTATACTGTAATTGTAGAATCTCCCCTGTAATCTGATGAGACATATTCTGAGATTCACAGGTTTCCATCCAATCACCAACTGTCTGATTTTACCTCTAACAATGAATTCCACACCGAACTTGGTCTTGTTACGGCAGCTGTAAAATATGGTGTGGTTTTTCTTCTGTATATTTTCTTGACTCTTCTATAGAATTCATTCCTAGATGGCAACTATGTCCAATTTGTAAAAACTTATTTGATCTAGAAACAGTTTCAGAGCCCCAGGTCGGTATAAAGACAGTGTTCCAATATCCAATGTCAATGTTCTTACCATTGGAGGTACCTAATCATTTCCTTGAGAAACTGATCAAATCTGAGGCTGCTTTAGGTTTCGTGATAAGGTTATTTAGGGAAAGCTGATTAACTGCCCCTAAATCGGGTGGAGGAGCTGTCTCCTCAGAGCTCTCTGGGTCATTCTCCCATCCAGGACGGCTACCTAGGAAAGATGACCCTAGGGTGAGTACTGTTATTGACCTTTGTCTGTAGTGTGGAGGTGAGCATAGTGTACTGTGATTTGTGCATATATGTGTGACTGTCATTGTACTGTTTCTCAACCTGGAGGATCAGTGGCTATCTGCGGTACTAGGAACGGGCGATGGGGCTGCCACCTCCCTACACCAAGGCATGTGAAGGTTAGTATGTAAAGTCATGTTGCTAACATACCATGGTGCTTTTGTTACTGTCCTGAATGTTTTGCATTGAACTTTTAAAGTTTATTAATCTGAATCTCTTTAACTGTCCCATATATCTGTGATCCATAGGTCCAAATAGGTTTCGTTAAGTTTGTGTTCAATCAAGTTGTAATATGGGCTCAATATGCATATGTTTGCATATTAATCTGTGTATAGTTAAGAAAAACTAGAGAACATATTCCATTTTGAAAAGTAAAGATGAGATAATGTGATTTAGTCGGATTCTCCTGGGTAATTTTGTTATTGTGTTGTTGTGTCTTGTTAAGATTGTTGTTTTGCTGTTAAAATTTTGGAACTATGAGGAATGGCTTGTGTATGTAATCTAAAGTAATAGAGTAAGCACCGGAACTGGAGGTACTTCTGCTATGATTGACCTAATAGAAGATAGTTCTGACACTTGATGCAATGATTGGCAAGAGTATCAAGCGATCATATCTCAATTCTAGAAGACCTACAGAATGAATCTCCCCCTTCCAAAGGCTGGTTATACGTATGGAATAATCCTCACTCATCTCCCACATTGGTAGGTCAGAAATGACCAAGTAAGAGGTAAAAGGACAAAACAAAACATTGAATCTTTTTGGATAGAGAAAAATCTATCAGGTAGAAAGGATTGAAGAATAAATTAATATGTTGGTGAAAGAAGAGAATCTCCTGGAGCATGAATCTGTCAAATACTTGAGCATTGCCTAGAAATATTAGCTTTACTGGGTTTTTGTAGGAGTACTTCAAGTCATTTCTATGGTCTTTTCTTTTTAACTTTTCCAGAAACATGAGATGTGAATGACAAAGAAGTTCATGTCAATGTAGGGGTATTTCCAAAGAGTATGTTGTTATCATATTCAATATTTGTGAATTCTATATGTGTTGTAAGAACAGATGAAAGGTATTCAGCTAAAAATTTAAATTTTCCTCCTTTGCTCATGGCCTAGGAATCAACTTTGCAAAGGAGGAGAAGCACAATGCCTTGTAAGGTTTTTGATATATCTCCACAAGCTCTCAATCATATTCAATAGGTTCTTCATTTAGTCATAAGTTGTTTGTTTAAAGAAATCATTAATCATTTTTATTTACTTGAGCTTTCAATTAGTATTCATTTTTTTTTTTTTTTTTTGTTAGTACTTTGGTTTTAAAGATAGTATTATGTTATTAAAAAAATATTTTTTTTTTCATTACAGGAAAATTCTTTTAATGTTGGATTTTTGAGGTTATTTAGAGCTGCAAGACTTATTAAACTGTTAAGACAAGGTTATACTATACGAATATTATTATGGACTTTTGTGCAATCATTTAAGGTATTTATGTTTTTGTTTTTTGTTCTTTTTACAGTTTAAAATATTCTACTTAATATACACTTAACTACATCCTATATATTTTTTTAGGCTCTGCCATACGTTTGTTTGCTCATTGCTATGTTATTCTTCATATATGCAATTATTGGAATGCAGGTATGTGGCACTGTTATCTCCAAAGATTTATTATTCTTGATACATACAAAATATTGTCCTATGATAACTATGCAATATAATTATTTGGTTTGATTATAAAGTTATGAAATTGCCATTGTTGTGTTTTTGTATTTAAATTAAATACACACATAAAGTTCTAAAAGATTTAGGAATTAATTTATAAAATTAATGATAAGATTTATATAAGATGAATATATAATCGCCATGTTTAATCCACTCTTCAAAATATTTTTGGAACTCTTGTCATAGGCATCAGCTCAACTTCTTTTTTCTTTTTTAATTATGTTATTACGAAATGTATCCCCCAACCATTTTCAAAAATTAAACAATGGCCGTACTAATAAATAAATTTAAAATTACATTTAAGTGTGATATCAAAACTAACAATCCTGAAATTTTTAGAACATGTGAAGTGATTTTATACTAATATCTAACTAAGAGAGTACTGGATTAAGGAAAATTGTGATTTCGAGTTAATTTATACAGCTTAAGAAAAATTGGGGTCTTCATTGCTAAATCTTCTCAGCGCGATTTGCCTAGTTTAGTAGACTTTAAGGTTTTATTTATTTCAAGGAAAAAAATTTGATAATCTGAGAAAGTTTAGCTCCCAATTACCCATTCAAATGTTGTCCATGGTCAAATGTGCTTACCTTAAAATACTTAATTCCTCATAATTCTTCCAGATCACTGTGGTTCTTATAATATAATATATACATAAAGTTTCCTTCATCCAGTAACGCTTTACTAAGGGATGATTTATGCAATTTATAACTTTATAATCTACTATGAATGAGATATGTATGAAGTTGTGTGAGTGTATGTAGTATGTCCATGGTTGTCTGTGAGTTTATTATAAATAAGATATGTATTTTTTTGAAAAGCTTTCTTCTTAGTTAAATATTTTCAATTATTAATTCAAGCATTTGTTGCAATAAAAAAAAATAGTAAACAAATTTTATACATTGTAATGTGGTGGAAGGAAACTTGTACAGTGACATACTTTTAACTTTTTTTTTTTAAACAAGCATTTTTTAGGTATGCATAAATTAAGAGGGCATTATCTAAATTCTCATGGTGACAAGTAGGGTCTGGGATTTGATACAATACTTCTAATTCCTAATTTTCATTACTTTTAGTTTGTGCGTTAACTGTAACTTATGTCCTAAAAGATTTTTGCAATACCTAATTAATTTTTAAGTAGAATTATCAAAGCTTTATTGACTGTTGCTTTATTCTCGAATTTGTTGCTATGTAACGATTTTTCAAACAAATTGCTCAATTGATTTTAAAGTTTGATGGCTCTTAGTCAGTGAGATCCTCCTAGTGTTTTGAAACAGTTTGAGCTCACAATACTGAAAAAAAATATTTCATTATATTTTTAGTATTATTGGTCTTTCATTATTTTTATATCAGAATATGTGTAAGTTCACTAATCATCTATCAATGTGTTTTAATATATATGCAAGTACATTCTGTACCTTAGAACAGATAGAATAATGTCCATTTTTTTTTTTTTTTTTTTTGTTATTCAATTATTATAACTACTAAGTGCTTTTATTTAGTGAATTATTAAATAAATCTTATATCATTTATTATATCTTGAATTATTTAATAAGTACAAATTATTTACTTAATCATTTTTAAATATTAAATGTTTAAAGTATTAAGAACAAGAAGAAAGGTTTTCATAGTGCTTTTAAAACTTAATATAATTTTATAATAACAAGTGTTAAAAATAAAGGACTTAAAATGAGTTTGGACCTGCAAATCACAAAGTACTTCAAATAAAAATAATTACTATTCAAGAACTAGTTCATTTGTATTGCTAATTTAGACATGTATCATTTTATTAAAACTCAAAGATAGTTGTTAAATTAATAAATATTTGCTAACTGGTGCTTGAATATATGTTCTATTTCTGCAAGTTGACACATTATCTGCCTGTTATTGAACTTATTGAACTGAGATAAAATAGTAGAATATTTGAATAACTCATTATGATTTAATTATATCTTAATGCAGTATAGTGTGGTCACACATTGTTTTTAAAATAGTAATTTATTGATAAACTATAGTCATAATTTTGATATTTTTTATTAAAGTGGTTCCTGAAGAATGTTGTTTATCTTCATGCTTTTTATTTAATTAATCTGCATGTTTTAAATTCATTAATGCTTCGTTAATGAATAAAATAAATAGTAGAATAGTTAGTGTAATATTATTAATAATAATTGTTTGGTTTTCAATTTATTTTTCTAAATACCTACAATTAATTTTACTTTCTTATTGTCGGCCCACCTCATATTCATATATTATACTTAAAAAAATATAATTAAAATCAATTAATTGTTTTTAATGTATGAGTAATCAATTATCACTTCTTAGTCATATTTATATGATTTTTCAATGTCACTTCACAATTGGTCAAGTTTTATTTTTACTTTCCATCCTTATCTTGGCTTGTGGCTGTAGAAGGTTTTGCAGCAAGATGTAGCATTGATAACAATTTTATTATACAGTGGAACCTCCATTATCCAGGGTTCATCAACCAGGAATTCAATGAATCAAAATTCTCTTGTTCTATTTTTTTACTCAAATTATAGTCCATGGTACAGACCCCTGTTGATAGTAATCAACAGTAAAATAAAGAATGAACAAAAATTGAAAATCCTGAATAGTCAAATATTTTTAATTTAATTAAATGGTCGATCGATAAGGAATATGTACAACATATTATATTGGCTAGTAAAAACTAGTAATATTTACTATTACCCTCTCGCTACAATACTTCTGGTCTGTCTACACTTGTTGATAGTACAGGGACGTTTATTTTTCTTATCTTAGTTTTCTCCTTTTCTTCCTCCTTCAGTCACTCTATTTTCCATATCTCCATCTCTATTTTTTATATATTGATACATTTGCTCATTCATCTTTTTTGTATTATTTTAACTTTCTATTCTCTTAAACGTAGTCAGTATTTTTGATAGATTTTACAATATCTTAAAAGAGCTCACTACAGACTTGATTTTACTGTTGATTACTATCGGCATCAATTTACTTGACAAATATTTGATTACTCATTCATTATAGGCTATTATGAACAAAGTTCTTTTAATCCCTCTCTCACTTCCTTGAGAAACTTCTTATGGAACTCAAATATTACTCTTATTTTTTATTTTTTTTTATTAGAAAACTTTAGTAAAGAATAAGCAATAATGAATATAGTCACATTTTTAGTAATTAATTTATTAATTATGAAGAAAATAGATAACATGTAGTTTTACGAAAGCAGATCTTAGACAAGTAGTTAATTTCTAAGTTAAAAAAAAATAGATTACAAAACTAGCTGTAGTTCCCATTATATATACATATGCATGGGGTCTTTCAAGGTATTTGGAAACATGAAGTTTATTCCTGAACAATCTCTCAATCGCCACAACAACTTTCAAACTTTCTTCGGCGCTCTCTTACTGCTGTTTCGGTGAGTCACCGAAGGAGCAAATTCCCCACCCCTACAGCCTTATTTCTAGTGCTAATTAACTATCAGGAATCAATTCAGTTGATAAATTTTTCTTTGAAATTTTAGTTGCCTAGTTATTAAGAAAAAATATTTAGTTAAAAATTATAAGTTAATTTGTACTAGAAGTGGTTTGTTGGGATTTTGGGAAAAGTGTACTATATAGTGCTTGTTTGTTGTTCAGTAATAGTTTAGATGTAGGATATGTCTTAGCAATTAATAGAGATAAACTTTTTTTTGTAATAAAAAAAACTTTATCTCATAACATAAATAATTTGATACTCTCTTAAAAGGAAGGGTTTGTCAAAAGGTAAAACAAATTCAACAGAGTAGATTATTGAATTATAGTTAGCATTTCACTCTGTTGGTGTATACAATAGGAATAGGTTTCTGTGTGTAGTGCACACTGTAGATATTGCCCTCCCCTTTGAGTATGTTCGTTGCTGTTGCTATACTAACATATGTTTCTTCCTTGACACCCTGTGCCTGTCCCTCACACTGCGTAGGTGTTTGGTAACATTGCGCTCGACCCTGAATCCTCCATTACACGACATAACAACTTTCGCAACTTTATTCAAGGCCTGATGCTCCTCTTCAGGTAAACTTATCAATTTATTTTTATTTCTTTATTTCATAGTAAAAAAAACATTTACAAGACTTATTTTATAAATAATGATTATTTCATAAAGACTATTTTAAAATGACCGAATTGCTTTTATCTTTTGTTAACACCAGCACCAACATAGCTTCAATATTCTTAAATTCATTTAAAAATAAAAAAAGAAGATGTGAAAAATCGCATGTCTATATTATGTATACAATGTTTAGAGGAATTCCTCCATTTATTTTTGTATTTATCTTTTGATAGCCATTATTTTGCTTTTGCTGAATATTATTTAAAAAAGAAATATATTTTCTTTTTTTTTTTTTTATGTACATATCAATGTAGTTGTGTGAATAGTTGTATGATTTGGTGTAATTTTTGTTAAACGATGCACTCATTAGTTATATAAATTTAAATTGGAGCATGAGCACGAATAAGTGTTCCACATGAATTTTTTGTTTTTGAAAATGTTATAAAAACAATTATTGTCATCGCTATTTAAGTGGCATTAATTCATTTCATTTAAAATGAATAATTGATTGTAAACATATTCAGAAAAAATATCAATTATTCTTGATATTTGTACATTTGATAAACTATGTTTCTAAATTATTTTTTTTTATTTATGTGACAGAGCTTAAGTTAAAAATATACTTATAATTTATTTTATATATCAATAAAAACGTTATAATTTCAAATTTCAGTGTAAATTGAACATTTTTTCTAACTAATTCATGAAATATGAAGTATTGAACAATCAATAATTGTGAAATTTTTAGTTAAGTACATTATTTAAAAAAAACAATTATATATTCGATGAATACCATTCACACAGACTGAATGGTGAAAATGATGTAATTAATTTCAGCCACATTCTAAACCTGCATGATTGTAGATATGCAATGAAAAGAAAGGTCTCCAGTAGAGTAAGGGGGTCATAGCATGTTGTTGGTCAGTTGTAGTATATTTTAAATATTTCATGATATTAGAAGAATAATAAAAAAAAAAAACACACATATTAAATAAAATACTGAAATAGTACCCTATTCTGGAATGTTCTCATTTTCTTTCATTTTTATTATTATTTAGCAATTTTTTGTCGATATTTATAAACCTTAACGTTTGTTTAATGAATGTGCTACCTAATGACTCCTGTTAGTGATTTGTTGGGGCACCTAGAATATTTGACATGTATATATAAATAACTAGTTGATTTTCTCTTAACACCTACCTTTACTTTAAAAAAAAAAAAAAAAAAAAAAAAAAAAAAAAGTATAACAATAAAACCCTTAATTTTTTCTTAAAACATTAAATTTTATTTGATTAAATTAAGTTGCTGATTAGTGGTGTGTTATTATTCAACTTTTATTACTTTTTAACAGTTCTTAGCTGTTATTGTCTGTTTATTAAGATTTGACATCTTTATGTAAGGTTTTACAACTGTAAAGGCTGTTTGATGGTATATCCTATAGGCAACCATACAGTGAAAAAGTTGAAATTCATTTGAATTTGGCCATTCTACCAGGCTTAATTCAAACCAGCAGAACTTCTTACCCAAAGTCTGATAATGCAATATGCTCAATTGTCGCTTTAGCACAATCAGTCACCTTGTTGTTATAGCTGTTTTTAAAATAATAAATTAATTTAAAGCATTAAAAAGTAGCAGGTTCCCTTCTTTCCAGGATCGAATTAAAAAGTTGAAACATTGAGATAAGTAGGCTGTTATATTGGTTGGCATTCAGTTGTTTTTCAGCAACTATTTTGTATAACTGCTAAATTAACAGAATGTGCTGGTAAATTTGTAAGAATTATTAATTTAATTAAATTATATTATTTTATGTATTTATTAAAATTTCATTAAGGCTTAAATTTCGTTTTTATTGATTATTATGCTTTTGAAGCTTTCATTAGTTAAAAAATTATTAATGTTAATGCAAATTTAACAATTTGCTTGGATGTTATTTTTTCCTCCATTCAGCTGCTGTAAGTCATTTTTTCAATTTTATTTTTTGATCAGTCTTGATATCGTTCTTTCTCTAAAAAATACTTTAATAAAAAATCCTCAAATTCTGTATACTTCATTTTCTTTTCTCTGTGAAGACATCCACAACTGGCTCAGAATGTTGCTCCAGATAGATTGTTAATTTTTTTTCCTCCAATACTTAGATGAAAATCTGCAATGGGTTTCATTATTTTGACGGCCTAAATTTTTTGTAGATAAATCTACTGGCTACAAACTTGCACAAGTTGAAATTTATTTAGAAGAGTCCGGGTGCAGCACTGTCTTGGTCTGCATATTCTAATATCTTTGGGGCTTATTTTTCTTGGAGCAATTACATATGCATTCAATTTGAGTTGAAATTAAATTTATCATTTGCATTGGCATGAGAATTGACTTCACATATATTCAATTCTCTCCCCAAATATAGAGATGTCAACCCACTCAACTTTTTGGATTTGACTTTCAAGTATTCTCTCAAGCCATCTAAATCATTAATGCACACATATTTATTTAGTCTAGATTAATTTTACCTGATAATATTTCATTTCTTGAAATGTATGCATAATATGACTTGTTGATCATAAACTAAAAATAAAATTTAAAAATTCAATTGTAATTTAACAATGAAACTTGTAATTTTTAAATAAACAGAGCAGTTCTGAACTAATATTTTAATTATAGAAATCAGATATATCTTTAGTTATCTTTGATTATTTCACATTATAATGCCAATTTAAATTTATATAATGCTCGTAAATTATTTATTCATTTATCTATTCATTATTTATACACATATAATTTTAATAAGTTTCAAATTTTTCTTTTACATTCAATCTTTAGCAGGACTATTTAGGGGAAGAAATGTGTGACAAGTGAAGAACATCATTTTAAGAGTGCTTAGAACAAATGAATTGGGAATATTTAGTTTATAAGTATGCTGCGTTTGAAGCAAACCAATGTAATTGGGCAGCACCCTTTTATGAAAATAAAGTGATTCTCTCAGAGGTCAAGAGTATGAGGGACAATAATATATTGAAATAGATGAGATTGGAATGATAATAAATGTAATTTGTATCAAAACGTAATGATGGTGTCAAAAAAAAATTGTTCAACATTCGTGCCAAATTGAGTCCAATACAGGACAAGAAGATAATGTAGTCAAAAATCAAATGGTTTGGGGAAATGTTATATAGAACAATCAATTACTTTTAAAAATTTTATTCAACAATGAACTTATTAGCATTTTTCTATCTTCAAACCACCAATGAACAGTTTATGTGATGTAATTGTTAGCAGCATTAGCTATAAACCATAGAGACCTAGGTTTGATTCCAAGTACCCTGAGGTATCTTTCCAAAAGGTGAGTGAAAAATCACTCGGCTTTGTTATCATAATTGAGAAGCCCTTTGAATAAATAAATAATGATTGAGTTTAAAAAAAAAAAATCAAAGTTATTTAGAATTATATATTTATTTAGAAATTACAAGTGAAGAAATTTTATGCAAAAAAATATATAGCAATACAAACATTTAATTTAAGCATGACACTTCTTTAATACAAAAGAGTCATAAAAATTATACCTTAGAATTATAAATACTAAGACAAGCTTCCAATTTTAACGTATTTAATCTGAAACACAAGATTCTATGATATAAAAACAAAACAAATTCTTCTGTTGTTGAAAAGAAACAAATTTGATTTAGTTGCTGCTCTCTTGTATTTATTTATTAATTGGAACAAAAATTAAGTAGAAGTGTATATTACAAATAATGTAGTTTCATATTATTTATTTCTCCTCTCAATACAATTCTCTTGCTTAATGTTCATCAAATCTTGAAATTGCAAAATAATTAAAGTGAAAAGTTGAATTTGGTATTCTATCTATATAAGAAGTACTGTCAATTTCTTTATGCTGAAGAGTGACCAAATGGCCTGAAGAAATGATTCGTGAATACCAAAGTGGTTTTATGCCAGGAAGATCCACAACTGATCACCTATTCTTGCTTATGCAACTCCTAGAAAAGTCATACGAATACAATGTGACACTTCACCACCTATTTATAGACTTTAAGCAAGCATACAACTGCATTGAGTGGAAGCAAATGCTAATGACTCTGGGCAAGATGAACATGTACGAAAAGCTTATTAAGACTTATTAAAATGACGTTGAATGAAACTAAATGCATAGTGAAAGACCATTCGCAAATATCTAATGTGTTCAAAGTGGAACGTGGACTACGTCAAGGAGATCTTCTTTTCCCCATACTTTTTAACCTAGCCTTAGAATATGCTATTAGAAAAATTAAAACAAATCCAGGAGGAAACATTTATAACAGATTAACCCAACATATGGCCTATGCCGATGATGTAGTGATATCGGCATCATCATTACCGGCACTAATAGGGGCACTATAAGAGTTTGAAACAGCTGCTAATAAATTGGGCCTGGTTATAAATTAAGAAAAAAACGAAATACATGAAGACCACTAGAGATGGTATTTTCAAGGAAGAAGAGTTTAAGATAGGGGAGCACCACTTCACAGCATGCAGGTCCTTCAAGTATCTCAGTGGAATTGTTACGAGAAAAAGCGAAATGACAGAGGACATAAAGGCTCGAGTTGCTGCTGGGAGTTTCTATAAGCAATGTGCTCTACCCTGGTTTATAAAAATCTCTCAAGAAAAGCCAAGGTATTGGTTCATAAGACTATAATTAGGCCCACAGTAACTTACAGCAGTGAAACCTGGGTTATAACAGCAGCTAACAAGAAAAGGCTAAGGACATGGCAGAGAAGAGTTCTAAGAAGGATATTTGGCTCTGTGCGAGAGGACCATGGGTTTAGAGGGAGATCGATTTCCGAGCTGAAAAAACTATTCCCAGAAGCGGACATACTTAATGTCGTAATGAAAAGAAGATTGGGCTGGTTTGGACATGTCGAAAGGATGCCTGTCGAGATTGCCTAGGCAAATGCTGCACGGTCATCCTGGTGGCTTACAAAGGGGAGGTAAGCCTCGTAAACGATGGGTGGACAACGTGGAAGAGGCCCTCCGCCAGCCAAACATCAGGCAATGGCGAACTAAAGCAACAGATAAAGTAGAATGGAGTAGGATATTGGAGGAGGCTTTGCTTCTTAACGGACCATAACGCCATGCAGGAAGTAAGTAAATCAATACAAAAAAATTGAGGTTGAAGAGCTATCCACTAAAAGAAGATTGTATAAAGTGCCCAAAAGATTTTATTTGACTAAAATCCAAATTCTCTGTACATTTTGTGCAGAAACTTATCTAATTTCCGCCTCTAAAAGAATTTATACCAAGAGGAAGAAAATTACCACTATAAGGTTTGTGCTACACTTTTGGATGTTTCTATTTCTTGTTGTTTGATACCTCATTTCACATCATCTCTATTAAAAATGGAAATTCATGATAATTAATATTTCATGATTTGTGAAAATATATAATTAATAGATTTTTGGAATCCAAAGGAAATAATGAAAATGGTCTTCATCATTGACAATCACTCATACCAGAGGTAATATCCATAACAGCCTCAAATACTAATTAAAATAATACATAAATTATGAAATAATATTCATATAAGGCTCTATATGATTAATGATTTTATCTTCCATTTGATATTAATCCTAACAATTTTAAACAAGAATTGTTTTTTTTTTTTTTAAGTATCAGATTCTTAAAGTTTTCCATTTATTTTTCCATTACTATGATCAACATACAATTTTTTGTTCTTGGTGCATAATCACTAATTTATAACTTTTTGTATTTATTAGTAAAAAAGTTTATTTAAATAATTAATATATATATATTTATTTCATGTATGGGTATATTCTCACATTTTTTCAAATATATTTTTTTTGGCATGAATTATTGTAGTATTAAATAAATTTGTTTTATTTATTTCAATAATTTATGTAACCATTTTAATATTATTTATTATATATTAATATTAATACTTTTATATGCAACAGGTGTGCGACGGGAGAAGCATGGCCTTCGATAATGTTATCATGTGTGAAAAATAAACCTTGTGATGCTAAAAGTGGAAAGACTGGAAATGAATGTGGCTCAAGTCTTGCTTATGCTTACTTTGTTTCATTTATATTTTTCTGTTCATTCCTTGTAAGTTATTTGTTTATAAATTATTTTTATTTATATTGGAATATTTCACTCACACCATTTTTATTGATTTTATTTTATTTTTTTGTAGATGCTAAATCTTTTTGTTGCTGTTATAATGGACAATTTTGATTATTTAACAAGGGACTCATCCATTTTGGGGGCCCACCATTTGGATGAGTTTGTTAGAATATGGGCAGAATATGATCCTAATGCTACGTAAGTATTTTATTTTAGTTTTGTTTGTTATAAAATAAACTCATGTTATTATTATAAAATAAACTCATGCTTTTCCTGAAATGTTAGCTAGTCCACAAAAGCTTTGTCTTCTTGTAGCATTGATGGTTCTAATTTTGATATCTTAATATTGGATCAAATTTCTAAATTAAAATTATCTCTTTGTCCAAATTGAATATTTATCATTAAAATATTCATAATCCCAAGCTTGTTGGGATGAATATGTCAGGTTTAGAAACATGGCCAATCAAATAAACAGAGAAGCCAAGGCAAGATCTTGGGAGGAATTTGGATAGGAGATCCAATATTTCCGTTATCCAAAGTTTTGGAGTTTTGTAAATAGACTAAGAGAGAAGGAGGGGAAATAAGTACGAAGCATCCAAGACAATAATGGTAATTTTGTGTCAAATGAAAATGAAATTCTTAAAGTATGGCAAAAACATTACCAGAGTACCTTTTCCCTCCAGGAATACAGCCAATATTCTGGTCAATATGATGGCCATCCTTCTATGGGTCCTCACCAACAATCCATGAAAACCAGGCAGGGAGAAATGAGAATAGTGAGGATGCTGTTATAGAGGAAGTTGAGATTGTATTGTCTATGAAAAAAATAAAATTGGGCAAAGCAGCAGGCAGATATAATATTATGCCAGAATTCATAAAAGTATGGAGGTGAAGAAATGGTCAAGTGTCTCCAGAATATCTTTTCAAAAGATCTGGTCGCAAAAGAAAATACCCCAGGACTGGGAAAATAATATTATAATTCCAATTTTCAAGAAAGAAACCACATAAAATGCTAGCATTATAGACCAATATTCCTATCCTCTGTAGTAAATAAATTATGTAGAAGAATATTGGAACAGAGGCTTAGGAGATTGTCTGGAAGAGGAGCAGGCTATCTTTAGACTAGAGAGGCATACCCAGGATCCTATTTTCTCATTAAGAATAGTTGTGGAGAAAGCATAAGATAGAGGAACAAAGCTATTTTTGTCATTCCTGAACTTGAAGGCTGCATTTGATTTGATTCCTCACCAAAAGATCTGGAATGCTGTACAGGAAAAACGGGTGCCATCCAATCTCATCCGCACAATCAAATCGGTATACCAGGATCCCAAGGAAATAGTGCAGCTTAATGGATCTGAATAAGAGCCATTTAGGTTTTATAAGGGCGTCAAGCAAAGTGATAACCTAAGCTCACTACTATTCATTAGGTGCTTGGATGAAGTATGGAAGGTGTGTAAGCGAAAGACACCAGAGTAACAGTGGGGTACTGGAATTTAATTCCTGTGCAATCACAAGCTTTCCTATATGCAGATGACATGGTCCTAATTGCTGACACCCAAGAAAGGCTTTAGATGGCAATCAATGAATGGTCGGAAGTGATCCAGAGGATGGGGATGGAAATGAACCCTACAAAAAGTAAGCTTATGCTCATCGGCTGAGATGTGGAAGACTAAGTTCTCATAACATGTAATAGTGATCAGTTAGTTAGAAAACGTAGATAACTACCGGTATTTAGGCACGATTTTCAGCAGGGACGGAAGGATCAACCAGGAGATTTTAAATAGAGTCAAGAATGCCAATGGTATGTTTTACTCCATCTGCACTACAATATTTGGGAAAAAGGAGATAAAGAAGAAAACCAAAATAACTTTGTTTAAAACAGTATTTTTGCCTGTCCTTTTGTATGATGCAGAGAGTTGGACGGTCCTAGACAAACATGTAAGCAAAGTAATGGCCATATAAATGAGATACCTCAAGAAAGTTCTTGGGAAAATACAAAGAGACCGCTGAAGAAACAAAGGGATAAGAGAAGAACTGAATGTAAAACCTATAAAACATGTAATAGAGAAGCGCTTACTGAAGTGGTCTGGCAATGTATACTGGATGGGTGATAACCGAAAGACAAAATGGCTCATAGAAGCGAAGCCCAGAGGCAGGGCCAGACTGTTGTATTGATATTACATGGAGAGACTCAGGCGAGCCGGAGGCAACACCTTCTCATAGGGGGATATGAGAAGGAGGGTCAGTGACAGGGATCAATGAACGAGATGGGCCGAGGCTGTTCATTCCTCCATGCAAATGGCACTAAGGAGGTGGCAAAAGAAGAAGAAGATATTCATAAGTATTTAGATACATAACTACACTACGTAAGTAATGTCACAAATTCAATGAGATTTTATTTGCACACTGAAATATCAATCAAACAGAAAACCTGTAATTAAAGATGTTTCATTAAACAGATTACAATTAACTAATTTATTTCTTTATTTATTTTGGATCTAGTGGTATACTTCTTAAGTTCTGTTCAAAATACAAAGATATTTGTCAATTATTTTAATTTGGTATCTGTTTGTTAGTTTAATTTGGTATCTGACTTCAACTGATTTGGCTCCTGATAAAATATCTTTAACGAAAAAAAAAAAAAAAAAAAATTATTATGTATTCTCTTACAAATTGCAATTAGGGACCGATAGACCCTCTGAACCTGAACACTACTGATCTGTTTACAGTAGAAAGAAAGAAACCAATGTTGCTAAATATTTTTTAATATATATCTTTTTCACTACACATTTTATGTGCTTATTGTAGAATTTATACTAATTGCTGCTAATGTTTTAGGGGTAAAATTCATTATACTGAAATGTATGATATGCTGAAAAATATAGACCCACCTCTTGGGTTTGGAAATAAATGCCCGAATAGACTGGCATATAAAAAATTAATAAGAATGAACATGCCTGTTGATTCTGATGGAAAAGTGAACTTCACCACGACCTTATTTGCATTAATCCGTGAAAATCTTAGTATAAAAATGAGAAGCGGTAATCATCTTGTTTATTAGCTAGTGAATAAGAAATAAAGAGTTTTTAATTTTATATATATATGTATATATATATATATATATATATATATATATATATATATATATATATATATATATATATTTTATCAACTGACATTAATACTTTATTTAATGGTGTATTTAGCGGAAGAAATGGACCAAGCAGATGAGGAACTCCGTGATACAGTGAGGAGCATTTGGCCACTGCAGGCAAAGAAAATGTTGGATTTGCTTATCCCAAGAAACGAAGGTAGTTTTTTGTTTTGTTTTTTATCCTTAGATTTTTTTTTTAATACTTTAAGCTTATTGAGATATTATATATCTCCTAGAATATCTTTTCTTGAAAAATAACTTGTAACTCCTCTTTGGACCACTTAGACATTGAAGAAGTGAAGTTTATTCTGTTTTCTTCTTAAATAACTCATACTATACCAATAAATAAACTGATAAAACTAAAAATTTTTCTAAAAGATCCATTTTCCTTCATACTCTTTTGTATTGTTAGATTTTATATGTTATCCTAAAAGGAAATAGAAAGTGATGGGAAGGAGATTTTATTGGTGGGAAAAACATAGTAATTAATTGTTTTAAATGAAGTTAGATCGCTGTTTTACTTTAACTTTCCGATATTAGAAAATACATAATTCTACTCTGATACTAGTGGTTAGAGTTAGTGGAAGATGTGTGATGTGTGCACCATGCCAGATTTTTCTTTTTTTCAAGTAATTCAATCAGGATTAGATCAATAATTTAAATTTGAGAAGGGTCTGGGAATAGAGATACCTTATTCCAAAAGAGAGTTCCTGGAAATAAAATTTAATTGTAGGCCTACATTAACAAAGCTTTCTTTGCTAAGCATTATGATTTTAAGATAAATATACTGTGATTGTTCAAGTTTTTGTCTTAGATCATTCATAAAACGAAACTGGCCTAATGTTATAAAAATTTATTTATTTATCTTTTTGTGATGGAGGTTTTCCACCTTGTAGCTCTCCTCTTTTGGGTCTAATAGTATAAACAACATTATTTATTTATTTGAAATTCATAGTAATTTTCCTACATACATATATTGTTCTGATAAAATTTGTCAATAGGTTATTTACTTTTTAGTATCCACACCAACATAGATCTTCTGTAATACTTTATAAAAAAAAAAAACCTGTTACAACTCATGAAAGATCTTGGGTTCAGTACTATTTAGGGCACTGTTTCATGGTATACGGTTGTGCAAGGAGGTGATTTGACCGAGATCACGCTCAACAGCTAGGTTTTCCCCTTAATTAATTATTTTAATTAAGAGTACCCAGTTTATAGAGGCTGGGTATGCCCCAGAGAAGTCTACCTATCCAGGATCGCCCCATCGCCAATGAAACAGAATAAATAATTTTTCTGCCAAGAGTCGGGATTCGAATATAAGACCTTAAGTATTGGAAGCTGGACCACTGAGCTACTTAGAAGAAAAAATACATAATGGAAATTAATCTTTTTAAGATAAAGTTTACTCAATATTTTTTAAGTACCTAAACAATTTAGCAAAAAGAAATCCTCCTGAAAAAGAAGTAAGTGTCAGAAACTTACTGGACTATCCGTACTATTGATAGTTTTTGATAGATGGTATCAAACTAACAATAGCGATCAACTATCCACTATTGCCCATCTGCACTATGAAAAGTTATATTCTGAGGTTGCATTCAATTAGACCTCAATACTAATTTCTGAGAAAAAAAAATTACTGAAAAAATTTATTAACAATAAATTTGTTTTGTTTACAAAATATAATTAATCTGTGATTCTAACTGTTTTAAACCGTGTTCTTTGACAACTAACTGATTAATCAAAGCCTGTTAAAGTTATAAAAGTTCTGGATTAAAGAATTTAATGTGTTTTGATGTATAATGTTTTAAATAACAAACCATTATTTGTTATATTTCCTTTTATAGTGTTTTGAAAAAGAAAATGCAAATTTTGTTTCAATTGTTGGTTGGTATATAACATTGATATTGAAATTGCTTAGTGTTTCAATTGGTATACCAATTAATTGATTTTTTCAATTGCTTTGAATAAATATGTTTAATTTAAAATCTTTCCATTATTCTAACTGAAAAATCTTTTTACTTGCAATTGTTGCTTTTAATGTATTAATAGTGCTTATAAATTTATTTTTAGAACTTGGAAAAGGCAAAATAACAGTTGGTAAAATTTATGGTGCTTTGCTCATTTTGGAAAGCTGGAGAACAACCAGGTTTGGGCAGATTGAGGCATCTGGTGCTCCCGTGAGTGAACTTAAACTTAATCAATATGTCTTTTAAAAGTGTGGTTATTATTTACGAATCAGTTCAACAGTTGAAATCACATGTTCATTACAATTAAACAAATTATAGTGCTTATCACAAAGAACTGCTTATCACTATTCCAGTGGGAAATGCAATATTTTCCCCTGAAATTATTAATTTAATGAGATTATCTGATGAACTTCCATGTAAGTGTTTTTGATATTTTTTTTTCGTTTCTTGTGAATTTCTAATTTAATCCCTGAATAAGTATCTAAACCATTTTTATCAGTCATTCCCTGTAAAATATTTTTCTTTTTTTTTTTTTTTTGGTTTATACCATTTTCCTGAAAAATGGCTTAGTTTATCATAGTTTTTTATGTATTTATGTATATTAATTAGTACTTATGAATCTTTAGCTATATTTCTTGAAATGTGTTGTCTTACCATTTTTTTTTTCATTTTATTTATTTATTTTTATTTGATTTTGTATATTTCTCGTTGAGACTAGTAATTCTTAACTGACAATATATTTTTAGCATAATTACATAAAACAAGGTGTAAAAAAAAAAAATTACGAACATGGTTTAATAAATTCTTGATTTTATTAATACAGTGGAATCCTGGTAATTCATATATCTCACTAATTCATGAAAAGTCCCTTTATCCATGCAAATTATCTCTATCTTGTAAAGAACAGGTAAATTAGTAAGTTAAATACATGCAGTCACGTCTACTTTTATGTCCTATCTGCATAACGGTCGTTTGCACTTAAATAAATTGAATTTCAATCCCTATGGTGATATATTACTTGAAATTTTCAATGATTTTAAATGAATATTAAATAAAGTTTAAGTGAAAGATGTGGTAAAATTATCCAAAAGATTTGAAGCCAAGAACTAGGCAGCGAAAATGTATTATTGATGAATTAGAAGATTATGCTGATGTAGAGCTGATGAATGAGAGTTTGATATAATTTGAAGCAATACAGCATTTGGAAGAGAAAGAAGAGAAAATAAATAAAAAAGTGATAAAGAAATTCATGCTACATAGATTAGCTGCTATGTTTTTCAAAATTTTGTTGGAACTTCAGGCTATGAGTTCAAATACTGAACATTTTTATAAAGTTGAATATCAGATTAGTGAACTTTTAAACTACTTTAGAGAAAAAGAAAGTAAAAAGTAACATCTCTTAGGAGTTTTCTTTTCAACTGCTACATCAAGAACTTTTACCCTTCTAGATACAATTTCTGTTTCATCATCATTCTCTTCATTAACTGGAGCAACTGCAGTTTCAGATAACCAAAACAACAGATAATATTTATTTATGCACGTCTTTATTAATAATTTTAACTTCCTTGCATAATTTCTATATTTTTCCAACAATCCCACATCCCCAGTGCAAATTCCTTACTTATTGACCAATTTGCCTTAGAGATCAACAGAACAAGAACATCTTGCTTTTAAAATATCGTAAAATGGATTGGTTTCTTAAAAAAATCAAATTTTATATGTACTCTATCTATTTATAATCTTATTTTAACAAATTTATAGTTTTTTACCCAATATTTCAAAATCCTATTCAGTTGAATATCTTTATAATTATTATTCATTTCTCAAACCCTTGGGGATAAGAAATATCGAGATTCTACTGTGTTTAGTAAAACTATATTTTAGAAGTTCATGAGGATAAAAAAGATAGAATGATGTAATTAATAGCACATTTAGATAATAGTTTCCCACATAGAAGTTCAAATTGAAGGATATATTTACCCTATAGAAAATAGATTAGAGAAAAATAAAGCATTGTACATTTAGTTAAAATATTGATAAATTTCAATTAGAAATGCATCAACATAAATAAATAATAGATAATTCTTCATTAGTCAAGAATTTAATCCTGTTGACAAAATGAATTATTTTTCTAATGTTAGATTTTTCGAATAGGGTCAATATTTTTTTTTTCCTTCATGAACCTTTATTACTGACTTAATAACAAATAGTTTGTTTCTTATATTTAGAAAGATAAAAAACAAACACTATTTTGCACTAAAATGAAATATAATGACCATAATAAAATTCAAGCCAAAAATACAATATGCTCATAATAAGATATTAACGTACCTATACATTATTTATTTTTGTCCATTTAATACCCCATGTTCGTGGAAATATTTTAATTACAATAATTCATTGTGCTTGAAGTATCCATTGAGAATTCATTTGTCCTTCATATATGTCTTACAGACACTTTTGCCTTTATTCATGAATATTATGTAGGTGAATGAATAATGATTTGTAGCAGTGGAATTAGTAGGTTGAAAGAGAACGCGGATGATATAAGTAACTTGTATCTTTGGTTTCAGGGTTTCAGTCGACATAGTCCCTCCAACCCTAATGAGGCGGTAGTATTATGTTATAAACAGTCTATTCTTCCTCATTCAAAATATTTCGTAGTTGAATTTGTTGCGTTACAATTTTTATCAATGCTTAATAGAGAAACTTTGCAGCACTCAATTAATGAATCAGATATAAACATCTTTTGCCTATATCTCTTTGGATATTTCAAATTAAGTCTCTACCTTTGACACCCTTTATTTCCAATTTTATTTATTATCAATATCTGATTCATAGTTTTCAAATTAATTATATAATAGATGCCTCAGGTGCTATTTGCATATTAATATTTACTCTGCATTATTTCATCCATTTTTTCATTTTAGATTTTAATAAAATGATTTTTTGAGATGCTCCTCATTAAGCACAATTTATGGGAAATTTAAATAGATTTTAGGATAGATTTTTTTTTAATGAATGTTAAAAATAAAGCATGTTTACAAATAAAGAGCAAACATTTAATAAACTGCCTAACTCTCTGGTACAATTATTAATAATTTATCAATGAAAACGTTAGTGCTCTAATAAATAAGAATGTAAGTTTGCTTTGCCAAGGGTCGGTTTAACCTATTACACCAAAAAATAAAGTGCAGAAGACAAATATTTTGTTTTTATTAATTAAATTTGTATTCTTTTTAAAACTTATTTTATTCTGCTTTCTCTAAATTATTATTAATTCATGCTTTGGTTTTTTGCACAATGCATGATACATTTGGTTAATGTATTTGCATAATAATATTTGGAATGTTTGTTAAATTCTAGGTTCTTGCATGTTAATTGCACTTAGCACAAAATAATAATTTAAATTTGCCAGAAGTTCTTTTAGTTTCTTTTTCATTTTTTGTCCTTTTCTTTATTTATTTATTTATTCTCTTTCTGTTTATTTATTTTTTCACAATATAAATATAGATGGCCTTTTAGCCTTGACATTTATATACCAGAAAAAAAAACCGAATTTTCTCTCACATTTAAACAGACATAATACATTCTTGTTTATTTTATTAACATAAAAATGACATATAACTTATTCTTCTAAAATATCTGCACTTTGAATTTAATTTTTTTAACACTGCTTCTATCTATAAATTTTATTTTTAGTTATTAGTGAAAAAAACGGGGATCATTGAATTGAAAAAAGTTATATATTTAATTTTATACATTCCATTATGGGAGGAGAGGAGGGAGAAATGTTTACACTTTTTACATACAAAAAACTTAAACACTTTCAGGGAAAAAAACTCGAACTAAGTGTTTTTTTATAGTGATTTGCTGTTTATAATAAATTTTAAATATTTTCAGTTACTTTGTAGGAATATAGTTGAAAAGAGCAACTCGATCAGAGGCAGTTTCAAATAGGTATTTTTTATTGCAGGATTGTCTTTGGAATGCTATTCGCATTGTTATATGGATTTTTTATTTATTTATTTTTTGTATTTTGTATCAATGACAAAAAAAAGCATTAAAATGAGGAGTATATTGTCTACAACTAAACAAAAATGCAAAAATATTTAAGCAAACCAACTTCAGAAGGATAATTTAGATATTTTTGCACCCATACTAGCATTAAAACGCAAGTTAAAAATTTTATATAACTGATCTGACATAGTATATCTGGCTTGAGCCTGAGTTTGTTTGCACCAGCGCTCGTCGTTTTTTAACTGCCTCTTGGATGTGGCCGCTGGAACTTGGGCCAACAATGGTCGGCATGAGGATGATGAAGCAAGCTGCCTCCTATCGAGGAGAAACACGCAGCGCACAAAGTGAGTTCATATTTTTAACTAAAGCTATGGCATCCTTACAATGTTAATATTGAAATATAATGTTTTAAAAAATCTTGTAAACTTAACAATTGATAGTAAGTAGTAATACATTTGAAGGCTGCCATGGCTACATTTGATTTGATTCATATTAGTTATAGAATTTGAACAAGTTTATTAAAGAGGTCTCCAAACGTTTAGTCTCGTGGCACTTCATTGGAACTGTTATGTTTGTGTGATATGTGCAACAATCGAAAAGATTATTAAATTTAATATTCAGATAGTTATGGTGTATATACTTGATATTTATTTATTTGTTTCTGGAGAGAGAAAAGGTGATGAACTTAATTTTTTTTTTAATTTATTGCAATTTTTATATCCTTGTCATGTTTTTCCATTTGGTGTTTCCAGTAAATTTTAATTTTCTTTTCTATGATAAAAAGTATGTGAATGTGATTATAATTTAAGATTAGTATCATTTTATGTTAAGAATTTAATTTTAAATGTTTTACTTTGGCACTTTGCCAAACATTCAGTTAGGTAAAGTCAAAAAGATTCTTCTCATATTTATCAATACAAAAAAAATTCCAAATTATATGTAATAATAGAATTACAGAAAAAAAGTGCAAAGTTATTATTTGTATTTCAAAACCATCTGTGCAAGATCTTATTTGTCTTACTAATTTCCCCGAAATATCAAACTGTCATGATTTTTCATTTTCAGTTTTTGTCCATTAAATATTGTACCACTATGCTATCTTGAGAAATAGAAGATATGTAGCTGAATGTACTTCCTAATGTTTTTGTTTTTAATCTGTTTAAAGGAAAAAAGTTCCTTAACAGCTTTGCTTTGAGACATTCTACCCTATTTTCAGATTGCTCTGATATTATTTTTTTCTTGCATTTGGAGCTGTTTATCTTCTAACTGCTAGTAACTATTACTATATCCGGAATAACAACCTTACCAACTTCAATAAGATATTTTGTATATTTCAATTTATTAAACATACTATAAAACATAATAAATAAATAATTCATGTTCTATTATAGTATTTTTTTTTTTAAATTTAATTTCATTAAATAGAACAATTTAAATTATTTTTAAGAAAATAATTTATTTTTCTTATATGCAATGTTATGCTGTTTTTCCGGCCACGCACTGCTGTGGCTTAGTCTGGCAGAATGGAAAAGAAAGAAAATAGAAAGCACATATGAGTGGATTAATATCAAAGGACATCTGTCATTTTTAAAAAGCTGGAAAACAAATTTGTTTGTAAACTGGCTTCAATTTAAACTAATTCTAATGATTTTTTTTCATGATTCAACTTGAATATTCTTAATCATCAGACTGAATACTCCGTCATTCTTAATAATAGGAAACAGTCTGAGTTGAACTTATAAAACTAAAATTTACTTTATCTCCGCTTCCTGAAAATGACTGAGATCCGTCTTTCATATGAAACTATTCATATATTTTCATGTCTAATTTTATTATCTTTTTTTTACACTTAGTGTATTGTTTAATATTCAACTTTGTGTTGATCATTTTATGTTTGTTTGTTCAAACTCTTAAATCTCGGAAAGTTCTTCACCCATTGCCTTGAAATTTTGGTTTAACATTGCATTTAAATACGGGCGTGGTTTAATATATCTACTATTATAAAATATAAGGGGAAACTATATATTTTTATTAAAAACGCACCATCAGTTGGATATGAAAATAACATATGCGGTTCAAAATATTTTACGATACTGTTTCAATGTTAAAGATTTTCAAATATCAATCGTGGCAAGGCATTGAAATTGCGCTATACCATACAGCATAGCGTTCGTTTCGTGTGCATTAGAGCTGCCTTCCACCTTCCTCAAAATATTTCGCATACTCCTTCTAAGATAGTTGATTGCTTGCTTCTTCTTAATAACGACTTGATTAAATATAGAGTCGTAAAAATTGTAGTGGAAAAATAAACCTTACTCATCAAAGAAACCCTACGGTAAACAAAACAACCTTATTTCAACATAATGTTAGAGAAAATAATTTATTATAAAATAAAATAAACTGAAATCAATAAATAAATGATTTCTAAAAGGAACATAAACGGGGATAATAGTTACTCAAGAGTTAAATATTTTTAAATAATAGCAAATCAAATATTTAACATGTATCATACTACTTCCAGAATACATTGGGAGGAAAATAACAAATAGATATAAAGAGCGTATAATAGTATTGACTTACATAAGGAGAATCATATCACTTCTTCAAATGATAATTTCAATTACTGTAGAAATTTTAAAATTTTCTATTAATCAATAACAAAAAGAAAAAAAGGAAATGGCCTTTTCTGAAGAGAGAGTAGTAAATGTTTAAAACTCTATAACTCTATCGTTAATGGTCCGATTTCATTGATTATTTTTTTTATTTTGTTGGCAATTCAGGAATCTTTCAAATAGATATGGACATTATCAATCAAAAAGTGTGTACTTTTTTAGTTATCAGCAAATAAAATATTGAATTCATCGTAACATTTTTGCAGCTTGTTTTTGGGAAAGTTTGTTATACACATAAATTAAAAAAGTTTCAAGGGGAAGACTTTAGCCAAGTTTTGCTAAAATCGTTAAAGCCGTTTTTGTGCTACAGTTTATAGCGACACATTTTTTTTGCAGCTTCGAACAAAAAACATTTACATTTTTATTTTTTTTACATATATAAAATTATCGTAAGACAGAAATACTTTGCCAGAAACCTTCCCAGGAGTGTACGGAACAACTTCCCAAAGTTTCATGGCGATCAGATGAATGATTAAGTAATGCACAAAGGACAAACAGACAGACATACATTCATTTTTATATATATATAGAAGATAGGATCTTAATAATAATATACTGTCCAATTCTTTAATTTTTTATTTTACTGTCAGCCTAATATGCTTTAAAAATCTTTCTTCTCCATTTTTCATTTTGATTAACATGGAATTGCTAATAGTATTATATTAAATCACAAATTTAATAGTAAATTTCTTAAATTCATTTTTAAAATTATTGTAATAAATTCCTAAAATTATTTTCTAATTATTAGTATTCTCTTAAAAATGTGCTTGATATATAAAATATGATTATTTGTATTTTTATTCATATTTGTTAAGAAAAATAATGAAAATTCGAAACTATGGTTTAAATAATTATTCAAACTTGGCAATTAAAGTTTAACTGTAGATAAATATATTTAAAAAAGAAACAAATAAAAAAAATATATTTATTGAGATCCATCGCTAAATTCTAAATACAATAAGTAAATTTGCTGTTTGATTAATATGATATGGTAGTGATTTGTGAAGAATCTATCCAGTAGCGCTCTAATGATAGTTTTATATTGGAACTTCTAGACTATTTTCTTTTTAGAGGTCTTGGAAGAATTTTAGTAATTGATTGATTCAAGTAAAGAAAGAAGTGGATTCGAGTTATTATAGAGTTTATAATGGAATAATGTTTGGAGTATTATTTTCATAATTTCATTTTTGAAATAATAGCAAGCTTTGAAGTTTTTTTAAAGAATTTTGGACTTTGAGAATCGGGATACCATAGGAATTTGACCATACGCGGAGATTCAAAGTCAAATATTGTAAATCCAATTAGGCTTTTTAATACTCACATTGATGAGTTTTTATTACAAATCTATTATAATTATATATTTCTATTTATCTACTAGAAGTAAATGTTGAAATAAGAAGTTTTTTATGTCACTTTTCCATATTAAGTAATATTTAGCAAATCTGTTCAGTTAACTGGAATATTATTTCTGTTTGACAAAATGTGTGTTTATGAGAAAAAAAATAAGCAGATACAATAAATATGAGGAAAAATGAAGAAATGGTAAAACAGAAATGCTAATTATTAACTTCTCACTTATTATATTCATTTGCCTTAGAGCCTTAACGTCATTGTGGCTCGAATCCATGACTATTGGTTTATTACTACTATAGAATAATAACAAACCAATAAAAGCCCGATTTGATTGCTAATGCCATGGGAATAACTCTGAATAAACTGGATCATCCAATGCTATAATTAGTTCAAATAGTTAGTTCCTAATTATCTGAGTGGTGTGAAGGGATTCCTGTTTATTAATATTGATTTTATTAATTTCATTTAACTAAACCTATCGATACAATTGTTCTTTATTTATTTATTTTTTATCATCATATTGAATTGATCAGACAGTACTGTTTTCTTTGTTTAGAAGTGTAATAAATTATTTATATAATACTAAAAATCCATGATATAAGATCTATTTTTTCTCTCATAATTTCAGGAATAATATAACATCACCTCTTCTAATCCCATGTGTTTCTACTTTTTATTGAAATAGTTAAGAAAAATTATACTATTTCTATTTTCTGAAAAAAAAATTCTTTTTTTTAGAGTTTGGAATAGTAGAACAGCCAGTGCACCCCTTCAGGGCACAGATGATGATAAAATCATCTACTTTATCTCTTAATTATGTCTGATATTGTTTATAGCGTGACATATAAACCACATGACTGCCATAGAAATAAAATATAATTGCTGGCGTGGCTGGCGAGATATGAAGAGACTAACTGCATCAGAAATGAGATGATAAGAGAATATTTGGCCATACCCTCATCGAAAACCACCTTCCATAGATATATACTAAAGTAATTTGGACATGTTTAAAGGGAGTATAATAAATTTATGAATGTTTTGTTGTAACCAAGACCCAATAAAAATAATTTAAATTCGTCCAACTGGCAAAAGATCTAAAGGCAGATCTAAGATATTATATAATGAATTTTTCAGAAAATTAGACATAGAAAAAGGAAAGAAAACTCAGTGAAACACATTATCGAGAGGACTATTTATCATAGATAGAGGCTCTTCTCTGCTGAGAGGCATGAAGAGAAAAGAATGGAAGAAGAAGTTTTAAAAACTTAAATAGATACAAATAATTGTATACTGTAAAAAAAAAAAGACAGAAGAAAGAAAATCAATATGACAATGAAATACATAAATCAGAAATAAAAAAATATAAAAATCCGATTTGACAATATAAATTTAGTGGATACGAAATATAACATATATATATATATATATATATATATAAAACAACAAACAACTATTTTATGTACGAAAACTCTTGGAATAGGGATGTTTTCAATCTGGAGGTTGACAAACTTTGTCTATTTAATTAGGTACTAAACACTCAAATACCAATTTGTTTTCCACTAGTATTGTAAGATAACTTGATCAAAAAAATTATAAAAAAGGTGGCCTACAAAAATATTGAATAGTTCGGCCTATACAACCTCGTTATTTTGACATTTTAGGGGTGTAGGTCACGCCAAATGGCTCAATATTTTTTTATGATTTTGTGCTCAAATTACCTAATGATCCAAGTGGAAAGCGAATGGGTATATACGAGTTTTTAGTACCTGATTAAATAGACGAAGTTTGCCGACCTCCTAATTGGAAACGCCCCAATTCCAAGAGTTTTCGTAAATAAAATAGTTTTTGATTACAATAAGATGAAGTTATTTACAAAGTTTCAGGAGGATGTTAATAATTTGATAAAAAGGGGTCTGTACCACGGAATATGAGTGATTTTCAAAACTGTGTTAATCTCAATTTTCTACCAACTGTTATATGCCATATATGATAGTGTAGCAAAATGAGAGATCTTGAGGACATGGGAATAATAACGAACAGAATATTATTTAAAAAATGTAGTTTTTTTTTACTCTTCTAAGACATGAACATTTATTGAGACTTGAGATTTTTTTTTTTTTATAGTTAATCTCTACAATTCTTTTATCTCAGGAAGTTGAGGGGGTAAAAACTAACCTTATTACAAAAATATATTTTATTTTATTTCATCTTGTCGACTGTCTGAATTTTTATAACCTGACTGCAGCTAGCATTTTGATTGAGAAACATAGTTTAATGGAAAAATATTTGTAACAGAGGTTAACTAACAAGGCATGGGATTATGAGGCATCACTTTCTGATCAACTCAGTATTACTTAGATTAAGTCATTATAATTTATATTTATATTTCTGATCCGATATTTCATTCTTTTTTTTTTTCTTTTTTGTTTCAGATCGAAAAAGGTGAAGGGGTTACTATTAACTGGTGAAGTTAAATGTTGTGACGTAAAATTACTAAATATTTAGATGTCATTATAGACAGTTGATAACATAGTTATAGACCATTTACAATTAGTATTAGATAGGAATATTGAAAATATATATTATTTTAGTATAATCTTAAAGATATACATACAGTTATATATATTTATGAATATATAGATTATTGTTATAATTATTAATCAATTATTAAATAGTTTTTTGTTTTGTTTTTATAATTGTTCCGTACTACTTCATAATAGTGTTAAATCAATCGCCTAGATTTAGGATAGTGTTTCATAAAAGTAAGTAGCACATAAAAATTTAAAGAAAAATTGATAGAGGAAGAAAAAGAAGTAGCTCTAGAAAAAAAAATATTAGCTCTGAGGGAACTGTCATATTATTACATCAACATTAACATTAACAGATGTTATAAGGGACACAAAACTAAACAGTTAACTAACTATTCTACATTTTACTTTAAAGATTCCTCAATTAGTGCTGAGTAGCGTTACTAAGGTTGCATGATGCATGACATAGTATTTTCTTCTCTTGCATGCTACTTTTAATCTTATTCATCTATTCTAAATCTAAATTTTAACATTTCAGTTAGTGTAATTGTCTTTTTTTCACTATTTTTCTTTTCTTTTTTTTTTTTTCTCAACTGTTACAATCACAGTAAATGTGTGTTAAAGTCGTTTTTATAATAAATATTCCAAATTAGTAGGTTTAGAATGATTTAAATTTTATTTAAAATAACTTAACTAATTTAATTAATCTTTGGTTTTAGTTTTCAGTATATACTAATTTTTTTTGTTTCCTTTGTAGGGAACGGAGACTCAGGATGTTGTGATTCCTAGCAGGAGGCCATCAATCGAATCAACGCAAGATACTCACCTCCACCCGTCGTCCAGCTACAGGCAGCACAGGCCAAGGTCAAGGTCTCCCAGCATCAGGTAAAGTTTTAGGTTTTTTAAAAATTAAAATGTCTTTATTTTACTTTATATAAGTTATATTTTATTTATATCACGTCATCAATACACTTTACTTAGTTATTATGAGGTCATATTAAGAAATAAATGAGTACGGTTCCGTTTGGAATAATAACCAGTGGTATTTTGTTTAATGTATGAGTCCTCATTACTCATTCGAGTTTTTGTATTCTTTCAATTTAAAAAAATTGCTAAAAATATTTCAAATGACGTCACCAAATGGTATCTTTCAAAAACACTGCATCGAAACAATTCAAGTAATCACCATTAGATATACAGATATACCATATAAGGTATTTCTTGATGTTTAAGATATTTTGGACCTGGTCGCTATTTCTTATTCAATTAGGTTCTCATGTAGCCTTTCTTTTGTAGTTGTACTCTCTTTTAGACCTAACTCTTTTGGGAAAAAAAAAAGTATGCTCTTCAATTCTTGGATTGGATTTCACTTTTTCTTGGTCCATTGTGGAAAGATGCCACTTTGATAACAAAAAGTATAGAGGTTTGTGATTCCCCCATTACGAGCCAATATAAGAAAAATTAAATAGCCTATTGCAAAATGTTGTTTTTCCTTTGGAGGAGTCTGTCACACCATCAATAAGGCAGGTCAACAACCTAACTCATGAGATGATTTCCCCCTTCACAAGATATGCATGAGTTTGTTTAAGTCTAGATGATTCTTTGGCATGTTAGTATGTTATCCTATATCATAATATCCACATTGATGTTTTCCAACTACCAAGAGAATCTTACATTTTTCTCATCAGATTAACATTCTATACCAGGCCTGTTATTTTTATATTTGATACATATTACTATTAAACAGTTCTTTTATTCATACATTATCAAATATTTTTAATTCGACTAATTTTGTTTCAAACTCTTCAACTTTCACATCTTCTAGACTACAGATCTTCACTTAACTTACGAAACAAGCGACTGATCTACAACACCTTACTGAGACCAATATGGACATATGGAGCAGAACTTTGGGATTCAGAAAAACAAACACACATAAACAAAATACAAACAGCACAATCAAAAATTTTACGAAAAATTGTTAAAGCACCTTGGTACATTTCAAATACTACTATACATAACGACTTAAACATCCCAACAGTAAAATCCTACATCCACTACAAATACACTACATTTCATTCTTCAACCCAAAATCACTCCAATCCTCTGGTTCTTTCTATCTCCTGCTCCCTGTTACCTGAACAACGTAGATTAAAAAGAAAATGGCCAAGAGACCTACTACACCAATAAAAACCATATCAAGCAAATACACAAAGACAATACAAACAACAAATTTGCTAGATGCGCAACCGCGCAGGTGCAAATTGCATAAAATATAAATAAATAATAAATTTTGTTTTTCTGTGAAGATTTAAATTGGCAATTTTTATATAGTAATTGATGTATCAAATAGAATTCTTCCAAAACTTAGCTGTAACTTTAGAATAAATGGTGTCCACATTCAGTGCATGCAATTTTTCTCTGTTCCATTAAAACTTATTGTATTTTATTTGTTTCAACATAATAATGATACGATAAGTAGCAAAATACCATTTGTTGATACCGAAATAGCCTAGTTTAATTACTAATTATCTATACAGAAGATCAACTCTTTAAAAGAGTTGGTTCAATTCAAATATAACAATTTTTTTATAGCAACTATAATACCATGATATGCATATGCAGAGGCATCTATTGTTGTTTCCAACTATATCAACTTATAGGCTATGTAATAAACTTAAATTGTTTTTGTTTTTTTCTTTGTTTCTTTTTAATAATTTATTATTACTGATTATAAAGTTTACTTAATGTTAAAAAATTTTCTGTACCAAATTAATTAAAACTGTGATGATCTCTATGCTGAGTTTGTTAATCCAAAGTTATTTAAGTTAAAAAGGAAGAAGCTTACATTCACCTCAACATAGGAACTTTTGTATTATAATTTGAATAAAGTTTAAGCATAAATCTGGTTTCATCACCTTTATTAACTGATATTTGCTAAAATTTAGTTGAAAAGTGAAAAGAATGTTTTTTCCAATGTTTATTACATAAGTATATGTATATACAGGGTGTCTCGGTTCTTGATAGCCAAATAATGGGGGTGATTCTAAACAAAACCAATTCCACCAAAAAAGTTCATTTGATGCATGGGCTGATTCCGAATGGAAAAGGAGCTCTGACCAATTCTGTGTTTTTCTTAAGTTTTTATTGAATAATAAAGAATTTCTTAAGAACTGTTCAAAATAATTAAGTACACCATCATAAAGTAGACAGTTTTTTTTTTTAACAGTGATTAAATACTGCTGCTGTACAGTTAATTATCTTGAACAGTTTTTGAGCAATTCCTTCTTATTCAATAAAAAATGTGACTACCTTAAGAAAAACATAAAATTGGCCTTAACTCATTTTCCATTTTAAATCATCAAATAAATTTTTTTGTTGGAAATTTTGTCTAGAATCATCCCCCAGAGTTTGGCCATTAAGAACTGATAGTTTGTTAGGATATAAATGATCGATTCCAAAATCAAAACCTCAAGTCTTTAAAATACCGATTTAGAGCATGATCAGGACACAAAACAAGAGATCACAAGTATGTACACAAAATCTATCTCACATCACATCAATACACATCTACTAGAAATGGTAACTCAACTACAAGACATCTAAACATGTTTCATGCATGTAGTGTACACTCTATATTATCTAAACAGATACTCCATAGAGTCTATGGAATATTTGTTTAGATACATCGGTGTGATGAATTGTTTTGAGCTAATGTGTCTTTTTAGTCAGTTGATGTGGAATGTTTTATATTTTATCTCTCCATATGCTATAGTGTATTTTCTATTGTGGTGTTGTCTGAATTAGCAAAATGTTAACTGGTAAGTTGTTTACTAAAATGAAAGAGGAAGTGAATGTGAGGCTGTCTGTGTGTAACACGTGCCT
Source organism: Nezara viridula (assembly GCA_928085145.1). NCBI lineage: Eukaryota > Metazoa > Arthropoda > Insecta > Hemiptera > Pentatomidae > Nezara > Nezara viridula. The sequence continues at coordinate 69,628,667 of OV725081.1, forward strand.
TTATGCCCTACAAAAAACATTAAAGTTTAATTCTCTTTAAAAAAAAGCAAAAGTCTTAATGTATGAAACTATCCCAAGACCCACTGTTACTTATGGCTTTCAATCCTGGATTGTGACAAATGAAAGTGAGAGGAGACTCAATGTCTGGGAAAAAAAATACTAGGATACGAAGACATCTACTGTATGGAGAAATTAGAGGGAACTGATACAGAGGAAGATGGTTGGATGACGTCGAGGAAAATTTCAAGCTGCTTGGAGTATGGAGATGGAGAACACAAGCAAAAGATAGGAATGACTGGCTTAGAGTACTTGAGGAGGTCCAGGTCCTTATAGGACCATAGTGCCCAGCAGTATTTAAGTTGTTTACCAGTATTTTAGGGATTCAAGGCTTTACGTTTGGCACCTTCAAATTATATCCTGACAATTAATTTATGTTTCTTTTTGAAGTTTTAATATATATAATTTGCATATAAAAAACATGCTTATCTTGAAGTGTTAGAAAATTTCATCATCTAACTCTTTTTTTGAAATCTTATGTCCGATTTTGATACTTCTGAAGTTGGATATTTTATTGATATACATATTTTTGAGGAGTATAGAAATGTATGTACTTAAAGGTGTGTACACTCTAGAAATATATATCTTTTTAAAATTATTCTATTAGTAAAATTATTTTATTTCAAGTTTCTTAATCATATGTTTTTTAATATTAAAAAATACTGGCTTTAGGAGGGCTCGTTCGCCTGCAGATGTTGGAAGAAGTCCTTCACCTCGTAGGGTCTACCACCATGACATTGGATTCAGCGATACAGTATCCAATGTTGTGGAAATTGTCAAACATGAGCACTCTCATATACGACGATACCCCCACATTCGAGGTACTTACATCATGATTTTTCGTTAATATTAAAGGAGTTATGTTCTTTTTTACATCAGTATTTATTTATTTTTTTAATTTTTGTTAAATTAGTAATCTGTGGTACACATAGGTTGTTAAAATAACTAAGGTCAGTATCTATGCAGGTATGCTATACCCTGTAATTAGAAATTTCCCCACCTTGTTTTTTTACAATATCTTAACTTTGGGCGATAACATTTTTTTCATATTTCATTGTCCTTTTGAAAAATCTTTTCGCTCCAAATCTGAACAATATTAATAGAGCATATGTGAATTGGTATGGATATTATGTGATAGAATTTGGATCCTATTTTTTTCTTTAATTAAATTAATTATCCAACACAAATTTATTGCACATGAATGATAAGAAAAATTTTTTTTGTTGCTGGGATTGACATGAACCCAGGTAATTATCAAACTTAATAATGATAATTAATTTAATTGTTTTATTAATTATTTCTGTTGCATTATGATCCTAGAAAACTTTGGTTCCCTTTTTAAATCTTATATATTCTTTACAGTCTGTGTATACCTAAATTATATGTAGCACCTAGAGTCTAAAGACCTGCTTTGTTGATTCCAACTTTCCTTCAACCCCTTAACTCACTCTTGTTTTTGCTCATGAGTGGTTTTTCAGGATTGTTAAGATCTTGTGCTTATTTGTGCTTTTACCGTGACTAAAACACTTTATGGTTCCTTGAAGAAAAAAATACTAACAAATGAGCAGTGATATCTGGTGTTTTCCATCCTTTACTTAATTTTCTGTTTAAAAGATAAGGATCCTGATGTGAAAGTCACTTACCGGTCCATGTTGGAATGGCCGATTTGTTTTATTCTTGTGGCTCTTTCATTTATTCCGTTATTTTCAATATCTTTTCCATTCTCCCTTATTTCAACTGGCTTAAATAATCTTTGGCATTTTTCATTTTTTATTGCTATAGGTTCTAATGCAGATTTACTCCCATCAATATATTTCTATTTTGAGCCTTAGAAATTCCTTTCTGTCGATTACTAAATATATGTACAAGATTATGGAACATTGCATTTGGGCCCTTAACAATGTTTTTACCTTTTCTTTTTTGCTGACTTTATTGAGAATATTTTAAAATTCTATTTTGTTTATCTTTCATTTTGACTTTAATATTTAAAGTTATTTTCATTGAAGTTTAAAAAATTAAACTTTTGGAAACATCTGTAGCTCCAGGCCTTCAACATTATTTTGTCATTTTATCATTTCATAAAATATCATCTAATTTTCATATCTATTTATTATGTAACATATAGGCCCAGACTTCGGGGGAAGGTGAGGAGGACGATCGCCCCTCCCATAAAAATGTTGGAGGGGGGCGAGAATATTGTTTCGTCTCCTTTCCAATAATTTGAGATTAAAAAAATTAAAATCAATTATAAATAACCTACATGAATGGATAAAATGTTTAAATTAAAATTGTTTAAGAAAAGTTGACTAGCTGGCTTGGCTAGGGCCTAGTAGTAGATAGGTAACTGTTTTTATTGATATCTAAATGTTACTTTTATTTAAATTTTCATTTATATTCAAAGATAATAATATATATCAACATATCCTACGATTTTACAATCCAATCATCCCTAAATTTTTACATGATATTCTTATCACATTTTCCGTGACAAACTAGTCGGACTGAGAAAAACGTATTTTTATTTAAGGCTGTACACAATAAGAAGTCAAAAATATTTTTTACTTTTTTTAAATTATTCATTTTTTGTTGAAAAGTTCTAGAAATTTACCAATGTTATGAAGGCTGTAAAAATACGTTATGTATCCAATTGTATTTTTTAAAGATATTTCCAAGTATATGTATAATAGGTAAAAACCCTTACAACTATGAAAACATATAAAAAAAATAATTTTAAATATTCAATATTATATTGGTTCATTTCACAATAATTATGTTAAATTTTTATACATGATAAAAACTCCCTCCCTCCCAACCAAAATCGAAAGTCTGCGCCTATGGTGTAACATATATTATTATTTTTTCATTATGGAATTTTTACAATGTTACCATTATTTCTGGTTGGAAACCAACCTTTATGAGAGAGTTGATAATGATTATGATATATATTCTACCTATCAATACATAATTTATATAATAAATTTCAATCTCTAAACTTCTAATATTTTATTTGAGTTTAGAAGTAGTGTTCCTACTTTAAAAAATAAATGTGATACCTGCTGATATTCAGTCCTTCAATCTTTTATGACAACAGGACGGAAGTTTGAATCTTGAAAGGTCTGTTTTGGGCAAGATCGCGTGTAAGTCGTCTTCCAAACTAAACTAGACAGTCATTATGATGGCTTTAGATCTATTACAATGTGCTTCAATCCGTCCCTGATTAAATTTCTATTTCAACTCGATGGATTTCATGTAATGGATAGGTTGTTGTTACATTTTATGATTCTTTACTACTATCTGCAGCAACATAAAAATGGATCCAGATTTATCATGGCCTATAGTTCCTATTTTAAGTAACAAATATGGCCTAATTTATGTTGATGCGTTTGAAATAATCATATCTATGATTGTTATTATTGCCATGTTATAGATTTTTATGAAAATAAACTAAATATGGTTGTGATCTTTTCAACCTCCAATGCCTGGAATTCTATTCAGTTTTTTTTTATCTCTTGAGCAAGTATTAATCAATATCTAATATAAATTGATAGTATATAAGGATATGAATAAATTTTAATTAATGAAACCTTTTTTTTTTAACTGAAAAATCATTTTTGAGAATTAATTAAAACATTTGGGTCTGCTATTGGAGTTGAACTTTTTTTTTTTTTAATTTCATAATATAGTTATTATAAAATTTATTTAATTCATTGTTACACCCAGTCATTCAGTCAGTTTAGAAAGAAAAATGACTTCACATCAATTCAATAGTTTATGTTTTCAAAAGTGAAATTGTTATCAAAATTGAAATACAAAAACATTGGTTAGCAGGATATCACGAGTGAAAAATTGTGTGATTGAAACAAATAGTGTAAATTGACGTAATATACATCAATGTAAATTGAAATACGGTATCACATGGAAATCCAGAAGGTGTGCAGAATATTAAGTTTGTATTTTACTGTGAATAGTAAGTTTGTGTCTGATATTTTTATCAAAAATAATAAATAAATTACTTTTTTTTGTAAACCCATTAATTATTAAACTATATTTAACATTAGAAAGACATGATCTCATTTCAAATATACAATATCCGCAAAAACGAAAAAATGTTCAATTTAGCCAGAAAAGGAATAAGCGTGCAATTCTGTTCATTATCAAATTTTAATATGGTATTCTACAGATTGTGAAATGGATAGATAATTGGGTTTGGAGTTTTTACAGGCAAATGCTTATGAAATGTGCAATAAAATAGAAATCTGAACCCTAAACCTTAAACCCTAGCCTAAGTCTGAGACAACAGTAGTATTTTTCAACAACATCCCTTTCTAAATTTAGCTCTTTTCTGTCAGTAATGTTCGAGTACAATAAAAATAACTTTTGCATACTTTGTTTTGTGACAGAGATGACTAAGGAAGGATCTAAATGATGTTCTAGTGCAGAGGTTTGTTCCCACCTCTACAAATTAAAATTAAAGATAGAATATGTATACCACCCATGCAATATGTTCTATTTGAGATTGTAGCGTAATCAAAATTCAACATGTTTAAACAGCTCGTGTTCATACATATATTGTTTTACTAATATTATCAAAAACCAACAACTACCCCTTGTAATCTCCACTCCTCTTCTGCCCATCAACACCTGTCATATTGCTAACACATACAGCAATTGACCACAAGACATCTGCTAACCGGTGAGTCCTTACAGCAATTGGCTACTTGCATGATTTTTCAATTTTTATTCATTGGTGAAAATTAGGCTATAACAATAAAAATTAAAAAGTCTCAAATTTATCTGATGCATATTTGCAAAAATAATTAGTGTTAGAGAAAAGTGGTGGGGATGGAGCTATGTTATGAGAATGAAGGCAAAGCTGCATCATGGGCCCCCAGCATCTGGTTCATTGATTATATTTTACTTTTTAGCTTAAAAATGTGATTCTATTTTCAAAACTTCCATTCACGAAATATCTTTATCTTTCCATTTTTTTCTCTCACTTTGTTGTCTCTGAATAAAATTAAAAATGTATTTTATTAGGTTTTATAAATGGTTGTTTATAAAGTATACAAATGGTTGTTTATAAAATTCTGTTCATTATCAAATTTTAATATGTTATTCTGCAGATTGTGAAATGGATAGATAATTGGGTTTGGAGTTTTTACAGGCAAATGCTAATGAAATGTGCTATAAAATGGAAATCTGAACCCTAAACCTAAAACCCTAGCTTACGTCTGAGGCAACAGCAGTATTTTCCAACAACATTCCTTTCTAAATTAAGCTGTGTTTTGTCAGTAAATTTTGAGTACAATAAAAATACCTTTTCCATCCTTTTATTTTAATCTGAGGTGACTGAGGAAGGATCTAAATGAGGTTCTTGTGCAGAGGTTTGTTAAGTCCCACATATACTGAGAACTGAGAGAGATTTGAGAGTATCATGTTTGTCAGCTGTGCAGGTCATGCTACAACGGACTTAGGGCCACACTCCTAATCCCCACTATACCTCTCAGACACATTGTTATTTTAAGTTTTCAGCTAAAAATAAACCTTTTTTTATAATTTAAAAAATACAATCTCAATCTTATATATGTTCTTTGTCACTTTAATTCTATTTCAGTTTGAATTTAAGTGATTTTTTTCCATGCAAGTACCCAATTGGTACAAATATTACAACATATAGCAAATATTGTAATTTTTATTCAGCTACTACATTACAGGATAGAATTTATTCCTAGCATCTATTCAAATCACTTTTTATTAAATTAACTCTTGAATGATGAAAGGTATTGGACTGTTATTACAGAACCAGAATTAATAAGATATAATACGAATGTTCTTCATGATTTATGTATGGATTCCACTGTTGAATATGATATAATAGAATATCAAATTACAGTTTTATCATTTCATGAATATAAAGAACTTATCTCTGCAGCATTAAGCCTTTAAATTATCTATAGATATGAAACCCTTAGCAGTAAAATAAGACATCCATAACAGATAAGAAGCTTATCCGAAATCATGTAACTATACTGTTTTAAAAGGCATTGTTAGCAAACCTGCCAACAAAAACTATAACATTTTCATTGAACTAAGATAAAGGTGGTTGTGGCTGCTTGCAGGTGATCAAAATATTCCCACTCCTTGATGCCTTTCCATATTTTAAATTGTTAGTGAAGTAAATCAATATCAGTGAGTTAGTGATATCAAATATTTAAAGATAAGAAGAAGCTTATATGTCTTTTAGGAAAACAATTCTTGTATTGTATATCCATCTCTAAGCTACTAATGGTTACTACTCCAAGTTACCTGTTTTCGAAAATTTAATCATAATTTTTTTAAAAAGGAGACTTAAAAGATAAATACCCATTTATCTATTATCAAACTGAGACTGAAATTTAGATGATTTTCTAAACATCACAGTCATTCATCTTTTCATGAATAACCTTTCTTGAAAAAATTAATTTTACTTTTGATGAAATGAAGCTTAAGAATAAATAAATGCAATGTTATAGTTATAATTAATTTAATTGTTCTTCTTTGTTAAAAATTCAACCTTAATGCTGTAAAATAACTTTTTTTTTTAAGAAATTAGCTTCAACATATAATTCTAATAATGCTTATCCCTTTATTTATCCTAATGTTCAAAAAGTTAAATGCATAATGTTCATTACTTTTCATTTTATGTCTTAAAATTTAAATTCTCATGACTTGTGAGTAATAAAATCCTTGTAAGGCTTAAGAAAGCAAGCTAGGCTTCACTAACAAGCATCAGATTGATGAGTTTACCCTTATGTTTAAAATTGTAAATTAAATATCTGTAATTTTTTTTTTTATTATTATATGGGTTATTTTAAATATCCTCTTTGGAATTTTAAACTAGTCACATTTTTTATATTTTAAAGTTTTGAATGATTATCTTATTTTTTTTTAAACATTAAAAGAAAAAAATAATGACTATCCATTTAATATTGTACTTTTTAAATAAAATGTGCATTGTTTTGTACAGTCATGCTTGAGCTCACAAAACCAATAATTCAGTTATCAAATAGATTAAAAAGTAAATTATGCTTCAAACAGTTGATTTTCGAAACCAGTAAGGTAAAACACTTTCAGATGGGAGGTATTGTCCGTGTGGTGACCATCATCTTCCAGTCTACATGGGAGCAGCTAACATGTATGATAGTAAGTAATCCGGATTTAGAAAGTTTTTGCTTTTACTGGTTCGAAAATTAATTTTAATACCTGCATGGACAAAACAAAACAAAAACTCCTCTTCAGTAGAATGATTTACTCCTTTATTTTATGTTTATTTTAATTTCTCCTGATAAATTTTGTTTCACTATGTGTACATATTATTACAGAATCATTATTATTTCTTTTCTTGGTGCTCAATCAAACATTTTTTCTTCTTAAGTGTATTTTTCAAATTTAAAATTATTTATCATAACAAACATAATAATACTCAATAACACAATTTATGCATGACTGTACCTATTTTTACTACTTATTTATCCTTACCTCAGTTAGATTATTTTTAAATTATACAAAGGCAAATGAAAGTCCTTTTAATATATTTAAATAAAGCTTAATGATTTAATGTCATTTTTACACAAATCTGAGCAAAATACATCATTATTTTAATTTAAAGAGTAATATTACATTTCTTATATTTTGACATTCCTAGAGACAGAAAGACATTTGTTTGTTTATTGCTGCTGAAATTATTGCTATTTTGATTGCTTTATCTTTGATTAACAAAATTTCATTTATTCAGTTTGGCTGCAAATTAGTTGGTCAAAATATTTTGTAATTTTATGTTCAATAAAATTATTTTCTGAACACCACCTCCAAATATTTGATTAAGGAAAAAACAAAATTAGGTTACCCTCATTGTAGGGATACATGAAAAATTGCTAATACAATCCAAATATAACTGAATACCAACTGATAAGTAACATTCCTGGGAAGAGAAGGGAGGAGTAATCATATAGATTAAAGAAATTTTATTTTATTTTTTGCATGTTATGATTTATAATGAATTTTTAAAAGTAATAGAAATTTGATCCATACAGTACAGTGTGTGAGCATGGACCTCAAATGCTTCAGTGTGTAAATAGAAATGTACATTTTTAAAATTTATTTTTGGAACAATTATGACCAGTTATCTATACCTAGATGGCTTTAGAGCTGATATTAACCCTTGACAGTGAACTACAATGTAATAATTTTCCAATCGGAATAAGAAAAAAAATCAACATGATAGCACCCTTGATAAAATGATGTGGATCTGAACCCACAATATGTATGCCTCAACAAGTAATCTTAGTCATAACAATCAAAGATAAACCCTTCGAGAAGGGTAGATGTTATAAATATCCCAGGAGCTCACTTGGATCTAAATGGAATTATTAATGAGAGCAAAGAGAGTTTGGACCCAGTGGAAAGATATTCGACACGGCAAATTGAATCTTCTTGAATAAAAGGAAATTCGCCGAGAACACCAATCTTGATGTCCAGAAATCCTCTTTTCTTCTAATATAGACCTACTCCAAAATAAAGAAATAGTCAAAATTGAAATAGGAAGGAAAGAAACGTCTGAAAATTGTTCACATAACAATATGAAATGTTAATCGATTAATCTTAAATCTCATTTGATGTAAAATTTAATATGGAATGGACAGTTTTAGACTTTTTATATTGAAATGTTTTAAAATCCATGTTTATGGAAACATTTTTATTCTGCATCAAATTTACTGTAAGATAGTTCAGTTTGGCCAACTACTATGTAGCCACCATACTTACACACATACACACTCATGCCTACACAATAAAATTAAAATTAAATAAATGGAACACTTAGATTTCATTTTGATGTATTTGTATTAATTTATGAAAATAATTAATTAAATGTCCCCCAAGTATTGCTACAACTTTGTCGACAAAGAGACAGATGTGTTTAGACTACTTGCTTTTACTTTAATTTACTAATAACTAATTTTAATTGTTATAAATTTGAATTTTTTTTTGTACAGTTAAACTTAAATGTTTATTAGGAATGATACAGAGTTTAGATAATTATTTTGTTTATATATATATTACACATTTGCTATAAATATACATTTATAAAAATACACAAACGCATACATCCACAAATAAATTTATATTTCTGACCTTGTTTCAATATCTTTAATTTTTTTTTCTTCTCCAATAGCTAATCCCATTTTGTAAACAAATCCTTTTGTTTATTGGATTGCCTGCTGAGTTTCTTTTTATTGAATTTCTGCAAATATGCTTCTATCTCAGCATGAGAAATGATTATTTTAGACTTAGATTTACTAGGTTCTTTTTATACAATTAGTTTTCATGTTTTGTAAAATAAATAAATAAAAATAGAAGACAAACTACAAACAATGTAACGTTAATCTAACATGGAAAGATTGCTATATACAAATTAAATGTTCAACATGGCAGCTGAATAGATTTCACAAATACATTTAGATTAACATGGAATTTTGCATACAAATATGCTCAGTTATTTCAATTACCTAGAAATATTCTTTTTAAATATGCTGTTAAACAAAGTTCAATTACTTATAATAACTTATTATAATAACTCATGATTATTCTACCCTTTTTAATTGATAATTTTTAGTCCTGTCTTGTTGCATGATTTCTTTTGATATTTCTATTGTACATTTTTAGTTTAGTTAATTTTTGGTTACTTTCAACCTTTTATAGTTATTTCAAAGTTTCTTTTTAGATATTAAAAGGAAAGTCGTGTTACATGAATAAATATGTATCAATAATGGTGTGGAGATAGTTGACTGTGACTATAATTTGAGAAGGAGTTAGTTGGGGGTGTGGTCAAATTAAATACTATTATAATGTATAGAATTTAATTTGACTGTACCCGCGACCAACTCCTCAATTTTTGTCAATGATCATTTTTTACTTTGTTTGACTGAATACATAATTTTCATTGTTAGTTTATTCTCTTTCAAGTTATATTTAATTTACTTTTTTCCTTAACCAGTTTAATAAACTCTCCTATTCATATAGGTCCTTAGTAATGTACTCTATGATGAATTAAAAAATAAGTATAATTTCATGGAAGTATACATTTTTTAAAATGATTATTATTATTGTTATTATTATTCCTGTTTGTACAAACATAATATAAATATATCTTTTGAATAACATTGAAAATGTTGGTGAAGTTCATTGCGATAGAAAATAGTTAGCACCATGAATGTTTTTCTATTCTCTACCATCTGAAAAACACTACTATCTGATGTTTAGATTGGTCATCAGGAAGCCCAAATCTATACCTTATTTAATTTCTACTCTAAAAATTTTCAAAACACCCTTATGAATAAATATTTACTAGAATTTCTTCCAGAATTAATAGAGGTTGTTCTAATTGTACTAACATTTATTCACAACCTTATTATGATAATACCAAATTGAATGCAAGAGTTTCTTTCCCCTTCTTATATTTAAATTAAAAATTGTTTTGTTTTTAAATACAGTTGATTTTTTTTTTGTTTTAATTACATTTCTCAAGACATAAATGCAAATCATTCTCAAGTCGGAAGGCCTTTGGAAGTTGCTCTTTATTTCACTGCATACCTTAAAAAGAAATTTTGACTTACACTCAAATAGTCGAGTTAGTTATAGAATCATGCAGCCTCTGACTAAACTTATTCACCTTCTGTTTTAACTTATTAAATCCATTATTTTGTATTTAATAAAATATTAAGATCCTGAACTATTTTAAAACCTTACACGATATTTATTCAAATTTTAAAATAAAATTAATATCAAAGTTTACATTATTATAATATTATATCATAATTAAAATTATAAACATCCTAAGATTTTTTTAAGACAATATTTTTTTTTTAAATCTGTTCAAGAACCTGAAAATAAAAACCTGGTTTTATTTATGTATTATTTCCTCCATAAAGTAGAATATTGATTTTCAATGTGAATGTTGCTTTTTATTCATATTCTTCTTTCAAAAATTATATATTTAATTTTTATTTATTTACATCATTTTTGTTCATTTTTTAAACATTTATTTGTTAACATATCATTTCAACTATAGTGAAAAGACTCTAAGAATTACTTCATATATATTTCTGAAATATCAAACAGTTGGTAGTCATTGTTCAAGTGAATGATTCAATACACCATATTAAACCAGTTGAAAGTTTCTTTATCTTTTTTTTTTATTGAAAATATTTTGGAGTGATAGTAATGATTTAAGATTTTTCTTATTAGCATGCTTAAAAACAATCAAACATTTTTTATATAGCTAAAAGTTTGAAAGTAACCTTCTCCTTTTCAATAGCTATATTGTTATTATTTTAATAATGTATATCTTAATTCTTTAAGATTATATTTTATATTCGTTAATGTCTAATAATTGTTTTTGTTAAAAAAGGATCATGGTCAGCTTCAACGAGTCCAGCACGGTCGCCTAGCCCCGGTCGGTATGAGCACCAACCACGTCGTGTGGGAGCACAATATGGTACAACTAGTTTGGAGCAAAGGTCGAGGTCTCCATCACCAAGACCAGCCCATCACCACCACCACCACCATCACCATCACCACCAGCATAGTTACCCAGTGCTGGTTGCCCGGCGGGGACACGGTCGTCGACTCCCGCCTACTCCTTCAAAACCAAGTACCCTTCAGCTCAGGCCTGCATCTATAAACTTCCCTAAGCTCAACGCCTCTCCAACAAGAACTGGTTACCCTGGGCCAATGAGCTTTGAGCAGGCAGTAGCAATTGGGCGCGGCGGGCGGATCCTTCCTTCCCCTGTACCTAATGGCTATAAACCACCCCAGCCCTGTGATAGGCATTCAGATTCAGATGATGATGATTGGTGCTAGCCTTTGCTACAAGCCAGCCCCTAACAGGTAATTTTATATTATACTAGTTGTTTCAAAAGATGTTCATCATTTTATTCAAGATTCTCTATCTGGGCTAATGGAGCATATGATATTTTAAACAATTAACTATTTTACTCATCAAATTTGTGATTTGTTATCTCTCTAATTTTTTTAATAAGACAATGGAAAAATCTTAATCGATTTCTTGAATGACTTCCAAACTTTTTACTAACAAACTTTTATTCCAAGGACCTTTCCTCGTTGCTATATTTTTTTACACCTATTCCATGATGTGTGACAGTCAAGGAGTTCTTAAGCTTCATTTTGTAAAATTTCATGTTTTGTTTCAGTGGCTGTAATTTTTTATTTCTGTTGTGAAGTTTTAGGTTATAATAATTAGGTTTTTATTTTTTGTATTCGCCCCTTTATCACCTTATAGGCAATACAGAGTTTTTCTCAGGCCAGAGTGAGAGGGCGGTTAATGGCAAAATTACAAGCTCACCCTGCACAGGGCTGCGAATTGGTAATTATTATATCATTCAAACTTCAGTTTATTAGGTTGCCAAGCATGTGTTTTTAGCACATGTATTAGCCTGCTCGGCCTCTCCATCTCCTAAAATTAATTGAGATCAGCTGGATTCAAACCTAGAACCTTGAGCTTATCAGCCCAATGCCTAACTCACTGAGCTACTTTGCTCCCTATACTAATAAAGTTGTAATTATAACTTACTTTGTGATTTATATATTTACTTTATTTGTCACATAACATTACATGTTGATGTTTCGAGAAATATTTTCCAATCATTAGAACTATGTAGAATTTTGTCAGACTCTACACTATAATGTAAGAATTAATTAATTAATTTACTGTATTAATTTTTTCAATATTTTTGTATAAGTACATATATACCAGGGGAACCCAAAAACAATGGGAATTGGGCTGCGGTGGGGAGGGAGAGTGGTAGAATCCATTGCTGGACTCAGTGTCCGTTAGGGACATGTCTCCTGAGTAGGGATGGGCTGGAATCATTAAAGTTTGGAACAGTTCTCCAGGTCCAAATCTTCTGTACGGGGTTACCTACTTAAATAGTAGGCTAAATGGTATTTACATTTAAATGTTTAAGATTTATATAGATCCAAATATCACGGACTTACTCTTAATTCATTATTTGTAGATGTGAAAAAAAAATTCAATATCTAATATCAGATAAAGAAATTTTTATTAAGGTTAGTAGGTTAAAAATGGGCAATAAATAATACGACTTTTGCTTTTCAACTTATATAATGGTAGGAATACATTTTATAGGAAATTTAGTGAAATGATGAATTTCAGTTTAATGCTGATTTTGAACATTTTTTTTCTTTTTAATTAGAAACTTGTTGGAAATTTAATAATTACTTCAATAAACAATTATTAATAATATTGAATATTTAATAGTTGACCATTGCATTATAAAGGAAGGAGATGGTCCGGGCCGGGGTGGCCGTCATAAATAGAGGCTTTTAATAAAATAGTTTTGCCACTATTTAGCCCATTTATGACCGTCACCCCGGATCATCTCCTTCCAATTATTAATAATAAGAGAACTAAATAAGGAATTTATAAATAGTAACATTTCAGCTTTGTTAGGAGATAATCAAGATGGATGCTCACTGAGCATCATTTAAAAATAAAGAGAATAAAAGCTGTTTAAGTTTTAACTAGACCTAATAAGGAGCCCTGGGCCTAATGGTTCCAAATGCCCCTACTGGACCTACTAAGGGGCTGGTTACACAGTGCAAGCTAGCATCCAAGCTGGCCTAGTCAGTTACTGCAGTGCAGCTATTCACACTGTGTGACCCCATCATACGAGTAACTGTCATGTGTGAGTACGAGTAGGTTAGTAAGTAGCATCCGTGATGGTTGTAAAAATGACGGATAGATGAAGTGCAGACCACTCTTATCACTGCTTTGTATTTCAGTGATTATTATATATTTCTTTAAATACTGTATCTGTTTCTCCTTTCCTTTTGCATACAATTCCTGACTCAAATCATTCAGTTTTTATTCTTCTTTTTTTTAGCACTTTCAGCTCGAAGTATTTTAGCACATAGTACTTTTGAAATCGCTTTTATGACAATATGAACTATGATCAGATGTGTACTTTGTGACAACATTGCACACATGTTTCATAATAGCACACAGCACAACATTTGCAAAGAAGTACACAGGTGCAGTAGCTGTCTACTTTCCTACCTGCAGCTCCCACTTGTGTGACCATGGAGAGAGGGGAATCCAGCAACTGTCACACGAGACCACAGGGACAGTAGCTGTCCACTGTCAGGTCAGCAACTCATAATGTGTAACCAGTCCCTAAGTATCTCTAAGCTTAATGGTTTCAAACAGGTCCATTAGAACCAATAAGGAGTCCTCTGTCAAATAGTTTCTAACAAGTCAATCAGTGAGCGCACCACAGCCTAATGGTTCCACTGGAGCCAATAAACAGGCCTCATTGGAACAGTTCTTAATGGTTCCACTATCAGGCCCAATTCCAAGAGATTCAACCCATCCCTCAGGAGTCCTGAGTTAGTGTGCGAAGTTGTGTCACTATGAGTGCATCAGTCTTTCCATTTCGCCGAAAACATGATGGCCGATTAATGAGAACAATACGTGGCTGTGAAATTTTGTTTTCTGTTGGGGAAATAGGCTGCGGAAACTATTATAATGCTTAAAACTGCTTATGGGGATGCTGCCCTAAGTAAAACCAGAGTCCACGAGTAGTTTTCACGTTTTAAAAATGAGGAAATGTAAATTGAAGACCAACTCCGTGCGAGACTCCCCTCAACGTCAAGAAGTGACAAAAATGTTTGTGCATGTACGTACAATGCTCTCGTTTGTGAAGACTGTTGTCGAATTATTGATCAACTCTGTGAGATGTCTGGAATATCATGGAGTTCAATCCAGAGGATTTTATCTGAAGATTTGCACATCAGAAGAGTAATTATTAAACCTATTATTAAAAAATGTTTTCTGTTTATTTAGTGAAGCTAAAAAATAAAGAGAATTGATAGTATATTTAGTCAGTAATATATGTTATATATTTTAATTGAGTTAAGTATATTTCTCAAAATATATTATTTTAAAAACAATATTTTGTTTTAATACTATATTATGATATTTCAGTAACTTGTTGGAGGCTGGTTTATGCTGGATGAGGGCCCACACAGCCTAGCTCTCAGTACTGCCACAGTCATCTCTGACTTCCCCTCAAGTGCTTTACACAGTGATTGGGTTATTTTGTTTCATTTTCTGTGATATATATCTAGTAAGACATTATTCGATGACAAATGAGAACTCGTGTACTTTTATTGGTGCTCAGTTATGCCGATTGGCCGTGGACACAACGGTCTCAACTAGCTGACTTTATATAGTTATAATTAAGCATGTGAGTGATGTGTGTTCGAGCGACTATTATTATAATTCTTTTTCCCTCAGGGAAGATGTAGTTTAAAATAGTTTTTTCTCTATATTTTTGCTGCTGGTTCTATGTTAATCTATTTTTCATTGTCAATTTGTCTGATTTGGAAACATTTCTTCAAAGCTATTTTCTTAGACAACTGTATAGTTGATTTGACTTCTTTTTTACTACCTAAGTGGCAATATCCTGTTGCTCGGTTCATCGGGAAATTCTCCCGAACTTACTTGTATTAAATTATTAGTAATCATGACAAGTTGCCTTATTACTGTTGGTGAGTTCATTTTGTTTTTAACTGTACTACTTTAATAGCAACAGTTTCAAGTTTTATACTCATGACTGATTGTAAGAGACTGCATTCTTTACAATCTCCTGTAATGTATGCATATAGTTAAAATTAAGTACTATTATTGCATTGGTTATTGCAATTCAAACGGCTTCATCTGTCCAGTGGAGTTTGTAACAATTGTAAAAATTAACCTCAATTACTTTGGTCAGGCTTGAGATTATTTATACATAATTATTATGTGAAAAAAATACTTTTCTATCTATGTAAATTTTAAAAAAATTTAAAATTTTGCCAATTCAACATCGTATACCTAGTAGGTATTTGTAAATATGTATGTGTTGGTAAACATATATTATTTTTATTGAAATGTTGTTATTATTCAGTACTATGCTGAAATCAGTACTACCAATCAATTTTGTATACTTGTAAATAATACACAACTGTGCACATTACAGTTTTTATGTTGTTTTCAGGTACCTTTTCGCTGTTTTTACCACTTTTGAATGATGTTCCATTTTATTATTGAAATTGCAATAATACCTCCAAAATATCGATTAAAATGGTACCAAGATTTAATATAATCCATTTATTCTCTGTTAAGACTGGCACCATAATTCTTCATTTATTATATCTTATTTTTTTCAATGTATGCAAACTTCTCTTATATTACTTAGTTCTATTTGAATTACTTCATGTTTTAATTTTTATAAATATAAATATATATGTATAGGAGTGCATGTATACATACAAATTTATGTATACATATATTTCAAATATATATTAATAGTCATTTAACTAGACAAATATTCATAAATTCATTAAGGGCAAACGCTTGCCACTGCCATTATTGATGGACCTAAATAATTATATAGAGTGTGTTTATATTGTTGGTAATGTATAGTTTTTATAAGAATTTAACTTTGTTAACTAATACTAAATACCTATTAGCAAAAATACTTTAGTTCAAATGATTTATTTCAAAAGCTGGCCAATTTAGTGCCTAGTCGGCAAATAACAAATGTATATAGTAAAAAAATACACATGTAAATATATCACAGTTCATCTGTTGAATTATGGAATCAGTCTTTCTCCTAAATGCTCTGTGAATGTTAATATGTTCAGATGATAACAGCACACTAAATACTGTACTGTTTATGTAGAAACTGAATATTTATATACACTTTCCATTTCCATTATAATAAATACAGTTGACATAATTATCTCTCATTCACTGTATTTGAAATAATTTGTGCCTCAAGGCCACCATACTTCAACTTGTAATAAGTATTTTAATTGTAATATTAAGAGAAACTTTCAATCACAAATTAAGCATAGCTTTACCACAGGTTATAAATATTATAAAATTTACCAAATCCAAATTATTTACCTGGTTGTCAATAATTGTAAAATTCATCAATTATCTCTACTTTTGAAATTACCAAATACCTTAACCAATGAGCTTGATAATAGCTGAACAACAAAACATGTAATTAAAGTAATAATTTGTTATTCCTTTATATGGCTTATTACATTATATAACATATATGAGATTGAATATAAATTTATTTTTAACATTCCTCAAATGTCTAGTGTTTAATTTTTTATCAACTCGGCCCTTTCCTATTCTTTGGTTCTTTTCAACCTTAGTTCATTATTTATTTTAATGAGTTTATTTTGTTAAATATGCTTTGTTTTGTTTTTTCTCTTTTTAATGAAAACAATTATATTTTAACTTAGTTCGGAATTGTGATATTAACGATACTTTCATAAACTGAAGGAAATATAAATTAATATAAAAATTACACATCATTAAAGAAAATATAAGAGCATTTATATATAAAATGTAGATCATGTATTAATTATTTTCAATATTTATTTAAAATTAGCCTAAGCTGCTGGGATTTTGTATTATATAAAACCTTTATCACTAACAGTTTGGTATGAAAATTTTTATTAAAGTGATAAAGAAAAATTAAGATCACAATTTTATTTTGTCAAAAATGAGGCAGTTGCAATCAAATAATTTAAACACTTTATACAACAACATGAATATTGAATAATTGATTTTCACCTAATGGGTAATATGAAAATGTAATTTTTATATAAGGTTTACTGAATTAATGTTGGTTACTAGAGGAGAATATTATAGATGATACGTTATTAGTAATAAAGGCTCAAACTATAAAGCAATCAATAAGGGGAGTGCCAGGTGTGTCCATATTCTAAATTTTTCTAGCCATTCTATATTGAAATATGACGTCTTATTGGCCACGGTAGTTGAAAAAAAAAAGAAGTAATAAAACATGCTGAAACCTCTACCCCTAAAACATTATTTTTTTTAGATTAGATTAAAGAAAATATACAAACATTAAAAATTATTGCTATTTGATCAAATAAAATTAAAACATGTTTGAATTATTAAGTTAACTTGTCTTGCAGATTTTTTCAGACTAAAAGCGAAAGGATATTTTTATTTATCATAATGCAATTTATAAGTATTTATTTTAATTCTTTAAAATTTTAAATTCTTATGTAATTAGTCTTATGGTCAGAATTGATAATTTTATTCTTGAGGGACATTGTCCCAGAATAAGTTGGTTTTTCTATTTCTAGAACACTTTTAAATTGAAAACAGAAGAATTCTTTTTACAGTTCAAAGGGTAATAAAAAATTTTAAAGTAACAAAATTACATTGCATTCTGATGATTAGTATCTTGTTTCCTCAATGATTTTTTTAAAAAACTGGATAGCTCCAAAACTTGTCATTTCTTGATCACAAATGTTTTTATATTTCTTATGATATAAGAAATTTTTGGATGGCATATATTGACAAAACCTTATCGATATAATTCTCCAAACCTGAGATATAAAATAAAACAGTTTCAGCATGTTTTTTTATCAGCTTCCAAACCCCGTTTTATGAAACAGGCAATGAGGCAAGATTCTTTTCAATTTAGAAGAATCATTAGAATAATTTTGATCAGAATTGGTGACAGACACACAGTGCACTCCTCTCACAAATTATACAAAAAATATATTTCTGACAGTTGCTAAGGTATAGCTAATAGAGATAAAATTTATTTTTGGAGTGATTAGGTTTTAATTTCTTGACAATATCTAAATAAAAATACATTAGGTTATTCATAATGTAGAATCATTGACATACCACAAATGTATAACTTATTATAAGCTGCTTTACATGATAATTAATGGGCTCCCAACATTAATTACAATAAACATCAATGGTGTTTGTGTGACTACACGGGTGACAATAATACAGGGAAGTCAGTTATAGATTTTGATAATACATGTCATGATGATGAAAGTTTGAACCAAAAAGTAAATCAATATTCCTTGAGCAGTTATTAAATAAAGGCTGTCCCCTTTCCACCACTCTATCCCTGTTTCTCTCTCCTCAGCTTAGCGTTCGATAACTGGTCAAGGTATAAATAAAATCTAAAAATGTCAAGATTAACTCGTTGTGATTAATCTTCTTTTTAAAAATACTAACACTGTTAACTTTAACAATAGTTTGAAACAGTGAGCATAGTCATAATTACGAGACACTTAATTAATGTGTTTACTAATAATTTCATTAGTCAATATACTTAATTTATTTGTTGAAAGAAAAAAAGTTAATCTTCATTTTTTTAATAATTTAAATATGAATCAATTTTTGGCAGCTTTTCATCTAATAAAATAAAAATAAATTGTTATTCCACTTAATATTCAAATAAAAAATAAGAACTTTTTCTCAAAGGTTATAATATAGGCCAATAAAGAAAGGGAAAAATGTTTGTATTAGAGTACTGTTCTTCAAATTGAACGATATATATACATCTATATAAAAATAAAACATTTTACAAGTTGTGAAAAGTGAATAAAATATTAAAAGATGAGAAATATAGTAAAATGCAAGGTTGAAAATATACAGAACTAATGGTTGAAAAGGTGTTTCCAAGCCATGTAGGATTATAAGGGACCAAGTTGAGCGATGGATTATTTTATTATTAAATAAATTACATTCTAATAACAAAGTGGGTTAATTAAACATTTGCCTCTATTATTTCTTCCAGCTATATTTACTTAGTACTTGTACCATGGCACAGTGTATATAGATACAATTTTTGTCAACTTAATAATAATAATTTTAAAAAAAAGTTAATGCCCTAAATATAGAGAAAGTCAGAAGTCCAGAGAAGGTTGATACTATATATTAATTGCTTGTATTATATCAAACAGCTCCTTTAGATGGCCGTAAGAAAACCTGCAGAAAATAATTCATGAGGTATACCACCACTACACTTCTTTGTGAGTATTTTTAAAAATAATGTTGAAAACATGAACTTTCCAGTTAAACTTCTTTATCGAGGTGTTTTAATTAATACATTTATATGAGGGTGTGGATATATACAGTGGTTAAAAATTATACTATTAAACAATGGAGAAAAAATGTAACAGGAAAATCAACATTTTTATTGTTCTTTTAACAGGAAAAATTAGCTTAACAAAAATTAGCAGTAAAAAAAAAAATCATTTGATAAATAAATAATCTTTATTGTAAAAAATACATAAACTTATTTTCATCAAAATTTTCTTCAGAAAATTCATTTCATGAACGATGTGGTTGAACACTATTATTCTTCTAATAGTATATCAAACCATTTTTATAATAAATATAACTATGCAACCTGAATTATTTAAAAATAAAGATTTTCACATTAATTATCTCGGGCACTTTTGCTAGATTCCTTAATGAATTGATAGCATTCAGCAATGCTTTTGAATTAATAAATTTAACAATACACAAGATATAAAGATATAAAACTAGAAAGTGAAAATTGATTGAATACATTTGCCCAAAATGCTTAAAATTACTATAATTAGCTGCTCCAAATTTTTTTTTTTTGTTTTGTTTTTTAATTCAAAACTTATTTGCTGACAGAAAGCTAATAATATAACCACTGAAATATTTTTTAAATATCAGTCTAGATTATAAGGTTCGGTATTAGAGTATAAGTAAGAAAATTTCTTATTACTCATTTACAATATTACAGAAGCATACTGCTCTAAAACAACTATAAACCATTAGCTTACTTTTTTAGGCCTCTTCGCTAGATTCATCTGTAACAAAAAAAAATTATATGTTAACTAAATAATTTAACAACCTTAATAGTTTAAGAAATTAAAAAAAAGAATAATAAAGGATGGAGTAAAATGATTAAGAAAACTCTAGTAGTTAGGAAGTAATATTTATAGAAAGAAATGATTAACCAATAAGGTAAATTAATTTTGTTCCTGCAAGATTATTTAACCTGCAAGATTATAGACCTTAATTATTTAAATGCTTCAATTAACTCACCAATTTGCATTTTATGTTCAGGAAAAAAATCTCGAAATATCTATTAACAAAGATATATGCGATAGAATCGTGAAAGAGAAAAGGTAAAAGAATTAGTGAACAAAATTGCATATTTTATGATTGGCTTTCAGTCTGGGTGAAAACAATAATGGATATAACCATTATGAGTAAATAAAATTTGTAACACTACAACCCACCCATAAAGACTCTAGTTCAATGATTTGAAAGGATGTACTATATCATAATCAATTGTTATACAGAGAGGTGATGTCAGTATCCTTGCTTAATTTGTAGGAATTATCTTCTACTCCAATTAAAGGTTTCCATTATTTTTATACAGGCTGTGAATGATCCTGGTTGGTCTTCGGTCATTGTACATGCTGAACTTGGTATATTGAAACATTTGTACAGGGATATACCATTGAGCACAATTAGTTCAAAATTTACTTTACTAATATTGTAGATCAAATCACCCATTAAGAAAGACTATAAAGCAGAACTATCACAAATCTCCTTGTGGACACTATTGCAAATAACATGTTATGTATGGCACTCCGGCAAGATGAGTGGCCCCAATTTTTATCAAGTCATTTTTAACTTTTTTTTGGTACAGTATTAATTTATACCAAAAATATTTAATTGATAACACCTTTTTCTGGATAATAAAATGTTAATAAGTACTCCGAAAAAAACAGTAGAATAAAAGGTAAAATTTTTATCTGATCCAGCTAAGTTAATTTTATCTATTTTACCCATATTTTGGAAAACTATTCAGTGGGTCTTTTTCAGTTGAGGTAAGGGACATACGGAAAACTTGTTGCTTTTATATGCTTTTAGACACACTTGATTATTGGACAGTATGATTGATATGCATTAATATAATTGAGGTGATTTAAATTGAGGCAAATAAAATGGGCATGTAAAATCGATGGGCTTAGCAACAAAAGTATTCCTAAAAAATTAATATGCGCTGTACCGACTGGCAAGCGTCCAAGAGGTTTCCTCTCATATCCAAAAGCCTTAATGCAATCTACAAGCGAAGGAGGGTAGATTGCATTAAGGCTGATTTGGCAGGGTTGGGTTTAAACGGAGTCCCGTGGAGGGAAGAATGTGGACTTCGATTGGTGGTATTGGCATCGAACTTTCGGGTTAGCTAAGCCTTATTATTATTATGATTGATATGATAGTGACCTATCTAACGACTGAAGTAATAGACTAACCAATTAATACCAACTCATTTTCTATTGTGAGTAATCAAATAAAATAAGACAAAAAAAAAATTAGTGATAAAACAAATAAATAAACATACATTCAGCTGCAATGTTTTCTGAATTTTCTTGTGCAATTTCCGTTTCATTCTTTCCACACTTGGGGCACACTTTCAAAGTCGTAGCACAGTTCGCACACATCACTCTATAAGACAAAGTCACAGATTTTTTGCTGCATTTTGTACAAGTCTTAGGGTTTTTAAGAAGTTTGTATTTTTTAAATTTGATTCTCCATTCCAAAATTCCTTTGCAATGTAGACATACATCCGAAATCTCCAAACTGTTCAAAAACTTTGTTTTAGGTGTCTTATCATGCAAGTCATTTTTAAAGGCCCTGTTGTTTTGATGTTTTTGGGCACGACTTCTTTTGATATTTCCTTTTTCTGAACTCATTAGTAAAAACCTTAAGCCAGGTATTCAGGTAACAAGCTTACATGAAAGAATTATCTCCAAATAATAAAAATTGATAACAATATGAGCTAATAATACATAAATTTATTGAACTTTATTAACTTAGCTATTCAATAAAAGAACATGCCATAAGTTTAAATTACAAAGACATTTAAATAACTGAAATGTGCTATTATTCGACCTAGCTTAACAGGTTTATTTAGATAATAAATAAAACCTAAAATAATATTTAAGTATTACAAAGAAATAAGCTTTATCAAAACACACATTTCACCAATATACATCGAAAAAATAGAAACTTTTTATGTTCACACAATTCAAACATGTGGTGGCGTTCACTATGGATGTTCAGTATCCGATACCAAACATCGATATAAATATTGCAGTACATTAGAGAAGTCTATAAAAAAAAAACGGCTGCACAACTTTGTTGAGTTGCTAAATGACAGCATACTGATCAGCCTGATCGATAATTTTTAAGTGAAGGAATAAAAAGAAGAAAGTTTTATGGGAATATCATCTTAAACACGGAATATTAAGATTTATTTATTAACATTTTTTATTTTTCCTCTTTCCCCTTTTGCTCCTCACTTTCTTTTTTCTCTTTTCTGTCCATAGAATTCTAAAAGCAACGGCGATAATTAATACAGATGATGGTGTAGCATTTCCAGTGAGTCCAAAATAATAGATTCCTCAGTGCTGTGTACTTTATTCTTTTCAACACCCAGCTGTAAATAGAAATCATGAAGTTGGAACGACGGCACACTGGTCTCCTGGTCATATAGGCGTTAATGGAAACAAAATGGCTGATAAAATTATGAGCAGCAAAAGAAACTCTTATCCTTCCTGACCGCGGTAAAGATTTTTTGACACCATCTGAACTTGCTCGACCTCTAAGAGAAATCATATCCCAAGAATGGCAAAGAGGTGGTACAACAGTGCACCTTGCAAATTAAAGACAATATAGAAACAGATGCAATCGTGGAGCAGCTCCAAACTCAACAGTCGTAGAGAAGAAGTCGTTCTCACGCGACTGAGGATCGGACATACCAGGTTGACACACCTCCACCTCATAACAAAAGATATTCCCAAATGTCAAAAGTGTGACCAGATATTAACTGTAAAGCATGTTTTGGAAGAGTGCTCTTTTTACACAGCAAAGAGAGAAATACTTTATTTAAAGCAGTGCTGCCCTACTATATAGGGTTACTCGATACACAGCATATTCATCAATCCTTTTTTTTTTTCATACAAATTCTTTTTCCTATTATACAGCACAAACAATATCAATATTATAATATACTAATACATACAATTAGAATTATACAATCTCGGATTAGAATTATAAAAGATCTCAGAATACCCCAGAATATATTAGCATCCCTGGGAAACCAATGAAAAATCATTACCAGAGTTATGAAGTTCTTAGACAATGAAAGACTTATAAAACATATACGATAGGTTTATAATTAATGATCGTTTGCAGATTTTTTTTTTTAATTTTAAAAGTTCATTTATTTATTTATTTCAATTCATTTATCATTTTTGTATATACGGTATGAATGCAATCTCTGAACTCTATTATAAGTGTCCTTAACTGTGACAAATTGTAATATTTCTGAATAAAGTATTTTAATTAAAAAAAAAAATTAAAAAATTCATTTATTGATTTTATTGCTATTTTTTAAAAGTTTATTTATTTATCTATTCTATCTTATTATCTATGTCTACTATTATCTTTATTTATTTATTTTATTCTATGATTTTTTTTACCCTTTTTTTTATTTTGTCCTTTCTTTTGTATTAACCACCTAAACAGACCTGGATGGTTTGCTCCTAGACATCGAAACAAATAAAGAATACCCAGCTTTTTAAGAAATTGCCAGTTAAAAGAAGAATTGTTCTACTTCCGAACCGAAAGTTACCCTCTCACCTAATTTCTCTCGATATTTTTCCTGTAGATTTGGAAAAAAAATTTTTCGTATATTTCTCCTTTTTCTATTTGAAGTTTGGGATTTTTATCCTCTTCATTTGTTTCAAATCTAATTATAATATCCACTATCAGAGCCTCGTTTCCTTTCACGCTAAAGGGGTGCCCAGAATGGGCGCAAATCGCGCCATTAAAACTTTTGAGGGAGGGCAGATTTCAACGGGGTTATGAAAAGTTTCAAACCATTTAGCAACCAGAAAACATAGAACATACCATAGATAGTATATTTATAGATTGTCTACGACTTTTTAAATTATCCTTCCACTTGCACTATAGTTGAAGTGGAGAGCAATAGTGGAATCTTTGGGACGAATGAGCATGAAGCATTGACCTTGGAGGAGATCGGTACCGCTGCTAAACACACAACAATTAAGCATTTTGGTTGTGTAGCTAAAAAAAAAAAAAAAATAGAGTACTGTTGAATTAATTGATTTAAGCGATAAAAAATAACATGTTAAAAGCGAGAAATAGAATCTTTCAGTTGAATCTTGTGGTTTGTAAAACTATAGATTCACATGTATTCACGTCACAGATGGGTTATGGAGGGAAAGAGTGAAGTGATTGTATTTCTTATTTCTATTCATTATGATAATAAGTTTATTAGAGTATAATAAGTTTATTAGAGGAGAAATTTATTTACGATGTTAAGATATTATGGTGAATTGAGGAAATTTATGGTTTTGTTGCAGAATTTATTAATATTTTCACAACACCCACAAGAATCCACGAACAAGAACATTGAGTCTCATTATAATGATACAACAATAATTAAAGATTTATTGATAATAATTTCTTAAGGGGTCCGAATACTTGCTTATCACATTGACAATGTGAGATACTCACGGTCTTTAGGGTTTGAGACATTCATGACTCGTGTCACTGCTGCTATATTACTTAAGTTTACCATAAATGGAAGTAGAATGAAACATAAGGTATTAAAAGAAGAATCCTAACATTCAGGAATGGAGATGACTATGACTATGGTCTTTCTCTACTTGAATAGGTTTCTGAGTTCACTACTTACACTGCCTCAAAAAAGTTTAGTTTACTTTGGAAAAAGGTATTTGAAAAAATAATCAATTTTTATTTGATAATAAATTTAGAAAAATAGCATCAACATTGGTTACGATTTTTATATAACAATACATATTAAAAACATTAGTGGAAATCAAATTTTTAAAAATTTCCATACATGACAAAAATATTATGCAAACTTTATATTATTCACTTTTAAATGTCTTGGGAAACCATCCTTTGCCCTTAAAATTTTAATTAGTCTATCTTTCAAACTATGAACCAATTTTTTAGTTACCTTGCTGCTAATTGAATTCCATTCTGCCAATAGAGATGCTTTGAGATCTTCTTCAATTCGAACTCTATGATTTTTCGTACGCCATCCTAATTCATCCCAAAAATGTTCTATTGGCTTCATGGCTGGTTATTGCGTGAAATTGCTAAGTGTGCAACTGTTTTGGAACATGTTGGATTAACCATTATTTTAATTTAAAAAATAATGGCATTCAATCTCAACAGAATTGAGATATTATAGATATAAGGAAATCTTGTTAACAATCGGTTTAAATTGTTCCTCTTCCTGGTATGGGATTAGTGATCCAGCATGAACTTGTTAGCATGTTGATACACCTTTGCCTCTACTTCCCCTCCTGAATAATAAAAATAATATAATTAATAGATTATAAGCAACGTTAAAGGACAACTAACTGTATGGAAACTTTTTTGAGGCAGTGCATCCAAGTTTACTGACCACATATGACGATAAGATATTTGTATGAACAAAAATCATGCCTTGTGGTGTAGCAATACCTATTATGTATATCTACTGTAAAAGTGTGGTATAATATAATGTACGATTTATTGGTAAAAAACTAAGAAACTAAACTTTCCTTATTGAGGCTTTGTTCAGCGGGGGAGAAAAAAATGCAATTTTAAAAAGGTATATGTTATTATAATGGTTATAACATTTGATAACAAACTATTTGCAACGGAAATGGATTATCACCTCACCAAGATAGTATTATATTTGATATTGATTTACTTAACGACTCATATTATGACCTGAATAACACTAAAGCTGAAATAATTCCTCCAATTTGCGTTGAAAGTCCTCAAGTGTATATTTGTATCTATTTATGAAGCAAAAGTTTGGATATAAAGAAGGAACCATAAAATATACGAGTTGCTATGAGACTTTACTGAATTAGGAAGTTTGAAATGGCCTAGTCTTATGTCAAGCTTTAGCAATAACATGATCCATTATAAGCTACAGATATAATCTATACATTACAGACGTTGAGCAGGAAGGCCAAGAATTGTTAATATGTGACCAATGACGAGATGAATACGGTATTCGAAACTGGATGGTTGATCCACAAGACAGGAACTTCTAGGCGTTTCTAAATCAAGAATGTGTATGCTTTTTAACGTCTCACCTCACGGTATTTAATTCATATTATAGCTCTTAGTGGTCGATCCCGCTTAGGTTGTCGACCGAATCGTTATTGAACTACCAACCGTTCACTATTTGATAAATAATCTGAACTCAATTTTATATGTAATTTAAGTTGTAAATTGTGCATAATGGCTAAATCTGATATTACTGACCACGATCTTTATGCTATCTTGGAAATAGAATCAACTGCCACCGAGCAAGAAGTAATAAAGCTTTTATTTGTTCTGTTTTGAGTAGTTAAAAAACTTTAAATTCATTGTATGAACCAAATTTTTTTCTTTTTGTTTTTTAGATCAAGAAAGCTTATAGAAAAAAAGCTTTGAAATGCCATCCTGACAAAAACCCAGATAATATCAATGCAACTGAACTATTCTTACAGCTCTCAAATGCACTGGAAGTATTACTTGATGATAAAGCTCGGGTAAGTCTATAATTGAATATTTTTGTTGATTAAATGATTTATTTCATTATTTAAATAAGTAGTTATCATAAAAGCTGTTGCTTGTTAAGGAATTAATTTTGCTGGGAGCTCAAATGTTCTCTAATGTTACATTTTTTTTTTTTTGGTGGTCCTCTCCTTCCTTGCCTTTAGGGCTACAGGGGTTTTCCTGGGCCAGAGGTTGTGGGTGGGGATTTAAAAGACTCCCACGGCATTGGGACGTGAACTTGCGACTATTTGTATCTAGCTATCAAATGTAAGGTTGCCGGGCAACGGCGGTGTTGTGCACACACCTTAGCCCGTTCGGTCACCCCACCCACGTTCTCTAATGTAACATCCCATTAATATGGTTTGTTATAAATGAAGAACAATGGCAAACTTTTAAGCATATTGAATTTCAGCTTTGGTGATCACTGCTTTCCCACTGCATGATTTTGATGACTGATTTAATGAGTTCGTAAAGAAAACCAGTACATTGCCGGGCTTAGAAATTTGGTGCCCCTGGACAATGACTTCATCTCTCCTCACAAATTTAATTTATTTCTTAAATTATCTTATATTTAAGTAATGTTTCAATTTTATTTAATTCAATATATCTCTAATTCAATTGCTTTCTTAATAGGCTAAAATTAATTATTCTCTAATGTTATGTAACTTTTTTTTAATTCCTAACAAGTGGCGGGCACCCATGGGCAAATGGCTCTAAACCAGTATGAACTTATATTACAAAGAGAGAAAAAGAAATATAAACGTTGTTTTTGCTAAAGATTTCTTTATATAGTATTTTGTAAAATTCCTACTTAGTATCGTTGTCATAATGATGCTATCTGTAGATTTCTTTTTGTTATTATAGGTTCGATTGAGCAGTATACTGTTTAAATTAAGAAATTACAGTTGAGCTGTCAATTTTATTTTAGAATTTTCTTGCTCTTTTTTGTTTTTCCATATATATTTTAAATTTTATTTAGTTATTCAGATGTACTTGGTGTTATAATCATCACATAAAAAAAAAACGGAATGTATAATTAAAATTTAATTAGAATGAAATAGAATTGCAAAACTAGTAGTATTATGTAACAATAGGAAATATAAAATTAAAAATATCATCCTCAGAAAAAATTAGTTAACATATATTTAAAATTTACTACTACATATAGGATAAAATCTAATACTTTTCAAAATCTGTCAAATAATTTTCTAATACTAAAACTAATGAAGATATGTTTCCAAAACTAAAAACATGAAATATTTAGTATATTATTTGCTTTATATCCAATAAAGTTTCATAACTAAATAATTTTTTTTATTTTGCCTTATTTTAACTGATTTTTATTATAAACTTTTATATTATAATTATAATAAATGTTAGATTACAAGAATAATTTAATTTTAGTCTTTTTATTTATTTATTTTACAGTAACACATTATTCACTTCTCTTTGTGACGACGGTGAAAGTGAATTCATGATTTTTTTTAAACCACTCCAGTCGATTGAGTGGGTAACTTAATTAGATCCTATGATGTTAGTAATCTTTATACTTAAATGTTTTATATTTGCAACTTTTCAAAAATTGTATAAACTATTGTATTTTTCAGTTAGCTTATGACAAAATATATAATGCCAAAAAAGCAGCGAAAATTAGGCATCAAGAGCTTGATTCCCATAGGAAGAAGCTCAAAGAAGAACTGGAAGCTAGAGAGAGACAAGCTGCTCAGGATTCATTCATGCGGTTTGGAAATAAAACTGCAGAAGAAAAATTAGCTGTAAATATTCCTTTGTTTGTTAATAAATTTATTGATGTTAACATATTCACAACTGAGAGGTATACCTTTGTTCTTGCAAACTGTTTCATCTGTTGTACTGATTATAAATAACATTAGAAATTTAGTATTTTCAGCTATTATATTGCTTTAATAATATAAGTGTAAAAATCGC
This sequence comes from Nezara viridula, assembly GCA_928085145.1. Taxonomy (NCBI): domain Eukaryota; kingdom Metazoa; phylum Arthropoda; class Insecta; order Hemiptera; family Pentatomidae; genus Nezara; species Nezara viridula. The sequence continues at coordinate 69,658,242 of OV725081.1, forward strand.
ATCTAAATGATTTTGAAACTATTGGGATCTATATAATTAAAAAAAATTAAATTTGCTGCAGTTAACCTCTTGGTTGTCTTGTTTTAGAAACAATATCCATGGAATATAGTTTCTAAAAATTATTTTTGAAATACTTATATAAATAAAAAATTGCAGGCGGAAATTGAAAGGCTTAGGAAAGAAGGTTCAAGGCAGCTGAAAGAAGAAATGGAATTTATAAAAAAAAAAATTTTAGAAGAAAGGCAATTAATGACAGGAAGTGCAGATCCTTCATTATACAGACTGAAAGTAAAATGGAAATGTGAAAAAAATGATGAGACTAATGGTGGTTATAATACAGAAAATCTTGTCAAAATGTTTTCAAAGGTATGATTGATGTTTATATAAAAATTAAATATTATCATTTTAAATTTGGTTTTCGCGTTATTTATCTCCACTCATATTTTTTTGTATAACTTGAAATATCCATTCTTGAATTCCATTACTTAGTTAAGATGCTAATGCTAGATTAATTTTTGAAAAATTATATAATTCCTTACGGATTGTAACTCAGTACTTTTTTTTTTCAGTATGGTGATGTAGAAACAGTTGTAGTTTCTCAAAAAAAAAAAGGTAGCGCACTTGTGGAATTCGTTAAAGCTGATGCTGCGGTGAGTTGAATAACTAATTATTATTAACATACTATAATTAATCTAATTACTTATTTGTAGATTTATAATGAGATCTATATAGTTCTTATCTTATTTTGTATTTTATGATATGTTCAACTTCCCACATGTTTATTAATTTATTTTTCTTGATTCCACTTTATTGAAATCAGGGATGCATTGTATATGTATCTACTGCCTTTAATCTGATTTTCATTTAATTTTTAGATATTGTATGGGTTGTTATCTAGAGGGTTCCATATCAATTTCATCAAATTCCATCCAATACTTTCTCTTAGGCATGCTCAATTTTTTTTTTGTAGATATGACGATAATTCAAAAACTGTTTGGTCAATTTGGCACAAAATTGGAGGAAAGTTGGAAATTACAATATATATATATATATATCATATACAGTAAAGCTTATATATAGGAAAATATGTTTGCTCATATATATATATATATATATATATATATATATATATCTTTTTTTTTTTTTTTCCTTTATAGATATGAGCAAACATATTTTCCTTTACAGTCCTTTATCTCTAGAACTACTCATTCGGTTTTACCAAAAGTTGGTAAGAAGTTAAGGAATGTGGAAAGAATATTCACGTTTATTTATTAAATTTTCTATGCTGAACTTAAAGTAAATAAGGAGCATTCAATGAAAGCCTATAACTTAACGTTTATTGTAGCTGTTTACTATTTAGTTTTTATTTCATTATAGATAAAAGCATTGCAACTCGAGAAAGGTTTAATAAACAATCCACTGACTTTGACTTGGCTAACAGGTGAACCGCCTTCCCAGTATCTAAGAAAAATGATGGATTCAAATTTGACCTACAGACATCCTTTTATTAATTATGAAGGAATCCAAAGTCGACTGTTTCCTTCAGCTGAAACATCTAACACTAATAGCCATAGGCCAACCTTCAATTTACCAAAGGTATTCAATTTTTTTAAAATTTAATTAAGTTAAAAGCTTTATAATAATTTAATTTTTTTTATTAGCTCTGATGGTATGTATATACTCATAAAGTTACTCTTATTGATATAAATTAAAACAAAAAAAAATTAAAAGGAATTAAGAGTAATTAACGTATCGCAAAAGTTGAAGACTCCTATGTTATACCCATAACCGCTCTCCCCCCCCTTAACTATTGATATCACAATAATCGATAATTTATATCCTATTGAAGTATCATTTTTACAAGTCTTTCCTCAGTTATGTTTTTAAATAAAATGGATATACAGGCATCCCTTAAAAATACTAAATGATCCAACCAACCCACCTTTATTATAGTTAGGTATTTAAGGTATTAATAAATTACACTGAATTTTTGAATCTGAGTTTTCAACGGGAATACACGTTTTGAGGTCCCCTGAGTCCGAATAACGAAGTCCTGCAAAATGGTGTGTGTGTGTGTGTTTTTTAACAGCCTATCTCTAAAACAAAAAGTCGTACGAAAGTGAAATTGCATATTTAAGGTTTTTATATGCTAGTGATGTTACAGCAACTTTTTCATCAAAATCGGCTAACCTGAAGTGGCACTGTATATAATGGACTAAACACATATTTATGATTTTCTCGAAAAAGGCTCTAACGATTTTGATTAAATTCATCATATTGGTGTAAAATTAAGCAGTTATAAATAAAGCGTTAGTTTTTATTCTGATTGATGTTCTCTAACAGGGTTTAAATGACTAATTTTCAATATTAGCTTCCCCTAAAGTACCTTTAATTTCTTTTATTTGGAACAATTCACCATTTCACATTAATTTATAATATAAATGACAATTAAATATTAAATATGAAAGAATTTGATAATTAGCTAAATTAACTAAAAAGAAGATAAATAAGAGATCGTAACAGAGAATAGTTGTAATTGTGGATCCAAAAGAATACGAGCGCACCCGAGCTCGTCCGAATGATTAGAACGATACTTCGATACTTAACATGAGCTTAATATAATAAAGACTCTGGCAATATTATTTAAATATAGATATGCGGTTTTAATAGATGCTATTTAATTGCATGGATCACAGCAATATAAATATTAAAATTTATATACATATAAGAGTACTTATAAAAATAAAAGTACCCACAATGAAATATAAATCAATATAGCATTTATAATTTTTACTTTCACTTCGCCTTTATTTGAAAATACTTATTTCTCTAAGACAAGGGTGGTAAGTGAAAGTTTTGTGTTGCGTGCACCGCATGAGATTTTTTTTATTCCTTATACGAGTGTAATATGATTGCGGTAATTATGAAAACAGTCTAATGAGATCAAGCTTTCTTTTTTTTTATATCAATAATTGTCTGCTGTATCTTTTATAATGATATTTTGTATTTTAGGCTAAAAGTTATGATCAAGATGATGCTGATTCAGATTTTGAATTAAGGGTACTAAGAAAGATGAGAGAGGCCGAAGAAAGTAAAAGAAAGGCTGCAGCTATGAATAAATAGCATAAGGCCTAATAATGTGAACTTTTTAATCATTATATCATCAAGTATTCATTGTAAATGTATGATTAGATGTGTGTGTGTGTGTGTATATATATATATATACACATCTAATCATATATATTGTGATATATATATACACAAAGCTATAACATTATGTCATTAATAATGTATATAGATAGATTCATACATACAAACATTTGTTTTGTTTTAGTCAATTTATCTTACAAAGAAAAAAATAAAACATTTATTTGCGTTTAAGTTTAAGGTAAAAGATCAATGGAATCAAATTGTAAATGTTAAATTTGGTACCTATATATGATCCTCTCCTTAGAGGCTTTAATGTAGAGTGGAGAGAACTCTAGCTGTTGGCTATGTTATTTATGCATGGAAGAATGAATATTTATTTTATAAATTTAATAATAAGGTTCACGATTTAGTTTATACTCTTTGCAAATCATAAAATATGAAACATTAAAAAGAAATATTCTATCTTTAGATGTAAATGAGTAATTTTCACCAACCATTTTTTCCATTAAACTACTAATGAGTGAGAAATATTTATTTTAATTTCATAATGAAGCCATGTTATAAATTATCTTTCAATTCTAATTTCATCTTATCGAGTTTGTGACAAAAGTTATGTAATGTATATAATGTAACAAAGAAATTTTCTTTAACGGAATGGATTTGTAAGTTAAAATAAAAATTGATTTTATAAAGTCCTTAAAAAACAAATAAATAAATAATATTTTGTAAATAGTTATTTTTCTCCTAATTATAATTATTTTATACTAGAAGATTATAGCACTGCAGGATTGCTTATTAGAAATATAGTAACTTTAAAATTAGAATAAATAATGTAGATCTTGTAGAATTTAAAAATTAATCTATAGATATCATTAAAATAATAAATATATTATTTTATTAATATCTTTAATTGCATCCATGTTGTTCACCAACTGGCTTGAATTCAAATTTTACACCTTAAAACACATAATCAGATCAGCTTTTGATCCATCCATATAATTTTCTTTGTAAGTTAAGCCTATGTCCATGGAACCTATAAGCTCACCACACTTTATTACATGCTGCTTCTGGCTCAATATTTTGGCCTAAGTTACAGGCCTTAATGAGAAGGATGTTCGTTCAGATGATTGTGAACATAAAAAACGGCACATACGAAAATAATTTTTTTTTTGTATTTTACTGCACCGGTGATCCCCGACCAACTATCCTATCATTCCACAGTTAAATATTTCTCCACCCTTAAAGATTTTTAATTGTCATATTGTCAATTATTTATTGTTAGCAAGGCTTTGTAAACAATTAATTTTTTATCATTTTTAAGGAAACGTAAATTGCTGAATTTAAGAAAAAGTTAACAGTAGAGAAATATTTAACAATTTATATATCAATTCCAATTCCATCATATCAAGTTTTTGTCCTCAGTTTCAATTAAAAATGACATTTTTTCAACCATTCTATATTAAAAAACCTACAGTACATATAAATAAAAATATTTTAACTTTTAGATTTCACTAGCTCATCAAAGATTGACTAAGGTGGAATACACAGATAATGCCCTGGTGGGCTTGATTACCATAGAAGTTGGATATATACCTAAACCAAGAATATAATAGTTCATATTCTAATAGCAAACTATGTAATAGTTGAAAGTTTTGTTCTCTTACTTGATTAACAACGTAAATATCACCCTTTTTTGTGACAATTGTATTAATATTTTTTTAAATGTGAAGTTGGCTCTCAATTATATAAAAAAGTTTCTAGTGACTGTCATATTTTATTTTAAACAAAACAGGATGAACCATAACGAAGACACCATGCTTCTTATTCCCAAAATTATTTCTTCCTTATTATGGTTACAAATTGGTAATAAGAATAATTATATAATAATATATATTTGGCAATAAGGTATAATATATAATATAGATTTTTAAAAGAATTAAAACTTTGTCTGAACTTTGGTTTCTTTCCATTTATTTTATATTGATAAATAAAAAAATATGAACTACAGTTATACAATTTGAGCAAGGAGTGGTAAATGAACAGTTGCATAATTTGTAAATTGAGGGTTAGTCCACCATTAGGCAGAGACAAAAAAATTGTGTTCAATATACAAAATTAATTTTTTTCGTAATTTAAATTCAAGCATGTATTTCTCGAGAAAAGCTAGATAGATTTTCATTGTTGCTGAACCGTATTATTGGAATTTGAATTTATTAAATTTTATATTGTTATAATTTGCAATTAAATGTAAGGTGTTAAAGGTAATTTTATAAGAGGAGAAATCCAGAGATAATTGTCAACGCTAATTGTCTAATTCTTAAATTTAATTATTTTAAGTAGCTAAGAATGCGTTGAACTATTTCCGTTTTTCAGTGTTACTTTTCGTGAAATTAATAATTTAGCCAAACTTTAAAAAAAAGTTTTTTTGTAAATTCGTTAAAAAATTTCTGGAAAATGTTCTAGTTCCAAAAGAACCGAAAAAACTCAACTTCTAGTCATATGGGAACTGATTAAAAATAGAAGTTACTTTTCCAAGTCTTTATAATAATTGAATTATTAGTATCGATACTGAAATTATTTGATGTCGAAAAGGAATTATCGATACTTATATCGATCAATGTCGTACGTCATTGGCTACAACAAGCGACATCTGGCGACATTGGGATACAACGCGTTACACTAATAAGACGTAGGTAAAAGTAATGGAGAAGAAAAGATGTCGTTATTTGTAGCCAGTTGTAGTGCTACATCGCAAAAGCTTCAATATTGTTTGTCTTCCTACAGTGTTGCGCGACAATCATGGATTGTGAGAAATTAATTGCTATAGTTCGAGAAAAAAAATATTTGTGGGACCAAAAAGAGCCACAGTACCATATGAGGAATGTGACAACCAAGTTGTGGGAGGAAGTAGCGGCGGAAATGAAGGAGCCAAGTAAGTATTTATATTTTCGAATTTATTTATTCCATGTATTCAATTCAGTCTATTTATATTACATTTTAGCTTATCTGCCCTTTTTGTGACAGGAGCATGGGCCATAACCGGTTAGTCAAGAATTCAGAGACCCGATTGATCAGTTTTTTAAAGACAACAAAAATTCATATTTTTTTTTATCAGAAATTTTTTTCGAACGATTTGGTTAAATCGTTTTCATTTATTTTTTGGAATAATATATCTTTATATTCATACACCTTTCGTTTTATATAATTTGTATAAATAATAATGATTTTACTTCAGTGACATTTCGAGTTACTATCAAATTTATAGTTGTTTTATTCTAAGTAAAAAATAAAATATATCAAATTTTAGATTATATTAACTCATATTAATATATTGTTCGGTCTTTTATGGTATTACCTTTAATGAACACAGATGTATTCTTAACTGTGAAATCCTTTTAACCATTTGATCAACTACAATTTATTACTTCCATTTCATTAAATTCAAAAACCAAAATACATCAATATCTAATTTATACATTAATTGGCATCCTGACAGATCCAGGATTTAATTTTGGGGCGAGGGGGCTTCAGCCCGGAAGCTTTTTTTTTTATGTATATAACTATAATTTTGAAAGAAAAAAAAAAGAAAGATGCTAACTAGATATGTGAAATGGTGTTTAAGTGATTTTTGAAGTCCTATTGAATGTAATTACACGAACAATAATATTATAAGAGATGATTTTTAAATATATTTTACCATAAAACATGGTTTATTTTACCATTATTTTTTTTTTTTTTTTTTTGTGGGAGGGACTTCAGCCCGAAAGCCTCCCCGTAGATCCGCCTGTGAATTGACATATTCCTCCCTATCCATAGGCCGTGGTTACATTGGATCCGTCACGACACGATATGATGCACACTGGGGCGACCTAACGCCACTGTTGGACATAGAGAGAAAATACAAAACTTAAAGTTTGATTGCGTTATTGACAAACTAACATCGTTTTCTCTCTATGTCCAGCAAATTATAATTAATTTAATCGTCTCATTAATAATGCCCTGATGTAAGAAAATAGAAGAAGAAATGAAAACCATCTTTTTTAAATTTAGAGCCGGTTTGCCGGTATTTTTTGTTCGAACTTAAAGGTATGTGCTAAGTAGAATTAGTTACTTCTATTGAATCTTAAGACAGCTAAAACATCGGTGTTTATAAATAAATATAGTTGTTATGACGTTTCAAGCAATTGAAAGCAGTATTGCTCCATTTCGAAAATCGTTTGAAATCGCTCAAAAATTAGATAAATCCTATTGTTTACAAAATTGTTGTTAACAAAGGTTTAGGCTTCTAAATACAGTTTTCAGACCTTGCCCTAACCGTCTACCCCGGAAGTTATTGAGGATTTAACACGCGGGCACGTTGAATTTAGAATGACTACCATTAAAATTTATTTATTTAATTTTTTTTACTAGCGGATTTGAGTCGCTATCAACCCAGTCTTTGACTAAATAATATCTAATTGTCTATATTGACCAAATTATAAACATATCATGAGTTTAATAGCTAAGTTTAAAAAAAAAATATATATATATATATATATATATATATATATATATATAATTATTATTATTACATACATCTAACTTTATATATTTTTATTTTAGTATAATATGTCGATATGAAATAGATAATAAATTATAAAATATCTAAACAATGTAATGTTTACAATACATGAATTTTAAACAATGTATTGGTATCAAACGCGAATATTTTTATAATATTTATTTTACGTGAAATACTTATACTTGGAATACTCATGTTGCATAAAATAATTATTTTGCAAGAATAACTTATTATTTAGCCTAAAATAACTTATATAAATAGCAATTGATAATTTAGAGCAATAACATCAAAATATATTTTGTTCATAGAATATGTCGTCCATGTTTCTGATGCATACAGCAGGACTGGGCGGATTAGTGTTTTGTAGAGATGCAGCTTGTTCTGCCAGGATAGAAGGCGAGAGGTGAATTCCTTGCGAAGGGCAAATTGTTAGCAATTTCCTGCATTGCGGTCACACTGCTGGATCAAAGCGAGTCTATGTTTTCCATATTTACTGCCTGAGCACGGAGGATCTAATCTAGATGCTCAGTGTACAGCTGTTTGGCATCTGGCTCCCGTAGCTTTCCAAGTTTATAGTGTTTAGGTTTTATAGCTGGGTTACCAGACTTTTTGAAGGAGAACCTAGGAGTAATGCACAAACATTGGTCGGAATCCACATTAGCGCTTCGAAATGTTCTCACGTTTTGGAGGCTAGACTTGTGCCTTTTATCGACAAGGATATGATCTATTTGATTAACGTGTTCCCTATCTGGTGTTGTCCAGGTGCCTTGATGAATATCCTTGTGTGCGAAAAGGGTACTTCCAATGATCATATGATTGGTCTTGGAGCCTATGTTTGCCTATGGTTGGGATGTATACCTCTTCTTTCCCTATTTTCGCATTACAGTCTCCAGCAATTATTTTCGTATCATACCTTGGGCGTTGAAAAGGGTTCGTTCGAGCTGTTCATAAAAGGCGCCCTTATCTTCGAAGTTTCTGTCGGAGCATGCACACTAATAATATTATAATTATAAAACTTTCCATGAATCCTTAGCACACAGATACGCGGGTTTACAGGCTTAAAGCCAATTACCAGTTGTCTATATTGCCCTCTAACAACAAATCCGACTCCATATTCATGGAAAGTATCGCTGCAGCTGTAATATATGGTGTGTTGTCTATTTTCAAGAGTATCCTGGCTAATCCATTTGATCCTCCTGGATTGCAACTATGCCTAGTTTGAAATGGTTCATTTGATCAAGGAGCAGTTTCAGTGCTCCAGGTCTATAGTGAAAGAATGTTCCAGTATCTGAGATTAAAAGTCATATAGGAATTGCTGGGTTATTTCCATTTGTGGCGATCGATATCCGAGGATGATTTTGGTTTCGGCGAAATATAAACTTCAGGTTCGGGGGTTTCTAACCCTCACTCTGTACCCTAGTATACTGGTGGGGTTGCCACCATGGTGCTTGTATACTTGCAATCCCGTCCCTAGGGTATACCGAGGTGACCCTAGGGTGTGTAATCTATGTTACCTTAGTATATAGTGTGGGGGTAAGTGTAGTGTGCAGTCTCATCAGACAATTGAAAAGAAGAACCCCACTACGATAGTCTTCCATAGAAAGACTATCCAGTTGGCAAAGACCTCCAACATAAATATTAGGCGAACCATATTAGCGTAAATAAAAACTGATACATTATGGAACAAGATAAAATTTATAGATAGGTCTTGAATAAGATTCTATTGTGTTTGGGTAAAGGGGTACTAACTAGCCTTTATTTATTTATTTGTTAGCAAGAGTGGGCATACCAATTTTTTTAATGAAATTTATCTTGGAAAAAAGGGATATTTCAATAAACGGTGTTTGTATGGAATTATTAAGTTAAGTACCCTTTTATCCAAATTCCAAAGAATTAATTAGTAAATTATTATTAATTTATTTTCATTGTTTGTTTTTTATAGTTGTGGAAGTCAAGAGAAAGTGGAAAAGTTTAAGGGATTCTTTCAGAAGAGAATTGAAAAAATGCTACGAAGATAAAAGTGGTAAAAGGTCAGAAACAATAAAATCTTGGTCATATTTCAATCAAATGTGTTTCTTGATGGATGTTACTACTCCTAAGAAGTCACTATTAAGTACTGAGGAATCATTGATTAACAGTGAAGAAGAAGAAGACGTTGTCGATAGTTGCAACAGTGCTGAACCGTCCATCAACGCTGATGACGTCCCAAGCGACAATGAAGACTGTAATATTGAAAACAATGGACCACATTCGCCTATGCCCGAGTCGCCGGAATACTCGACTGCAAAAAAGAAACAGTATCAGAGTCCTATCAAAAAGAAGAGAAAAGTTGACAATGACAAGAAAATAATCGAAATGGAGAATGATATGTTACCTTATATTCGAGAGGCGGCAACGAACAGCCAAGACAGCGACTTTCTGTTTTTGGCCAGCTTGGTTCCTTATCTGAGAGAGGTTCCTAATCATAAGAAATTGAAAATCCGGGCAGAAATATTGAACGTATTGATAAGGGAACAGGAAGAACGAAATATGCATTAGCAACCAAAAGCTTTAGAACCGATAATACAAGCTTGTTGCAAAAGTCCTTGTGAATGAAATATCTCTATTTCATATTATGTATTTTAAACATTATTGAATTCCACACTTCAAAGTAAAGTCTATTGTTTTCAACTACTTTCGCCCAACTTTCTGCCAGTAATTGGATCTGATGCCGGTACCATTCCTTTGGTTTTGGGACATAGAACTCTTCAAATCCGATTTTTACGTCCACGTAATTACCGTAGATCCAACCGTTTTAAAAAAATAAGCGATTGATCTTAACTACCCATAATCCTATGGTTCTATGTAGGGATTATACGCAGGATGAAGCAAAACGTACACTGCTTGCAGTTCCGGTGTTTTTTTGGTCAAACGAGTACAGACACAGTCCAGTTGCAAAATAAATAGGCTCGGTCCCTATTTAACCAAAGCGGAGTACTTTACATTCAAAACTGCATGAACTCTAACTGTGCCCAGTAAAGGTTTGAGTCAACTCCTCCACCATCGGAAACAAGCTTAAAATGCAAAATGCCTTTCAAGTTCCACCAAACACTAAGCATAACTCTTTTTCCCGAACCGATCTTGATGAACCACTACTTGTGAAACTTTACACATTTTCTATGGTTGCTAAAGTTTTTTTTTTTTTTTTTTTTAAATATTCACTTTTCGCCACTTGTGATAATTTTTTCTCTGATCCTGTCATTTTTCGGATTTTGAAACAAAATTTTGCAAATATTAACTTGTTTCTGAGTTTGGACCTCTGTCAAGTCAAGTGGGTCAGATCTTTGTCTTGAATTTCTTACACCCAAGTTTTTAAGATGACCTCCTATTGTGGCATTAGAATTTATTACCTCCGATAAATAAATCAGGAATAGTTGGATGTGGGTTCACAAATTAGAGACAGTCATCATCAAAGACCAAAGGGCTTGGTTAATCTGCTATGATCATATTCCCATTGTTGAAATGCATGAACCAAAGTGAAACAGTATTTCGATGTGTAACGGATTCCCCTATGGCACAAATTTCTTTGACAGTTGCCCCTGTGCTTGGATTTTTTTCCCCAGTGATTTCTCAAAAGACATGGAATCATGGTTTTTTCTTCTGACATTTCATGTGCATTTTAAAAATGTAAATGACCACATAAAACCAACTCAAGTCATAAGGAATTTAAGGATTAGATTAAACATTGACATAAATAGCAGGAACAAAAACAATCTTATAGGATATAATTATAAGAGTTAAAATTAAGGATTGTGTTCATGCACAAGGGCCTTCCTAACAATCTTTTGTATAAAGGCAACATCAATCAACTAATCCACAATTGAAGACACACCCCTGACTGAATTTTTGGGGAAATTCAAAACAAGCAATTGGGTGTTTACTTTTGAAAAAAATAAAAACATTTGAATTGATTAAAAGTTTGTCGTGTAAATAGATTCTAGTACATTCCTTTTAAATTGTGTAAATTATATTTGTCACCTATTTCCATTAGTAACCTGTAAACTTCTACTTCCTTAATATTTCCCCACTTTGATTACTGTTGGGTAGTATATGGTGATCTCAAGGCAAAACTAAACGGTTGATAAATTGCTTTGTATGTTTTATTTTCGGGATGCCTCTGTCTCCCGTTTTTATGCAGAGTTGGTGGAAGTGGCTTTATCCTTCCTATAGTAATAAGCATTTCCTGGCACCCATTCTCTACCAAGTTATCCAATCCATCACATATCTCTGAGCTCCTTCTTTTCAAATCCTCTGTCCATTCCCACTTTATGTTTTTAGATCTATATACCATGTCCATTGATCTGCAACATTCGACAGATCTTTCATTATTCGATTCTTATTACTGTAGAATTCCATTCCCTCCTACATCAACAATTTCTAATAACCTACCCACCTTTAAATCCAGCCTATTCAACCACTTCCTATCTATCCGGTTCCCAAACAGATGTAAATAGCTATTTCTGTAAATATGTATATAAATTATTAATTTGTTTTTAGGTATATTTTTTATGTATATATATTAATAATATATGTATATTAATTTCTATTTGTTTATTTTATTTTATTTTTATTAAACTCTAAAGTCCACAATTCTATTACTTAGTATTATTCTTAAGCGACTTGTCCCAGAATAAGTAAAGCATATTATTACACAATTTTTCAGTTTTTACAGCAAATTTATTTCCAGGAAAATTTCAGGTTATTAAATAAAAAACAGAGCAAATGTGGGTAAAAATAAGAATATACATATTTATTTCAAAACTATATTGAATATATAATGTATATACAAATAATGCACTTATAATGGCTTATATTAGACAAAATTGTTCCGGCCATATTTTTTAGTTTATACTATGGCTTTTGCGTGGCTTCAACTAAAAGCAGTAAATCAGTGAGCTTTTCAATGTCTATCTTATTGATTCCAAATGTTTCTATCTAAAAAAAAAAAAAAAAAATAATACTGCATTTAGGAAAAAGGTTAATGTATATCACATGAAATATCAACTTTTAGGAGTTATGTTATAAAAACCATTAATCACTGTAATTAAATCTCCTTAAAAATTTCTTGTCAGTGAACAATATTCTTTTAGAAATCAAAGTCTAAAATGAATTAATATTTAGAAGATATTTTGTACCACATGGCCAATTTTAAAAATTATCGATAATAGAAAGTAGCCCAAGGTCTTAAAAATAGGTAATCCATTAAAATAGTAATGAAAGCTGAAAATTGAAGAACTTCAATTTTTAAGCATTGGAGGTTTTAAATGGCTACATATAATTTATTTTATAAGACTTCAAACCCTTGAAAATTGAAGTTCTACTCTAATTAATAGTAAATTATTTAATCAATTAATATTTTAACTATACCATCCTCAAAGCTGACATTTTATTTAAAATAAGTAGATACTTCAACAAAAATAATAAATGCATAAAAATTACCCCTTTAACGTAAGCATTTATATCTAGCAGCAATTGCAATCTTATTTTATTATCATCTTCAACCCTCCTGTCATTTGGAACGAGGTTGCTTGATCTATCTCTTGCCTTTTTTAATCTACGTAAACTCTCTTCTGTCTTTTGAACTGAATCAAGTACATCTGATACAGAAGAGTAATACCTATGAAACAAAATTTGAGTACAGAGCGGTTGATTATTTATAAATTATTCAACATTTACTTTGTTCAATTAACAATGAATAATCGATTGTTTATAAACTAAAAAAAGATACAAAATATGAGATGACATCAAAGGAACATCAGAATAATAATTAGCAACCATTAAATATATACTAGACATATTTATTAGATCATCTTTAAGCCATGTAATGGTTTTAAATAATTTTGGGAATCAAGGAATGTTCTTTTGTATGAGAGTGATAAAGGATTCAGTTGATTAGTTACATAATATATTTTTTTAAATTATTGGTATGAAGGAATAGATAATAATATAAAAATCTATCTACATTGTTCCAATCAAACATTTTTTAATATAATTGAATATGTTAATGTAATACTAATAAGATTCGTAAGTTAAAAATCTAGTGCGGTACGCGCATCACAAAACTTTCACTTACCACCCTCTTCTTAGCAGAAATAAGTATTTTCAGACAAAGGGGAAGTGAAAGTAAAAATTACAAACGCTACATTGATTTATATTTTATTTGCTTAAGTACCCTTATATATACAAATTTTAATATTTATATCGCTGTAATCTATGCAATTAAATATTAAATAATATCAATGAAAACCATATATGTATATATACATAATATTGTCGATGTCTATATTATATTAAGCTCATGTTTCTATGGAAGCCTGTTCTAATCTTCGGGCGCGCTCTCGTATCCCTTTGGTGTCTTCATTACAACTATTCTCTGTTACGATCTCTTATTTTTCCTTTAGTTAATTATCAAATTCTTTCATATTTTATATTAGAGACCAATGTGAAATGGTTAATTGTTTCAAATAAAAAAAAACTAAAGGTACTGTAGAGGAAGCTAATATTGAAAATTAGCCATTTAAGCCCTGTTAGAGAACATCAATGAGAATAAAACCTACATACTGGTTAAACTGATTAATTTTACATTGATATAATGAATTTAATCAAAATAGTTGGAGCCATTTTGGAGAAAATAGTAAAAATGTGCTTCATCGATGATATAAAGTGCCACTTCCGGTTAGTCGATTTTGACGAAAAAGTTGCTGTAACATCTCATGTATAAACAAACCTTACATATACAATTTCACTTTCATACGAATTTTCATTTTTGAGCTAGACCTGTCACATACATATAGACACACACAGAGATCATTTTGTGGGATTTGGTTATTTGGACTCAGGAGACCTCAAAACATGTAGTTCCGCTGAAAACTCAGATTCAAAAATTTTCAGGATCGCAATACTGTCTCTTGCTATGTACTTCATAATAGGTAAGTGAAAGTAAAAAAGTAACCATAAAATAAATTAATACATTAAATAATGAATAAACATGTAAACAAAATTATATTAAAAAAATATTGCTCTCATAGATTCTATTCAAGACTCAACTTCCTTATTATCAATTATTTTACTAATTTAAGTCTTAACATGTTAATTATGCATGATAAAAGAATTTTCTATTAAGGTAGGTGGTTATTGGATTCGCAAGCTATGATGGTAATTTTATTGTGTTACTGGTAGTTGTATAAAAAAAATTTTAGTGTAAGCTGTGGAATCTATAGATTATTTCTTGAATTATTTTTGACTTGCGAATAAATTTTTCTTCATCATTATATATCTAATTACTAAAATAATAATTCTAAAAACATGACAGTCTGTAATAATTTATTTTTCTATTTTGTTATTCTGAGAGAAAATAACTGAACAGATTTTGATAAACTTTTTTTCAGTTGTTATTTATAACCTTCTTTAACTAACCATTGAATAAATGTAGGGTAAGTCAGAGAAATGACCAACAATAAACATGAGCTTCTATACTTCATTGTTTATAGATCTATAAGCTTAGCTCATAAATTATTTTAACAAAATTATTAATTGCAGTAATTTCTAGTTTAAAATTAATTGACAAGTTAAGCATTAATTTTTATTTATGATAGCAATGACTTTTCCAATATAATTCACATAAAACTTATGTTTATTTATTATTTTATGTTGTAGCGGATCACTGACTGACAAGATGGATTGTATGCAAGAAATATATTTTTCATTCATGAATGTTGAAAAGGAGAGGAAAAAAATTACTAATTTAAAATTTCTTACTGTTTAGTAATGACAGAAAACATTGTAGTCAGCCAAACGATTGTCTTCGAATGACTTTTATGTTTCTCATAAAACTGGCCAGGAGTTTCTAATATGTTTACCACATAGGTACAAGGTTTTGTTGGAGGTTCTCTGTTCGTCCGCCTAAACAATCTTGGAATGTCATTAACCTGCCTGATCAATAATGCACTGTTTCCACTTAATGCTTTGATAATAGCTTCGTTCAATAGTTCTAATTGGCTTTCCAGTTCATATCCACTTTCTTCCAGGCTTTCTACAATACAAAATTACTTTATTATTCATTTTGTAATTTAATAAAATTTCAACATCAAGAGAAATAGATAATATTTAAGAAAAAAATTTACAACCAATCAGATCCCCTCAATGCTTAGCAGTAAGTTAATATAAAGATAAAAGAGATGATGATGAAAGAGGAAGGGAGTAGACACAATGATAGTGACTTATTAATAAATATTATAAATTACTATACATGTTTATACTCTCCTACCGCTATAAAGAAAGGAAGTATTACAATAAAACCATTTTTTCAATGTAGTTCCAACAGTTCTATAAATTTCAGAGCCCCCTTGCTACAAAAAATGTTATTCCATTCGTCTTTCTGTTTGTACCATGATTATCTCATGAACAGGTGAACTTATTTTGTTGCTTTTTGTTTTTTAGGATTTAAGCCACTGATGCCTACTTACCAAATCGGACACCCAGTGAAACATAACAGTTTTGATTAAACTTGTGTTAGAATTCTTCAACTTTCCATTTTAAGAATGTCCCATAGAAAAGTAGGAAAAACGTTTAAACAATAAAAAAATTGTATTAATGGCATAACTCAAAAACAAAATATTTTATGGTAAATTATAATATAATCACTTGAAAGAAAACTGAATCATCCAGTGAAAAAAAAAAAAAAAATCGAAATCAGAGTAGTATTTAACAAATTTTTGTTTCAGAAAAAATAAATAAAAAGAATAAATTTAAACTTTCTACAAAGCTAAACTAAACAATTACAGTAAAGTTTTGTATTTCAGTTGGTATACGGAAATACCAGAAATTCTTATCTTTGATAATTATTTGTACTAATAAGACCTACAATATTGATTAAGATGAAAGAAATTATTGTATAAAATGTTGACCTTTAACTCATTTTATGTACACTACAATATTAATATAATAAAACTTAATTACGTGTTAGCAATTGTAGAGTTTGCTCGCTGATTTTAAATAATTTTTCAATCACAAACTTTTTAAATTCTGGTAACATATGATGAAGCTGTTGTATATCACTATATAAAAATACTAAAAAATCTACATCTGCTGTTTTTGTATTATCCTGAAAATGAATAAAATTTATGAGAAAGATAGAGAACAAAAAAACATAAGTCAACAAAGTAAAAAAACTACTAACTGGATGATGAGCAATGCTTTTTGCCCATCTGGTGAATCTTGATATTATTTGTAAACTCAGTTTCCAGAATTTGTGAGCAATAGACCGGAGAAAAATACCATCTTCCCAACATTTGTTTAAGGATTTCCAAACGGTTTCAGTGGCCAATAGTTTCCATTTATCTGATTTTGATAACCAATCATCGCTTTGAAAAGATATTTCCAAGTCCCTTACAATCTCTTGAAACCTGTAAAATTAAATTTATGGAAAATGTATTAATTAAATAGTAAAAAAAAAACCCTCATAATACCTTTAAGTAATCGATGACAAATTGGTAAACCAACCCAAGTTATTCTAAAGTTCATTTATAAACATATTTTTTTTTTATTCAATTAGATTTAATTCTAAAAGTGGAGAACAGTTTAGTAGTTTCTTCTAAAGAAAAGTTTAATATCAATATAACACATTAATGGAACAATTTGATTGGCTCCTGTTAACAGGTACCTGATGTAACTAAATAACTATGCTCAATAATCATAATTTGTCAATAAATATAAAACTTAACCTTTGTCCACTAGCAAGATACTTGCAGATATAGACTTATATTATGTAAATACTTCAGCAAGGACAGAGTCCCAAGAACTAAAATGTGGACAAAACTGAGAGGGGCTGGCATCGACGAAGCCATAATAAATGCAGTGGTAAGACACCTCTACCGAGACGACATTTACCGGATGAAGCTTGGAAGTCAATTGACTGAGTCTTCCTTGGCTACTAGGGGTCTGAAACAGGGCTGTAGTATAGTACCGACTCTTTTCAAGATATATCTAAGTGAATCTGTCAAGTAATGGTATCGTCGGTGTGGAGATGTAGGGCCATGCATCAGAGATGAACAGCTGGTGTCTCTCTTTTTCGCCGATGATCAGGTCATATTCGGGTGCAAAAAGGTGTTTTTGGAAGATATGATGTGCTCACTATGGGCATGTTATGAGTCTGTGGGGCTTAAAGTGAATTTTTTAAAGACAGAATACATGGCCATCTGCACCGGACGCCGGTAATCTTCCTGTCGACTATTTTTCAGCTATTTTTTTTTTTTACAACTTTTTCTGAATATATCAAAATATTTCAGCTGACTACATTGAAAACAAACCAACACATCATTGTCCATTTCATCCAATGGTGAGTGTTAAGTTTATATTTTTTAGCTAGCTTGTTTTAAATAAGTTTATAAATAATGTTTACCCAATAAGTATACTACAAGTTGATACAGCACAAAAGTGATTAATCAACACAATGAAATGTGAAAAATAAAAATATGTTCAAGTAGAGTAATCCTCCTCTCTTTCAAAATTTAAATTATTGAAATTTAAATAATTTGTTAAGGAAAATAAGTGGATAAATATCCATTTTTGTTTATGAGTTTCTATATTTTTATTGTAATAATATCATAGTATTAACCTTTCCAAGTAGCTTTACACTATTGTCAATGTCTATATATAGTTACCTGATCTGAAAATACACTGGCAAATGTAAATCCCATCGTTCCATAAAATGTAGAAAGTTAGGATGTCCTTGAAGTTCTTGTATTGAATGGGGAGCATCACAACGATTTAATAACTTTTCCAAAAATGTTAATGTTTCAGTGTATTTCTTAAACACAGAAAAGAAAACAAAAACTCAAAATTAGTACAGTAAAAATTTCCAAACTATTTCAACATTCAAACTAAACTGAATTAAAAAAGTATAGAAAATAATACTAACTTGATAAAATATATCAGGATCTCCAGGTGAGTAAATGGAAGTCAAATTTGTTTCCAGTCTTTCTTCAACTTCAGGCCAAAAACTTCTTAAAAAGAAGTCACACTTGTTTTGTTTAGAATTCCTGGAAATAAATTAAAATTGTTTCAAAAGAGACTAAACAATTATTCATTCTGTTCTTTTTAATTTTAGTTACCTTAAAAAAAAAAAAGTCTGTCAAGTAAGGTCAGTATAGCTTCCTCACTGTTTTTATTGGATAAACAATATCGATATTTCAAGGTTTATAATTGTTCGTATGAGAATAAAATCTTCGGAAGAAGCCGTTTTCGGAAATACAATAATCTCTCAATATTCACAAGTTTGTAATCCACAAATTTTGTTCACCAGGAAATATTGAATGAGCAAAAGTTCCAAATTTTTAAATTGCTAATTTGATGATTCGTGATTAAATAAAAAAATCTCAGTGCATACTGAACATGCATATCGCTAATGTTAGTGCAAAATGTTGTATGTAAATATTGATTGTTTTACGGGAGAATATAAAACTTAAGGGATACCGTTGTAGCTCTTGTAGGGTGATGAAATTAAATATTGACAGGGTAAGGAGTCATTAACGGATAATATATTATGGATTCGAAACAAGTTAGTTCTAGTTCAAAAAAACTCATCATACTTTTAAATTTTCTTCATGCATGAAATTACATCCTCAGTTTTATGAACTTACTTGTTGAAAATGGCAGAAATTTCACATAAACATTTCATTTCTGTGTCTAGAAAAGACAGTATTCTATTATAGAGACCAGGCAAGCCAGTAGGAGAGGAACGAAGAGCTTCTTCTGAAATGAGATTTTCCATTGCTGATGAAACCTGTTTACGATAGAGTCTAGAAAAAAAGAAAGTATTACAACACAATTTAAAAAAAAATAAAATAAAATTAATAACCATGATTAGATGATAACTACGAAAGCTCATAATGAGTCTATGTAGAACCTGGGCCACGTGAAAGGATGCAGTTGCAAATGAATGACAGTTGTTTTTAATAATTTCAAACTTCTATATTCTATAAAAATACCATATATGGCCACCATGGTCTCTTCATAAAATAATAAATAGCCAATCTAACATTAGAAATCTTTAAACAACACTGATAGAGCACACACAAAGAATCGATTATTTTCAACTATCAAGTACAATATTTATTAGGTTGAGCATATATATATTTACATTTATAATAAGAAAGAGATGGACCAGGGTGGCGGCCAAAGAACTTTAATAACTTATTCAATAACTACTTAGATTTGACAAGTCCATTCTCGGAATCAAACTTTAGATATTATGGGATTCAAGTAAATTACATGTTGTTTTAAAAAGGAGTACCAGAGTTAGAACTAATTTGAATTTGCGAGTGGTTCCTGGATGAGGTCAGCGTTCACTTTGGGTTGAAGTATCACAAATAATAATATTATGAACGTAGAATGAAACATAAATTTAAAAATTACTTGAATGATGTAACACTGAATCTAAAACAAGTCTAAGTTACAGAAATATGTATCAAAAAATGTTATTCAAAACTTTAAGTTTATGTATTAAAACAACCGCAAATCCAAAATTTGAAAGAAAATTCCCGAGCAGTTTTTGAGAAAATGAATTCAGCAATGTATTTTCTTATTGCCAATTGGTTATTGCTCAATTGCTTTCTTATTGCCAAAAAGGGTTTATAAACAAATCTAAAGGTCCATGAAAATAAAGAAATGAGATATTTTTATAATATTTTAAAAAATAAACAATTCATGGTAAAATAAACAGTTACCTTTCAGCAGAACTTAGTTTGTCTAGAGCCTGATAAAGTGACAAAGCACAGAGCAGTTCATTTTTTCCTTTTTCGCCTTTATATAAAGCTTCAAGAAAAAGATTATCTACACACTGCACTAAAGTTCTTCCTACCTTATCAAATATCTGAAATATAAATGTGTGTTATGAAACGGCACTCCTTCTAAAATAAATTATAAATATTACAAAATCGATTCAACAATTCATTAGAAAAATCAAGATAATAAATACAAATGGATAAAGAAAACACCCAGACCTGAATGCCTAATGAGAGAAGGGAGAGCTTCTTATAAAATACAGAAATGGTATCTTATTAGAAATAAGAGAAAAGTAAAAGTTTTTATAAATGAATTAATTGAAACACCAAAATAATAAAAAATTAAAAATAACAAATAAGTTGTAGTTTGGAACACACTTTAGTCAATGAGTTAAAGTTTTCGGAATAATGTAAGTCTAAAGCCTGCATTCATTATATGTTTGACTAATAGCAAATATCATGAACTTGATAGATAAGATCTTTGACAGAATATTAGATTTTGATATATATAAAAAAGATATGAAAACATACCGTAGTATATATATACTATAGAAGTTGGTAAATTTATTTTTTAAAGAAAGACAACATTTAAAACATATTTTTAAATATTCCATATACCTCATTATCATTATCTGAGAGGTCTTTCTTGCATCTGGATATATGGAATTGAATATGACTGTATTCTGAAACAACACGTTCTAATAACTGAATTTCAGATTTTCCATTTTCTTCTAAAGAAAATAAAATCAGACGAAGCTTTTTTAAAGATGTATGCACACGACTTAAACTTCTAAGACTTCTTTTATGTTCTCTCAATTCTCTTCTATGAGAGAGTTGGGATGATATTTCTTCAGCTGCACCATCTAAACTCTGGCGAATTTCCTGAAATCCAATAGTTATTTATAAGTTTTATATATAACACTGACAATGTGAAATCTACAAAAGGATTCTTTTTAGATTATTACCAATAATTCCTCACGTAATTGACCTAAGGGTAACTGTATATCATTTATTGCTTTATCCAAACCAATTAAATTGCTTGATAAATTTACAAAGTCTGCGTAGTCTTTATTGATAAGATCAATCATTGCTGATCGAAGAACTTTCAAATACATCCCCAAATCATCTCTCATAATTTCCAATGTAGCTTTGTTTCTATGATCTTGTAGAAACTGGTCAACTGAGAAGGAATCCTTTAAAAAAATTATACAAGATGGAATTAGAAATAGAAAATAAATATTAACTAAAAATATAAATTAAATATACCTACCCTAATAAATGAACTTGTATCAAAACATAAATCAGGTGGCCCTTTTGGGACAGGATTGTCATTGTAAAACGTCATTTTAATTTGAGTTTGCACTAACTAGGCTTAATAGAATTATGATTAAAATACATAAATAATCTCCCTGAAGGGAAATGCAAGCTATTAAAACCACGTCATACTCTTACAGCTGATATGAAAGCATCTTAACACCCAAACAGAGAGCACACAAGGAGTTATAATATTATAAATCATGATATGTTACTGACAATTTAAACATTAGTGAGCAAGTTACATTTCAGATACCTATGGATCTTTAATTACGTAGATTCTGTGATAAGAAGATAGACACTGTTTCACAAACCTACCCTTGAATTTTGTTCGATTTAAAATCGAGAGTCGGGGTGGAACATTTTGTCTTGTTATCTTACAGCGTGGCACTTCCTAGATGAGAATAGAATTATAAATTGATAGAATTAATCTTTGTTGCAAAAATAAAGTAAATTAAATATTATAAATATTCGGAGTTAAAGTTTGCAATTTTTTTGACTGCGTAATATTTAAAAATATACAGTTTAATTCATACATATTCCTAAGATAAATAATTCAATGCAAGTTCTTAAAAGACAAGTACATGTATCAAAAAATATTCTATAAAGGTTTGTCATAAATGGAACTGGAGTGATCGAATCATATCCAATGTAAGTGGATAGTACTTACGGTGAGATAACAATAGAATTTATTCTTATTTTTAAAACAAGTTAAAATAGAGTCGAAATTCTATTTAAAATTTAAATCATTCTGGTTCTTAGACTCATGAGTAACATGACGTCGATACACGAATAACCAAATTGATGAGAGAAACGGCAATCAGCATAGGCCAAAAGAAATGTTCAGAAATAGCCCAAACTCTTATCTCCGATACCATTGGCAACAGAGCTGAAAAGGATTATCTTTAGGAGAAAAAGAAGGATTATCTTTTTAAAGTGCAAAAGAATAGTAGGAAGCGAAAGGTTGGGACGCTGCAATTTCTTGTACAATTTTACTAAACAGCAAATTAACTGGTTATAAACTGAATAGTTATAATTTATAATCAAAGGGAAATATACATTTAAAATATTTAGAGGTAGTAACTGGATTAGAAGTCAAGTTTATCAGCAACAATGTAACAGTTTTGCAATAAATTGGTCTTAGAATAAGGTAATGTACGAAACCAGAACATGTTTATTTGAGGCCATCTATCTAGCGAACTAAAACTGAAATTTATACATATCTGTGCTTCGGGGAAAACGACACTATGCCCATTTTTTTATTAAATAACTTAGTGACTTTGTAACAAATTTTAAGAGCTGAAATTTATGAAAAATTGGTTTCTCCGACCAAGACAAAAAATTGACGTTGTGTCCTTTACATACCTCCGGGGTACAAATGTAGTCACTAATAAAGAAATTTTAATAGATCAAAGTTATGCAAAATTGACTCTCTTGAAGAAATATGGACATGGTGTTGGTTACTTCCGAGGTACAGATATAAAAAAAAAACTTAAAGATGTCTTTTGTCATAATAAAGCGTGCTGTGATTTGTGCATGGTAATAGGATTAGTTCTTTGAAAGCACTCTAGAAAGTAGATTCTTAATATTTAGAATAACAGCAATTATAATAGTTTGAAAATACGGCGACAAAAGACAGGAATCGTTTCAGGAAATTGTATAACTTGCAAGACAGGAAGGACTAGGGTACAGTCTTTACAGAATCCAGATGGAAGAACAGTTTAAACAAAGGTAAGAATTTCATGGAGTGTATTGAAAACAATGGCCAGTACCAATGATCTCCAAACCTTTTGGATTGACACATTGAGACCCAAACTAAGTTCGCAGGGCGCATTGAGACTTCCAAAAAATCACTCTGTGATCCAAAATTTTAGTTGATTCCACGCCTTGTGATGGAAAAAACATCTTGTTCCAATAACAGTTAATGCGTATAAACAGTCGAGCTGATAGAAAACTATACAATGCAATTTGTAACAAATACAAACTATCGTTAAACCAATGGTTTGATACATCAATATTTAAATAGTATCTGAGATATCTTATATTACTGTTATAAGATTATATATAGACGATCGTAATGATACAATAGTATTTATATGCTTAAAGACTTAAAATGGTTTTATCATAATTTTAAATTGTTTTCTCGAGAAATATGTCCTTGACAGTTTCGACAAATAACATCTGTTATTGTAGTTTTATATATGAATAATTAATTTTATTTATTAACGTTAAGACTTATCGTTAAGTACTTCAGCTTTTAGAATGGTTTATCTATAAAATAATTTTATGTCTTTGGTTTCAAAATTGTAGGATTGGTTGTTGTGACAGGGCAAACAGGGAGCGCATGCGTATCACAATCACCGATAATTTTGCCATCTTTCGACCTGTGTTGTAAACATTTTGTCAATAAGAAGGGTGTCGTGTCTCGTTATTATTATTATTGTTATTATTGAAATTAGTTAAAGATAATGGCGGACAACGAACAAAAAGCCTTGCAATTCCTTGCAGAGGCTGAAAAAAAGTTAACTTCTAATAAAAGTTTCTTTGGTTCGCTTTTTGGGTAAGAAAAGAATGGAACATAGATGACATGTCATTTTATGTTTTTATTTTCCTTAGAATCTATTTAAATGATTTTTATTTGATGTAATTTTTTTTTATTTGATTGCATTATAGAGGTACTTCATCAAAAGTAGAAGAAGCTATTGAATGTTATCAAAGGGCAGCAAATATGTTTAAAATGGCCAAGAAATGGGGAGCTGCTGGTAATGCATTCTGTGAAGCTGCAAATCTGTATTCAAAATTAGGGAGTAGACATGATGCTGCAACTAATTATGTTGATGCAGCGAATTGTTATAAAAAATCTGATCCTAATGGTAGGTGTTATTCAAATTTTACTTACTTAAATATTTGTTTCTTTGATTGTGATGTTATTTGTTATTTTAGAGGGTGTTAACTGTCTTCTGAAGGCAATAGAAATTTATACTGACATGGGGAGGTTTACAATGGCTGCAAAACATCATCAAACTATCGCTGAAATGTATGAAACTGAAGCAGTTGATCTTGAAAGAGCTGTTCAACATTATGAACAGGCGGCTGATTATTTTAAAGGAGAAGAAAGTAATTCTGCTGCTAATAAATGCATGCTGAAAGTTGCTCAGTATGCAGCCCAGTTAGAAAACTATGATAAAGCTATTCAAATTTATGAACAGGTAAGTTTAGTTTCTAACTTGTATTAGAACTTTTATTAAGTAATTTGATATCCATAGTGTCAGTTAATACTGAAATATACGTAAGAATATAGGGAATATTGACATTACAAATAATATTGGTTACATTATTAAATGTATGCTATATATATATATATATATATATATCTAAGACATCTTATCACTTTTCTAAAGGCATACTTAGGTACTCCACTATTTGTCAAGTACTATTTTAAGTGCTGACGTAACAGGAAAATTCTGTTATTGTCTTTTGAATGATTATTGTATTTTTTTGTGACATTTATTCTGTGGAAGTTACTGCTTGGAATCATATGCAGTAATCATTGTTTTGTGTTGTAGGATCAGTGATATTAATTCACTATTGGTAGTTCTATGTATTAAAATATCTGCTTAATGTATGGCATTTTACTTCTTTTTTTTTTCATTAACTACTGGGTCTAGGAATATATATCTATCATTTGTCAATTAATTTAAAGTAGTTATTGAATATCTGAATAGATTTTCCAATTGTAGAGTCATTTTTGTTTTATTAATAGTTAGTCAAGGAATTAAAGAGGATATTTATTTTGAAAAAAATAATATGTTGAGTAATCAAATAATTTCAAAAGAAGGGTGTGTATCATTTTAGTTTTAATGATATTTAATGCTCATGGATTATTTTTAGTCTGTTCTTAATCAATCAATAGAAATAATTTATGTGTCAGAGGATAAAATGTTCAAATAATTTTCATGATTGCACCAGGAAAAAAAATTAAACTTGCAAATTAAGATGTCTTGAAATTAATCAGTGCACTTAATATTGATTATTACTTCCACTGCAATTGAGTGGTTTCAGGTAGTTATTTCTTGGGTGTAATTGTTGATATATGTTTTAATTTCTGGGATAGTTTTTCTTCCTTACTGCATTTTTTCTTACTTTACTTTTTTTCGTACTTCAGTTTTTCTTCCTTAAGTGCTTTTTGTCTATTTCAGCTTACTTTTATATATTTTTTTTTATCATATAATTGTTAGTTGATTTTTACTGTTTTCTCTGATTACATATAATCTTGAATTTGTCACAATTATCATCAACATAGAATCAAAACTGAAGAAATACTTGACTATATTATTCATATTTTTTTATTGGAATTTTTCAGGTAAAGTTTTTTTAAGTTTAACTTGTCAAAGTGACAAACTCGGTGACTTGGGAATAGATTCAAGAATCAATTATAAAGTACATTCTGGGCCTCCCTGCCCTAGTTCGAGAACTCAAAGGCTTTCAATGTTGTAAACCAAAACTAAATTGTTTCTTTTGATATTGTTAAAAGTCATTCAGCTTTTCCATTATAGCTTCTCTGTCAGTAGTTGGCAGGTAGGAGTATGGTAATTAACCATTTTCAGTCACTGTACTGATTTCTTTTTTTTGCACCCTATGTGAGTCCCTGAGAAAACTGAAGATGAATCTATTAAACAATTCATAAGTCATACATACATAAGACATACTATTCTATGTCAGTGTCAAGTTGAAATCGGACAATTATTAGCACAGATATAGGTATTTTATGTCTATTATTTTAAATATATAATAATGAACCAATTTAACCGACTGAGAATAAAAAAATGAATTCCTCCTACTCAACAACAGATTTATTTCAATTTTACATTACCACTTTCTTACTGACCTAAATACTTATTTTTTTCTGTTGGTATTACAGACATTGTAGGTCTTTTGCCACCTTAACAAGCCTGCTCCATCTCTGCCTGTCTTGGGCTATTTTTTTTCTTCAATTATCTGCATGCAGCTCTATTGAATCTTGGTTGATTCTATCTTTCCATCTACTTTTTGGCTTTCCATGTAGTCTTTTGCCTTCTATTCAGGCATTCATTGTTATGTAGAGGCTTTGATCACAGATCGCTCCGGTTATCATGTGGAGGATTTTTCTCTCAAATCTTTCAATACTTTATTCTAGGGTGTAGGGTGATGGTTAAAGTCCAGGTCTCACAGCCATATATTAGAACTGGCTTTATCATAGTATTGTACACCCTTAATTTGATATTTTTCAGTATTTCAATACCTGTGAAATGGAGAAGGAAGCTCTGTTTGCACTAGTTATACGCTGGTGTATTTCTGAACGTTGGTTATTCATTGAGGTTATTGTGGAGCCAAATTATTTGAATTTTTCTACTCTTGGGAACATAATCTCTTCTAGGCAGATCCTGTTATTGGGAAGGAATTTTTGGCTTATGTGATATATTTTGTTTTATCTTCGTTTACTTTTGGGCCGATCTGCCCTGCCTCTCTTATCAAAGTTGATAAAATCAGAGTTGTATTGATCTTAAAACGATGTGGATTATTGCGATGATCCAACTATTATTGTATTAATTTACTGGTTTTCTATTAGTTAAAAGGTTTAATAAATAAATTAAGTGAAGTGAGATTTTAAAACATGGTGACTGACATTTTTTTGTCTTGAAGTTTTTGGCAACCCTGGATTGATTAAGGCTGATTTCATAGATTGTTGTTCATGAAATATTGTATTAACCTGTCATAAGTGACTTCACTTTTGGTTGAAGGTTTTTAACTTCATTGTAAAATTTGTCTTGTCAATTACCATGTTTTACAAATGGTTGTCTCCAATGTTAAGTTGGCAGAAACTTTTGGCCTACAAATGTACAAAATTAAAATCCGGCCCTGCAAATGTTCAGTTTTCTTGGTATTTTGTAATTTAATAATATATGTGTGTGTATTATAATAATTATAATACAAATTACACATCAAATAAAAGAAGAACTGCAAGATCTTAAACTTTTATATTGCTTTGGAACTTAATTGCAAAATATACACATTGACTGATACACACAATGACCCAGAACAGAGTGTGTTTTGAAGAATTATGTGTTTCCTGAACACGAAATAACTGTTATACTTTGATCAAAAATTTCCATTTTGTAGAGACAATTTGATCTTGTGACTTATCAAAACCCGTTTATGCGGTAACTTTCTTGATCAAAGTTAGTTTCTTATTGACTTTGATGTCTAGAAACTTTACTGTGAATGTTGAATTTAAGAAAAATTATAAAATTAAGTTATAAAAATACTTGTGACATGTTTATTTATCACATTACATACATTTATTTTTATTTTTCAGGTTGCTTCTTCTTCCTTGGACAATTCTCTACTCAAGTACAGTGCTAAAGAATATTTCTTCAGAGCTGCTTTGTGTCATTTGTGTGTTGATGTACTTAATGCCCAGCAAGCGATGGAGCGATATATAGATCTTTATCCAACATTTCAAGATTCCAGAGAATATAAACTTTTGAAGGTATTTATGTTTTGTAAAAGCATTTATAATTTATTTTTACATTAGTTTAAACTAAGTCTTATTTAGAAACACATTTTTTCAATAAGTGTGTTTCCTATTAGAATCTTTTAGCTTATTTAACATTTTAGTTTGTTTTAAGTAAATGAATAATTTACTTCTAGTTTAAAATTTCAATAACGAGCTAAGGTGGTGGCAAGCAATCTGGTTGTGTTAGGTCTTATATACTTTGAAGGAACCAATGAAAATATTTTATTTACTACTGTTATATATTTATCTATCTGTCTGTATTGAATTGTGTATATGTTGATAGTAGTCATGGAATGCCAATTATCAATTATGGAAAAATATCAATATATTTTTTAGTCATGTAGAATTTGATTGCTATTTAAGTTTGAGAATATCAGATACAATAGTTGGTTTCTTTCTTTTGAAGCTTTATAAACATTTCTAACTTTTTTTTCTGCCCTCTTCCTTGCCTGCTCGGCTATGTGCGGTTTTTTCTGGGACAGGAGAAATGCAGGGGGGTTAATATCAGAGTTAAAAGTCCGTCAGGCACTGGGACTTGAACTCTTAATCTTTGGTTTATCAAGGTTGCTGAGAAACGTATGTTTTACACACACATTAATCTCCTGGCCACCCCGCTCCCTACATATTTGTAACTTAATATTGAAAGTTGAAACCTTCAGATCAGCTTATTATAATGTTATTATTTATATTAATTTATTTAGTCATATTCCCCTATAGGCCCCAACCTTTTTCTACTTAAGGACATATTTATAAATTAATAGTTAAGCAGTGTGAATAAATTTGTGTTTTTTCTAGATTTTTCGTTATTTGCTATTGTTAATAACAATAAAAATGAAGAATTTTAATAAAAGGTATTGGCTGTATTTATGTCACCATTTTTATTTTTGTTTATACAGTGGCAACGTTATGGCTATGTCACTATGCCAATTATGGACAGAACAATTAAAATTTTAGACACAACATAGTCAGCATCATTAATTTAATCTTGCAATTGGACATAAGTAACTAACAATGATGCCATGTTTCAAAAGGATTTAAAAAATAAAATTAATGTTCAAATAGTAGGAAATAAAAATTAAATCAAAGAAAAATATTTATACTATCATAACATTATAGTTATATGTAAATTTTGGTGAACATTCATTAATAATGTTGTGGAAATTATATTTTGAAAAAAAAATTGTCAAAGAATACTGACTAATTTTAATTATTTGTTTATTCTGCTACTTTTAATACAAAGTATTCCATTCTATTGCATTTTTGTGGGCTCTTATAGTATATGTTGGCTTCATCCTCTTTTATGTTTATGTCACTTGTTTTTATTCCCTATTCTCCTGAATTCAATCTATGGTTTAATATCACATTTTTCATTTTTAAAACAAACTTTCAGTGCTACAGTTGCTGGTATGATATGATATAATTTTTTTAATTTATAAAAATTCTTCTAGCCTCTTTTTTTTTTTTTTCTACAGTGGACATATTTAAATAATGATGTATACCTCTTAATTCTCACTGTCAACCTTGCAATGTTTTTGGCAAAAGAAGGCCCTTGTCTTTACCATGCTGTGCCACTTTTAATATTTTATGAGTTGGGGAGAGAAAAAAAAATTCTGATTTCCAAGATGAATTTAGATTTCAACAGTTACTTTTTCAATGAATACTCCAATGATTTTTATTTCATAATTTCTCAAAAGGCAAACTATAATTTAATGATTTTAAGAAACAAGGTTGACAAACAAATGGTAGAATTTTTTAGAACTTTTAATTGTTTGATTCTTTGTTGATTTATTTTTTAAATTCTAATTTAAACAAAGAAAAATTGTATGGCCTGCATGTGTCCATTCTGCCTATGTAATCTTTAAATTTCTTCCTCACACTGTGAATAACAGTCTAATGATATTATTACTATGTTATTGATTATTCATCATAGAACAGAAATGAAAACTCTTAAAAATTATTTTTTATTAACATAGATTTACTCACTAGAGTTAATCGATTGACCACTAGGTGTTTTTTAATAAGCCTACCTTGTTCTGCTGTAAATACTGTTATTGAAAGTTGAACTTTGTTTACATCCTTGGGTATTATATAGATAATCCTCTATCAGGTTATTTTCTTTACTTGTCAGGATAATAATCCCAATTAGTTTTTATTTTTCTTTCACTCAGTTAACATGGAGTGGGGTGATAAAGAAAACCGAATAGCTGTGATCGCCTTACACAAAGTTGGAAAATGTAGGTCAGAGATTTTCAACACTTTGAAACCTTTGGGTATCAGCTGTATGTTCGTGTGCCATACTGTAAATAGATATAATGAGACTCTATCTGAATGTGACAGACCTCGACCATGCCGTCCCTGTACTGTGAGAACGGCAAATGTAGTGAGAGCAGTGGCTGCTCGAATCAGAAGAAATCCCATTCGAAAACAATAAATCATGTCTCAGGAAATGGGAATCTCTGTCAGATCAATGTCCCACATAATAATAAGTGATCTTAGGATGGGTGCATTTCTAACAATGACAGGACAAAGGCTAACCACTTCCCTAAAAAAAAATTGAGTGGATAGATGCAAAGTGCTACTTGGTCATTACATCAATGTTCTTCATCAAAAGATTTTGTTTAGCGATGAGAAAAGTTTTATAATTAAAGAAAAATTTAATCGCCAAAATGATCTTGTGTACAGCCCTAAAGAAGCTCAGGAAATCATTGGAAGAGTAAAAGAGCACCTTCCTCAGTGATGGTTTGGTGGGGAGTTTTCTTTGATGCCACCACAAAGCTCCATTTTTCTGAAGAAGGAGTTAAAACAGCCGCTAAAAACTATTAGGACAATATTTTGGGTTTTGTTTTCAAGCCTCTAAATGATACTCTGTTTGCTGGAAGTCATTGGGTTTTCAGCAGGATTCTGCTCCAGCTCACAAGGCCAGGTCAACTCAGCAGTGGCTGCAAAAGAACATTCCAGAGTTCATCTCTGCCTCGGGTTGGCCTTCAGGAAGCCCTGATCTTAACCCACTAGATTATCGGCTTTGGTGCGAGCTGGAGAGGATGGCATGCCACAGAGCACATCCTAACTTGAAAAGCCTCAAACAATCTGGTCCGGGCAATTGAGCGCTTTCCTCAAGAAGTGCTGTGTGCTGCTATTGATGACTGGCCATGGCTTAAGGTAGATCAGCGTAAAAATACTCTCTAATATTGCTGTTTCTGTTAAAAGGAAATAATGAAGCTTGTCTGATACGGGCAACAGATTTTCTTACTTTCACTTACACATTTTTTTTCTCTCATTCACTCCTTTCTGACACCATGATATGAACCCGCAATCTTACGTTGTAAATTGAATAGCTGTAACTTCATTAATAGTTGTCCGAAATGTACGATTTTTATACAATTTTGTAGGGAATTTCATTACCTTAAAAAAAAAACAGGCTAAATATGTGTTTTTCGGGCTCAGAGGGCTCTGAAACGTATAGATCTGTCATAAACCGCATATCGAAAATTTGACCCAATTGCAATACTTTCCTTACCTAGTATAGGTAGGAAAGTAAAAAAAGAAAAACTGTTAAATTCTCTGCAAATATTGGAATAGTGACATGTCTTATTTATGACATGCCAAAGGTCAAGTTCCTTTGAAAAATAATTAAATACTTTCAACAACCTGCTTATATATATATATATAAGCATATAAGCATATAAGCATATATATATATATATATATATATATATATATATATATATATATATATATATATATATATATATATATATATATATTCATTCAAGTATCCTTTTCTGCTTTTGCATAATTAAATTTGAATCTTTTTTGACCAATAACAAATCCCTTACATCTAATAAAATATTTTGTAACGTTTTATTCCAGATTCTTACTATTACTTATGATTGGTATTAAAAATTTGGAAAGAATTGTTTTTCAAAATTTTTGTCTAAAAATATATTTACAAAAATTTCATCATTATATTATCCTGCATTTTTAAGTATAATTAAAATTGTTGGCTTTGATACCTGCTACATTACTGACAGCAAGGGGCTTACTAACCAATCCTATATTTTAAACTTTAATAAAACTTTTCTAGCTTCAAAACTTCTATCCAAAAAATATCTTTTTTTTCAGCTTTTATTAATAAATTAAATAAGCTGTCTTCAAAAATATAAAATCACAACAGGAGTGCCAATACTACACATCACATTAGAGTGCTTTTCTCTAGTTTCCAGCATACCTTCCTGATACATTATTGTATTAAGTTATTAGCAAAATTTTTTATTATTTAAAGAATGCAGCCTCAATCGTATGTATGATTTTCATCCGGGAGCATGTTAGCACTGTGCTTTTTGTCTCTAGATCCTGGCTTTGAGGCTGGTTGTGGCAGATAATTGTTTAATCTGTCACACTATGCATTGAACCTGGGGTCGGGAGACCCTTCTGGAACTCACCCTGCCTCTATTGAGGTACTCTTAATTAAAAAATTAATTCAAAGGGAAAATCTAGTGGTTAAGTGTGATCTCTGCCTAATTATCTCCTTGCTCAACCAGTAACCAAGAAACAGAACTTATGTACTAAGTTCTGATTCCAAGACTCTTCAAATATGAAAGGATAATTTAAATTTCAAGATGTTAGTTGTATTGTTGTTGTGTAATACAATTATAATTTAACTCCTTGTTATGAAAATATAACTAAAACTATATATCTTACTGTGCTATTTTATTCCAGGTTCTAATTGATCACATAGAAGAACAAAATGCTGATGGCTTTACGGAAGCAGTAAAAGATTATGATTCTATTTCTCGACTGGATCAATGGTACACAACCATCCTTCTACGTATAAAAAAACAAGTGAATGATAACCCCGACCTCCGTTGAATCACACCTAATTATCAATCAAATCTGCCTCCCAAACTTATCAAATTGTCTCCATTTGCCCACCTAGCAAATTGCATGCAATATTTAGAAATAATGCCTTATTTCATATTAAAGTTGGTCGGGTATGTTTTTTCTCACTTATTTTTAAGTGAATAACGTAAGTAAATCAGGCTTTGTCTTAGTTTATGTATATACAGAATTTACATATTGTTCTTCCTTTGATAAATTTAGATATTGTAGAGTTGTATTAAAATTATCATTTAATCAGTCACGTTTCTCATTTAATCTCAGGTTTAACCTGTATATATTTTTTATTATTTGCTTTCGACTGTTTCCTTAAATTTTTATGTTAGTTTCTAGCATTTTCCAACTCTGTTAGTTTTCTTTTTGGATATTGATTTCAGTATTTTTAATTGAGAGTAAAACTGCATTTGTAATTTTTTTTTTTTAATATGTATTATCGAAGTTAAAATAAATTTAAGACATAATTGATAGGCAAACTTCTGATAGTAAGGAACACTCACACATTCCTCTTAAAGTACATAAAGGAGTTCTTTTTCCTTGAGCAAACATTTTGTAATGTAAAATTGAAGTTGGAAAATATTCTCTCCAGGTGTTAATTTGGTATTTTATGTGTAAAATTGCACATAATTTCTAATACTAACATGTTTTATAATGGGGGTTGTCTAAATAGAAAATGTTTTCTTAAATTTGTACTAGTTTTCTTAATGTAAAAGTAGCTATTAATTTATTAATCGGGCTTGTTACCTAAATAAATAAGATTTATTTGAATTGTGGGTTGTTTAAACAATATACTCTTTATCATTGTACCAAGTTTTATATATACATGTGTTAATATGTATGTATAGTGATTACCTTGTTATGTACACTCACATCCCACACATATAATAATAATATGCAATATCTTTAGAATTAAAGTTTAGAATACATTTGTTTGAAAAAGACTTAAAATACATTACTGTAAGTTGTCTTGCTGATTGTTTTTTTTTTTTTTTTTTTTTTATGAACTGTTAATTTTGTTTTGAAATATAATTTATATCGGTTTCATTGACCTGCTTCTATATGTCATTAATTTATTTATCATATATTTTTTTTAAGCCATAGTTTGTATGAACTTGTTCTTTATTCATGATTATTGTATAAATAAATGAAAAAGTTCTTTTTCATTGGTTTATATTTAATATTTAATTCAATGAATGCATGTTTTCCAATACACTACTTTTGTGATACATTGAAATTAGATGTTAATATTATAAAATAAAGTAGTATTTGATAAGTCCTGTGGGGAAAAACTATTTAATTCTTTTGAATTAAAATATCACTAGAAAATCAATCAAATAGCTTTTATTCTTAATTGTATATAAGCATATATTATATGATATATGTTTTTTTATTAATAAATATGTACGTATAAAAGCAGGGCATAATTTTTTTAAATTAGAAATGGGGTTGGTTGCTTTAAAGTAACTTTTCATCCTCAACCCTCTTAAAATTTATTTCTTCATTTTAAAATCTCTATATACATTGGTTATTGACATTCTATTAATTTGATTTTATCTGTGTTAAATATACATTTAATCAGAGCAGTTTGTTTTGATATAGTTTTTGAAGTATTTAATTTTGTTTTTGTTAGTGATACATATTTTGTTAGTACCGTTTAAATCAAATCACTCTAATTGCGCTATGATGCTTGAATGATATTGTAAATGAGGCTAAACGTAATACTTGTCCAGTTTCTTGATTCATCTTAACCTCAAAGAGGAAAATTTGTTAATCTATCATCCCTCTCCTAATTTTTTCTCTCTCTTAATAAGTGGCAAATTTATTGAAATTTTTGTAAATAGATTTTTTTTTATTTATTTTTTTATACTTCCTACAAAATCTTTCATTTTAATTTATGCAATTAGATAATAACAATAATGAAATTAAGATTAGAAAAAAAGAATGATAAGAAATTAAAAAAAAAACATTGTGAATATCCCTTTAGTGTAAGATATTATTGTTTTGTATATAAATTATTGATAATGTATTGTTTATTGAAGTTATAACGGCTTTGAAGTTGTTGCCTATTGCCTATATAAATTATTGATATATGTTTGAAATTGTTATTTTATTTATATGTAAACACTCACATTTATATGTTTAAAAAGCATTATGTTGATCAAATAAATGTATTGTTTTCATTAGTGGTTCTGAAATTATTCAGTCTTATTTTTTACCATATTCTGTTCAAATAATATTTTTTAGCCCTTTTATTGTATTTTTTTAAAGGAGTGTAGCATAATTCTAACTTTTACTTTTCTAACTTTAACTTCAAAGTTTTACGTTTGTTTATGTAGGTAACCAAAATATTACTATGCTTGATCTGAAATTCAAACACAGAAATACGGTGTCCGGGCTGTCATTCCATATACTTTCATCAGTTGTCAGATATATTTAATTCTTTATAAACTTGCCAATTATTTAGCTATACGTTGCATTGAATTATCTGGTTTTTGCCAGTGTCATAATATTTTTAGATCATATCTTTATCTATTTAGTTATTTTATTGATTAGAATAGGAGATTTTTAAAAATTTTAAATGAAATTAATGTGATAATTATCTGTCCTTCCTCCACTGGTAAGTGGGTATTTGTAAGTTTTGAGTAAGTTGTAAGTGAAAGCTATAAAAATTACCAAAAATCGTAATATTACGAGAACCTGTATTTTAAGTTTAGGATGGCTTCGATGGCTAACCACCCGAAGAGTTGAAAATACCACAGCTGGAGTCCTTGTTTTGTGGTGGTTGAAAATATAGCTATTTTTAATTTATATTTATTAAAATGACACCTAAACATTTCTATCATGAAATACTAGTGCTATGAACAAGTCTCCCTTCTTGAGCTAGATTTGCATACATTTTGCACTTGCACCTTGATTTGTGACTGTGTCTCGAACCAACATTATATGTTCTAAAATCTGCTAAGATTTTATAGTAACACAATAGATACTGGAATACTTTTATTTCTACTGTGATTCCTATTCTCAGAGAGATAATACAGCATCCACAAGTTCTTCCTCCCTGCTAAAATCTTCCTCCTCTGTGATCAGGTAAATATATGATAAGTTCAGATTCCCCGCCTTTTGTATTTTCATTTAGAGGTTTTTGAAGTATTTAGCGCATCTATGCATGATTCCTTCAGTGCTTGTGTGTATGTTCTCTTCTTCTATAATTATGTGATCTATACTCTTATTCAACTAAAATATTTAAATTAGTGGATTTATAATTGATTGTCGTGGATATATTGAAGAGAAATAAATAAATTATATTTATTTTTGCCAATGTTTCGGCCCAAAGTTCAGGAGTGCTCTAACAAAAGATTCCATAACAGTTATTATTGGTCTTATGGGCCCTTTCGTTAGAGCAGCACTGATGGCCTGAACCTTAGGACAAAATGTCATGAAAAATATAAATGAATATAATTTATTTATTTTTATTTGTGACTGAACACTCCAACCAAACTCATCTTCTAAAATATTCAAAGTTTATTTAAATTTATACTTTATTTAAATAAATTTATCAAAGTTTTATTTTTAAAAAATATCAAGTCAGATCTCTAAAACAGATACAGTGAAAATCATTTTTAAATCTGTTATTTATTTCTTTGTCACTTCTTTTCCAATGAGGGAATACCTCTTGAACAAACAGAATACTCTCCCAACTGATTCAGTACTTTGAGTTGCTTCCTTGTCTTAATTTCCAAGTCACTTTATCCTAGAGTAATAATAAAAATTTACTAGTTACTTCTTGGGAAAAAAATATTTTGTATTGGAGGTATCAGTATTTGGCAGCTTGCACGGCAAGGTCATCAACAAATGGTAACAGGAAATTGTGTGGGTTATAGGATTTATATAACTCATAATTACATAATCCTCTTTGCTAAACTGGGGCTGCCTCATTTATAGTTTAGCTTGTGTTCATGCCAGGTCTAAAGCTGTTATGAAGAGTAGCGGAGTTAAACTACAATATTGGCAAATACCTAATGTCATTTCAAATTCTTGTGCTTCATAGTCCCTACCCTAAGTTTCATTATGTCGAAGGTCATCCCATGGTCTCTACCAGTGGTTAGCCAACTCATTAGTCAAAAGAGCTGAATATTGATATTCCCATAATTGAGATTTGTTTTGAGAGCCGTTTTTTAAAAATTTATAGATATGTGTCTTGTTATTAATTATGATACGCCTAAGCTAGCTTCTACTAAAAATGTCCTTATCTATCTTATTGAGCTTCCTTCCCTCAGGTCGACTACTTCCAACTATCCCATCTTTATACTTAATAATATTTATACAAATATTTGATATCTATCTTCTTTTGTTCATCCTCTCT
The DNA here is from genome assembly GCA_928085145.1 of Nezara viridula. Taxonomy (NCBI): domain Eukaryota; kingdom Metazoa; phylum Arthropoda; class Insecta; order Hemiptera; family Pentatomidae; genus Nezara; species Nezara viridula. The sequence continues at coordinate 69,695,900 of OV725081.1, forward strand.
ATATATCAATACTGTCTCAACATACCTTTCTCAACAGAATAACTACTTCTATTTTTGTTTCAGTTTCTTGTTCATTACTCGTGCTGTTTGTTGTATCAACCTTCATAATGAAGCTAACAGATTGAATTCCATTGGATATTTAACTATTAATTGGATATTTAAGCAAGAAAAATTTTAGTAATGATTTTGAGTATTGACTTTAAATTTTTGACAAAATGATCAGTTCAAATAACCTATTTAAAATAATATGTGCAAATAATAATTTACTAATAAATGATAGCAAAAGTGCAATTTAAAATAATCATTTATGTGCAATAGAATGATATTAATAAATTGAAAAATAATTTATACTTCATATTTGAATAAGGTCTGAATAAATTCATTTCATTCTTGTCAAAACTGTTATTTTTATTAATCATCAAAAAAAAAAAGGACCTATACGAACAAGAAGTTTTGTTTGTTCATTTTATGACATTTTAATTTTTTTTTTTACTGTCCATAAAGAACTGTTTCTTGTTATAAGCAGTAAAAGAGGTAAAAGTAAGTTGTAGTACTCTCAGGAAGAGGCACTAAAGAGTAAAGGGTCCTAAGAGCCTTGTGGCTGGTTTTCAATTGGTTGAAAACCTTCTGGAAATCCTCCAAGCAGAAAGAAAGCTCTTTATTCGTCTCCATTATTTGTTGCATGTTGGAGATGAGGTCTTTCATGCTTCATTGACCCATGAAGCCACACTATTCTTCTCTAAGCTGATTATAAAATTTTACCTCTCTTCTCTCAAGTACTCTAGAGCGACACTGTAAAACAATATTTTCTGATGGTTGCCACACAGATACTTATCTCCTTTATTTATACAGATTCTTATGAATAGGCATTTTTAGTGCTATTTTCCAGTCTTAAGTATTTTTTTTTTTTTTTATTAAGAGGTGATAAAAAAATATAAACCATGCTATACAATTTGATTTCCTCTTATCCAGTTAAATGTGCACACATTGGGTGATGATAATATGGGTACGTAACTAGGGCTTACATTTTTTAAAGTTCTTTACACAAAAGATTTCAACAATCCTAAATAGTGGTTTCTTCAATTCGAGGGTTATTGTAATTTATTCTATCATGTGAAAATGGGTATAAACCTACAATTGAGCATTAGGAAATCAAATGTCATTATATACTTACTGATGGCCATTAACATATATAGGGTGTCCTAAAATTAACGCAAGATTTAAATTAAATACAAAACACAGTTCTTTCTTCTTGTATTTTCTCTTTCTTTGTCAATTTAACAGCTGATAGTTAAGGGTTATTAGAAATTGAGTGTTATACGAGCGAACAATGTATTTTCATTGTCGAAAAATATTTTTAAAATAATGGGCTCGAAAATTTCGTACAAAATATGGTTGGAATAGTGATTTAACTTTATCAATTGTAAAGAGAGTGGTTGAGAAAGTCAAGCAGACTGAATAAATTGGTGATGTTAAACACACTGGTCGTCCAAAAACAAGCCGCTAAAGTGTCAATATCGAAGCAAGACAAGTGGCCGCAAGACTTTCATTATTTTTAAAATATTGGTCTACATCACTGAGTGTTTAATATCACCAATTGATCCAGCCTGCTTGACTTTATCAACTACTCTCTTCACAGGTGATGAAGTTAAATCACTATTCCAACCTTATTTTATACGAAATTTTTGAACTGTGGTCACCAGACTTTCATTATTTTAAAAATATTTTTCAAAAATGAAAACACATTGTTAGCTCGTATAACGCTCCATTTTTATTAACCCTTAACTATTAGCTGTTAAATTTACAAATAAAAAGGAAACAAAAGAAGAAAGAACTGTGTTTTGTATTTAATTTAAATCTTGCGTTAATTTGGGGACATCCGATATATCCATTAAAACATTTTAAAAAATAGTATAAATAGTTTGATCATGTTAGATTTTTCAAAAAGGATATGTTAGTAAACAATATAAATAATTTTTAAATAATGGTATTTTCTGCTTTCTCGATCCTTTAGTAGAATATTAAATTTAGAAAAACAAAAACCTATGGTGAGTAAGGCCCACATCTTAGCAAATATGAAATATTCAAGAATCAGTCTGATTAGCTGCTATGATTGCCCAAGGTGTGGTGTTAAAATAACTGTCAACAAGAATATATTTGATTTTCATATTATTCTAATTTCCTGTCATACACTTTCCAATTTATAGTCCTATTTTGAAGAATATGATTAAAATTTCTATTAGTTATTTAATTCTTGAACATATTCATTCAATTGATGAAAAATTTAATTATGTTGAAAAATTGCTTCTTTATTATTACAAACAACAAAACACAAGATAATACACATATCTTTAATTCTAATAATACAACTCAACAAATGACGAATGCATTCTATATATTTTTAAAAAATAAATTTATATTGGGAGAAACAGAAAGTTTCTATATATTATTTTCAAAATACTATTAAAACTTATTAAATTTAACAATTTCTAATGTTTCGTCTAATCCATCAATGGTGGGCTGACATTTCTTCACAAAAATTTTACATACTAAAAATGACTACACTTTTTTTTTTTTTCAATGTATTGGTAGTTTAATTAGGTATGGAATGGAAAATAAATTAATATAGTGCGAAAATACAGAGATTTTAGTTGTTATATTTAAAATACACTTGAAGAAAACAATATATATTTATATGTATATATAATAAATCAACAATATACTACATATATCTTCTTGAAAAAACACAGTAGGCACTGTCTAAGATATCATTCAGTGTCAGGCCGTTATCTAGATTATTCTTTTCTGCTTGCTGTGTTTCTTCTCAGTTGGTTGATATGTAATAAAATGATATGTTTTATTTTAAATTATGGATTACAGTCAAATAGAAATAGAATTATCCTTAGGGATCCCTTGAGCTAAGTATTTCTATCTTAATTAATTAATTCTAAAACAGTTATCATGCTAAAAGCTATTTTACGAAGCTTGAAGAAAACAATTAATTAAGAGATATTATAAGTTCTATTTAAAATATTTATCACACAACAATCAGATTAAGTACTAAATGTTTTTTTCTTATTTTACTGGTGTTTGAGTTCTAAATATATATAATATATATATAACAGCTGAACATTAATTATATTACAAATTGACAATTGTTTAATTTTATATTTTCAACTTAATGAATATAATAATTGTAACTGATGAAGAAACAGTACAAACATTATAATGGTTAGACATAATATATTTATAACCATGCAGAAGTTATATAAATATTATTTTTTTATCTCACTATTTATTAGGACCACAGCCTGATAAATGTTCAATAGGTATACATAAGTGTTATTGGTTTACCTATATACATTTTCCAAAACAGTTTTTCCAAAAAGTATCTTTTAAAATTTATGAAATCATCCAATAGCATCAACTAACAGGAATATAAATATTGTTTCATTATTTGCTAATCTAATTTTTGACTTTTTTGATTTTAAAACGAGACTCCTTTGAGGTAATAATTTTCATAGATGTAATAGTCACATTTTAAAGATATTTTGAAAATAAGTGTTTTTATTTTGTAGGACGGAGTTGATATGTTAGTTTTACCAATGTGTTTTTAAATATTAAGATTATGCCGATTAATTCCATTAAAATCTACATACTATTTTTAGATTATTCCATAATTATATTTGTTAAAGCATTATATGTTTGTTCCCTCAAAGGAAGTAATTTTCCAATGATATATACGCAATCTCAAATTATTGCCTTGCTAGTGATCATCGATGACAAAATAAGCAAATAATATTTATTTATCAGTGTGGCTGTGTGAAGTGAATATAGAAGTATCACACACTTTCCTAAATTTGGTAACAAATGTTCAAAAAGTAATCTCTTAAAAGCTATTCTAAAAGCACTTTACATAAAGCTGCATTAGCTGAGGAAACCTAGCACAAGGGATCAAAGTATTTAAAAATATTTAATATATCATAACATCACTTCATTTGATATGTATCGATTACATTGATATGTTTAATTTAAGATATGTTTGTAAACATTAGATATTTAACACATCCTATGGCTACCTTATGTAACATAACATAAAGAATAAGAAGATTTTTTTTTCTCGATTTTTTGGAAGAAAGATGGCAGGAAATATTTACAACTTTCAGAATAATTTTTATAAATAAATTCAAGAGAAATGTATCGTTGATTTGTTAAATTGATCAGAGATTCTGGAGGGTCTTTGATCTCAAAATACTGCTTAATCAAGAAAACCAGTGTTAACCAGTTTTTCCAGAAAGAATTTAACATCACCCAGCTCTGAATCTTTAATACCAAGGCTCTTCAACATTCCCAAGTCTCCATTCTCGACAGCCATAAATACCGAACGCAGGTGCTCCAAATCTGACCTCATAAGATGAAGTGCTGCTCCAAAATCCTCAATAGTTTGTGACTCTATAAAATGATAATTAATTGATTATTTATGAATAAATAAAACAAAATATGGACTTTGGAGTGGTCTTAGCTAAAATATTGGAAATATAAAAAGAGAAGTTTCAAGTTTAAATAATTTAAATTAAAATATAATTTAAAAAAAGTAATGTTGAAATAATACTAAATACTAAAAGGCTTAGAGAACCCGAAGGTTTGATGCCGACACCACCAATCGCCTACTACACACCTCCCTCCACTGTTCGCCATCCAAACCCAGTCCCTTCAGATCAGCTTTAATGCAATCTTCCCACCTTCGCTTCGGTCTACCCTTCGGACGCTTACCATTCGGCACAGCAAATATTAACCTTTTAGGAATTCTCTCGTTACTAAGCCCAACAACTTTACAAGCCCATTTGATTCGCCGTGATGAAATTACCTCAATTATATTACCCGGATACAGTTGTATAACCATCTGAACTCTCCGGTTAACTCATCCTTCTTCGGTCCAAATATTCTACGCAATACTTTATTTTCAAAAACCTTAAGACGCTGCTCATCCCTTAATATAAGTGGCCAAGTTTTGCATCCATAAAGAACTGTAGGCAAGATAATTGTTTTATGAATTCTAATTTTTAAGTTCCGGGACAAGAGGCGCGAACTAAGTAGTTTTGTCACAGAAAAATAACAAGCATTTCCCGCCTTCAGTCTAACCTTAATCTCTTCTTCAATTTCATTTTTTATAGTTATCGTAGAACCTAGATACCTAAATTTATCTACCTGTTCAAAAATATTACCATCTATATCGATATCACCAGTAGTATAGCCATTTTTGCAACTAACCATATATTTTGTTTTATCCACGTTTATTTTGAGTCCTAGTTCTTTACCGGCTTTTATTAACGTTGTCGTATTGTTAAAATAAACACAACAAAAATAAATATACAGTAAAAAAATATTGATGAATACTAACTATTTTTTTAATTTATCATATAATTTTTATCATTTGGGGTCAGTTTGTATCTATAACTAGTTGATACTTTAAAATAACTGTAATTTATACAAAGACTGTTATAAAAGCTGCAAAGGCATAGGATCAGAAACAAAAAGTTCACCAGTTCAAATAATGACTTGGCTTGTATCAAACTAAGTTAAACTTTGATTAACATTATAATGATAAGCCTTTATTGAATTGATGAAGCTGACTAAACAATTCTTGTTAAAAACTTTGTATATTCAGTTAGAAAGGCTTCCAAGAACTCAGTATACCTTGAACCACAAAAAAAAAAAAAAAAAAAATCACATATTATATTGAGGTATGGCTTCCTTGATTCGACAAAGGTTTAGTATTACAAATAAAATGTTTTCATCATTTCAACTTAGATTTAAAATCAATGCTGATGTATGAATGGTTAATAATTCAAGGAGTTTATTAATATTAGTAATAATTTATAATAATAATGCAATTTACAATAATAATTATACATTTATCATTCAAAAGGTGTATTAATGTTTAAAATCAAGTTTGACTTCTTTTATTAATAAACAACTATTATTGTTAAATTAATTTTAACAAGAAAGATGATCTGATCTATACTTTAATGCTTGAAATCAATTTTAATTAATGAAATATAACATACATTTAAATTATCCCTTTTCTCTTATAGCCTTGTAAAATTAAAAGTATAAAAATTAAAACATATTAAAATAAGTATTTGTTGTTTAGCAACAAAGAAAAAATCAAACTAATATTGTTATTTTCACTTCTTTAAAGTAGGGAAATTTATAGAAAACTGCACTGAACTTTATTTGACAATTTGTAAACTGAAAATACAAGGATCATTTTTATATAATTATATTGTACTTAGACATATTTTATTTTTTACATTTACTTCTCATAGTTGTACCATTATTGTATTATCAATTTTATATCATCTTTATTAAATTATCACAAATATGTGATTATTTTGCTTCTGGCAGTCAAAACGATAAAGTTTTAGTATTAATGCACCTATATAGAGGTTTACCATTTTAGGATTAAGGAAATATAAGTTAAAAAGGCTTATAATAATATATGTTTTTTTTAAAAGATTGAATATTAAAGATAAATTTCAGTTTATAACAAGGTGGAAGCATTTTTCTTTCTTCACAAATAGTTTTGCTCGGCAAATGAGCCTTAATAATAAACAGACTGCAAACACTAAGTAATTTAATTTTTTTGTTAGGATTCTTGAAGATAGGAGGATAATTAGCAATTTATATTAAGTTCAATTAATACTAGAAAATACTTTTAGTTATACCTGAAAGAGTAATTGCAACTTTTTCAACTCCTCCAAGAGGTGCTAGAGCATCACGAGCTTTACTTCCAAATAGTTTCTCCAAATAGTTAGGTCCATGGCTAGCGATCAGTGATTGAAGGAATGATGATGTTTCTTCCACCGGAGGTCGTTTAGCTGCATCACATGATACTTATTTCTGCTTTTAACTATCCTCAGGCAAATTATTAGAAGGACGTATATATTTACATAATACAACTCAGTACTTTACCTTTTGGCCTGAGGTAAATAGAATTTTGAAATGTTGGCTAATCAAAACAATACCTATATTACAGCACATAGATCAGGTTTCAAGATTTAAAATTCATAATAATAAAAAAAAATCATAGTTCAAAAATGGATCACATATATATTAAAACTTTAATAAATTTTAAACCTGTAACGTGAGAGTAGAAACTTCTTCATTTCAGCTGGAAAAAATTTATAAATATCCATGCCTAGAATATTCCTTAAATTCATTTGTTGAAGTCAATTTAAAATTTTAAGATATGGTATACTATATAGAATTATCTGATATTCAAAGCACCAATACATACTGAGGAAGTAGCTACATTTTTATAAAAGCCTGATGACAAACCGTTAATATGACATTTTATATCAGTTTTTTATAGAATGAAAAACATAACATTTATTCTGCTTTCTTTTCATTATCAGTTTACTGGTGTTATGAATATCTTTGAAAATGTTTTATAGTTTAACACAAACTGGATTCTTGAAGGCACACAAGTATAGTGTGATTTTTATTTATGTAAAAATGTCAACCACGATTATTTAGAGAAGTTTCCAGTATAAGTAATTATAAAAGAAAAAAGGCTCTCATTAAAGTTGTATACCAATTAATGAGATTTGTTTTACTAAGACAACAAAACTATTCCAAATGTATTTAGAGATTAAACAAAATATAGAAGTTCATATATTACACTCTACCTTGTAATGTATAATATTGGTTGTAAATAAATTAATATTATGACTAGCTGGAGAATTTGATTGAAAGATAGAAATCGTAAACTTACTTTTAATTTATACAATAAATATTCAATTTAGATGATTAATGTCCTTATAATGTATATCATTTATAACAGCCTGGCAACATTGCTGGAAATATAACTACTAGAGGGGGTTGGGGAAGGAGAGAGCATAGCTTGGTTATGAGCTGGTCATATTGTAATACAACACAGTTTTGGTAAGCTTGAATAGGCTAAATGATATGTTAAGGTAGACAAAGCCATTCAAGAAGTATCTTAGGCCACAGCTACGCAGGGAGTAACTAGCAAGAAGACTGGTGAAAAGGAGAGTTACCAATGAATACATATATATATATATATATATATATTACAAAATTTTACATAGTATTCAATAAATCACACAGAACTTTGCTTTTTCATTCATAGAACATATGCCCTCAAGAATCTTGTATCATTATATCTAATTTCCTAAAACTAATAAATAAGAAAGTACCCAAGTACTATACCTGCGGTACACAACCTAGAATCCTCATCGTAGCCATCTAAGCAGTCTGGAGCACCGTCGCACAAATATTGGATTGATATGCATGCTCCGTCTCCCGGGCACTTAAATGGTTCATAAGGATGACAGGCTTCACCTGAAAAAAAAAAAAGTAAGTTGTAATATAAATTTTATGTTGCCCTATCAAGGACTCTTCTTTAAGATTTGAGTCTATAAAGATAGAGTGAATACATTCAAATCATTTAAGTAGTCAAGATGAACAAGCCCAAGGATATCTTCCTGTTGTATCCACCAAGTGTATGTAGTGCAGTTGGATAGTAGTATTAGAGCAATGATTACTTGAATCAATTTAATTAAATTAAAATGGGTCTGAAAGATGTTTCCCATATGCTTTTCATTTTTACATTGAAATTTTAATTTAATACAATTTTATTTCTATAACAAACATTACTAAACGTCCATATAGAGCTCCCTATAGCAAAATGATGCAGTAGAAGCCCGAGTTCCCAAAATATCTTAACTTAAAGATTAAGGAAATGATTGAAATGGTTAAAAAATATTTATATAAGACAATCGAAGAATCATAAAAACAAAATGTTATATTTATGGCCTTCAAGTTGTACTTTTTAATTCATTTTATTATTGTTGTTTTTTGCCAGAGGCTGTGCAATGTTTATTGCTTTGATCGTCTTGATCAGAGACTAAGATTTGCCAGGAGAGTCAAGCTTAATTTCTTTCATTCTCAACAAAAGTCAGCATTTCATATCAATATTCCTGGTAATTAATTTCAAAATAAATATTATGAGATAATGACAATAATAATTAAGGTCACAATGACCAAAAACTAAAAAGAAATATCTTTACTTAAGTACAAAAGTAATTTTTATCGAAATCTGTTGCCCTCCAAATTTCACTGCCCACTTCTATTGTCTCTCTGATCACAGTAGAGGCCACTGGTCTTTAACACTGGATAAAAAACTAGAATTACTAACTCAAATTTCGATTTTTTATTTTTATATATTTTTAAAAATTGTTCTAATAAGTATATAAAAAAAAATTGATAGGAACACAGGAAGTAATTTGATTCAGGAATAATACCAGCTACAAAGTGCAAGGTTAAAATGCCATGGTTGAAAGAAGCAGATGCTGAGAAGAACAACTAGGCACATAGCCAACAAGAGTTGTTATGCTGATTTAATGAAAATAAGTAAATGATTAAGTACACATCGTTACAGTGTTGTCAAGACTAAAATAATAATTAAAAATTTATTTTGTTTTTGATACTACAAAAAAATATTACAATTAACTATTAGATTATAATTGGAAACAATCCAAACAGAAAGCTTTGAGTCTCAAATTAACTAATAAACCGTCAACGTTTCGCCAATTCAGACATCATCACAAAAAAATTTGTTTGGATATTATAAGTGATGTACTATCTGGATATATGTGGTTGGGGTTTTTATCAGTCCTAATAATTGCCTGGTTGGCGAAATGTTGATGGCTTAGTTTGTTTTATCTGAATTTTAGGGAGTGAAGACTTTCTCTTCGGATTTTCGACGTTTCGACCCAAGAATGTGGGTCATCATTAAGGCAATAGTTACTGTCTTGTCTAGCAGTCTAGCAACAAGTAAGTACTCGATTTCTATATTGGATACTGGTCACGGTGTTCCATCCGAAATTAAAAGCATGTAAAAACTAGTCTGTATCTTTGATGCAATACTTAAAAACCAACACATGAAGGAACGTTTAAATGCTACACTTGGACCAATATGCGGTTCCTAATGAAAAGAATTTGACAAAGATGATTCAGATAATAATAACTTTTTTGATATAATTACACTTTATTCGACATTTCATTCAATGTACTAGTAGGAAGGTGATGGATTGTTCCATTATAATTTGCGCGGTGGTTCCATGACGGCTAGATTCCATTTAATTCAGCTGAGGTAGACCGTTATGAAAGGAGCCATTGTTGGCTAATATATCTTAACACAATGGAGCCCCGCTCTGCTACCTCCTTTCATGCCCGGTTCCATCAACCCCCTTGAGGTTAACCCAGTCCTGTCAGCATTGTCGTGACCTCCTGCTTCGGGTTTTCCAATTTGGGGTAAGATTGATTAGCATTTATATAGGTTCCATATATGTCTCACCTAATCTGTCGATTAAATTCGCTTTCGATGAGCAAAGAATTAATGAAGGTTCAAATTATTGCAGATTGTGCACAATCCAATTCCTTTTAACATCTTAAATTAATAGGTCTTGCTTGATACTAATGCTTGACCACTTGAGATGCGTTAAAGTTCTCAAACATATGGGAAAAACCCAAGGCTGTACGTAGCTTTCTTGTTGGGTGGGAGTAAGACTGAATAAAGGAAAATAACAGATAAATAAATTATTTCAAAACGAATACTATAATACTAAGTAGTTTGTTGTTACAATTTACAAATATTTTTCGGGGGCGGGGTGGAAGAACGGGCTAACGTGTGTGATCAGCACCGCGTTGCCTAACAACCTCATAAGCGAAGTTCGAAACAATACAATTACGAGTTCGCGTCTCAGTGGCTGGGGGTCTTTTAGATCCCCCGCCCTCACCCCCTGGCCCGGAAAAAACCCCGTACAGCCTAACAGACCGAGGTAGGGGAGTAAAACAAAAAACAATTTATAAATACTTTTATTTGAAACACAATATTTACGTTGAACAATTTAAAAAGTATATATTTCTTAAATTTTCAACAAACCTATTTACAATATCTTTTTTCAAATTATTTTGGGGGGTGGGGCAACGGGCTCTCTTGCGTACACCCATGGGAAAAACCTCTTCTAAGTACCAAGTACTGAGTGATCTTGGCTGAATACAGAAAATTTAGTCGCTATATCAGTTGATGATTGACGATTAGCTGAAGAGATTGGGGACATTATTGTGACTAAACTTGAGTAAAATACTCGGCATTCAAAGAACAATTAGAGAATATTCGGTACTCAAAGAAGTTTATTCTCGTTCTGTTCTCAAATTATTTTCATTTCAAATATAGAAAAACAAGAAATACGTAAAAGAAAAAAAAATCAACAAAATATAATTAAATCTGATAAGGAGGATAGCAATAAGTAGATTAAAATCTATCGATCATATTATCAGGAATAGAAACATTTGATAACCTTATAATTTTTTAAAACTTAATTAACCATTTTCAACAAAAGTTGTGGTGTGGGTAGCAATACGTTCGTGAAAGAAAAAACACAAAATTTTGGCATACAATTATACTTTGGTGTAAATATACAAAATGAAATTTGCCATTTTTCAAAAATACTAAATAGAAATAGCTAAGTACTATGTTTTGATGTTTTTTCTTAAAATATCTTTTTTGATTGGCTATACATTATAGAGATAATATGTTTGTTATAAAAAGGAGTTTTAGCTTGATTAAATAAATCGATTGATTGAACACTCGCTGGAGTTTGAAAAACAAAACAATACAAATAAGTCAACTTTTCCAATTCTCTAAGTTTATGCTAATAATTAAAATTAATTATGAATTATTTTATCGCAAATTAAAAATATTCTAATAAAAAAATGAATATTTCGGAAAGAACAATATTAAGATACTAATACGAAAAATATTTTATTTTAAAAAATTTAGATTATCAGGATTTTCCAAAAGTAATTGGGTAGTTTGAAGGAAAAAAAAAAACAGAAAAAAAACAAGTAAGTTTGAAATGAGGTAGAATTCAAGTGATAATGAACGTATATAGGACTGAGATAGCATTTTTATTATTTTAGATAAAAAAAGACTAATATTTAGCTAAAAACTTGAAATAATAATGTTCCTGGACTTCCTAACACAATACTGCTCAAATTCTTACAGCTCCTAGCTTATTTTATTTATTTATAAAAGCTAATAGAATATTTTTAAACCAAATATTTTTACTCAGAGAGAACGCGGTGAAAAAATAAAATAGAAATACAGGAAAATACATGTAATAACAATGAGAAAAATTACGAAGAAACCACATATAAAACCACACGAGATGAATTCTATTTCGTGCGATGGTTCGATAGTAAAGGCTGCAAACGATGCTATATTGTCAATTCATTACTTTTTCAGGACTAATTTCTCCGAAGCCATTTTGAAGAGGAGAACTTGCCAAGGGAGCCGTACATATTTCAAGAAGCGTGTGTATCAAGTATGCATCGTATTCATCTTAATTTAAGATAATTCTCGTATCCTTAGTTCTGCACTCCAAAAAAATTACTGACAAAAAGTTTCATTTAATTTTTTTCTTCTTAAAAACATAAAGAGGTAGGTAATTACTTATTAAAAGAGGTTTTATTATTGCTATTTTTAAATTAAGAATATTTCTGGGTCGATTTGATCCTCGGGTGGAGGAGGGTGAATACATAGACTACAATTTAATAACCTAAATTACAGGAAGTCACATATACGTCTATCTACCAGTTAATAAGTACTTCGTATGTTTTCACATTATATACTGTCAGGTTTTTAAACCTAAGTGCGGCTAAAAAAAGTTTAAAGGTTTTTATTACCATTTGAAATTTCGGCCCGAGCATGTACATCATCTTTAGGGTATGCATTGCGTAATACTAAATAACATTTCCAGGTTTTGCTTTCTTTCTAAAATAATTAAAATTTCTTCCCATAAATATATGAAAAAATGCTATCTTGTGTGGAAAATGCTCACGAACTACCCTCGCTATGAAAATTTATCTCAATAATATTTCGTGAGCTTCTTACCTACACTCTTAGAAGTACTTGTCAACAACACTACACACCTATTTTCTTGTGAACTAAAAAAAAATTGCTAGCAATTTCCTAGGAAATAATACTGATCTATTTGCCATATTTTTTTTCACATTCATAATGGACTTATTTTTTTTTTTTTTTTATAGTTTTCTTTAAACGAAAAATAATTATTCATAACAAAAACATAAAACATTAAGAATTTTTTTAACGAGACCTTTTTGATTTAAATATTATCTCCTCACAATACATCCCTTAAGTAGGGAGGGAAAGGTTAAAAAAAATTACAATTATAAAACGAAAATGTAAATAAAACGAGACTTTTAGAACTACAAAGGTGTAATAATGAAAAGAGTTTCAAGTTTGATTTTATTTTCTTGTACAGTACCTACTTACTGGAATAATTTCAATCTTCAAAACCTTGTTCTTTTTCCTTCAATTACAATACAAGGAGACAAGATGATATTGGACCATATTTTATAAAAAAAATATCTATTGTGGAAATAAAACCTTCAAATATTAAGTAAGTAATATCCACATGAGGTTATTTTTTTTCTGATATAATAACATTTACAAAAATCACCTTAAATTTTTGAAAACTCAGGATTTTTTTAACTTATATTTTTAATGAATGTATTTTTAAAAAAATGTATTTTCACAATTGTAATTTTCATCTATTTCCTAAAACAGATGTTGGATCACAAGTAAAAGAAGGAGTTGAAGCTTTGTAATAGTTTCTCGGTTGTCATTCCTGCTGAAAATATAGATACTCTGGAGTGACAGAATAATTTTATGATCAATTAATCAGATAATTTTTCACACAAATAGAGGGGGATCTTAACTCTTCTAAAACAAACCTCAAATGAATTGATATGTAATTAAAGCTTAATACACAAGGAAGTTTTTATGAAAGTGGGGTGTCTATAGTATAGTTGTAGTATGATTAAAAAAAATTTACTAATAATCCATGATTTAATTTAATAATACAACTTAGAGTAGTTTGGTCGCTCAAAAGTTACCTCTAAATGCTTTTGACAAAGATAAACTTTACTTGTATTTGAAGGAAATTTTCTCTAGTTTACTATGAAGTAATTTTTAATTATCTGAATTAAATAATTTTGTTTTCAAGTAAATTTATTATTAGCCATATTTACACCAATTTACAAAAAATTTGTTGTCACTTAATGACTACTCATCAAAATGAAAATTGGTGTAAATATGGCTAATAATAAATTTACTTGAAAATAAATAGTATGCACCGAAGAAAAATTGAGTAATATTGTGAATAAATAATTTTGGTGTTATCGCTTCCTATAAAAGAGAAAACGTGACCACCTTAAGAAAAGACCAAATTAGACTTAACTCTTTTTCTGTTAGAATATTATATATATATATATATATAAACATAATTAACGGTGTTGATAACCAATAGGTTTTACGCCTTAACTTCATAGCACCCAATCAAGCATAGTTTGGGTAATTTCAAAAGGATTAAAATTAAAAACTAAACTAATTTCAAACACATAATACTACATAATACATAATACCTAACACAAAAACATAGAATACTGTTATTATATTTAAAAACTAATTTACATTAAGTTCAGAGGTGAAACAGACACCCTAAAATGGACGATTGTTAATTAAGCCGGAAAACCTGTTGAAATATTAAGAGCCAAGCCGCGCCATTACCAAAGATAAATGTGGACTGAGAGAATTGTCTTCCTTCTCTGAGAAGACTCCCCACCGCTTTACTAAGAATTTATGTTTTACATTATTGTTTACTTTTCATTACTACACCCATTTTTCGTTCTAATTTAAATTTCCTATTATATTAGTCTTTGCTGACTGAACTTAAGCAAAAATAATTTGAGATGAATTGAAATGACTAGTGGCGTACCTAGACCGTTTTCTGGCTCCAGGACGAGTTTGTTTTTGAGACCCCCTTAAAAACAACTCCTAAATAGATTTTTTTTTATTATTATTTCCTAATGATATTTACAACTGTATTATATAAATACATGTAGTAAATTTGAACACATGGATATAATGACATGAAAACACTTGCTGAGTAACTACCCAATGGTAGCACTCTAATGATATGGATACATTAGAAGATCACGGGGCCATCTTCTTTTCAGACGCCTCGGAGGGTTATCAGGAATTGAAGAGGAAGCAAGGTGAGAAACGAGAGGGTTGGGATGATTCTGAAGTTTATTATGGAAGGATAGGTATCTGGATTGGGTCAGATCTGAAACAAAAGAAACATTAAGTTCATTATGGATGGTTTTATCTGTAACAAAGTAGGGAACATTGAGGATTTTACAAAGGATTTTGGATTGTAAGGATTGGACACGAGAGGAATTCGATGGTTTAGTCGTGCCACATAGCTCAACTCCGTAAGACCAAATAGGCCTTATTATAGTCATGTATATGAGTCTTTTGTAAATAATTGGAAGTTTAGATCGTTTGTCTAGTAAATGGTGAAGTAATCGGAATCGTCGAGCGGTTTCTTGTCGTTTCAATCTAGTATAAATAGATTTAAAAAATAAATAAATAAATAAAAAACAGTAACTTTATCGTCTGATTAAAAATGTTATCATCCAATAAAAATTAAAAAAAAGTTCTCTTGTAGTGAGGATTCTGCTGTATGGCTGTGAGAGTTGGGTAACGTTAGATAGACATATGAGCTGTCTGCGACGGAAATGAAATATCTCTTCCGACTGACCGGCAAGACACGAAAAGGGAGCAGTTGGCTATACCCTCATTAAAAACCACATTCCATAAAAGACTAATGCGCTTCAGATATCTAAAAACAGGAAGCACGAGCATCCAAAAAAAAAAAAAAAAAAAAGGTAGATAGACGGATTGATAAAAGACCCTGAGGCAGACCCAGAATATCATAAAATAAATTTATCACTAGGCTGACCATTGTGAAAGGACTAAAAATCATGGAAGAGCTGAAGATGGCTCAAAACTGAGGGGATAGAGGCTCAACGTCGCGGTGGATAGAGGCTCCTCTATGATTAAAGGAAGAAAAATATGTAGAATACATTTCAATTCTATGTTATGCGCCATGTTAATTATTCAATTATTAAAACTTTACCTAAATTTTAGTTTTTATTATATTAAATTAAATCTGGTGAGGGAGATCATAACTTGTGGGCTGTCCACACGCATCGTTGCTGCAATATCAGGCGGTTGTAAATGTGCCCTCACCGCTAACGAATTCACCGCTGTAACAGCCTTACTTACAGTTCGATGACAGTTTCCGTAGGTGGTCGCCATTACTAGATATGTTAGTGCTCCGATTCGGAACGGGTAACAGTCCGGGCTAAACGATGATAAAGAGGGTGTGAGGTTAACGAGCTACCCCATCCGCCCACTACTCCCCAACCCCCCGGGGGCCGGATCTAATCCACCCCCAACAGGCCGTCCGGAAATCCCCCATAGGCCTTGCCCTTTTTTTTTTCATTTTGATTAAGTGCCAAAATCCCTCAGGAGCAATACATTCCTAAAAAAAACAACAACCTTTTTTTGGGTATATCAAATTTGCCTTCATATACGTCTGTATAGGATTATTTTTTTTTTTTCAGTCGATACTAAATAAGATTTGAGAAGAGGGTCAAACCCACGGTACGCTGTCAAGAACAACAAATCTGATTTGTATTCAAATTTTTGTTTTCTAAATTACCGAGGTATAACAAAAAAAACCACGATCCAATATAATTGCATAATATCCAAAAAATATTTGACAATATAAACATATTAATCAATACGATCATTTAATAAAAAATATAGACAAAACTTGCTGGGATATTGATGAAAGATAATTTAAAAACCTTATACAAAGCTTTCAATATCTTAAATAACAAATAAGTAATTAACCACCAAATGAGGACAGAAAAAATTAAAACCAAATAAGTACAGATAAGACTTAGCCTAAAAGTGTGGTGCGGTGTACACATCACGCAACTTTCACTTACCACCCTAATTGGAGTAGAAATAGGTATTTTTATACGAGTCCCTCATTTCCAAAGTGAACTTCAATCGATTTTATTTAAGATATAAGATAAGTTTCGATTCTCAAGTCAAAACCGCCAATTAAATCGAAGGATCAAATTTTTTTTTCAAAAATTAATCTTAATATATATATAAAAAATTTGTTTTGAATTTAAGTATATTTCCAAAACTGGTCTATTTATGTCAAGGAATAATGTAGAAAAAGTTGCATTTCGGAAGTTTTTAAAAAAAAATAATCCATCAAAACTTTTTTTTTTCAGTATTATTCATATGTAAATTAAAAATGAATTTATTTTCTTATACCATTACTGTAAATAAAAATTTATTTTTCATAGAAAAAGTTTTAGTTTACGTGATAATATTGTATAAAATCAACATTAAATTACTAATGTACTAATTTGGATTATTAAACAAATAACTTTATTTATTTCAGGAAAGCACTAAACTTGCACTGACAACAGAGGATAACAGGACTATTATTTTAGATTAAAAAGATAAGATCGTTGAAGAAAGTTATTTGCTGGAGTGGGTCTTCACGTGATTACTGCAGCTAGTTTATTGGTCGGGAGAGACTTTAAGCAGGTAATGGATAGTTTTAACTCGATCGTCCCTTTAGTTTGCAATAGTCATCTTAATTTAGTTCCTTTCAATAAGAAAAGTTTCTTGAAAAGAAAAATGACTTCAACCAGTTTTGGTGAATAGCATAAGTTAATGAATTGTTTCATGGGGAGTAATTTTTAATTATTAATTGGGGTTGACACCATTATCTACCCCAAAAAAAGAAGAAGAATGATCATGATCATTAATCCTATAATACGAGGACGGGAATGTGGATATTAAATAACGAGACAGACGGTCTAAAACATTTTGTTATGACTCCACACATATTTATTTATTATCGTCTTCTATATACACCCCTTCACTATCCCTACAACGCTCTATTTGAATCTTCCATTGTCTGAAACAGTGGAACTCGTCTGTCTGCTCCTTGAGGATGCGTGCCGGTTTCTATTTCGGCAAGAACATGAACGTTTGATTAATAGTTTGAGCTTCAACAATCTCATGCATAGCGAAAACAACAACAAAAAACAATCTTCATTACTTTGAATTTTGATTAGCTCATTCAAACTTTTGTGGCTCTCTGTGAAGTTTTGCTTTTCCAATGCATGGAGTGGCACTTCGTTCAGGATCATAAGTAAAAGATCGCGATTCGTAAATCAGCATTAAAAGGGACAAGATTTGAGTCCGTTGAAGCTGTGAAAGAGAAGATCACACGAGTCCTGAAGGAGCTGACAGAAGACTTCCAGCACTGTTTCAGACAATGGAAGATTCACTTAGAGCGTTATGAGGATAGAGAAGGGTTCTATATTGAAGGTGATAATAAGTAAATATGTATGAAATAAAAGAAAATGTTTTTCAGCACCAATCTCGTTATTTAATAGCCATACCTAATAATAGTACATACTTTTTGTAACCCTGAAGAAATCCTTGACGGATATCTTAACTATCTTCTTTTTGATTATAATCAATAATAATTGTTATTAGTGCATTAAACAATACTTAATAATCCCTTTAGAGCATTCTCTAAGCTTGTTTAATCTCGTTCAACTTCTTCGCCTCAGTTTAGTTATTTGTTTCAAAGAAGAAACAGTATCCTATGTAATTCTCGTAAGTTATTACCGGAAAAAAATTTTCACCGCCGCTGAAGCAACTCGTGAAATCATTAAATATAAAGGGGAATGTGTCGTTGACCAGCGCACTGCGCGGCGTTGGTTTGAAAAATTTAGCAGTAGAGATACGAAGTTGGAAAGGAAGAAGGACTGCGGGCGACCATTGATGAGGTCCTGCAGGAAGCTACTGAGTCAAATCCGTTCACAAGTACTCGCGAACTTGCCTGGGAGTGTGGGGTGTCGAAAGATACTGTTAGTCTCCATCTACTCTCCATCGGGAAGAGGAAAAATAACAATAGACTGGTCCCTCACGAACTCACTCCTCAGCTATCATCTGAGAGGTTAAAAATTTGTGAATTTAAAAAAAATAATCCTGATATGAGATTTTACTAGAAGATTGTCACTTGTGATGAAAAGTGGGTTTACTGGCGAAATATGAATACACCTGAGTAATGTTTAGATCGCGGTCAAACTGCTTTTCTGGCCGCTGGAAGGGAGCAAATCATGATTTGCGTTTTTTTGAATTTTGAAGGTGTTATTCATCACGAATTTGTTCCTGATGGATGCTCTATGAATTCTGAACTCTACTGCGAAGTATTGGAAAGATTGTATGCGAAGTTGTCAGAGCATTTTTATCCTGATTTGATCAACTGAAAAGGAATTTTATTCTCATAAGATAAGGCTCGTCCTCACAAAAATTTAAAGAACTTCTACCTCATCCGCCATATAGAGCAATCGACTACCAGATGGCTGATGACGGTAGATAACAATGGACTATACTTTGAGAATTAATTGTATTTTATATTAAAGAAATAATAGTACAAATATTTGGCTGAAAAATGGTCATTTTTTTTTTTTATATACCCTATTACATAGCAAATTTTAATATATTGTTTTTCCTATAAAACAATGTATTAATAATTATTAGTCTTTTATTTTGACCCAGCTTATTTGATCTTGTTGTAGTAATTCTGAACAAAAAACTTAAAATTTAACAATCAACAATTAATTTATACAAGGGATACGTTTAATGACTGAATTTCGGGAATATGGGCTGATGTGGCAATCAATGAAGCGGACAACCTCACCCATTATTAAACGCCCTGGTGAAATGATCTAATTTTGATGTCGGAAAGTTTGAAGCCCCAACATATGGGTAAACAAATTGATGAACAGGGAAAATCTAGTATTTTATATAAGAATTTAAAAATCTCTTGGAAAAAACAAATATATATATACATACATACACATATGTGTATATATATATATATACACACATATATATACAATTTTGGTTACCCCAATAAGAAATAAGCAAATTATTTTTCTTGTTCGGTGTGTTCGTTCGCCGGTCAGAATTGAACGAACAAAATATCCCTTTAAACAATAAAAACAAGCTCTGTTATTTTTCCTCCTAAAAAAGCAATTACTTTTATAAAGCACTTTATCAATTCTATAACAAATATTCCCAATTTTAGAAAAATGTTTTTTAATTTTTATTATGATTTTTACAACTGTATTTGAAAAGTAAATTTAAATTGAATTTGGGAGGCATAACTATTACTTAATTCAATAAAAACCTGTTTTTGGCTTTATCTTATTTTTTTTTCTAAGTAATTATTTTTTGAGAATGATAAATTTATAACTTATGTCCATAATTTTTAGAAACTAATTTAGGAAATCATTTTTAGGATGTATTGAGGAAGTAGGTGAAGATTGATAAAATTCATATTGAACCATTTTTTGACTGATAACCTAACCTTTCTTCTCCTACTTTGAGTTTTATTGGACGAACCATTTTTGTGATACAGCCGTATCATAATACGTATACGCATCCGAAAATAGGTACTCTTATGTAGATTCTATCGGACGTACGCATGTAACAACTCTCAAAATCTGAAAAAATTACGAAAATCTGATTAACCGTTGCAGGTTTCATGGCCCTTCACATGAATTTGACTACAGCCATACACGCAACCAAATTTGTTCCTTAATTACACAATAGACTTAATCCATTACAAATCATAGTCAATCAATTAGTTATCTAAATGGATTAACAGGACGGAATTGGCTACTTATCAAGAGTCATGGGACAATAACAGAGTTCGACATAATACTCCTTTCTTACTGAACTCATATCGAATATTAATGGATAAGAATATTAATTGTTATTAACTTGCTTTACAGCCCTCTTTCGACTTTCTTCATCCCCTCTACTGTTCCTTGGTATATTTATTCGGTTGTTCCTTAGAACAAATTATTCTTGCTGTTAAATTTATGTAGTCACACTCTTGTCAGGAGACCTGGATTCATAATCTTGTCATACTCTTGTATGTACTTTAAGAAAATATTTCCCCACCGTTCGAAGTTGCTTGAATGCGAAGTGAGTTCTCCCGGACTACTGGGTCTCTCAATTCCTTACTGGGCATGGGGGTTTTCGCGGTAACATAGTTTTGGAAAAGACATAGATCCTCTATGCCCCACTTGCGGAGTACCGGAGACGGCTGAGCACGTCATCGTCAACAGCACCGCCTTTGATGGACTAAGGGTCGAAATGATTAGAAAAATAGGAGTCTATGGCCTCACGGAGGATGAATTTCCCCAGTTAATAGTGGAGCAGAACTACCTGTATTACAAAGATTTTGTGTACTGCTGGAAAGCTGCTCTGGGGCCCTCACACTTTTGTCTGGGAAGAAGAGGACCTGCAAATGGAAGGCCGCCGGACTAATATGGGGAAAAGAAAATAATGAAAAAAGAAGAGTTTTAGCAAAAAACAAAACAAAATTGATAATGAATTAGTCGTTTAATAGCAGGAATGGCGTGCACGTGTGTGATATGCCATTCTTGCAAAATCCCGTGTGGCCGAAAGACAAGGAAGGGACGAATAAATAAATAAATAATAACACTCTTGTAGTATAGGAGAAGCAGAACTTTTATAATCGTCGACGTATTTATAGTATAATTCAGTTATCAAGTTGTCATTTGTAACAGATGTTATAAATAAAAGTGCTACTTCTAAGTCGCTAACGTCTGCGGTTTATTATCTATTGATGTCCAAAACGAAAAACGCCAATGAAAATTTTCGCCAAACTTTTTTTTTTACCCTCCGAACGAAGACTATGCAAAATGACTGTCATATCTTTATCATATAAAACAATAAGTATGAAAGCAACTGAACATGCTCTTTTTGTTGTACAAGAAATATATTGCCATCCCTGGAATTATACAAAATCCGTGGAGCATCCATCGTGGAGGTGAGAAATCCAGGATTAGGGACCTGTTGCTGAGGCACTATAAGCCCAAGTCCTCCACTACGGCCACTTACAGCCCCGCCACTCCCATCTTCTAATAATTAATAAGTTCACGTCTCTCAGGAATAATCTCTCAATCTCATCTACTTAGTCTGTCAATTTTTGTTCTTCCTATTTTCCAGGGTCGAAAAGCTTTTTACGGATTATAACCTCTCAGCAAATTACGTATTAATAATTGAATAACCATATTCCACAATAAAATTATTATTACGGCTTATTGTATTTTCTTAGAAAAAAAATTAAAAAATATAAGTTTTTATATTAAATTGGTTTAATTAAACCAGTTCAATTGAAAAAAAAATATTAAAAAAAAAAAAAAAATAAGACTAGCGACAACTCACATTATACGTTATAGTTGTCTTTTTCCCAAATGCATTCGATCTATGACCGACATCTGGGAAACATATTTATTCGTAATTATAATATAATATTGTCAAGATAGTCTATTCAGCACTATCTGACACTATGATGATGCTTCATACTTTCTTTAACGTGAGTGTTAAAGTAAAAATTTATTTAATAAATGATTAACTTGTGTCACTGGGAAATATACCTACAATTTAATAAGTTAAATAATAAGACTTCAACTTATAATATACTAATAAAATACCAATAAAGAACATACAAATAATATACTGCTATGTTCCTGGCCTCGCGTTTCTACGGCGAGTAAGGGGTTCCAGGAACCGCATTTATTTGTATTTATATGTATTTATATCGGTCCCAGAAGGGAACCGATCAACTTAAAATATATTAATGATGTATTTAAATGTTAGATACCACAGACCCCCTACTGTAGTACCCTAGATTGAACCATATACTCTTTATTGGATTTCCTTTCTAAAGGTATCATGTTTATAAATTTACTATTTGTTTCTATTACTAATTGGTGGCATGCAAGGTAGATGGTAAAAGTACTACGTTGGTTTACTAACTATTATATTTACAAGCTTAAATAAAACCAAAATCATCTATATACAAAATAATAACTAAACCTATATACATAATATTAGTTGCGAATCATACGAGAGGAGAATGCTTTGTATTTGATTAAAGTTACGTGTTAGATTGATTATATTAATTAATGATGTATGGTTGCCAACACAAACTTACATTAGTATAACTAAATGCTTGTTACCACTTAGCTGGTTCTTCATAGTGTTTCTAGCCGTCATATCTGGATTCCCTGTCTCTGCTCTCCTTCAGCGTCTAGTCCGTCCATCTCCTCTCTCCGGCTGTCTTCATCTTCCTCCCTCGACTCCCCCGCTTGTAGTCTCAAGAGCAAGTGTTCTCAGCTCCGTCTCCCCAGCCGAAGTCCTCTCTCCTCCGAGTTCCAAAAAGAAGTGTCCTCCTCTCCCTTCCAAAAAGAAGTGTCCAGTCCAAATTCTCTATCTCCCACCTTTTTTCATCCCCCTCTCTTTTGGCAGCCTTTTTCCTGATTGGCTGAATATCCTCAGCCTAAGGGATGACCACGCCCTCTCCCCCAGGCCACGGTAAAGCAGCAGGTACAGATTTCCATATTTCTGGTGGAAGGTGTGAAAAGGTCTTTCGGGATCCTGTTTAAACACTTAGTTGTCGGTCTTTGTCGGTGGTCCTTAAGGGTTTTTATTACCACTTACAAAAGGTTGTCCTAATGGGTTACCCTCAGTCAGGTACCCAACCGCCAGATGTTGGGTTTATACCTAAATATGTTTATATTTAGGTAATACCTAAATTACCTTAATGTTTATTTGTTTATACCTTTAAACTAATTATTCCACCGGCGGTCTTTACAATACATAGCAATACTAATGTTGGACTAGTCCAAGACCTAATTGCTAAATGCAGAAGGAGGTTTATAGTTCTCAGTCCATTACTGTGAGTATAGAAGCTGTATCTGGATAGTTATTTAATTAGTAAAAATATCAAAAGGTTTCTTTCTATATTACCCGAAGAAGACAATCCTCAAACCCATCCGAACCTACGAACTAGAAGTATGGGGGATAGAAAAAATTTCTAAACATCAAAAGCATTAAATCTTCCAGCCTAAAGTCCTCCGAACAATAGTCGAGGTTCCCTTCTATGTAACCAATAAAACTTTCGGAAAACGTTACGGTTTATCTTGAAGTCGGTGCATTTTAAGGATTTAAAAAAATAGAGACCAGTATAGTTCCAAAGGAGAAGTAGTTATATGCTGCGGTCCACAGTCCCTATGAGATTCTGTGATACTGGACAAGTTATAATTATATTAATGATTACCTATGTGAAAGATAGATTTCATAATTCAGACAGTACTCCTTAGTCATTCAATATCACAAGTTCATCATGAATCAAGGAAGAGAAGAGACTAGAAATACTGCTTATTTCTACCGAATCTGTGAATTCTCAATCCGATTAAAAGGAAATACAGTTTTTCTTTATTTGTGGTTTGAGATCTGACGTAATTATTTCTGCAAGACAATCGTTATATTTAATTCAATGGTAGATTCCTTTCATCAAGTTTCGTGTCATTATGGCCTTGCTTATTGTACAAAATAAGCATTGTTTGTGAAGCGCATGCTCAGATGAAATTCTATTAATCTTGTTATATGGAAAAAATTATCTAAAGTAATATTCCGTAATAAGTAATATAAACTTTTTTAATTCCGATTATTCAGGATGGTGTAGCCCGCTAATTAATTCTTGGAACGGCTGGTATTTCCATAATAGCCTCTTCGACAAGGATCTCAACGAGGTGATAATTTTTATTCCTTTTTACTTTAATCTTCTTTCTTGTACCCACCTCATTATCTCCAATTTCACGTTCTGATGAACCTACCCAAGTCCAACCGTACCTATTTCTGCTTCATGAGTAAATTACTTTAAAAATAAGTTCACCATTCCGGAAGGTTTATTTTTCCTCCGCCTGCTTATTGAATTGAAGCTTTTCTCAGTTATTTAAAAAAAAAAATTAAAATTATTGTATAAATTAGTAATTAGCTTTTAATCAGCCAATACTATTTAAAAAATTCTCGATATTTTTAAAAGTAGGAGTTGAAGATAGATTAAATCCTTGTCAGGGAAGCTTGGGCAGGAAGGCTCAAGGAAAAGAAATGCTGCCCCGTCTACTTTACTTCAGACTACAACCTTCTCAAATATACCAGTTTTTTTTGTATTAATTAATTGATTTGTTTTACATTATTTTAATAACTTGGACCATTTCACATTACTTAATAATTCACGTTAATAACCTTCACCATCGCACGTTGATTGTTATTTCAATAATATAAGGTTATTTTTATGTGCATGCAAATTTAATGTTTGCTTTATTATATACAGAGTGTCTCAGTTCTTAATCGCCAAACTTTAGGGGATGAATCTAAATATAAAATTTTAAACAAAAAAGGTTATTTAATGCATGGATCGATTCCGATTGGAAAAGAAGTTAAGACCAACTTTGTATCTTCCTTATGGTGGTTAGGTTCTTTAAAAATTTTCATTCGTCGTTTTAGACCTCCTGAAAATCCCTTTTATCAGGAGTGTCGATGAGTTCTAATGATCTGGTACAGAAAGATGGCTAGGAAGTACTGACGGCGATAGGATGGATAGGATATGATGGCGTACTTTGAAATTTATTTATCTTGAACAGTTTTTTAGCAATTTTTTTTTATTCAGTAAAAATCGTTACCACACAACATTTGTCTTAAATTCTTTTTCGTTCGGAATCAGCCCGGGGTTAGTTTTTCACTTTTGAAGATCTACGAGTTTTGTCACGGGTCGGATTTAAGCTAACATGATTTTTTAGAAATTATTTAATCCAATGCAGGTTTATCGGTTTGTCGAGTGATAGCTACATATTTTTTGCATAGTGCAACTTTCTAGTGCTAATTTAGTGAAGATTCTAGTGAAGATTTAGAACGGACAATAGCTGCTTCCTCCTCCTTTGATATGAAAATAGTTTTGGGTGATTTTAATGCTCAGGTTGGTAAAGAACCAGTGTTCGCCCCTACTATTGGCAAACATAGCTTGCATGTGAAGACAAATAACAATGGAGAACGAATGGTTAATTGAAAAACAAAAGCAAACATGGATTTCACCAAATTGCAAATCGGTCACGTTCTGGTCTCTAGTAGACATTTTAATATAGTTAATGATGTGAAATCATGTAGGAGACCAGACATATCTTCTGGTAGTTGCAAAGATCAAACATGCATATAAGATAAGGATGTTTGAAAGGAGTAAACCTCAGATCACCTGGGAAAGAGAAAAGTTAAAAGAAGAGGAAATAAGGTATGCTTTCTTGCTTCAGTTTTAAGTTTCTCGGCTCCATCGTTAATGATCAGGTGGACGAAGAAGAAGAAATTAAAAATCTTGTAATGGAGGCTAATAAAGTATATTTCGCCCTAAGAAGTTTCCTCCGAAGTAAGTTACTAAGTCGGGGCGCGAAAATGATTATATACTAAACAATAATCCAACCTATGCCAGTCCAACCTGGACCCTACGCAAACGCCTGGCTGGAAAGATTGACAGTTTTGAAAGAACTGTAGAGAGAATAGCACATGGCGTTTAAGAAAGAACAAAGAGATCTACGACTTATTCGACGATCTCCGAGTTTCTCATTTCGTGCGAATTCAGCGCTTAAAATGGCTGGAACACATTATCAGAATGAATGAAGGTAAAGCCTTGAGGAAATTTTATTATGGAACCTCGGATAGAGTCAGACCACTTGGAAGACCGAAGGGAAGGTGAAAGGACTCCATGGCTGAGGACTTGATGATGGTGGGAGTATCCAGCATACATACTGCTGACCGAAATGATTGAGAAAGGGCAGTTGAGAGGGCCAAGAAGGGCAGCTTCAAGTGACTGTCGAGCCGATAAATAAATAAGTTTCTAGTACAAAGAGTTAAGAACCACTCGCAAGAACACCTATGTTTCTTCTCCGAATCTTTATCTGCAATCTTAAAACAGTATACAGTCCTACCTTTCATTGGCCTACTTATCAGTATCGATGACACACGTTGCCTTGATCTTTGGGTTTCAAGACTCGTAGTCGATCGCCTGGCCATTGTGCCAGTTAATTGTTTTTAGTTATTATTGATATTCATTTTTTATACATGATACAATTTAGTAAAACATAACAAGGGTAATCCAAACATTTTTCGATGGCACCATCAACTAGTTGCAACCAATTGGAGAGAAGTTTCTTGGTGAAAGTTATTATTTTTATCTTATCTTACGTTGGTATTTGAGATGCTTCATACAGGAATATAAGTCATCCTTAAAAAAAAAAGAAGGACGGTAAGTGTATCTTAAAATATTAATGAAGGGTTTTAAGAATACGCTGTAAGAATTTATCATTAATTAGTGTTTTCGCTGGAAATAAAGAGTTTAAATAACAAAAATTTAATTATGGGTTCGGGAAGGGTTTAAAGTACCCATTTGTTTTATTTAACGGTAATAGCCCCATTTATCTGTCTTTTACTTCCCTTACTCAGGCAAAGAAATGATAACAGTTTGAATATAAGTTTTCTCAAATTTTCATTTATTTCAGCTCTAGTCCTAAGGATCAGTGGCGTATTACTATCAAACTTTGCTTTCTTTAAATATTCAAATAGTTTTATAATTTTTTCTTCGTTGGTCCTGGAAGATTTATTTTGTTCTCGTAGCCATATTTTAGGTTTGCCTTAGAGCATAGAAGGTGGCATATTCCTGAAGGACTTGCTTTACATTCTATCACTTTGGCGGCAATTTGTGCACGTTGTGACTTCCAATCCTCAATGTTCGATACGAAGAAGGCAGAGGAAGGTTCGTCTCATCTTGATCTTCTGTTTGAAATTTTCCATCAAGAACAGGTTTTCCTTACTATTCGCTGTTTTGCCCAACTTAATTTCCATTTTTCGTTTTCTCTTTTACGATAAGGTAAACTGTTGTATGGTGGAAATCTGGGTGTTACCTTTTCCGAAAAACTTGAGCCATCAAAATGTTTGAGGGATGCATATTGTGGCACTTTTTTTTTTTTTTTAATTTTTGAGGGTAGCATATTTCGGTGGTGTTATGAATTTTCGAAAAGAACATTTTCATATTAAGGTACTGCGGGAAAACATGGAACAGACCGTAGTAAGTGTAATTGTATATGATTTACGATTTTTATAATTCTACTTTCGCTTATTCTGTTTTTTAAAAAAAGTGAGTAGTAAAATATCTTGATAGTGGGGGAATATGTTCTATTCAAAGGGGAACATATTATGCGCCATCGGGCTTGAGGGAGGACGGGAGAGGGATAGATTGGTACCTCTGTTCTTAGTTATATTTTATTCAATTGATTTAGGAAAAACATATTTCTCAAATTCTGATGACGATTTTCAGAGAAAATGTTTAAATAGAAAAGTGAAATCTTACATGATAAATACAAATATAAATAAATATGACTCGATTTATTGGTGCAGCCAGAAAAGCTGATCGAGAACATGTTTTCTTAAAGACTGATATATTTCCATAAAAAAAAAAAAATACTATTCACCCTTCTATAAAAAAAAATCTTAGACAGATACGTGACTCGAATTCCTTTGAATAAAGCTTCAACAGATCAATATTAATAACATTTTTATTTTCTGTTGCCTTCTATTCCGTATATTTACATTCTCTTATCTCGTGGTTTCTTTTCAATTGATATTATCTCTTCAAACGACTGCTATTATTTATTATTCGCGTGTACAATGTTCATATTAATATGCGCGTCATTTATATTATACCCTACCTTGTATTATATTATTATTTTTACAAATTTCTAATTATTCTACGATAAAGATGTATCAGATATGTATTTATAGAACATCAAAGCCTCTGAATTTTTTTTTTCTCTGTGGAACTTTTGAGAAATTTGAAGCTATCATAACATATCCACAGGTGGATCTACGGGGGGAGAGATACCTTCGGGTTGAAGCCTCCCCTCTCCCTCTCCCCAAAAAAAAGAATGGTAAAATATAACCATGTTTCATGAAAAAAAAAATTTCAAAAAGTACTATTGTTCGTTTGATCACATTTAGTTGGACCTCAAGAATCAATTTTCATAACACCATTTCATATAGATAATTAATTTCTTTCTTTTTCTTCCAAATTAATTATTTATTTATTTGATTTTTTTTTTGTTGCCTCTACCCTGTAGGGTCATTGGCAACACCTTTGAATTAAACTCTGTTGTAGAATTTTATCATTTTTAAGAACTTTAAAGTTTTTTTAACGGCATTTTCATGGTCTTGTAGATTTTCTTTCAGACTCTGTGCCATGTCTAACTTTCTCCTTATATGATCAAATGTAGGGCATTCTTGAATAATGTGTTTTACTGTCCTTTGGACATTGCAGTTCTCGCAGGTCGGAGGATCAAGTCCTCTTAGTAGGTAGGAGTGCGAGAACTCACAATGTCCAATTCGCAGTCTGCAAAGGGCTGTCTCCTCTTTTCGAGATGGTCGGTGCGAGGTTTCCCATTTTAAACAGTGGGGTTTAATTTCTTTTAATTTCGATTCTCCTTGTTCCCACTTGTTTTGCCACATGTTCCATACATTCTCCTTAATTTTTATAACGTAATCCTCCAGAGGGATTTCATTAATTGATTCAACGGATGTTGTATTTGGCTTTCTTGCTATGTTGGCTGCTTGATCTGCTTGTTCATTACCGATGATCCCGCAATGCGAAGGGACCCAAATGAACACTACTTCTTTGCCCTTCTCCCTTAGTAGCCACCAAACGTTTCTTACATCCTTTGCGAGAGAGGTTTTGGGCCTGTTATGTTCAATAGCTAGTAATGAACTCATAGAGTCTGTCACCACTGCCCAATTGGTAGTTTCACTTGTCTCTATGTGTTTAAGAGCTTCTCTAATTGCTAGCATTTCACCAGTAAACACTGAGCAAGCCTCCGGAATTTTGAATAGTTTTTGAGTATTAAAATTCATAACGGAACACCCTACTTCCTTATCAACTTTTGAGGCATCCGTATACAAGATGTGACACTCCTTATATTTTTCCAAAGTTTCTAAAAATAATTTTTGAACTTCAACTGGAAGTGCCGTATCCTTTTTATGTCTGGAAATTGAGGTATCTATAATTGGTTTGACATTGGTCCATCTGGGAATTATTATATCCGGCACATCCAGAACATTTTCAATGTTAAGATCCGAAAAATGCTCAAGAAGCGTTTCTACAAAGTTTTTCTCCCTGATGTTACCTGATTCCTCATTGCAGAATAATATCTTATTTAGTATGTGTCTTGGGTTAGTCTTGATTTTGAGACCATACTTCGTTGTCATGAAAAATCTTCTGAAGGTTAGAGGAGGTTCACCAGCTTCTGCATATAGACTTTCCACAGGGGAGGTTGGCAATGCCCCTGTACAAATTCTTAATGCAGAGTTGTGTACCACGTCCAACATTCTTAAAGTTTTGCTTGAAGCAGAGCCGTAAACGCTTGAGCCGTAGTCCAATTTGCTTCTAATACTTGCATAGTATACTTTCAATAGGCTTTTTCTATCTGCTCCCCAAGTCGTATGAGAAAGGCATTTTAGTAGGGCAACTCTTTTGAGGCACTCTTCTTTAAGCAGTTTTATATGAATTGTCCATCTAAGCGGGCGATCTAACTCCATTCCCAAATATTTTAGGCTGTTAACGAATGGAATTTCAGCACCACCCATCCGTATTTTTGGATTTATTGTGCACCCTCTTAATCTGCAAAAGTGCATGGCTCTAGTTTTGCTAGCAGATAGTTTAAACCCACTCTCTGTTGCCCATTTTTCTATGTTTTCTAGTGCTTCTTGCGTCTTCCACTTTAAGAATTCTAATGATTTACTTCGAATGAGCAGCATTATGTCATCTGCGTACAAAATGGTTTTTGCAGGCTTGACAACTACATCCGCTATGTCATTTACTGCGATCTGAAAGAGGGTCACGCTGAGTGGGGATCCTTGAGGGGTGCCATTCTCCATGTTGTAGATAGAGGATTCTGAATTTCCGACTTTGACACTAAATGTTCTATTTTTTAGGAAATTCTTTATGTACTTCCATAATTTTCCTTTGATGTGCCATCTTCTTAGTATGTCTAATACTCGCCATCTCCACAGCGTGTCGTAGGCTTTCTCGACATCCAGGAATATGGCAATGAGGTGTTGCTTCTTTTGGAATGCTTGTTGGGCTTCCCATTTCAGTATTTGGACGGGGTCAATTGCGGTGTGGTCTTCCCTGAAACCGAATTGGTACGGAGTGAGCAGCTCTCTCTTTTTTATTACCTCAGTCATTCTCTGATTTACTATTTTTTCTTGCAGTTTGCTCACACATGAGAGAAGTGATATTGGGCGGAAGTCTGTTATAAGACAACTTTTTTCCTTTTTTTGTATGGGCACTATCAAGGAATGCCTCCATGTTAGTGGCAGATAGCCAGTATCCCAAATTCGGTTGTACAGTCGCAATAGTATCTGTTTCCCTTCGTCAGGTAGATTATATAGCATCACATATGAGATTCCGTCACTACCTACAGCGGATTTCTTTGAGCATTTCTGTAGAAAATATTCGAGTTCATGTATCCCGATGGGAATATTGTAGTTTTCTTCGTGGCCTAAGTTCAAATGATCTGGCATATTTTTACAGCTTATAGGGGTTTGGGTAATAATAGAGGATACTTGATAAAAGTATTCTGCCAATTTTTCCGCGATTTCATCAGGGTCAGTTATACTGTCTTGTCCACTCTTTATACCAGGCAATTTCTTTGTTTTGGGGATCCCCTTAACGCTTTTCACTTTATTCCAGAGCTCCTTCATTGAGGTGTTTTGATTAATTGAAGATACAAAGTCTTTCCATGACGATCTTTTGCTTTCTTTTATGGTTCTGTTCGCTATGGCTCTCAATCTTTTAAATTCAATTGCATCAAGCACATTTCTTGTTTTTCTAAATTTGTTGAGGGCACGTTTCTTCGCTTTCACAGCGTTTTGACATTTTTCATTCCACCATGGTACTCTTGTATGAGATAGTTTATTAACTGTAAGAGGAATTGTTCCATGAGCTGCTTCTGTTATTACGTCGCTAATAACGGTGGCGCTGTGGTCGATATTGTCGAGATCTGCAGGAAAGAACTCAATTTGTTTTCTTATTTTTTCACGATAAGCTGTCCAATCTGCTTTCTGGTATTGCCAGTGACGGTTCCTCATTTGTGTTGGAGTCTCGTGCTTCATTTTCATGGTGATTGGGAAATGGTCGCTTCCATATAGATCCGATTTCGTTTCCCATCTAATTTTTGGGGCCAGTCGAACATCGCTGAAGCTAAGATCAATTGATGAAAAATTGTTGCTTTTGGAGCAAAAATGAGTATTTTCTCCCGTGTTTAGAAGTGTGGTTGTAGGGCTGTTCTCTAAAAGTTTTTTTAATTTTCTACCTCTGTGCCCATTGTCAGCTAGTGTTGAACCCCAAGCTATATCATTGGCATTAAAGTCACCTAATAACAGGTAGGGTCTGGGTAGCTGACTAACAATTTGCTGAATATCATGTGTAGCAAACGGTTCTGATGGTGGCATGTAAATGTTACAGACAGTAAGTGGCTCGTTTTGGTAAATTTTGACCGCTATTGCTTCGAAGTTTGTGTTAAGAGGGAGCATTTCAGCAAATATGTCATTTCTAACAAAAGTTGCGACTCCTCCCCATGATTTTGAGGTTCCTGTTCTGTCTTTTCGGTATATTTCGTAATCTTTGTATCTCACTGTTTGTGTTTCTTTGAGGTGTGTTTCTTGGAGACAAAATAGTATAGGGTTCTCTTCGCTTATTAGAATTTTTAGGTACTCTAAATGTCGGAAAAATCCGTTACAATTCCATTGAATGATTGTTTTCATTTTGATTGACAAAGTGTTGTTTATTTCCCAGATTATTGTTATCACCATGTGTTAATTTTAAAGGCTCGGTATTGTTCAAGGAGTGTTCATTCAAAATCTTAATTAGTTTTGAGGTTCTTATTTTTAGCCCTCTATGTGATACTGATTCTCTGATGTCTGATAGCATTGTTTTCAGACCGTTTACGTTGTTTGTAAACTGAGACATGATATCAGCAGCGTTTGATTCATTTTCTCCCTGAGTCATGTCGAGTAATAGGCATATCTTTTCGTAAGTGAGGGGGTAAATACTTTTGTTCTTTGAGATCATGGTTCGCATGAGTCCTAGTATGCTTTCAGTGGGATATCTGGCCTTCTTTGTTTTGGCATTTGAGCTGGCTCTGCACTTTTTTCCAGGTAGTGGTACTGTTACTCTAGTTTGTGGTCGTTGTTGATTCTTGTTGATCCCGTGATTCTGTAATACGTATGGTTTGTCCTTACATAGGGTTGTTATAGTGATGTTATTTCGTTTCTGGTTCTGGTCATCATCCTGCGTATATTTCTTAGTGTCAGATGTACCTAACAATGTTTCCTTGTCATTGTATTTGTTAATAGTTGTTTCCTTGTCAGTACATTTATTAGTAGTTGTTTTCTCGTCAGTATATTTATTAATAGGTGTTTTCTCGTCAGTATACTTATTAATAGGTTTTTTCCCGTCAGTAGATTTATTGGAAGATGTTTCCTCGTCCGTATATTTATTAATAGGTGAATTGTCATTAATTGTTACCTGCCTATATTCAAAGTCGCCTAATCTATTAGACTCAATGACTACAGCTTCAATCCTGGCTGCTTTCTCCAAACTACTCTCTAAATCAACTGTGCTTGAGCATGGCTCAATCCCAGTTGATTGGAGCGTGTGCTCAGTATTTACCGGACTATATCCCTCCACCAATTCTATTTCTGAACATTTTGCTGCAAAATGCCCTGGTTTCTTGCAGACGTAACATACAATAATATCTTCGGCAAGAAAAATCCTGTAATTGATTCCCTGATAATAAAAGGAAATCGTGCTACTTAACTTGGTTATATCATCCGCCGCTATAAATACTTGTCGTCGGAACGTTAGTACATGGCTCAGGTTTTTTTCTTTATAACCGAAGCGTAAGAAAGTTATTGGAGATAGCAGCCTAATCCCTAGCTTCTGAATTTCTTCTTCCAAAATTGTTTGAGGTATACTGGGGCAAGCACCGGAAATAATGATTCGCTTTCCTGGATCAACCAGCCGCTTAATTGGCAGCTTATGATCTCCTATCGTCATACAGGAATGCTTCATTAGAAGCATATCAACTTGATCCTTACTACTCAAATGAAAGCAAAATCTATTTCCAGAAATTCTAGAGGCATACCTAATGTGACTGGGTTCCATTATCTCAGCGAGTGCTTCGATATACTGTTTCTGCTTCACACCGTTAACAGTCGGAACAATAATAGCATACTCACGGTGAGAGCTCTGTTGGTATGACGCCACTTTGGCATAGGTAGGGCCAGGTTGTTTAACTTCCCAGTTTACAGCCTTATTGGAGACTTCCATTTTTCCTGCCTGAGTATTCTGGAGTAGTCCACACACCTCAGCATTCCTTACAGCGCCTGGACCATCTTGAGATCCGTCCATTACCAAGCCTTGCACTTGAAGTGCCTGCCCTGGCAGATTCTTTCCTGCAACCACTTTCCTGTTAATGATTAGATGTGTAGCGATCGGCAGCCACTGGAGATGACTTTCCTTAGTCGGTAGAAACCGCCGTTTGACAGTTTTATGATTTTCTAAAAAAAATATTTTTAGTTTTTATTCAACAAGCACCCAGCTGTGAATTTATATTTGACAAAAAAAATGTTCTTCCAAATTAATTATTATATATATATATATATATATATATATATATATATATATATATATATATATAATAGAATAGAAAAATAATTTTATTCTGGGACGAAGCCCCTTCAGAATAACAAAAAAGTACAGAAATTAAAATTTTATATCTGGCCAGATAAAAACAAACATAAAAAGTTAAGATATAGATAGATCATTAAAAAAAAAAAAAAAAATATTGGTTATACATACTATATACAAAATAAAAAAAAAATCTATATAAAAAACTCTTGAAACCATACTAAGATACTTAAAACTATGTACAATGTTAAAATATAAATAAACCCTTTTAGAAAAAATAAAAAATACAGAAAAAATAAATGTAAATTCTGCTTAACAGTAAAATCTGTTTCTGTTGAAAAAAAAAGAAATTCGAATCTATAATAAGTATTTAGGTTAAGAGCTATATGTGAATATGTTCTTATAGATAATATGTAATTTTACATAAAAGGTTAGCTGGTGTCCGACTGTTTTTGGGACAGGAATTGGAATAGGAGGGTTTTGAATGTAGATAAGGATGAAGAATGTCGAATTTTGATAGGAAGGGAATTCCAGAAACTAACAGAACGAGCAATAAAGGAATTTTGGAACGAGGCAGATCTGTGAGAAGGAATGTAAAGGTCGGAAGGTCGAGATCTTGTGGAGAGGGAGTGGACTGAGGACTTGAATTGGAGAAGGTTGTAGGCGTAGGAAGGACGATGATTGTTGATGATATGATAGAGGAATGTACCTAGGAAATATATATATTTATAACCTTTCGGGCTGAAGTCCCCACCAAAATTAAATCCTGAATCCGTCTATTATTACTTAGACCATTTACTGAGTACTCAACTACTTTGGTTATATGGCAAATATGATTGTAGAAACCCATTTTATATTTTTGATAACATGCTTATACACTAATATTCAAATTTCCTTTCGTCACAGCAACTACCATAGATCGTTTTCTACGACAGACAGACTCCATATTTTGCGAGGTTGCCTCAATTTAAAATCCCGATACTGTTCGGGAATAGCTCCATAAAAATGAATATCTTTCATAGAGCTTGGGAGATTTGCTCGAAAAGTCTTGAGTTTAAGCTAACGCAGGTCTCACAGTGTCGCTCTTGATTTTAATTAAAATTAAAAAAAGTAAACCTAAAAAATAAAAAAATGGAAGAATTAGCGGCTACGGAATCTATTTAGCGTCACCAATAAGTCGTGCCAAATTTCCAAAATAAATCGCATTTGTAAAATATATGTTTTCTAGGATAAGCCCTAAGCTGATTACAACAAACTTTTTAATACCTGTCCTCGTTTATCTCGTCGTGCATTTCATCGTGCATGTGTGTGACTTTCCACAAGTTTTTAATTTGAATATCATCATTATGACAATAACTCCGTGAAAATCATGTGTCAGACAGACTTAGCCAAATATCATACAAAAATTTCTGTACATGCTCGAAATTGTTACGAAGAATCCCATAGAATTTCGCATTACGAAGACGCGTTGTGGTTCTGAACAACAGACTCAATTTAGTTCCAACATCAAGAAACGCAACGTTGAGTTCTGGTTGGCTGGACTTCACGATTTGGCCAAAAAACTTAATTAATCCACTGTCAAGGAGACTTACTACACGAAGATTTTTAATTAAAAATAACGAAGAATTGTAATTAAAAATAAGAGCTTGATATTTTAACTAAGCCCTATTTTTTCCCTCACATTAAACAGCCCGATATTAAAAAATATGATCATAATATCTGGAACTCAGAATGCAAGAAATTAACAATTTAGTATACAACTAAAAGTTCCCAGCAGTGTTTCATGACAGTGTTTCGAGCTGTAAATACAACATTATATACATCTTTACATTACAAGTAAATATTATGGTAAGAGAAAATGTCTATTCTTGATAGTATTTTAATTATGCTAAGTTCAATAACTTGTGAGATTAATAACTTTATCATCTTTTGAAATAGAAAATTAGTTCCTTTAAAGACTAAACCTATTTAAATGTAAATGAAGATATAAATGTTCATTAATTTAAAAAAAATAAAAATATTCCTTTCCAAAGTTTATCTACCAGGTCATCAATTTAATCAACTTTTCAATGTTGATTTATCTTTTTTACCACCTGATGATGATGTATAACAATTTATTAAGCATTGACCATCCAATAATGGAACTGTAATGTATTGTTTACACTGGAGCGAAATTAATGGTCGCCAATATTAATTGTTCGAACAGTTTCCATATCCTTCATTAATTAACTTGGGTAACGAGTATGTTTATTCCTGAATTTAGAAACTTCATGTTTATGTTCCGATTCAAACAAACCATACTGGATAGATGTCAATTGGGGCCGACATCATTTTGTTATGTTAACAGAACTAACATTGGGGTAGCTTAAAATAAACATTAGCAGACCATAACGTATCTACTATATTTACCAATTAATATTTCCAAAGTAAGTGGAAGTGAATTTCATATATTAAATATAATAATAATAAGGCTTAGTAATAAAAAATAAATATTTTTTGTTATGTTTAAAATAATTATAATCTGCTATATAAATAAATAAATAAACACCTATTAAGAAAACCTGGCTTTCTTTCGTTGATTTATAATTTAATAATTATATTATTCAACGAAATACTCGCTTTACTTTATCATTAAAACTGATCAATCCAGGTGAAAATCTATATTTAGTATAAGGAGAGTAGGGGTTTACAGGAGCTCAACTTATCATCCCAGTACTCTAGGTTTGGTATTGCTACTTTCCTATGGAAAATTTTCGAAATATCATTTCCCGTGTAAATTTCGGATCTAAAATCTTTATTTTGTATTAGGAGAGTAGGAGGTTACAGGAGAAATTATTAAATTACATTTCAGAAGACCGATCTCGCTAATGACCATGGCAGTCGAGACGAAGATAAATAAAGAATAAATAAAAAAATAATTTTAGTTATGTTTAAGAAAATTATGAGGAATGAGGTAGCTCAGTGGTAGGGTTGGTAGCTCACTGATCTTCCAATGCCCAAGGTCCTGAGTTTGAATCCCGGTTCATGTCAAAAAAAATATTTATTCTGTTTTATCAGCCGTGGAGCGACCCTGGGATCAGGAGACCCTCCTGAGGGCACACCCAGCCTCTTTAAAGTGGGCACCCTTAATTAAATAGTTAATTAAGGGAGAAAACCTGGCGGTTGAGCGTGATCTCAGTCAAATCACCTCCATGCACAACCGCTGGCTAAGAAACAGTACTTTCGCTAAACATTACTCAACCCAATACCCTTCATGGGTTGTAGTGGGACAGGTTTAAGAAAATTATAATATCCTATGTAAATTAACACATACACCTATTAAGAAAACCTGGCTTTCTTTCGTTGCTTTGTAATTTAATAATTATATTATTCAACGAAATACTCGTTACCGGATTATTTATACCCTTTATCATGAGAACTCTTAAACTATATTTGTGTACTAATGAGGCTAAAACATAATTCAATTTTATTTATTTATTTATAACAATGGGGGCTCCTCAATCTCTTACGGGTCATTTCATCCCTTACACAGTATTTATGTTACATCAGATAAAATTTAACAAAAAAATTCAAATTAAAAAAATATTTAAAACATTAAAATTTCCAAAAAAGTGTAATTTTATGAAATACAAAAGCACAAAATAATAAATATGCCACTTTATTTTTAAATTCGTCTGTCTTGATTACTAAAAACTCCTAATGTAGCTGAATGCAAACAGATAGGTTTCCACAAAGGATTTACATAGGTCATGGTGAGGAAGGGTTTCTTGTCCTTCAATGTAATAATAAACCATCCTGGCACAGATTTGTAGTCTCTATTCACTTCTTTGAGCAGAGAGGATTTCCACGAATCCTTTATGTACTGAATAATATCTATACAGATCCCTCATCCCGTCTCATAACTCTTCCGATTCAATTACAGTATGTATTCCAGAATACACAGATATACTGGAATACATCATCCTATTCTGCTCCTCGATACTATCAGATTCCTTTCCATTCTATATTTTCCCTGCCACATGCTTACTTTTTTTTTTCTTCTCTTTCTTGCCTTTGGACCAAGGATTTAGCAGTAGTGTTTTACTGATACCAAAGCATGTCTATACTACGTTATTCTCTCCATAACCTCTCTTTAATTTAAACAATTTCTTTCATTTAATAGACACACTAAACTGTTTTAGTCCAGATTGAACAGATACAAGGATACCTTTAGAAACCCCAATTAGATAATCCATTAGGAAGGGCCTAGAAAGGGGAATAGATCTAAAACTAAGCATTAAGAAGCCATTGATGAACTCAGTGCTGAGTTTAGGAACTTATCCAAGCCATCTCACAGTAAAGGTTAGGAGGTGGAGACGGCGATATCGACGAGAAAAAGAGGGAAACACTGAATCTGTTTAATTTAAACTGCTTGCCGAAACAGATACAGAAGCTGTTTGATTTAAACAAATACCGAAATCTGTTTCATTTAAACAGCTTCTTGCAACAAGTATAGTAAGTAATTTAATTTAAATAGCTTCTTGTAACAGATACAGGAACAGTTCTCTGAAACAGATACAATCCTCCGAACCAGATACAGCCCTCCGGAACAGATATAGCTCGCTGAAACAGATACAGCTCCCTGCTACAGCTCTACTATACTTTAAACTGTTGATGGCTGTTTAAATGCAACCTACAACAACCTAACAGCTATGGAGTTTCTTTTCAATGAACAGTTTTATTAATTCATTTTCCTATCTAATTACTACTTGCTCTTTATTTTCAACAATAAATGTATTTATAGCTTTTAAAATATCTTATCATTTGGAATTAAAATTTTAATGATAGTTTGATTTTTATCAGCAGTTATAAAAACAATTTTTTTGTCCCACAGTTGATATATTATGAAGGTATAATTAAAAGGTAAAAAACTAAATCGATAATTACTTTGGAGATAAAAAAAAATATATATTTTTTTTAAATGGAATGGTGCATTCCTTTTTTTTTTTTTTACTCATCAAGTTTTGAAACAGATTTACCTTTTTTTTTAAGTAGCATAAATTAAAACTCAGCAAAAATTAAAATTCATTCGATTGTTATCTATTGATATCCAGAAAAATAAATCTTCAAATTTTGAATTTGAACTTAAATGGCTATGTTTAATATTTATTAAACTCTTATCTAGGTTTATATATTTTTTTCAACAAATACAAAATTTGTATTAAAAAAAGATTCTTTAATATTTTAAAGTAAGTTATGATATTTTAAAGAATACCCCATTGATTAGAAACCGGTATATTATATCGCCGTTTGTTGACTTCAAGTGATGCTTTTAGATATACTATTACGTTTCATCAACGATATGGTTTATAAAAAAAATAAGAATAATAAAACTAAATCATTGTAGGTAAGAACAATGAAGATTTGTGGGATAAATCTAGATTATAAACGACGTAGGGGAGACATGGATAGATGGATAAATCAGTGGAGTTCTAAGAAAGAGAATGGCTATGATAAATGGCAGTTAGCTAAGTTGCTGTGGAAGGAAAATGGCCACTTCCGGTGCAAAGAAACTAGGCCAATGGCACGCAAACCCCCCATTTATCTATATCAATTGCAAAGTTATATATATTTTATTTACATTTCAATAAACTTTAGAAATAAATAGTAACGTTTTTTTTTTCATTTTCTGTTTAAAATATTTAATACATATATTATATGATACAAACATAAATAAATATTATATACAGACGGAAATCGTGATGAGAGAAACTGAGCAAAGTGAGAGCAGCAAGCAAAGGAAGGGAAAACAAAATACATGATAGAAAGCTGACAATAACACGATATCAATTTTGAATCTGGTCCTTCGTATTTGCCTTCATATCCTATTTTTCGAAACTTTTCCTCTAGTTTTCTACTATGGAAAGAATTAGTTAGGATATTTATTTTGCTCTATTTTTGAACAGCTTTCTTAATAGAATTTGTCGGATAACTACCAAATAGCAGATTATCTTAGTTGATTTTTTAAATTTCATTTTCATATATATATATATATATATATATATATAGATATACTTTTTTTTTTTAGAAAAAAAAAACATTTGGCCTCAATCAAGGAGATTGAGTATTTGCGATGTGAGCAACTCATTCATACAATATAAACAATAATTTATATTTAGTAAAGGATTTTAATTCCAGTATCTGTTGAGTAATAATTTATAGTATGAAAGAATTTTTAGAATATATTAAAAAATTACTTATTTCAAAAAGTTACCCTCCAAAAAATTGCTTGAATCCTATATATTATTTCTAAAAAGTGTTTTTTGTCGGTACGCCATCATCAAATTCTTCATCAAATCCAATGATTTACCTTTCTTTTTGAAGATATTCTTCTCCTTCACAGACGAAAAATAGTCCTATCCCGCCGAAATTTCTGGGGGAAAAGTTATGAAGGAAAATAACTTTATTTGCGATAACTCAAAAAGTATGTATCAATGATAATAAGAAATATTACTAAATTATCTACAAAACAAAAAAAAAAAAAGTAAAAATCGGACAATTATTAACAAAGATACAGTAAATTAGTTTTGGTATACTTAATAATGTCTTCCTCTTTAAATAGATTGTATTTAGGAGTAGAATAGTGGTTGATATATTAACTTTATTATTTCTTAAAGGTATTTGTTTATTCTTAGAAAATCCCATGATCGGGGCATTATTTTGTCTTTATTACTTTTATTATCTTTCCAGTCAGTGTTTAAAAATAGGTCCTAGCAAAGCAATTTGTATAAATATTTTGGCCTATTATGTTGAATGGGATATTGCAATCGACCAAGGAAAAAACATTAATTCCTTCCTTACATAATACATAGGATCTACTTATTTCCATGTTGCTATTTCTTCACCAAACAAAATTTTCTGCGAATTATTCGAACGGGTCATTACTAGTATAAATCAATTTCTCATCGTTGAGTAAGTACAAGTTAATCCAATGTGCAGAAACCGTAGATTTATTAATACAAATATAAACTAACAGACAAAATATTCAAATATAAACAAAATTAGGGACCTAAAAATAATTGATTAGCAATCCTTTTATTCGAAAAACATATAAAATACTCAAAATAAAGTATTAAAGCGAATGTATCAGTAACCAGCTTATACATAGATATTGGACATGTAACTTAAATTATCTTTATGTTGATACTTTTAATTACGTTGTAATTAAAAGTACTTTAACCGCTTTTATCAAAAATGAATACTTTTAACTTTTTACACAGAAAATGAAAAACCAATTATGAAACAATTGAATAAATTTATGAATTTTCGGTTGGCCAACTGTAATTTCCTCTAAAGGTATTATTCTCGGAATAACGAGGTTCGCTAATCATGGCGACTGTATTAGATGATTAATTTGTACTTCTCCCGTCCCACGCATTGTCGTAATTAATTACTCTCCCACTTAAATATAAATGAACTAGGGGCTACGAAAGGTCGCCTCTTTGGCTAATTTTATGGGGTCGAAATCCAAACGGTATTTTCCTTAGCATTTTGTGATTTTTAAAAATCTTTGGACCAGGTTTTGCGTTTGGGACAGAGCACTGAGGCGTGGCCTATGTGACTATTCATATTGATTAGGTGAGCTTGTGTTGTGTGTGCTGTAGGGAGGCTACCGTAATAGGGGTTGACCACCTTCGCCCGCACAACAAACAAATAATTTACAGATATTTATAAAACAATTTCTATTTTTTTTTAATATACATATTTACTGAAATTTATAACTGTAATAACTAAAAATCCAACAATTAAATATGGACCGGTAATATGGCATGGACAGACTTGTATATGAAAAGCCCATTGGTGGTACTCCAATAGTAATTCTATATTAGAGGGCTCCAGGGTCTAGGGGGATTGC
The DNA here is from genome assembly GCA_928085145.1 of Nezara viridula. Taxonomy (NCBI): domain Eukaryota; kingdom Metazoa; phylum Arthropoda; class Insecta; order Hemiptera; family Pentatomidae; genus Nezara; species Nezara viridula. The sequence goes on from OV725081.1 coordinate 69,738,536, forward strand.
TAGGATCCGAAGAGAATGCACTTTTAGAAACTTGTAGGTTTGGATAATCCTGAAGTTTATTATGGAAGGATAGGTGTCTGTATTGGGCTAAAACATATTATGGAACATTAAGGTCATTATGGATAATTGTGTTTGTGACAAAGTAAAGGAACGTTGAGAAATTTGAGAAGGGTTATTTATTGTAAGGATTGGATGCGAAAAGAATTGTCGAATTGAAAGAAGTCCCGAAGCTCCTCTTCATAGGTTCAAATACATCTCATTATAGTTAAGTAAATGAGTCATTTAGAGTTAATTCGAAGCTTAAAGTGTTTGTCTGGTAAATGAGACCGGAATCGCCTAGCAGTTTCTTGTCGTTCTAATCTTGCATGCTGAATCCAAGTAATTTGTTTGTCCAGATGGAGTCCTTGGTAGCTAATCTGTTGGACAGGGGTAAGTCGAGTATTATTAAATGATAATATAGGACAGGCTTACGAGGAAGGCTAAAGGTGATTTGATGATATTTGTTCTTTTAATCCTCCAGTTTTAACATTGTGACTGAAGAGTTTGCAGAACAATAAATAGGTCATTATTAAATAATAACACACACGTGTCATGAGCATATGTATTAAAGATGGTGTTGGATTGAGTTGGAATGCTAGCTGAATATACTATATGTTTACATCTGGTGATTCAACACACACGCCCATATTTACAATGTTTATAGCATGAATGCCACAATAGTTAGCATGAAGATGCTGCAAAGCGGTATGCAGTATCTTCATGCCAACTTTTGTGACATTATATGATAATATGATTCGGGCTTGAAACAAGGTGATTCCTTATCACCGATACAATTTAATTTGGCATTAGAACATGCCATTAGAGAGGTGTTACATAAGAAAAAGCTTTTGGATTTAGGAGGAAGAATATCCGTGCTTGGGTATGCTAATGATTTGGTACTGTTAAGAGATGACACGTAAACAATAAAACTAAATACAACAACGATAATAAAAGCCGGTAAAGAACTGGAACTTGAAATGAAAATAGACAAGACAAAATATATGATTAGTGACAAAAATTACGCCAATTTCAGTGGTATAGATATTGAAGGAAAAAAATTTGAACATGTAGAGAAGTTTAGGTATTTAGGGTATACGATAACAAGAAAATACGAAATTGAGAGGAAAGTTAAGGCTAGGTCAAAGGCGGGAAATTCTTACTATTTTTCAGTTGCAAAACTTGCGTCTGCTGTCCCGAAACTTAAAAATCAGAATTTACAAAACCATTATCCTTCCTACGGTTCTTTAGGGATACGAAACGTGACAGCTTACATTAAGGTATGAGCAACGTCTTAAAGTTTTTGAAAATAATGTATTGTGCAGAATATTCGGATCGAAGAAGGATGCGTCAACCGAATAATTTAGGCGACTAAACAACGCTGAACAGCCCGAACTGTATCCGGTTAATGTCATTGAGATGATTAAGTTGAGGCGAATAAAATGGGAATATATAATCGCTAAACGTGGTAACGAAAGAATTCCTAAAAGGTTATATGTACGGTGTCGACTGACAAGCGTCCGAGGGGTAGACCGAAGCGAAGGTGGGAAGATTGCGTTAAGGCTGATCTGGAGGGTTTAGGTTTAGGCGGCTCCTGACGGACGGAAGAATATAGACATCGAATGGTGGTGTCGGCATCGAACCTCCCGGTTCGCCAAGTCTTATTATTATTATGCATATCTAAATATATCTTAGTTTACCAGGAAGGAATAAATTTAGCCACAGTAAATACGCTGTGTTGAATTATCAAGTATTTAATATTTAAACAGCAAATTAAAGAATATTTGTAAAATAAGACCTTTGTGAGGGAATTATTTATTGCTTCAGTGAAATCTACTTGACGAAGGAAAACGGAATATCCGGCCGGAATCCGGAAGGAAATCCCAGGAGAAACAAGCCGTAATTTCTTCAGTTAGCGTCGCCGGGGGGGGGGGGGGGAGAGGGAGGGTTTTAGGAAAGATTTATTTATGAGAGTTCTTTTTTTGGAAAGAGTTTTTCAACGAGTAAGGACTTCCATTACTTTTTGGAAACTACTTTGCCGAGTGTTCTTGCTACACAGGTAACACATCTAAATTAAATATTAAATTAAAATCTTTAGCTTTCGTTTATTAAGGTACTTCTTCTGACTTGGTCGAAATACCCGAGGAGTTACCGCTTCTTGCAATATAAGCTAGCAGCATGTTTTAGGTGTATTTTATACATTATGTTATTCCTCACTAGACTCGTTCAATTATTCTAACTAAACCGCTTTTCCTTCCTCCTTTTTCATATTTTTTTCTTTGGTTATTCTGCTATTTTTTTATTTATTAATCTACTATCCCAAAACCTTTTGTTTAAAGGAAAAGATTTTTCGGGGCAATGATTTAAATTTATTTAGTAGAAATAGTTTACCACCACTCACGGGCTGATCTACGGGAGGGCCTTTGGGGCTGAAGCTTCCCCCCCAAAATGGTAACATATAGTTAATATGTTTTATGGAAAAAAATATTTAAAAATTATCTCTTTAAGTATTATTGTTCGTGTAATTACATTTAAAAGGACTTTAGGAATCACTTTAAACACCATTTCATAGATGTTCTATAATGCATAGTATTGATAGGTAGTTAGTTTCTTTCTTTTTTTTCAAAGTAATTATCGTTATTTTTATGAAAAAAAAGCTTTCGGGCTGAAGCTCCCCCCCCCAAAAAAATAAAAATAATTAAATCCTGGGTCCGCTAGTACCATCACTAGATCAATGAGAATCAACTTAAGTGGAAGTTAACTGGAATAGCAGAAATCTCACTTCGTATTGAGGCAGACCTAAGTAAATTTAAACGGTAAATCGTACACAAACGAAAGTAAATTGCCAATCCGGTCTTAATGTTCCTTTATAAAGTTACTCGATACCTAGAACTACTATAAAGAAAATATAATTTACTAAATCGATAAATGATCCGTTGACTGAAAAAAAATATCATAAACTGAAGCTTTGAAATATTAAAAACTTTGGAAGAAATTAGTAATAACACGATTTCTTGGTAAAGCAAACATTTTAATTTAGCTGTTAATAATAGCCGTAAATATATAGTAGAGGTTTATTAGAAAAAGTCATGAAATTCATTTTTGGTCAATTTGAACCAGAAGGTACGTAGTTGTTAATTTTAATCAAATTTATCGATAGAGTCTTTAGTGCCTACAAATAATACAAATGTCAGTTTTGTTACTTTAATCATGCTGATTGTCAACAGTCGTCGACAGGTGAAGATTAATATTGACAGATAAAAAAAATAAATAAATAAATAAAAAAATAAAATAAAAAAAAGTAATGTCGCTGAAATCTTTTATATATTATAGAATACTAATATATATTATACTATACTAATACAGGATAGTATATTATTTTTTATAACGTCGAATTTATTATTAAGAAATATTTCAAATAATATTTTAAAACTTATTATTTATAAAAGTATATTTATAATTTAATTAAATTATATGATCTAATATTTTTATATTTGTTTTAATATTTTAATTTAAAATATTAAATGTGTTTCTGCTGATATTTTCATCTTCTTTAAATTCTCTATCTAAAACAGCAGACTACAGGTTTCAAAATCAAGATTAAAACTTACAAAAAAATAAAATAAATTAAGCCGAATTGTTATTTATTTATTGGTGTTTTTCGTTCTTTTTATTTAATTTTTTAAAATTCAATTTGGTAAAATGGTTGCCTTTACTGTTTTATTTTTATTTTTATTTTGTTGTCTTGTGATTTTCTTAATGAAAAAGTTTGAAACTTTTTTGTCTTAATGAAACCAACAAGGACGTCTTTATCTTGGGTGGAACAGAATGTATATTAAAGTTCCTCTCCTTACTGTTCTAGTTCTAAAAGTTTTTTTCTTTTTGGCATCCTCGAAATAAAAATAGTATTTTTTTTTTAATTGAATTAAATAATAATGTATTGTAATGAAAACATTTTAGGTTAATATTTGTCAACTTTACCTTTACCTTGAAGTTTAGACTTTGTAGAATATATGATCTGGTTCTTGATGATAATACACTTGGAACTATGTTCTCAGATTAAATTAAATATTTTCCCATTAGTTAAAATTATGTTTAATAAATTGTTACCCATATTATTTTCGTCTATATCTTCCAAAAACAACGTTAAAGTTTTTGTTCATGGGAAATATATATGTAATCTCCTTAATGTATTCTATATTATATTATTATACTATTTTACAGTACACTATCACATTAATTTTAATTCTTTTTTTTTTTTAATCTCACATTTTACGTTTATTTCATTAATACTCCATTATTAATTATTATCTCTGTTTTATACCATCTTAAGATACCTTATTTCCATCTCCTTTCAATCACACGTTTATTTAATAACTCATAGAATCTATCTATAATAAATCTCTCGTCCATTAGATACGTTTCTGTGCTTTAGTTCACATATTTCAGTTAACCGTTACAGTAGGCCCATCTAGTAGCTCTCCTCTTTCCTGCTACAATACCTTTGTCTTTCCACGCTTCTCGAATTGAACGGGTCTGTTTATATTTCTTATCTTAGTTTTCCCCTTCTTTTATTTTCCTACTTCCCGTCACTTTATTTTCCATATCTCCATCTCTATTTTGTATATATTGATAAATTTGCTCATTCATCTTTTTTTTCACATTATTTTAACTTTTTATTGTTTTATACGTATTCCAGTATATTTTGATAGATTTTACAATATCTCAATTTTCTGTTTATATCTATTATTTCCTTATATAACTTCATATTCCTTTGATCTGTTTTACAGAAAATCGCTACATATTTACCATCTTAATGAACTGTATTTAATATATTAGAATTTTGATTGGAGCGCCTCCACAACCTGTTCCAAATGCCGTGGTTTAAATAGCATTCATTTGAAGGCGTTCAATCTTTGTTAGATTCATTCATACTAAAATAGATATTTTCCATTTCCTTTTACAATTATGAAATTGTCTGTATTGTAAGTATATTTTATTTTCGGCTTTAAGACTTATTAATGCAAGTCATATTTTTTCAATATAATCCTTTAATTGTTAATCCGGTGCATATATGGAATAAACAACGTTGGTCAAACGTTGGAATAAACAACGTTGGTAATTCGAATTATTTTCTAATACTTGCAAGTTTTGTTCACTTATAATAATGATATATACTTAGTATATTCTTCTTTTTTACGTGTTGAAAGTTGGTATATGGTATGTTGGTAAATGTTCTACATAATCAAAAAATATTATACCTGTCAAAATATTTGCCTATTCCACGGCAATCCAATCTACTCTTGGATTTAAAATTAATATAAATTAAAATAGTTAATTAATTTTCCCTTTTTTTAAACTTTTTTATATCAAGAATTAAATAAGAATTTTCCAAAATTAAGCTAAGATATATAATCAAAAAAGTTTAAAAAAATTGTCGAATATTTTTAAAAACTAGACTATCTAAATCAGTCAATTATTTTCTGTGATAGATAGATGTTTTTATTTTTTTATCCTTTTCTAAACGTAAGAGTTTTATATAATTAACCTTCAATGGGCTTCCTTTCGTGTTATTTGATAAATTGATACCTGATTCTTCATACTCAAACAGCAAATATCACATAGGATTAATCAACATATTTTAGAAAAAGATCACTCAAGTACATGTCTTTGTTCCTCAGTAGGAAACACCCAGAAAAAATAAGGTAAGATATTCCTTTCGGCGGTATTTGTTGTATTGCATTTTAGCAGTCACACAGAGCACCGTAATGTTTAAGCACCTACTTCTTTCCCAACCCGATTGATCATGAAAAGTAGATAAGAGAACTTTTTAAGTTTCCCCAGAAATGATTTTGCTTACTTATGTTATTTTATTTTCACATGTTTGTATTATATATATATATATATATATATATATATATATATATATATATATATATATATATATATATCTGTATGTATTTAGTGTTTTAGTTTTATTTTTCTTCCTATATTTTAATTTATAATGAGAATTGTAAATATTTAATTTAATTTTATGGCCACAAAGGCGTTTCCTCTGTATCTTTAATTTGTCCTAAAGGGACAACAGTCCCAGGATAATAAAAATCTATTTTCATTTCATAATTCGTAGCGATAACGACAAAGGATATCGTATAGCTTTCGTATCGCCGGGACATATAGCTTTCTGTGTGTAGGATCCTTTTTTCTCGAAGATGATTATAATCTTCTTTTATTTCAATAACGAAACAACGGCCATCTAGCGTATTTGTAAAGTATTGGTAATGAACTGTTTCGTTTGATTAAATATGCCTTTTTGACGTGAAAAAACCTTTTTCCAAATAATTAAAGTTGCGTCGTTGTCCGATCGGTTGAGCGATATTATGCCATGTCACATCCCTTGTTGTCTAGTCATCAATCAGATAATATAGCTCAGTTGTAAATATTGAATAAAAAACGTTTATCTCTGCTTCCTTGGAATGACAGAGCAATTCATTGGAGCCAAGCTTTTAAGGAGATAAATGGGGCCTGCAGTAGAGTCTGAGTGGATCCATATATCCAATCGTTAATGTATAAGATTCCCCGTCAGTCCGTTTGATCAAGGTGATTGATACCGCCGAGAAGAGGCAAACTCCATTGTCAGTGAACCTTATCTCTTTGACGCCTAGCTGTTATGGTTAAAAGCATCTGTCGGAAATAAGAACACCCTCGCTCGAACGTCACACGGTCACGCTAACACCATTTAGATCGAATGTCATTCCACGAGGTGTGCCAACGCTGTCTGCATTAAAAAACCACTCCAATCTGCGTTGTTAATCTGTCGTAAATATTACGGTCTTGATATTGTTACTGTTTATTTGGGTTATTAAAATCTAATAAATTGTAAAATAATGAAGAGAAGAATAGTTGGGGTGGTCAGTCAAAAAAGAAGGCAAAAATAAATGATAATATAACTTCAATAAATAAATGATTATATAACTTCATATTTTTCTGTTTTACATTTTATTCTAAGATTCCCTTTACAATACTTATGTCACCTTTTTTGATTATGTTTACTTCATCATTCCACACTTTGTACCTGTTATTATTATTTGTCTCTTGTTCTTACTATTGTCATTATTCTAACAACTTCATTTTACTGTAATTTTTATATTTCTCATACCTTGTTATCTGGTTCTTTTCTTAGCCCTGATGATGGCCTGAACTTCAGGTCGAAACGTCGGCATATGTCAAAATAAATGTTATCATTTATTTTTGGCTTCTTTTTTGACTGACCACCCCAACTATTCTTCTCTTCATTATCCACGACAGTCAACCATTTACCAATTATAAATTGTAAAATACACTTCTAAAATTTAGTTTCAGCTATTTCTCCCCTCATTTTTTTCTATCTAATAATATTTTTAAGATAAACGACCTTATTTAAGTTATTCATATTTTTTTTGTGAGATTTTTTTATAATTATTATATTTCATCTATATATGATTATTTATTTATGAAAATCCTTTTTAATCATACAGCCTCTTTTATTTCACGTTTAAAACATTTTCACAGACATTTAAAAAGTATTTTTAACGTTTCGGCTGCAAAAGCCATTTTCAATTTTTTTTTCTTTTTTAAAAAACAATTTATGTATGTATCTATAATATTACCATTGAGTAGTATTGTATTAACTTACACATATATTTTTAAGAAAGTTTTTTAGAAATAATGTTTTTATAGGACTAATGTTTTGTATTTAAAAAAAGAAAAAAAAATGAAAATGGCTCTTGAAGCCGAAACGTTAAATAATATTTTATAAATGTCTGTAAAACTATTTTAAATGTAAAATGATTTTAAAATAAAATGAAAACTGAGATTATAAAGGATTTTCAGAAATAAATAATTATATATAGATTAAATATAATAATATTTTTAAGTTTTAATTCCCAGTCCGCTGGTGTTCCTCAATGTAGTGTCCTAGGCCCTATCCTCTATACAGTTTATACAGCTGACATCCCAACACTGTTATCACCACATATGCCGATGACACATGCATCGAATTCCTCTCGTATCCAATCCTTACAATCCAAAATCCTTCGTAAAATCCTCAATGCTCCCTACTTTGTTACAAATAAAACCATCCATAATGACCTTAATGTTCCATATGTTTCCGATTTGGCCCAATCCAGATACGTATCCTTCCATAATAAACTTCAGAATCATCCCAACCCTCTCGTTTCTAACCTTGCTTCCTCTTCAATTCCTGATAACCCTCCGAGGCGTCTGAAAAGAAGATGGTCCCGTGATCTCCTATTGTAAACATATCATTAGAGTGCTATCATTGGGTAGTTACCCAGTAAGTGTTTTTCATGTCATTATATACATTATATTCAAATTTACTAGATGTATTTATTTAATACAGTTGTAACTGTCTTTAAGAAATAAAAAAAAAAAATTCAACAATACTAGGCTGCCATAATTCATTTATTCTTTGTGACCCATTGACTGTTATGGGATAGTAAATTGCTTCTTAAGACCTAACTATAAATTTAGTGTAGTGGTTAAGGTTGGCGGCGTCATGATGCAAACCATTTTATTATTTTTTTATACCAAAATATACCTACAAAATTACAAACTTATCCAAAATCATGGGTGAATCAACATTTTTCAAACCTCCACCTAGGTTACTTAATAAAACACAACTATTCAGAGAAATCTTTTTAAAAAGTACATATTTTTAAATTATATAGTGAACGTTTTTGGGAGAGAGATATTTTAGCACAAATAGAAAAAAGTAAATCGGAAATTTGACTCAATCGCAATACTTTCCTCAACTAGTAGCGGTAGGAAAGTAAAATTAACTAGAATGAGAATCACATTAATTATATTTATTTCATGTCCTTACAAAATGAGGAATTTATATTCTTCTAAAGTACCTTTAATGTTTTTAATTTGAAACGATTAACATTGATCTCTAATATAAAAATAGTTAAATATAAAATATGAAAGAATTTAATAATTAACTAAAGGAGCAATAAGAGATCGTAACAGAGAATAGTTATAATATAATGATGATAATGTAATGTAACGATATAATGAAGGAACCAAAGGTATATGAGCGCGGCTGTACTCACATGAGTGGGCCCGAATATTAAAACAGGCTTCCATAATAACATGAGCTTAATATAAAATCGGACTCCAACAATATCATGTACATACATACATACATGTACATACATCCTAAATGTTTTCGTTGATATTATTTAATATTTAATAGTATAGATTACAGCTATATAAATATTAAAATTTATATTTGTAAGGGCACTTTAACAAATAAAAATATACACAATAAACTGTAAATCAATATAGAGTTTATAAATTTTACTTTCACTTCCCCTTAGTCTGAAAATACTTATTTCTGCTAAGAGGGTGGTAAGTGAAAGTTGTCTGATGCGCGAACCGCACCAGATTTTTATATTGTTACATTCTTTTTGATTCATTAACTTCATATAATTGTTAAAAAATAAAAACTTTTGTTTCAAGTCTACAGATCAGCTAACTGTCATTTAGTGTTTATATTTTCAAACTGATCATTATTTATTTACTGGCCCTCACTTTGAGGTCATTGGCATGATCGAATTTAATTATAAATGCTTGTCATAATACGAAATAAATTACACGGAAAAAAGAAATGCGAATTTCCCTGGCACGTTTCGCACCTGTAATTATCAATGTAATATCATGTTCGTGAAATTAACTGTATTTATTTAATAATATATAATTAGCCGCTTCGCGAACGAGTACTGGCAATCGATGAATATAATTGGACTGCGATGATTTCCAGTGTTGAATAAATTGAAAACGGTTTTAATTGAATTCGGAAATACGGGAAGAGACGGAATGTTTAAAATGCATGTATTTAATTTCGTTCTGTTAATTTGTTTATTTATTGCTCAATAGGTACTTACTAATTATAAATGTGCCAATCGGTATTGTTTTATTTTTATTTTTTGTAATCTAAAAAAAATTAACTGAAAATATCAATGTCGAATATTTAGAAAAAAAAAAAAAACGGTTCGTATATCTTCCGAAGAAACTATTGTTAACAACAACGGTGTAAAAAATTTAGTTAATATATTTTATGTACTGGCTGATTTACGGGGGGAGGTGTGGCTTTCGAACTGAAGTCCCCCCAAAATCGAGATATAATTTTTTTAATTTTCATCAAACCATTTTCGTTTTTGTAATAACAGTTAGAATTTTTCAAATTGTAATGGATATACAGGTATTAAATGTAAGCACGAGTCAAGAAAAAATATAAGAAATTTATCTCTAAAAGCATTGTTGTTACTGTTATTACAGCAATTTTTTCTCGTTATTCTTCCAGAATAATTATCGTTAATAACAATAAAAAAAATTAAATCCTAGATCCGCTACGTATTGTAAGTAAAATTTAAGGAAGAATCCTATATATTATTTCTAAAAGATGTTTTTATGTCGGTACGCCATTACATCATCAATTATTCAGCAAATCCAATGATTGACCACTCATTTTGAAGATATTCTCCTCCACATACGAAAAATAGTCCTCTCCCGCGGAAATTTCTGGGGAAAAAGTTATGAAGGAAAATAAACTTTATTCACGAATAACTCAAAAATTATGAATTTTTCTTTATTTCACCTATGATAATTAGGAAGAATACCAAATTACCTTGCGTAACAAAATAAAATCGTAAAAATCGGATAATTATTAACAAAGATATAGTCCATAAGTTTTGGTATACTTAATATTGTCTTCCTCTTTAATGATATTGCATTTAGAAGTAGAATAGTCGACTACACTTTTTTTTCATGGCAGATATTCAGTATTAAATTTATTATTTCTTAAAGGCATTTGTTTATTCTTACATTTTAGTTTTTTTTAATAATTAAGAAAATCCCATGATCGGGGAATTATTTTGTTTTTATTACTTTTATTATCTTTCTAGTCAGCGTTTAAAAATAGGTCCTGCAAATCAATTCGCACTAATATTTTGGTCCAGTGTGTTAAATAGAATATTGTAATCGGTCAAGGAAAAAATATTAATTCCTTCCTCACATAATACATAGGACCTACTTATTTCCATATCGTTTTGCTATTTCTTCACTAAACAAAATTTTCTACGAAATATTCGCAGGATACAACTAGTATCAAATACTTGTTATTTAAAAATTAAGATCCAGTTTGATGCTGATTAATCTGTTTAATAATCAAGATAAAAAAAAATAATAATAATAAAATTGGCCACCAGTTGATGCTAACATGATTTATTCAAAATTTTATTTATTTCTTACACTTAGCTGTCATTGCTTTATAAGATTTTGACATTTATGTATAGATATTTTTATAATTCTAATTCTAATTCCCTAGGGAGGAAATCTGACTATGGTGATCAATGCTTATAGAGGAATAGGAAACAGGAGAGGTCATGTTGATCGATACATAATCGCGTTGACATTTGAACTGCCCGGTATTTCCCAACTCGTTTCAAATGTCAACTGACCGTAAATTGGCTTAACTGCTGCGCTAAAATTTCCTGACTTGTTACATTACTCGTGGAAAGAGGTAGAATAAAGTCACCAATTATTGACACTTTAAGGAACATTTTCAAGTAACTTACCTATAACTTTTTTTATTAATTAATCCATCCGTATGTTTTAAAGTTTTTCATAATAATCCAAGCCTGTTCTACAGATTTCACATATATATTGGCCAAAATATTACAAAAAAGTTTTTAAATTTTTTGTGCCCACAATAGATGACAAACTTTTCACCAATTATTGACATGCGAAAATCAATTTTCGAATTCGAGTAAAATATTTTTTATTTATAGGTACAAAATTATCCCACATTAGTATATGAACAATTTAAAACTTATTACCTCTACATAGATACGACACAATGGTATGAGAAAGAAAATTATATACTACAGTATGTAAGTATACTTTGTTACATTTCAATCAATATTTAGTGATAATGAAATAGAATTCTTTGGTTTTTACTTTCACTTATCTATATATATATATATATATATACAAGGGAAAGTTTTACGATCGTGAAAATATCTAAGTTCAGCAGAATGGAAAAGTCTTAGGAAGCTGAAAATACAAATTTAAGTTAGATATATATCCGGGATGTTTCAGCAACTTTTTCTTTAATATCAGCTAACTGGAAATGAAACTTTATATAATTAATTTCACAAATATTAACAATTTAACAATGTTAACAAACTCGGTGTGCCAATATGTAATTTTATAATAGCCTAACATTGCCAGAAAATAATTGATATTCAAAGTAAAGCGGCAAGTGAGAGTTGTGTGATGCGCGCACCAGATTTTTTTTTATTTCTAAACACTAGAGGCTGATACTGGGAAACAAATTTAAGAAATAATCTACTCTGTTCATTAAAACACAACACTTTAAGTGGAGTGTTGGAACAACATCTATTATTATAAAATTGTGTCTGAGGATGGGCAAAGTGCCCGAAACTCGTAAGTACACATTTGCTTTCGACTTGGATTGTAAGATAATTTGATCAAAAATAGATACAAAAAGGTAGCCTACAAAATATTGGGCCGTTTGTCCTATATAACCTCGGTATTATGAAAATTTGGGATGTAGGTTACGCCAAACTGCTCAATATTTTTTCTCGATTTTTTTTTATCAAATTATCTTACGATCCAAGCAGAAAGCAAACGTGTATTTACGAGTTTTCAGTACCTAATTGAATAGACAAAGTTTGCCTCCATCTAGATTGAAAACGCCCCAATTCCAAGAATTTTCATAAATATAATAGTTTTAGGTTAAGATGAGATGAAACTATTTATGAAGTTTCAGGCGGATGTTAATAACTTGATAAAAAGGGGTCTGTACCACGGACTATTATTTTGAATATGAAATCACCTGGCAGACGGGAATATTGTCATTTCAATACCAAACGAAAGTTGTCTCAATATAATAAATGTTTTAGCTTGCCAGGTAATTTCATATTCAAAATAAACACTAGTATGGTCAAAATAGGCTCTAGTAACTAGTAGTATGCTAACCGACTAATCCCATAGTAACCTCGGTTTACGATATATTTAATGTTTTTTTTTTTAATTTTATCAAATTATTTGTTGTCCTTTTATTAATGTTCAAGTCTCCCTTATGTTTTGATGGACAGGTCAAGCTTTTGTTGATGAGCCTTGTTAAGAAGCATTCTGTTAGAAAACCCGACAAATGAACCCTACAGTTTGGAGAAATCCCTTTCGTGAAGAGGCACTCGCACGTAAACCTTGCGTGACCTATCCTCAGCCAAGTAAGGACTCTTCGTCTCACCTGGAATTTCGTTAGAAGGTGAAGAAAGAAGGAAGGTGGAAGGTTTTTTCTGCCCGGTTGGACGCGAGGTTCTGTCACTTTAAACTTTGTATGCCCCGTGTGATGTTTTTGTTGCTATAGCTATCATACTCATAATATAAATCCCTAGAATTCCTTTTGCCATTCCTTCCGGATGATGGCATTAGTTCATTCTTATTGTAAATAAGATATATTTCCCATATTTTAACTAAATTAGAAAATAATTTTAAATAGGAAATGAGGGAAAAAGCAAGAGTGTCTAGATTTCATTACCATTATATGGATTTAAACAGTGACTTAGGTGAAAGGCGTTACATATCAGATGTAAATAAAATGCATTTTATTAAAGTTATATTTAAATCGCATGGACAATTATTGTTTCTAAACAATAGTGTTATGAGGAGTGAACAACAAAGATTGTTTAACCTTCGCAATTTAAACGAAATAGAGGATGTATACCACTACGCAACCGTTGTTCCGATTTTACAGGAATATCGAATCAAATATTTTATGAAAAAAATCATGAACTTATACACATACTCAATGGCAAAGTTTGGAGCAGTTTATATATGTATCATATATATGGTTGTAAATATAAAATGATTTTAATTCAGCCAAACCAAAAGCAGGTATAAGATTAAGGTTATGCGACAAAAATGTTTTCTTTCTTTTTTTTTGACAAATTAAAGTTTTTTTAGATTATATGTATCAGGTAGTTTTAAGTTGTTTTAAATAACAAAAGCTGCTTAATGTTTCCAAAGTTAATTGCTTTTATTTTTTCTATTGTTATTAATTCTTTTCATTGTATGTATTTTTAGGCCAACTCCAGGCGGACGGTTCTATACCATTGCCAATACAAAAAAAAAGTTTGGTTAAGTCAACGGAATGACATTTCTCTTTTTTTTAATTTGTTTAAATAGAGAAGCTAGCCTAGCGATATTAGTTGATTCCATGTACAGATGTTGAGAGTGGTTCAAAGTTTAGTAACTCGGTCTTCCAACTCCATTTACCAAGTTAAATATCTTAGAGATATAATAACAATCCTTCGGGAAAATAGTTGACTTGTAGTCATAAAATATATACTTCATAATAAGGAGTACCTCCCTTTTATGGGCGCAGAATATTGGCAATATCCCTAAGAAAAATGAAGAGGTGAGGGTTGTAAATTATGGTTTATTACTTTTAGGAGGTCGAGTTATTAAAGAGATTGTTAAAGTGATCTATCTAGATTTTTAATATTTAGATTGATAATGAAAATGTATATCAGAATTTAAGTACATTGCTTCAAGAACTGTCAGTAATCTTCACTCTTTGGCATTCCCTTCTTTAACGGCTTTAGATATGTGTAGATAAAATCAAAGGTGGTAGTTCCTCCATTTTGTTCTATTAGTTTAGTAGCCATGCAACATGTATTGCATTCATATTAGTGTTTAGGCGTCATTCTTACAGTGTTTCAGTATATCGTATTGCGCAACAAGAAGTAAGTCTTTTGCTCCAGAGCAAAAATACAGATTTTTGCTCTGGAGCAAAAGACTATTTTCACTTTAAATACTAATTAGAAGATAAAAGGATTTATCTGCAAACTAAACAGTTACATGATACAATAAATAAACTGTTTAATCATTTCTTATCCATCCAGTCCTCATAAAATTGTAAATAGTTACTACTGTAAATATGTATATAAATTATTAGATCGCTCTTTATTATTTTTACTACGTTTATTTTCAATTTTTTATTTTTTATTATTAACTGATGTAAATTAGAAAGTAACTTATAATTGCTCTTATTATTTTTTTTTAATTTTTATTTTCTTTACTATTAAATCAAACTATATTCTTGTTTATGTATCTATGAGGTTCCTTAGCCCACATTTTTGTCTCTCTGTATTATCCTGAAGGGACTC
The DNA here is from genome assembly GCA_928085145.1 of Nezara viridula. NCBI lineage: Eukaryota > Metazoa > Arthropoda > Insecta > Hemiptera > Pentatomidae > Nezara > Nezara viridula. The sequence continues at coordinate 69,753,832 of OV725081.1, forward strand.
ATCCCAGAATTTTATTTTTTATTTATTTATACATGATATGTACAACTGTATTAAAAAATTAAATACATTAAGTAAATTTGATAACAGAAAATAAAAACATGAAATGACTTGTTGAGAAACTACCCACTGGTAGCACTCTAAAAACAAAATGTATTTACAATAAGAGATCTCGAGGCCATCTTCTTTTCAGACGCCTCGGAGGGTTATCAGGAATAGAAGAGGAAGCAAGGTTAGAGACGAGAGGATTCGGATGGTTCTGAAGTTTATTATGGAAGGATTGGGCCAAATCGGAAACATAAGGAACATTAAGGTCATTATGGATTATTTTATTGGTGACAAAGTAAGGAGCATTGAGAATTTTCCGAAGGATTTTGGATTGTAAGGATTGGATACGAAAGGAATTCGATGGCTTAGTGGAGCCCCAAAGCTCAACTCCGCAATTCCAAATAGGTCTTATTGTAGTCATGTATATAAGTCTTTTGTAATTTACTGGAAGCTTAGAGCGTTTGTCTAGTAAGTGTTGGAGTAGTCGGAAACGTCGAGCGGTTTCTTGTCGTTTCAGTCTGGTAAGAGGATTCCAAGTTAGACGTTTGTCCAAGTGAAGTCCAAGGTATCGGATTTGTTCAACAGGGATAAGTGGGGTATTATTAAAGGATACTGTGGGACATGAGGTCATAGGTTTACGTTCAAGGGGAAAGGTGATTTGATGGGATTTATTAGAATTTATTTTAATCCTCCAGTTTTGACACCATTCTTCAAGGCTTGTGATGTGCGATTGAAGAGTTTGGGATGCAATGGTTGGGTCATTATTAACGGATAGGACACATGTATCATTGGCATACGTGGTAATAACAGTGTTAGGATGGGTTGGGATGTCAGCTGTATAAACTGTGTAAAGGATAGGACCAAGGATACTACCTTGAGGAACACCAGCGGACTGAGAAAAGAGGGATGAATAAGCATTATTGTGATTGACTTTTGAGTATCTATCAGTTAGATAGGAACGGATAATGAGGAAATATGTAGGATGTAGGAATTTACGGAGTTTGTAAAGTAATCCCGGGTGCCAGACTCGATCAAAAGCCTGTTCTACATCGAGAAAGACTCCTGTGCAGTACATTCCGCGCTCTAATGCAGAGGAGACAACATCCACCACACGATGGCATTGCTGAATAGTGGAGTGGGATCTGCGGAATCCAAACTGGTGATCTGGGATTATGTGATTAGAATCTAGGATTGGGTATAGGCGTTTTAGGATGAGTTTTTCTAGGACTTTTCCCATGATGGGTAAAAGAGAGATTGGACGGTAAGAGGATGGGTATTCTGGTAGCTTTTTGGGTTTATGTGTCATTTTGATAATGGATAGTTTCCAAGGGTCGGGAAAATATGTTGATCGGAGTACAGCATTATATATATATGTAAGGAATAGAATGGCTTTCCGAGGAAGTAGTTTTAGGATCTTCATCCCAGAATAAATAAAGCATTATTATTATTATAGAATATTCAAATCACCAAATTTCAGAAGAACATGCTTGAAATTCATATTAGCCCTTCTTTTTTAAGCAGTGCGGTCAATATTTAATGAACTGGATGCAAATTCGTTATAGGTACATTTCTAAATATAAAAAAGGAATTATTTGCTGCCTTTTCATTACAGAGAATGCCTTCCATGCGATAGTCAATGACACATTATAGCACGTCACAGGCGAAATTTGTCCTATTATGGGTAATTAAACCTTGGCGTCCATTATCTTGGCGGAATTAGAAGTATGGTCTATAAATCAACTGTTGCTCATACGGCAAAACGTCTGTATTGTATACTTTTCGCTTTTGTATGAAATCATGCCAGTATTTATCATATAATTATAAAATAATATCGACATGTTCTTCAGCTGTATGTTTTTATTTTTTACTTTCAGTTACGTATATATGTAATATATAGTAAGAGTAAGTATTGAGATCGTGAAAATTTTTTAATCTGAGTTTTCAACGGAAATACACCTCTGAGTCCATATAACAAAGTCCCGAAAAATGGTCTGTGTGTCAGAAACTTCAAATTCATTAAAATGTTACTTAATGACTTTTTGCAATAAACCGACGATATCTTCTAAGAACATAAATATTAGAACATATTGCATTCTAAGTTAAACATCAACGAATTATTTTTGTAATATATTTTAACCGTACGAGTAAATTTATAGGTAACTACAGAGAAATTTTAGATTAACATTAAATTCATAAGTGATATAAACTATGTGAATAATTTTTATTTTCACTGACTTAGTTAAGTTGAATATGGCGTACAAAGCTTTGTTTAAGTCTTGAAAGTTCATTATCCTTAATTTTCACTTAACAACAAAACGTTAATTACGTCTTACAAAGCTTTGTAAGAGTCTGCATTAAGATAGGGAATTGGATTTCAGGTGCAAGAAGTAATCTTCACAAATTAATAATTTAGAGACAAGGATATTAAAACCATAGAACAAAACAATAGATTAGAATATTGTTTCATAAGATATTAGGATATACATATATATACATGTATAATATATATATATATTAGTTAGCATACCAATTAATGTTAACTTCATAAGTGCTGATCTAAATAGTCGATAAACAAAGTCTTTATTATCCCAATCGATCAAATAGTATAAACAGTACAATCAATAAATTAATTACTCCACAATTTCCATTACTCAGGACTCATCAAGACTGATTCGGAGCCTACAGGTGAAATAATAGCATCGAAGCCTAAACATGAGTCTATGCATATTATAATCAATCCTTAAATTACAACCCAGCAACATCAATCAGCGATTGAATATTTACTTGATTTAATGGTCATAGTAAATTTAGATACAATACGTAGTGAAAAATAAAATATTTACAGTAAGGAAATAATGATTGATAACGGGTAACTCGAATTCGTTGGTAACATACTCGCTATTCATATAACTACCGTACAAGAAGATATCAATCTTAAGGATTACTTACTATTTATTAATAAGTAATAAGAATTTCTTAATTATTACTTGAGAAAAAGTAATAGAAACATTCTTATTTTGAACATGGGAATTATGCGCCATATATTCAGAGCACTCAAAATAAGAGTGTACCGTACTCTACTTCAGCCAGCGGTCATGTATGGAAGTGAGTCCTTCCAAATGATGGCGCTATCTTGGGATTTAATGAAGAATTATGGAAAATATGACGTACAGACAAAAAAAAAAAAAACCTATAAATAATATAAACTCCCCTCTCTATCATAGAGATCTCAAGTCGACGAAATGATACATGTATCCAATGATAACACCACAATTAACGTGAGTTTGTGTGGATGAGCCTTGCATTATCTAGAAAATATTCTATCTTATGTCTCTATTTTTACGCGTGTTCGATATTTTGTCAGGTCCTCTTCCAAATATCAGAATGACCAATGGAAATCCTTGATTGTGTTCCTAAACGTTCGAAAGTGAAATATTGATCTCCTGTAATCAACAGGACAAAACAACTTGATTCCCGATCAAAAGTTTAGACCTGAAGTTAACATTGATTTGAGATTAGGTTCTGCCAGTGGCTGTTCCGAAAGCCCTTAGTCCCTTGGCTGAGCCCTGATCAATGGTCCTAATGCCTCCGGGCTGTAGCTAATGGAGTTAATTAGAGAATGCACCTTTGTAAAGTCCCACAATCTGTAAAACAGCAGCTAATCCAATCGTTGCAATACTGCACAACAAATTATTTTACGATGTATAACTTGCAAGAGTTCAATCTGGAATCACGTCGGGGTCACCACATCTTGGGATGTTAGTTAATTAGTGAAAGAAATTAGAAGATTCCCCCCCCCAAAAAAAACTAAATGTTATTGAAAGCAGTTTGCATAAAAATTAAATACACTATTTTTAAATATTGAAAATAATAATATTATGTTGAATTATATCTTTACAAAATATGATATTTTGTAGCTCTACATGGCTTAGTACTTAGTTTTATATAGCAGTTACATTTTAGTTTTAATATATTAGAAATTTAGAAAACATGATTTTTCAATATACATGGTATCAACTTTGTAAGCGTACTATAAGTTCAATATTTGAAAGTTACTATTTGTTATAACTTTTGCAATCTATTCATCTGCATCTGGCATGAGAGTGGCAATTAGCAGATTTGATGGGAATATAGATGGTAGTGGCATAAGAGGCATGAGGAAGGATAGAACCCAGCGGTACCTTTTCCTGGTTTTTGTTTAGGAGATCTCTCATCCAGCTCTTCTTCAGTCATCTCCTAATGGGTTATTAGTCTGTAATTGTGTCCTTGTAGTTTAACATGAAATCTTAGTAGTAGTGTGTTTTGGTGGATATTTGCTTATTGCAAATCATTACGTAAAGTTTTGTAGTTTACGTACCATAGAGCTGCTGTCCAAAGTCGTAAAATTTTGGACTTAAAAGACTGTAATTTTTTAAGTGAGTCTTTTTTGCTGAACCGTATATCTGGGAGGCGTATGTCCAAATCAGTTTAAGTAGGTGTGTGTATGTATTTAGTTTTTGTCTGATCTGGAAAAAAAAGAGTATAGTATCTTCAGTCGCATGTTTAAAGTCTTTTACTTCATTTTGACGTGTTTGCCCCAGGTCATTCTTCTGTCGAATATTAGTCCGAGATAGCGTACTGTACCTCGTCGAAGTGTAAGTTTTATGTGTTGTGGTCTTTATTTCTTTAATCTTATTTTCTAAAGTAAATGCCAGTATTGTAAATTTAATAAGTGATTTTTTAAATTCAGTGAGGCTTCTATAGGGCTATGGTGTTTTGTTAAAATTGTTCTATCAGTGTATGTATGTTTCGGAATTGCTAGGTATGTGTAGGTATATATAATGTACAGTAACGGTGCCAGAATCGATCCTTGAGGTACTCCTGTTAACAGTGGTCGAATCTACTTCCTACACAATAATAATTTAGTTTTTAATGCTATTTTATAATTATAATTGTATAATTAGTTTTTAGTAATATTTTCAGGCTAAGCAGTTAGACCACTTTCGCCATCTCGAATAATTGTTTAGCGGAAGTCTCAAAAAATTATTTTAAATTCGTTTCTTTCCGATTAGTCGTCTAAACACAGTAGTACTTTAGAAAGAAAGGTTTTGGTTAAGAGGTTTTACTGAATCAATATTTCTATGAATTATTATATTTAAAAAAAATTATTTCTGTCTATGGACAGAGTGCTTTCTAATTATTCCCAGCCCTATAAATTATTATAACATGATAAGATTATTATAATTATTCTATTGTTCAAATACCTTCATCAGTAAGCTCGCCTTAATTAAGATGATGACGTCGAGGTGTTGATTACACAGTGTATTATTGGGTGGTAGGCCTAAGGCATGATCTTGTGATCTCAGGATTAATAATCCTGTGCTTGTGTCTAATTAACTCATCTTACCCTCCACCATTACTTAATACTTAAACAAGCGGCTTTTAATTTCCGCCTATAATAAAATGAACACCATAAAATTTGATATTAAATTATTGTTGCTAAGTCTTGATTTACTTTTATAAGTGATGCCGGTTCGAATCACGCCAGTAAGAGCTTTTACTTCATGGTTTGACCTAGCACCATCCAGATAGAATAGTTTGTCAATAAAATAATTACCAGACCTTGGTGATTTAGTCTGAGAAAATATTGGTGTTAAAATAAGTAAACGTTTTACGAAACCAAATCAATTGGGTTTCCAGCATATTTTCACCTGAAAACGAGAGAGTTTGAATAAAGTTTATCGTATACCGATTATATCCATGTATAAAAAAAATATGGTTAGGGACCAACCTCTTAACAGCGATAATGGAAATAAGTTATCAATTCCACTCTGGAGATATCGAGGTTAACTAAGATCAAATGCGTTCTTGTTTGGTGAAGAAAAACTTTAAAACCGTTGAGAAAAAAGGTAAAACGTTCTGATAATAAAAAAGGAAATATTCAAAATAATTTTTCTCAAAACCAAATTTTGTTTTGTAAAGAGGTTTTACACCTAGACTCATTATTACAGGAATTTAACAAACAATGCTCATGTCGAGCAATTTTTTAATTTTTTTTACCATTCCTCAGTCGCCTTCGAAAAAAAAGAATTCTGCTCAGCGATATTCCTGGATATCGAGAAAGCGTTTGATAGCGTCTGGCACAAAGGTTTACTGTGGAAAATAAAACCACACCTTCCTTCAACTTACTTTCTGATTCTTCAATCTTTCTTTCTTGACAGGTTCTTCTGTATTACTATTGATTCCTCTACTTCTCCCTTCTTTCCTCAACTTGCGGGCGTACCACAAGGTAGTGTTTTAAGCCCTCTTCTATTTTCTATCTACACATCTGATATCCCTGAGCACCCTAGCACCATTCTCTATAGCTTTGCTGACGATACGGCAATACTTTCTTCTCACAAAAATCCCACTATCGCTTCAATAGCCCTTCAAAATCACCTGCACGTCCTTGAAAAATGGTTTCACAAATGGGGAATTAACATCAATCCCAGCAAGTCAACTCATGTTAGCTTCTCCCTGAGGAAAATCTCGTGTCCTGCTGTGATAATAGACAATAAACCAGTTCCCTCAAAAACACATGTACGGTATCTCGGACTATACTTGGACAAAAAACTCACCTGGAACATTCACACTAAATTAAAAAAACAAGAACTGACCAGACGATACAAACAACTGTCACATCTTTTAGACTCCAGATCTCCACTCAACTTACTAAACAAGCGACTAATCTACACCACTTTACTCTAAGACCTATTTGGACATACGGAGCAGAACTTTGGGGTTCCGCAAAACACACACACATCAACAAAATTCAAACCACACAATCCAAAATACTCCGTAAAATTGTCAATGCTCCTTGGTTTATTTCAAATCACACCATACACAAAGACATGAACATACCAAAAGTAAAATCCTACATACACAACAAATACACAACATTTCACACTTCTACTCTCAATCATCCAAATCCACTCGTTCTATCTCTATCTTCCTCCCTGTTACCTGGTGAGCCTCAAAGACGACTAAAAAGGCAGTGGCCTAGAGATCTGTTGAAAAGTTAAGAAGATATCAGAAATTCAAGAAAATATAATTAACGCCAACACATTTGCTTGATGCGTTCCAACGCAGTGGCAAATTTAAAATAACAAAAAAAAAAATAAAAAAAAAATACAACAAGTAAATGTGACATTGGTAACATGACATGTACAACATGAAGAGAAACTACCCTTTGGTAAAACTCTCGAGCAATTAAACACAGGATTATCGAAAAATAAATAAAACCAAAGAGATAGAACAGTTTGATTAAATAATAAGAAAAAAAATTAAGGCTAGCTTTATTATCCTGATGACCTGGTAGAGATACGCGGATCTTTTTTTTTAATCCTTTCTACAGACTTTCATTAAGTCCTTTGTTTCCCTTAATGGATTTTCCTTTCTCATTTAAAAATGGTTTGTTTTATCTTTAGTTCAAATAAAAATCATTAAGAGACAGTGAGTTCGATTATACCCATTGTGGTTTTAAAATAGTTTATCTAATATAGATTTTGGTGTCATCTTCCATCAATTTACATTATCAACATAATTTTAGGTTTTTGTAATCCATCACCTTGATTAATTGAAATCAATCCTAAAACATTCTTGATCGCGGTCATAACTATGTAAAAAATAAGAATTAAAATTTTAAAAACATGGGAAAATTACAACAAAAACCGTCTGTAAAATTACAGAATAAAAAGGTATATATGAGGTTGCTAAGTATATTTGTGATTAAATATAAAGAAGCTGTAGAATCCAATAATTTTAAAGTTATTTTTTGTTGACAAAGAGGTTTAAACAAAAATTACATTAAAAAGGTTTATTGAAGAGAAGAATGGTTGGAGTGATCAGTCAAAAAAATTATAAAAATAAATAAGTATATTTATTTTTATTTTATTACTTTACTTTATTTTATTTACTAGTGATTTATCAAAAAGAACACAACTTTTTTTTTTATAATTAAGTAATATAAAATGAACTTATCAAAGTTATCTGTTATTGAATAATATATAGAATAGTCTCATTAAATGTGTCCTGGCTACAGTATACAAAGCGTAAAATAAATAAAAATCGTCTTATCTTTTTTTTTCGGAAGAGAGTGACATAAAGTAATAACATAAATTAAGCGAACTGATTTCCTGTCTGATTATATTGAAATAAATGAAACCTGCAGTTGCTTATTAGGATTTTCTTAGTAAAACTTTGAAGAGTTTATTTATTTTGCCTTTAACAAATATATATCGATATACAAATATATTTTACAGACTGTAATCTAGTAAAAAGATCTTTCTTTGAGTTCTTACTCAATGTGAGTTTATATATTATATAGGAACCCAACTTAATATATTTGTAAATTATTTGTGCTCATACAGGAACTGTTTCACAAAAGTAATGTGCAAATGCATTAAAATAACAGCTTACATATTTTTTTTCTTTTTCTCCAGTTCCTTGTCTATTAGGTTACATTCGCTAGGAGACAAGAACAGTTTACCTCTGTATTTCATAGTTGCTGTATAGTTGCAGTTGCCAAAATCCGCAAAGAGCTGCTGTATGTATATAAATGTTACAAAAGAAAAATATTCCCTAGATAATATCGGCTGTATTCTGCTTTATACAGACAGAGTTAAGCAGGTTATATACGTTGAGTAACAAGAGAAACCATTATGTGAAAATCAGCAATAGTGTGGAACTCAAGAGCTCAAGAAAAAGGATGAACTAGAAGAACCTGGAAAAGTCTGATAAAAGTGGATTTAAGAGAAGTAGAAAAAGACGGAAAGAAGTAGAGTAACTAACTACAGATCAACGAATTTGGAACCTTTACTTCAGACGTGCACTATAAAAGTTAAAGGTTATAAAACAAGTACTATACTGGTACTCGAGTCACGGACGGATCTACGGGAGGTGAGGCTTTCGGACTGAAGCCCCTCCCCCGAAAAATGGTAAAATATAACTATATTTTATGAAAAAATTATCTTTAAAAGTATTATTGTTCGTCTAATTACAGGTAATAGGACTTCAACAATCACTTAAAGGCCATTTCATATAGACAGCAAGTTTCTTTCATTATCCTAATATACTTATAAAAAAAAAAAAAAAAAAATTCGGGCTGAAGCTTCCCCAAAATTAAATCCTGGATCCGTTAGTGACTTCAGTGAAAGATCTAATACGTTATATAGAGCTTTTAGTCATTTTGTTAACCACTGTAGGAAAGAAGGCTTAAACCCAAGCACTTATATTAAGTGGAAGTGTCAATATCCATATTTCAGAACTTTCGAGAAGTAAATATCTACTGATTTGGATGGGAATCGAACCGACAACGCTCTGAATCGTGCACTATTAAGTTAATACATTAAAATGCTTGTTTTGCCTTTTGACTTTGTCCTTATTACACTTTAAGCTTAACTAGATCATCTCTGATTCCTGATTTATCAGTACTATTAAAAAATGATGAATCAAACATAAAAATAATTATAAGGTTTCCTAAAACCCATAGGCTACTGAACAAAATATAAAAATACATTTAATATAGATATATATTTTTAATTAATTTATTTTTCTCTCTGCCCCTATTAAAGAGTTTCTGAACACCAGAGAATAAAGATAAATGATTCACAGGGTTGTTGATTCTAGGGTTTTGTGGCTTTAAAGCCCAAATAAACAAATCCTTTTGACTTGATAAACTGTTTGCTCAAGGAAATTAGATAAAGAATAGAATTTTAAAGCCGTTTACGATGATTTAAGATCAGAGATGTTGTTGCTAATAGAGGCATATCCGTGACAAAATGTCTTTTAAAAAGAGTATTTATAAAGAAGTTTTTCATGGATGAATAGATGAAAAAGATACTTCATATGAAAAGCTCTTCCTACGTATTCCATATTTTATTTTTTTGCCTGAAAGGAAAATATGAAAAGCTTTATGATTCCATTCCAAAGAGTTAGCAGTAAATGCATTGATAATTAGTAGGCGTTAATTAAGTTCAGAGTGTAATTAAATGGCGCCCAAATTCAATTTAGGAGCTTAGGCTAGACGCAAGGCTACAGAATAATTTAGCTCCTTATTTGCCGAGACAAGCTGACATCTCAAAACAGCAATTGCATCTCATTAAAATGAAATCACTTTATGTTGCTTTCACGTGTTTACTTCCCTTAGAGTAGCTGCATTTAAGGCTACGTAATTTCATCTAGTTAATTAAATCCCTAAATTTAATTTCTCTTAGTCGAGATGAAGCTGTACTCAACTTCATTCCAGTAACTATTATTCCAGTACAAATTATTTTTTTTTTTATGAATGGGAACTAATTGTTTTAACAATGATCCAAAATAAACTAATTAAAAAATGAAAAAAAATTAATACAGATTAAACTTCGTGGTCCTTTAATGAAAAATAAGAACTTTATTACTTATAGAAATAACTATAATCCTTGGTACAGACCCGTTTTTATCGAATTATTAACATCCGCCAGAAACTTAGTAACCTACAACTATTTTATTCACGAAAACTCTGGAGAGGAGCAAACTTTGTCTATTTAATTAGTTAATAAAAACTCGTAAATATCCATTCCCTTTGTACTTGTATCGTAAAATAATTTTATCACAATATCGATAAATAAAAGGTGGCCTATAAAAATATCGGACCGTTTGTCCTATAAGGCCACTTTTTATCGATTTCGTGAACAAATTATCTTACGATCAAAGTAAAAAGCAAATGGGTATTTACGAGTTTTTAGTACCTAGTTAAATAGACAAAGTTTTCTTCCCTCCAGACTGAAAACGCCCCGATTCCAAGAGTTTTCGTAAATAAAATAGTTGTAGGTTACGATGAGATGAGACTATTTATGGAGTTTCAGGCGGATAAAAAGGGTTCCGTACCACGGAATATTACTTATGTAATGTAAAGTTAGATTATTTCATCTAAAAAAAAAAAAATCAATAAATTTAAATCCCGTCCATCATGTGTGTGACTTCTTTGAATTTACCCCTGACCAATTTTTTCTTAAATAATATATTCAACTTTACACACACACGCACACACACATAATTTCTGAAAGTTTTTTTTTTGGCATTTTGAAGATTATTTTTCTCCTCCAAGAATAAAAAATAGGACCCACATATTGTCAGAAAAAAATATGATAAAAAAGGAATTGTATTTTCTTATGATTAAATAAATAAATAAATATGTAATTAATAAATATGCACATTTCGTTAGATTATACCGATTAAACCGATCGAAAATTTTCTAAATTATAAAAAAAAAAAAGAAATGAAAAATGATTAGGGTGTGCATTTAAAAAATATGTTTAAACGCAAAATAAGCAATTATCGATCAGTCCATATGAATAAAAATGAGCGATATGAAAACATGGGAATCCTACGTGATGAAAATTTTTATTTGTGTTCAGATGGTGCTTTCAAAATATAAATATGTTCATATTTAAACTATAATTGGGGGCTCTACCAGAAGACCAAAAATAACGTTCTTTAGGCGAGTTAAGAAAAAAAAGAAACCAAATAGATTAATGAGAAATGAAAGATGGTGTGGTATGAATCTAAAAAAATAATTGAATTACTTTTGTGCAAAGATGAATTATTTTCCTTAGAGCTTCCATTAATAGAGTGGTTGGCTAGAGTCGGGTCTATTATGTTTAAGATCGGAGAGCTGCTTTTTATTACATAATCATAATGAAAAAGGTACTTAATCATCCATTTATCTTAACAATTTCCTGCCTTAATAAGCAAGCGCTTTGTGAAATAAGAAAAAAAGTAATTTGGGGTACGTAAATTTATTCACAAAGGTGAAATATTAAAAAAAGTTTTAATGGAGTATTATTATTAATCCAATAATGAATTTTTAATCTCAAATCTATAAGAAACTATATGTAGGAAGATATCGCTTATTTATTGGAAAGTAATGTTTATTAAGTTAAATCGATACTTTCCGTAAAAGGTTTTCTTGTTTATTGTTTATTTAGAAATATTACATTCTGTCACATCAAGGACATTTATAATAGTGTTCAGAGAGCACACTCACACTCTATTTACACCCATAAAAGGTAGAAGAGGTTATCGGAATAATTTCATCATATTCCACTCTGATTCGAGAGAGGAGACTGAGATTTAAGCTGCGAGAATGCAAGAAATTAATGATTAATCTTATGAGGCGGAATGGAACATGCACCACGAATGCTGAAGATTGGCCGTCCCGCTTAAGCTAGAAAGTTGCTATGCTGTACATTGCTCATATATTTTAAAGAATCATAGAGTTTTATTTTATAAGTAATTTACTTTAAATATTGACACTACGCAGTGTCATCTTTATGAATTAGGGATTAACCTCAAATCTACTAAAATATACGTTGTACAACGGATAATCATGGGAGAAACAATAGCCGTATAAATTGAAATTTTTGGAGTTTAAGATATCAATGCTCATCTTTTTTGTTAAATTAAAATTTTATGGCAAGCACGCTGGGGCGTGGTTCTCAGAGTGGCAGATTACAAATGTTCTAGGTTCGATTCCCATCTGGGTCGGTTAAAATTTTTTTATTTGGCGGTCCTAGGAAAAGAATCTTGAACCTCCCTCTCTGATAAGTAAGCGGCGGCAACCTTAAGGTAGTGATTCATAAGCTAATACTTTATCTAATCGCAATAATGTTTGACTGAAATTAATACATTATTCAAAACTTCAAATACTACTGAAAAATCGTGAATGATGAGTCATGACGTTTTTAGAGCAATTGAGCGTTATAATGATGAAAAGGATATACTGATAAGACAAAAAATTACGTACACATTAGTCGAAATCAACGATCGGTAGGTATTATGAGATAAAAGATAAACTAATTCTGCTTCTGTATTAATTGCATAAATATTTTCTGAATCACAAAAAGCTCCCTAAAAAAATCCACAATTTCATCAGAAATAGTAGGTGGTACAGACCCCTTTTATCAAATTATTATCATCCGGTTGAAACTTCGTAAATAGCTTCATCTCATCGTAGCCTACGAATATTTTATTTACGAAAATTCTCGGAATACGGAGGTCCGCAAACTTTGTCTATTTATTTAGGTAAATATCCAGCGTAAATACCCATTTTCTTTTTATTTTAATCGTAAGATAATTTGAGCAAAAAATTGAGAAAAAAGTGGCATTCAAAAATATTAACCCGTTCGGCGTGACTTACAACCCTAAATTGTCAAAATAACGAGGTTATATAGGACAAATGGCCCAATATTTTTGAAGGCCACCTTTTTTCTCGACTTTGTACTTAAGTTATCTTACGATTTAAGTGGAAAGTAAATGGGTATTTACGGGTTTTTAGTACCTATTTAAATAGATAAAGTTTGCCAACGTCCAGATTGAAAACGTCCCAATCCCGAGAATTTTCGTAAATAAAATATTTGTAGGTTACGACGAGATGAAGATATTTACGAATTTTCAGCCGGATGTTATTAATTTGATAAAAAAGGGGTCTGAACCTCGGACTATAAATCATGTGCTTAAAACTTTAGTATAGTTAAATAATAAAATGAGTTCTTCGAATACACATTTTCGCAGATTGTTTCATTATAATAATAATTGGGAATTAAAAATATTGTGTGATTTGATTGAAGACTAAAAGAGGGCTGATTTTACTATTTTGCTATTGATTTTACTATTTTTGGCAAATTCTTTGAAGCTATCTATAGCATGACAATAGGTTTTTCCCAGGAAGAACTTTCAACTTTTATCTTCCAATTACCTTGCAACTTGCGTTTCAGGTCATATGAAAGGTAAACACCAAACCTTTGCTTAATGTACTTAATGATATGCTATATTTAAACTATTTTATCTATTAAATACTTAATATGTTAATAATTTCATGAAAGGTAAAAAACTGGTTTGTTGACATTATACGTTGCATGTATTATGGTAGTTCATTCCTATTACAAGGTTTATTTTATATCTACTTTCTTTTAATTAAATACTTTTATCTTTTCTTCTTTTCCCTTCAACAGTGTAGTCGATTGTAAAGAATGATAATTTTGTCAGGCGATTCGTCTATAGTCATCAGTTGAATAGTACATTCAACTATTAAATTTGTTATTTATTTGTGAAATTGTTTATATGGCTAATAAAACAAAAATCGATGTATTTTTTTATTTTTTTCAAAAATGGAACGCATTGCTAATGTTATTCACGTTATCAATGCCATTTTCGTAATTCTCAATACCATAATTGAAAATTCTCTATATTACCAACAAAGTTTATAAATTTCTTCTACATTATTAAATTTGTGATATTTTAACATTCACTGTAATTATTTTAAACTACAGATTTGATTTCCTAATTAATTAAGTTCAAATATAAGATAAATATGCTATTTAGTGATTATAATTATTTATTTTGGAACAACGCCATTTTTATTCATTTATTTGCAGCCCAATCTAGTCTTTTGGCAATAAGGATAATAACGGTATATTTTTTAGACCGATTTGGAAAAACTTCAAGAACAGTAATTAGAAAAGGCTTAGATTTAGGACCTTTTAACCTATAACCTATGCCACTCTTTTATCATCAACTGCTTTTTTAAACGATCTCACACTTATTAATGATGTTTCGAAGAAATCCTTGGCTGTCCCATATTTATATAAATACAAATATAAAAATATATTCGATTTGATCTACATGTTTTACTTTAAGTGACTTGCGAAAGTAATGTTTCAGGCAATAAATATATTATCCTCTAGTTATTATATACCATTTCCAAGTCATATTAGATTTCTTCCATATCAAATTCAACTATTTCTCAGGCGAATTAAACCTTTTCCAAACCAAATTAAACTTTAGATTTATTTTAATTTTTCGATATAGGTGAGAATATATATTCGGTTTATTACGAAACGTTATTAAGGAATATTTCATAAAATTAAGTCACAAATTATCTTGATGAATTTTCTATTATCTTAGTTGAATCAGAATTGTGGGCATTTAGTGTGACTGAATTTGCTTTATAAACGTGTTCGAGTCATTTTGATAAACTTCCTGTATTTTCATATCGATAAATAAGATAGAAATTCATGAAAATGTACTTGAAAATTTAGCTTCAGCAAAAAAGGGATTTTTTTTTGGCATGCACCGCAGGTGTTCTTTTTTATATTGAAAAATTTCGAGAAATTAGAATAAACCAGAAGATGAATTTCAAATGGAAGAGGTTGAATTTGATTTGAAAAAGATTGAAACTGCCTTTTTAAAAAGTTGAACATGGTTTAGAAATGGCGTAATTATTTGTATTATTTATACTATCAAGTGGAAGTGAGAAGAATTAAATCCACTAAACTAATAAATAACTAAATTAAAATCAATGAAAGGCAAAAAAATATTTGGTGAATGATAAAATATTTAACTAAATCACAATAAACCTGATCGCCATCACCCTTCCTATAACGATATATTTCCCAAGTACTAACTCATTCTGAGGGGAATTTGAATTTTCAATTTCGCTGGCGTCGGGTTGAAAATTAAGGGAGAGCACTGGAAATACAGAATTAAGCAGAATGAAATACTGAATTTTACTTTGGGTTCATTCAGGATCCAATTTATTTTGATGAAGGCTTGGGGGTCGCCATGAATACAGATACGTTATAATCGAACCCGAGCCAACCCATCCGCCCCCCCCCCTTCCACAAACTATCCCAACGGCCGATTTGATTGGAACCGGGTCTGCATAAATTCTATTATTGATCTATTGTAGAAATCCGTGAGATAAATTTTAGCAGTAAAAGTTTAATAATAAAACAAACACGCCATTCTACAAAGAAAATTGAAATAATGAATATTTGATGGTTGGCCGTTGCATTATAAAGGAAGCAGATGGTCCGGGGTGGCGGTCATAAATAGGCTAAATAGTGATAAAACTATTTTATAGGTTTTATTACTATATTACATACCATATAACATATAAAAAAGTGCATGTCGTATTAATTTACAAAAAAATGAACATAACTTTTAAAGGTTTGATATTAATTATTTTAACTAGACTAATAAAATTAAACCACTTCCAACACATTTTATGAATGTAACATTTAAATTTTTTTTTATGTTTAAAAATTATTAATTAATTGAAACAAATGACAGTAAAATAATCTATTACATATTTTTAAGTAATAATTGTAATTGCATAATATAGTCATAAAAATGCTAAGGGTTGATTCCTTATTTGAACACATTTTTCTTAAACTTTCGCCTTATTATTTTATGAATTAAATCATAATGTACTAAATCAATATTTGCTTTAAAAAAAAATAAAAATAAAGTATTTCATTATAACAATCAATAGTTGGGCAATTTCATTTAATACAAAAAAAAAAAAAAAAAAAAAAAACCGCCCACGCTCGTTCATTTCTCCCTTTCATGAAAATAAATTATTCCATTCAGAATTCAAAACATGGATTGGAATGGAATTGAATTGGGGGAAATATTAAATTTCTGTCAGTTTATTTTCTGAAAATGGAGTTCGGATTCTCTTCGAAAGATTGAATTTTCTGTAGTATATTTCCATTTAAAATAATTAATACGTTTACTTAATTTCATAGATGTGAACTATTACAAAAGGTCGTATTTTTTTTTTCGTGTTTTTCCCTTTCTTGCCTTTTAGGCTACACGGGTTTTTCCAGGTAGGGGGGTGGGAGGCGGGGGAATTATGCGGAATTAAAATTCCCACCGGGTACCGGGTTTTGAACTCGTAATATTTTTCCATCTAAATTCAGTTATCATGTTGCCGGACAGCGCGCGGTGCTGTGCACAAGTATTAGCCCACTCGGACATCCCGACGCCCACAAAAGGTCGTGTATAAAATTAACTTCTTGTACAGAAGAGCATATTTATGAGACTAGTTACAGCAGTTTCAGACTAAAAAATGTCACATTTAGCCCAAAGAGAATAAACATGTAATATTGTGACATAAAAACTTTTGCGCTAACAGTTGTTATATATGTAATCATTAAAAAAATATGGTGACAATCTAAAAAAAAAATGTTAGTGACGTTAGAGGTGACCATTATTTTTGCGCTTTCCTACATTTCATAACTAGACGGCTTATTTATTTTTTTTTTTTTGTATTAATATTTTTTATAAAATCGAATTTTGCCAGAAATTTATATTTAGTTAAGTATTAAAGCCGTAATTTTGTTATTTTAACGAATTTTCTAAGTATATTATAATCCTTCTCGATTTTGCTTTTCTATTGTATTAAGAATATTGAGTACCGACTTCTCGAAATATTTCCACCCCCGTCGCTAAACCGTATACAATATATTGGTCAAATGTAGTGAATCCTCGACTTCGTCACATATCTCACACTTTTGTGTCGCCTTTATTTTTATCAAATTTGAGAATTTATTTGCATTGCCATGATTGGTTATCAACCTAATTAGTTTTGTCACCTCACTTGTTTTGAAGCATATTCGGAAAAAGCCGAACCACAGTTGTGGGACTCCTTGTTTTGGAACTCCCGATCATATAAATCCTGCTTTTAATTAATAATTTGTTTACTTAGTTTACGGAAAAAGTCTGTTTTGGGGACTTTAACATTAATTCTTCTGGCTTTGGTACTACCTATATAAATTTGATCTGCACTTTCATTTCCGTCTATGCCCACATGCTCCGGTACCCACTGGAATGTGGGCGAGGTGGCCGAATGGGCTGACGTGTGTGCACAGCACCGTCGTTGCCCGGCAATCTGATACATGAGACTACGGGATAAAAATAGTCACGGGTGCCGGGGGAGTCGTTTAAATCCCCACCCTCACTCCCTGGCCCGTAAAAACTCCGTATACCCTTTAAGGCAAGGAAGGGGATTACCGAAAAAAAATCACCCACTGGAATAAAAATGTGATCAAATCAAGAACTGTTCACAGAATGTAATTTGCAATTGGGGTACTGCGTGCATTTTGTAGGCATTGGCAAACGGAGGCTGAATATGTGAGATAAACAATATTACACTATTTATATTATAGGTTAGAAATTCAGTATTTATTATATTACGTTATTCATTTTTAATATTTTATATTTGCGTGCATTGGTGATGGCTGAAATGACGATGAACGAGCAGATTATGGTTGAGATGTTTTTAGATCAATTAGTAATTCTGAGTGGGGTGTGTTATTCTCTCAAAGTGATCTGAGTAAACATAGTCCCAAAGAAAGTTCGAAAGCAAAGCTACTAAAGGAGTATGAAAATATAAAGTGCTTCTCCTTGTGTTCCTTCATTATCCATCTTCTATCTACTCTCGGGTCACAAAGGTAGCATCATCAATTCATGGAAACTATAAAGAATCCAGGCCTCCACTCTCACACAAATGGAAAACGTAGTTTCAAGAGATTCCCTTCACCTTATCTTTGCATCTAGGCTCTGAATAAGGGCCACTAAATATTTAAAATTGATACTATAGTTAGCATTTACAACCGTAGAACTTGTTTATTAAGGAATATTACAATCTGTTTCAATTAAGGAAATTTATTTTATATAATTTATGGGACATAACATTCACATTATATGCACAATAAATAAGAACAAATTAAACAGCAAAATAATATAACTAAAACTAAATGTATGTATATATATATATATATATATATATATATAATATATATATATAAAGTAAACATTAATCTAAGATTCGTTTAACATCAATTTTAATAGAGATTTCCTTATCAAATGACCCATCAGGGCTAAAGGGTAGCACCGTACAAACCACGCGTTACCCGACAATCCGATATACCGGAGTTTATTTAATAAAATAATTACTGAGCTCACCTATTAGTTAGTTACAAGGCCTTCTGCCACATATGTAACCCTTAGCTATCCCCAATCCTTAAAATGCCCTCGGGCAGTGGAAGGAATTTATTGCATGTATATATTGTATTATTGTATACTATATATGTAATTGTTTCAATAAACATTTTGGAGGGTAAGAAAAAAAAAAAAAAAAAAAAAAAAAAAAAAAAAAAAAAAAATCACCTATTAGTATAACCCATAGGTCTCCAAACTTTTTGACCTCCATTCAAGTTCCATAGGCCATGGCTTATGATGAATAAAAAAGTCTTGTTCCATAAACTTCAGCTCTGAAATGACTTTTCTAAGAGGAAAAAAAACCTCGCAATAAATGTTATAGTAACCTCGTATGTGAGCAATTTGCTAAATTTCACATTTTTAAATAACTTTTAAAATTTTAGCATAAAGTCAAAGAAACTTTCGCGGGACGGATTGTAGGTGCTTACGGCCCGCTGGCCGAGTAGCCTAGTATAGTCAATATATGAGGAAGAGGAGAAAAAAAAAAGAACCAATAGTTTTGCTTCGTAGAATGTTGAAATCAGAAATGATGAGCGGACCGAGAAAATAATAAAAGTTATTTTTTTTGTTAATTTTTATTCTCATATAACAAAATAGGCGAAAATATGCCCAAAACAGATCAATAATTTGAAGTGATGATATATGGCACATCTAGAATGAGACGGACACAATTACAAAACTGCTGTTCCTAGAAAGCGAAGATTCTATGTTTTTTATTTTAGTATTAGTAACTATAGTTTTACTATGTCACACTCTCAATAACGAGAAACAAATTTGTATGTATTTTTTAGAGTTGTACATGTTTACATTTTTGCCGAGTATTTATTTTTTTCCCGTTGAGTCTATCGTTGCTTCATTTTCTTGCCATGCAGATTATGGTAAGCTATAAATTCTTTTAAGGAATGATATTTTTCAAAGTTATAATAGGAATAACTTCCTACATATTTCCAGCACCAGACACTAACATAGCGTTCTACAATTTATGACTCAGTTTAGACAACTGCAGAGAGGCCTGGCGATATTGTTGGACAAAGGTTCCTGGTAGCAACAAAATGAAAATCATTTTTAATGAAATGAATTCACTTCCATAGATGCAAGGAAACCGACGGGAGCATACTATTATCACACACCTCAGAGTAGGACACACCAAGTCACCTACTCTACGGTAGTTCGCCACTAAGATGTCGCAGCTGCAATATAATTTTAACAATGGTACACATTTTAGAAAATTGTCCGGGCTTGGATCCGTCAAGGACTTCATATCCCTTGCTAGGATACTGACAAGCCCTACGACCTGAAAACCAGAATCACTTATTTCAATTTCTGAAAAACACAATTGCTACAGACATATTTAAACAGTACGATCTTCATACACGTACTCACAACGTAAATCAGATATAGCCTATGCAGCTGTAACAACACGATCTTTAAAAAACATCCTAACAACACACACATCTAAAAAAAAAAATACAACACGATCCCTACAGACATATTGAAATATAATTCAATAATCAATAAGTTGTCTCTAGCTTATATAGTTGCACGCGACAACTAAAATATAATAAAATAAATAAATAATAGGAATAAAGAGTAAATAAATACAGATAATTTGTCATATTTCATTAGAATAAGAATTTAGCATTATTTGTAATTCCATCATTAATAAAAAATGTATTAATGATGCATAATATTTTTTTCTTTTTTGAAATTAGTTAAAGATTTCGAGATCTAACACAAGTTATCAATTTTGTGATTCTAAAAATTCTAAGTTGTTAAAAAAAAAAAATTAAGTCTTCTACCCTTATTTTAGATATGTTCGAAAACTTATAAAAACAAACAAACGAAAATCGTCATACCATTCTTAATGGCACATATATTAAAAATTATATTTTTATTTTAAAACTAAATAAATGCATTATTAATGTATATTTAAAATCAGTAATTGTAAGAATATGTGCTAAAAACTTTATAGAATTTCTCAGTGGAATTAAATAGTTTTTTTTTATTTCTTTATGACATTTACAACTGTATTACATAAATACATCAAGTAAATTTGGACATAATTGATATAATGACATGAATACACTTGCTGAGTAACTACCCAATGGTAGCACTCTAATGATATGATTACATTAGGAGATCACGGAGCCATCTTCTTTTCAGAGGCCTCGGAGGGTTATCAGGAATTGAAGAGGAAGCAAGGTTAGAAACGAGAGGGTTGGGATAATTCTGAAGTTTATTATGGAAGAATAGATATCTGGATTGGGCCAGATCTGAAACATAAGGAACATTAAGATCTTTATGGATAATTTTATTAGTGACAAAGTAAGGAGCATTGAGGATTTTACGAAGGATTTTGGATTGTAAAGATTGGATACTTGAGGAATTCGATGGTTTAGTGGAGCCCCATAGCTCAACTTCAAATAGGTCTTATTATAGTCATGTATATGAGTCGTTTGTGATTAATTGGAAGTTTAGAGCGTTTGTCCAGTAAGTGTTGGAGTAAGCGGAAACGTCGAGCAGTTTCTTATCGTTTCAGTCTTGTATGAGGATTCCAAGTGAGACGTTTGTCCAGCTGGAGTCCTAAGTATCGGATTTGTTCTACAGGGATAAGTGGGGTGTTATTAAAGGATACTATAGGACAGCAAGTCATTGGTTTACGACGAAGAGTAAAGGTGATTTGATGGGATTTATTGGAATTTATTTTAATCCTCCAGTTTTGACACCATTCTTCAAGGTTGTGATGTGTGATTGAAGAGTTTGGGATGCAATTGTTGGATAATTATTAATTGAAAGCATTCATGTGTCATCAGCATACGTAGTGATGACAGTGTTAGGGTGGGTTGGGATATCAGCTGTATAAACTGCGTAAAGCATAGGACCAAGGATACTACCTTGAGGAACTCCGGCAGATTGAGAAAAGAGGGATGAATAGGTATATTGTAAGAATACGTGCTAAAAACTTGGTGAAAATGTTCATAGAATTCCTCAGTGGAATTAAATAATTTTTTAAATTCATTGTTTTAAAATAGGTTAGATATGTTATCAAGCCGTTGAAGAAGCACGTAGATAACTCTGAAGTTTATACTTTATTTTACTCAAAACTTTTTATATAAAAACTATATATAAAAAAAAATGTGAGAGAAACAAGAGGAAGAGGCAAATATTTGAGCAATGTCTCTCTCTCTATATATACTAAAAGGACGGGTTTGTGGATTTATCTGTCCTAAGTTCCGGCTGAAGAACCATCTGTAGACTCAGCCAACCGTCTCTATCTGACTTTATATTCCGAGCTCGCCTGCCTCCCTCGATCTAGCTTTGCATACTTTACACGTAGCTACATATCGCAGCTGATTCAGCCTTCAGGTGCCAAATGTAGTCCTAAATTACTCTCTCTCTCTCAAATGTTTATTGCATTCAACCTCTTGACTAAAAAGTTCGTTTAATCGGAGGAAAACCTTAAATCCCTAAATAAAAAAATATATATAGAAATTAATTTGAAAAATGTATCAAGGCTTTGAGAGCATAAACCGAAATAAAAAAAATCCTGTACCTCTTTTTTTTTTTTTTTTTTAGGAATTTATTCCGTATTGAATTTCTTTGATTTCACATGTTTTCTCAGAAAGTCAATTTAATCTGAGCCTGACGTAACAGTCTCCTTTGAGCGGTTTATATTTATTTCTTTGACCTTAAAACAAACCTTTTTACGTAAAACACATAATTTATTCTCTCAAATAAGTTTTCTAGTAGTTTTTTTAGGAATGAAGAAGAGCATTTAACATTGCCTAACCATACTTTTTTATAATAGTGTTTAAATAGTTGACTGTCGTGAATAATGATAAGGAGAATAGTTGGGGTGATCAGTCAAATAAGAAGACAAAAATAAATGATAATATTTATTTTGTCATTTGCCGACGTTTCGACCTGCAGTTCAGGATATCATCAGGGCTAAGAAATGAACAAGATAACAAGGTATGAGAAACATAAAAATTAAAGTAAAATTAAGTTGTTAGAATAATGACAATAGTAAGAATAAGAAACAAATAATAATAACAGGTACAAAGTGTGGAATGATGAAGTAAACATAGTCAAAAAGGTGACATAAGTATTGTAAAGGGAATCTTAGAATAAAATGTAAAACAGAAAAATATGAAGTTATATGAGAAATGGAAATAAATAGTAAAATTAAGATATAGTGAATAGAATATTTAGATAGAAAATATTCCTATCTATTATAAAATATTTCTTGTTATCTGGTTCTTTTCTTAGCCCTGATGATGACCTGAACTTCAGGTCGAAACGTCGGCAAATGACAAAATAAATATTATCGTTTATTTTTGCCTTCTTATTTTTGCTCACCCCAACTATTCTTCTTCTCATACTTTTTTATGTTTTATTATGTATAAAAGAATCTTTTTTAGTTTGTTTTAATATTTTTATGCACAACACACATAATACCTAAGCTCATAAATTCAAAAAACTTTAGTAGAAGTAAGTATGGACTTCCAAACGATTTGTGCCAATTATGGAAACCACGATTAAACTACAACCAATGACAAAAAATATATTTACACTTAGACATACGATATAATCTTATACTCCAGTTTACAATTATAATACATCGATCTAATAGTCAGAATAATTAAACAGCTCTCAAGCGATAGACCCTACTTCTTGATTTTTTAGGAAGTTTATTTTTACTAAACCCATTGAATTATTTCTTAACAAATTTATGGCAAAAAATAATATATTCAGAAATTATAAAATTTTCTAAAGCTTTTAGGCTTACTTAATAAACAAGCTTTTTGTTTATAAGCTGGCTTGGCGAGTTGGTTCAGCGAATACATTAAGTCATACTTCAGATACTTTTATCACAAATTAAAAGGAAAGAGCAGCTTATCGTGGTCTGGTAAAGTACAAAAATTAGAATTTTTAAAATTATATAAATTATTAGAAGATCTACCCTCGAAATTACTTGAAGTAAATCAATGTGTGGAAGTCATTGAGTCTATTGAACATAATAGATAAAAATGAAAACAAAAAAAATGGAAAAAATCAAATAAAATACCAACTATAAAACTCTCAATAACTGAAAATATAATAAATTATTATTGAGTAAATTTAGTAGTCACCAATTTCAGCAATACAGATGGTACTGCCGGTAAAGTAGATACAAAGTCAATTTTTTTCACCCCAAAAAAACCTTAAATGCGAATTTTTATAGCTATTGAAATATTAGACGTTTTTGCTTGATATTTTTACCCCCCTTGGACACTTCGAAACAAGACAACCTTTTCCAACTATTCGCACGAAAATTATAAACAGTTTAGGGCTCTGTGTGTTACACAAAATGGTACAAGCCTGACCTCTGTAAGCGAATTAGAACCATATATGTAAAATTAAAATGATTGAGAAGTTTTTTTCCTAATTTCCAGCATTAAAATGATTGAAATTTATAAGTTTAAAAGTACGAGACAGAGGAGCAATAATCCAGCTTTCCAACGGTTATTTCAACGTTGAGTTAGGAAAAAAATCTTGAGAGTTATAAATCCTTAAGTTATAAATCCTTCAAGAAAATTAAGTACTAAAATTTAAATTTGTGATTTCTGTAAAATTCGTATTTAATTGATTAAAAGGGCACTAAAAATACACAAAAGTAGTATGTAGTAACAATGATACTGACGATTGTGATATATAAATCACGCTCAATAATATTGACCGGACAAGGGGACATTAAGTTTTGGCCGTTTTCTTAAAATCCTTTTCATGAACACTGATACAATTATCCATAAAAATCTCACTACTAATTATATTGCCGATAAGGCCTAAATTAGATGTAAGTTCTTTCAATATAAACTCCATAAGCGCAAAAGTCCTATTAGTTGCTAAATTACGGGTATGTTCCTAAATTAAGCGATGACTTCATCATTTAGCCCAGTTTAAAGACGGCTCTAAAGGACATAGCCCTAGGAAATCCTATTTTTGAGTTCTACCAATTTAATGTTCATTATATTAATACACTAAGTTAGCATATATATTCAGTGCATGATTCATGACGTTTATTTGCATGATCTAACTTAGACAGAAATGTCAGTTTATCCTACAGGTAACATTTAGTTCAAACACATTCCTAAGCCAAATAAGGACGGATGCTCAATGCTTGGATAGATGATTGGCTAGAGATGGTATGAGAGAGAGAGAGAGAGAGAGATAGAGAGTGAGAGTGAGAGGAAGATGGAATGAGAGAGAGAGAGAGAGAAAGAGGAAGAGAGAGAGAGGAACCGTAATGTTTGAGATAGTTGTTGACATAGGATGTTGATATAATTGATGACGGTACCATGGGACTATCCGGCAAGTTTGATCTCTGTCAGTACCAATACTCCTAATACTCCAGTACCCAGACTCCTTTATTACCGGTGACGGGTATCCGCCGGTTGTCTTCCCCATATCTAAAGAAGCGAATAAATATTCAAAAAAAAAAAAAAAAACCTCTGCGAATATTTAAAAAAAAAAATATATATATATTATTACGTTTCACCAGTGTTTTTTTTTTTAATTATAAGAAAATTGCTGTAATAAAACCGATGGAAATTCGATAATTTTATGATCGAAAGAACGTTTGAGGAAAAATAATGAATAATTAAAATGAAATTATTAGAGAATTATTCCATGTAGGTTGACAAAATAAACAGTTAGAGATTAATTTGTTGTTGGAAGGAATGATTCGAGAGTAAATAGCTTTAGAGGAACGCTTCTATTATCTCGAGGCAGATTACCATAGCTTTAATTAGAAGAAAACAATGTATAAAATTTAATTATTTTGAGTAGTTACGTGTTAAAAGTGATAAAAAAATGTATATGTGTAGTAAAAGATGCTTTATCAAAAAAATAAATTCTGTATAAATAAAACTATATTAAAAAACAGTAAAAAAAAGAGGAATACATTTTACGAGTGGAAGGGTATTTTTTATTTACTTATGTTTTCGGTAACGTTGGTGAAACCAAAACCGGGCCACAGAGAAACATTAGAAAAATAAAAGCTATGAGCGGCCCATATACAAAAACTATTCAATATAAAAAAAGAAGTCTTCAAGTAGCAATAAGCATATCTTCTACCACAAGGGTATCTAAAGTGTAAACTTTATCATCTTCGAGTTTAGCAACTCCGCATAGTGGGCTGTCCAATTGTAATTAATCTGGCGGAAAAAAATCAATAAAGATAAATTAATTTGTTTTTGTTTGAAATTCTGTTTGATTATAAAAAGAAATTTAATTTCAGGAATGTTTGTTGACCCCCTTCAAAGATAAATTTCAAGATATTTTATTTCATAAACAAAAATCACATTTTATTTAAAAAACAATTAAATATATACAATTAACTTAATTAATAAATTCAGTTACAATATATATATATATATTTAGTATGGTAACTTGATTAATTAAGTTAATTGTATATATATATACTTTTTTTTAGTTAAAAATTATTTTTATTTTGCTGAAAAAAAGATCATTTTAACTTAACCAATGTTTTTAAATACAACTGAAATGTTGATTCACAAGTATTACTCCAGAAACACTTTCCCCCAACCCAAAAAAAAAATTTTATGAAAATCCCAAAGAAAAAGTTTGTAATAAAATTATTTATTTCTTAGACTACAAGACTGTGCGCAAGTTTGAATCCAACCTGGGCGTGTTGAAATTTATTTCGTGAGATAACCCCACTCCCTTCACGTCAGAAGTCCCAGTTAGGTCCAGGATTTGGAGGAGCATCCTTCTTATGAGAAAGGGATTTGACAAAGTTATAGATGTTTTAATTTTTATAATAATGTTTGTTGGAAATTATGACACGTATGGTGACATTGACTGAATTGGATGTTTTGTGGAATAGGAATATTAAAATAAATGAACAGAAAATATAATAAAATTAATCATTTTCAGAATAACTAAAATTATGATAGTATTTTAATCCTCCTCAATTCAAATTATAACTTAAAAATCGATTCAGCCGTGCGCTCAAAAAATCGTAAGATATCTTATAGCGTACAAGCCCAACACAAAAGACCTCATTTGGCTTCACCGTAGTGGAGTAATAATAATAGTTCGTTGTTCTTTTATAGATTGAAATATTTTGTTTTAAAAAAGGGAGCGAATTGAGAATAATATCGATAAAAACTAAGTAAACATGAAGTTGAGGAGACAAGAACCAATTTTATTTTTATTATACCTAAAAAAAAAAATAAAAAAAATATATATATATTAAACCTTAATATTATAGCTCATTGGATTTTCCTTCTATTATAGCTAATTTTCTTACCACAAAATTTACAAAATAGACGCTTTTTCATAATGCCATTGTAAAATCAGGCAAAACGACATGCATATGAGTTTTTGTTAAAATTTAAAAGCAATTTATAAGAGACTTTGTGGGGAGTAGGAAGGGGGGAGTGTGGTGTAGATCGTATAACAAATAGTGTTATCGGCCTGGGGAGTTAATTGGTTAAACGCCTCGACCTCAGTCCTCCAGGATATTGAATTACATCCTCTCAAAGTAAAGGTGTTTATCTTCCTCGCGCAAACTAAATTAATCAAGGGAAGTGCCTGGTCTCTACTCCTATAAAAGAGTTTTAAATAAACCGTTCACCTTGATAACGAAATTAGGTCCTAGCACCATTGTGGAAATTGTCGCCGCCATTCCAAGACATTATTCCTTATGTAAAACTTCCTTCACCTTGTATAGTTAGATTAGTAGGAGGAGGAGGTATTTTCAGCCCTCAAAAGAAAGAATGGACTCATTTTGACTAGCTTTAAAGCTTTTCCATAGCAGCTAATTATGCTGATTAAGATATACCATGAAGAATATCGGACATGAAGGGATAAATCTGCATAATATACTTCAAAGTACACGGATTGTGAGAAAATTATAAGAGCATAAGATGTCAAAATGTTATTAGAGATACAGAGCGCAGAAGGCACATTCTGTAGAAAGTATTTGCATAAAATATTAAAAATACTGACCATTTTACAACCTAATGGGCTAACAGTATACTTTTATGATATTAAGCATTGTATAGCAACTTATTCAGAACTGGGTTGCTGAGCAGGAACACTAAGGTTAGTTCGTATAAGACGCTTATTAGACCTGTAATATCGTATGGATGTGATATATAGTTTGGACAAAACTGCAACTGACAAAATTGATAGATTTGTAAGAAAAGTCCTTAGACGAATCTTCGGACCAGTGTAAGAGTCAGGAAGGTGATAAATTCGGACGAACAAGGAAATATATCAGCTTTATCAGGAACTGAGGCATCCATATTAGTAAGAGTTCAACGTCTTAAATGGTTGGGACATGTCCACAGAATGGATGATACAACAATGGTACATGTATGATCCAGATGGGATGTCTTGAGAGGTTGACTTTGTGTATTATTAGGCTTATATGAGTATGGGGAAGAGAACTGGCGGATACCCGTCACCGGTAATAAAGGATTCTGAGTACTGACAGGAGTATTGGTACTGAGAGAGATCAAACTTGCCGGATAGTCCCATGTCAATTATATCAACATCTTAAGTCAACAACTATCTCAAACATTACGGTCCCTATCTCTCACTCTCTCTTTCTCATACCATCCAAACTTTGCCAACTTTGGGCCAATCATCTATCCAAGCATTGAGCATCCGTCCTTATTTGGCTTAGGAATGTGTTTGAACTAAATGTTACCTATAGGATAACCTGACATTTCTGTCTAAGTTAGACCATGCAAATAAAAATCATGAACTGAATATATATGCTAGCTTGGCTTATTAATATAACTATCTTATTGAGAAACATTAAATTGGTTAACAGTGACCTCCGAAAGCTGGGACTTAATATAGAAGAAGGTAGAGGACTGTTGGACAGGCTTGTTGAGCAGGCTAAGGACAGACATATGTGCCAATAGATGAAGAAGTGGTATCTGTTAATGAGGTATTAATGTTTAAACTCCAAATTCTTGTAAATTAAAAAAAAAAACGTGACGGAAAGTGTCACTATTGGCCAATATATAAATAACTTTTTGTAATATTTAAATAATATAACTGGAATGTGCAACCAACAGTGCACAAAAGAGGGTTTCAAAGTACCGTTTAAGTTATTGAGGGCAGCACATTTTTACGGTGTTTTGAATTTTTATTCAATTCGGAGGAACTTTCAAACCAGGAAACGGATAAAAGCATGGAACAGACTAAAAGCGTGATTGTGTATGATCTAATTTTTTTAAAATTCTACTTTCGCTTGTACAGTTGAACTGAACACCCCATGACCGAAACTGAAAAGTCAGAACTTACCAAAACAAAAGATAAATGAAAAAAAAAATGATTTCAAAGACAAATTTTACTAGTATTTTCATGACTGAAAAAAAGTTAAATTAAAGGAGAAATGTAATTCTTGCGCCATATTAAACAGCCACAGATCACCTCGTTCGTAGAATATCAAAACAATGATTCGCCAATTTAACTTAATTATTAGAAATACAAACAGCACTGATATAGTGTTGAATTAATTGAAATATATAAATATTCTAATAAAATCTACCGTTACAGATATTCAAAATTAAATCAAGTAAATTTAATTACTATTATATCCAGTTGCACAAATAAGCGGAAAAAGCATATTTTCTCGTAGTATGTTAATTACGTGTGTTATAGTCCAGTAGTACGTCAAATATTAAACCTTCTGACCAACACAGTCGATGTCACAAAGTTTACAGTACAATACATATTGGCATGTTACTGTAATTAGTAATATGAATCAAAATAAGACCATATTATAAAATAAAAATAATTTGTTATTAAATTTTATTTTAATGGATTGAATATTTCTATTGATAACAGTATTTCCATTGATTTTTTTAAAGCTTAAAAGGTGGTCATTTGATTGAAGTAAGAATGAATAAATGATCATAAATATAATCGCCAATAATTTGTCAGTTGTTATATTTCAAACAATTCATTGATCCGTCTTGCCACGTGTTGCAAGTGTAGTACACGCAACAGACCATTCCGAATTAATTCATTGATATCTTAAACTTGGTGAAATATATATAATTAAACCATAAATAAAAAAGTATTCATTAAATTCGAACACTACACATTATATGTGGATTAATCTCAAATACTTTACTATATCTACTCTATTTCTAGTATTATTACAAATAATATTTTAATAATAATATTATTAAAAATAAATATTAAAAATTATATTTCTGATAGAAACTTAACTTTCAGTAGGAGAAATAGATTAATTTTAAGCTCGTAGGTTTTGGAATTATAAATGAGTATTTATTTGAGTTATTGCAGCTCAGTAAGGCACTCCTACAGGCCCGGATTTGAATCTGGGTGTGGTAGATAATTATTTATTACGCAAAATCATCCGTGGATTGATCCTGGAGTCGGGAAACCCACCTGGGGGCATACCCAACCAATAAAGTGGTTACTTTTAATTCGGAAAACTTACAACTGGCTGGCAGTTGAGGTTGATTCATATTTCTAGAACAACTGATCTTCAGTGCATCATTACAAACTACTAAACTCAAGATCGTTAATGTATTATAGTAGTAAAGGTTATTATTTTTTTTACCTACTAGATTTTTAAATAAATTAATAATGTAATATTGAAAAGAAGTTGGTTGGGGTGTTGAGACAAAAATAAAAAATTAAAATAGATAAATGATATTTATTTTTGACTGAACATTCCAACCAACTTCTCTTCCATTTTCACTACAGTTAACCATCAATCTACTATTAATAATGTAATACATTAATTATAATGATCTGTAATAATAATAGTATGCGATTCCCTATTGTTAAGATATATGAAGATGTAATTTAAGACTTACAATTTAAAATAGTACTCCAAAGCTCAGATAGAATTCATTCAATGTTAAAGTAGAAAAGAAAACTCGAGAAATTATGCTGAATAGTAGTTAAGCGGCTAGATATCTAAATTATACTTTTGAATAAAATTCTGCGGAAATGGAAATGGAAAATATTTGTGATTCTTTAAGTGCCTCTAGACTCAGCCTTTAAATTAAGAAATACATTTTTATTTTAATATGCAATATCACTATAATTTGTTGTAATCATTTCAATATAGGATTTTTTCTGATATAAAAAAATATAGCATGTTATTCTGTCCACGATAGAAGAAGAAGAACTAGAATAAAATAATAATGTTGATCAACTGTGACAAATTGCTAACTGGCACAGCTGAATGAAGATATCGAGTAAGCGAATCCAGAAGGGTTAAAGTTTTACGGGACAGTCATAAATACAAAGTGCTTAATCAAAAATGTAATATGTTGTTTTCTTTTTTTTCTGATCCTCATTCTTCTCGTTTCTGTTCCCAGAATCCATAAAGCAATGACCTGAATTAATAGGAGTGATGGTGCATTTTCCCCAGTGAGTCCAAAATGATGGACTCAGCCATACCTCATCCCTTTCAATCCAATGAACTTCGATTACTGTAATTTTAATTTATAGTTACAGATTTAACAATTCCTAAAATAATGATACTTATACTCGCCAATTCCAAAAACATGGATATAACAAAATCACTCACTACAGTCATTATCATGTTCCAAGAAAGCTCGAAGAAATTAAATTATTGATTCGTGCTTCATCACCAAAAATCTATCCCTTTTACTAGAGTCGAATAATTCAAGTATTAATTTTACTAATTTCCCAACCCACGGTTATAGAAATTATGTAATTTAACATAACTTAAGGCTCATTTACACGGTGCCAGTCGCTGGCGCCAGTCACTGGTGCTAGTCGCTGGCATTCCAGTCGACTGGCGCATTACAGTTAAAGCTCATTTACACGGTGCCAGTCGCATTCCAGTTGACTGGCGCCTAAAGTTTACACATTCCCGTTAATGTAGAACGATTCGAGTGTTATACCTTTTATGACTTTTTAACCTGCCATTCCAATGCTCAGTCTCCTTCGTCATGACAGAGTGGATCGTACGGATGGTGGAGTAGGTCTCTTTGTCCATGTCAGCCTTAAATCCACAATCCTTCGTTGCTCTACCTTAACCGATTCTCTGCGCATTGAATACCTCTTTGCCGAAATCCTCACAACTTCATCTGCCATTCTGTTTGCTGTCATACATCGCCCTACTAGATACTTTTTTGATGTATCATTTGAGATTTCTTTGTATAACTTAATTCCTTCCTACTCAAATGTCATCCTCTCCGGTGAATTTAAAACCAATTTACTGATGTAATCGATCGATTATTCTTACCTAACAAGTGCCCCCCATTATCTCAGCCTTTAGCCATTATCTTATAGTATGCTACAACTCATACCCATGATGCTACAACTCATACCCAGTATGCTACAATATATACCCAGTTCTCGGAGTCCTGGCTCGATCTGTTTATCCTAGATTTCTTAGACAAACTCCTTCCTGCATTTCAGCACTCGACCCCGTTTCTATCTTACCACGGTCTTATCCATATTTCTTACAATATCCCTATCTCATCCTTTTCTCCTCGAACGATATCCTTCCGAAACCTAAATCCACTCACTCACGAAACATTTTCAAACGATCTTGACGATATTCAATGGGATCGTATTTACTTCTCAAAATCCATCAACACCATGGTAGAAACCTTAACCACTCATCTTCACTCCATCCTCGACTGACATGCTCCTGTTATCACAAACAAAATCCTTCCGCTCCTTGGTTGACTTCTGCTTTGAGAGAGTGTATGAGAGAAAGAGATGCTGCAAACCGACGGTTTAAATGAACTCGAGTTCCTGAAGATTTTCTGTTCTTCGAACAGCTTTGAAACAGTACTCAATCAGCAGTACGCCGTACCAAATCCAGTTAATACTATTATTCCTTATTGAAGTCCCCTAATACCAATGCCACTTGGGCTATTCTTAGAAAACTGACCATTGGTAATACACCTCAGTCCCAGTCCATTTCCGTTTCTGCTGATAACCTCTACGCTCACTTTGTCTCCTGCCATTTAGAAACCACATCACGTCCAGTCCGGCTCCTATGTTTTCCTCTTTTAATACTGATCACTACTTTTTCCCCCACATTATCCCTAATGATCTTCTTAACTCCATTCAGAAGTCCCATACAAACGATTATGGTCCTGATTTTTGTTGTAAATCCTAAAACCCCCCATCAGAATCTCCACCCTTGTCCAGAGGTATTCCCCAATCTTCTCCCAAACAACTACCCTATCTTATTCCATACTACCGTTGAAAAACTATGTGTTACTTTTGATTAAACCCTCTCCTGGAAACCACACATCTCCCAAATTTCTCTTCGCAATCTCCTCCCTAAAACAACAGTTGAACCGCCTATGTTATCTCCTTCCCTCCACATAAGTCCGTCAACTCCTAGTTACCTCCCTTGTTTTCCCCCACTTCGACTATGGCTGTATGGTGTACGGTGGACTCTCGGGAGTTTGCGAAGCCAAACTTAAACGCCTAATGACTTTCCAATTACGTTTTATTTTCGGGCTCTCAAGAGATGCGCCAGTATTACACCGTGTTGAAGTGGCTCTATCCATCCTATCACCGTAGGTAATTCCTAGCTACCTTTCTGTACCAAATCATTAGAACTCATCGAGCCTCCTATTTTTTCACAGCTTACAATTTAAATACTTCATCTAATCCCGTCCCACTAGATCTGATACTCCGGCCTCTATCCTCCCCCTCACCAAACTGCTGTGTTTGACAAATCCTTTGCAATTCAAGCCGTCTCCCTCGGGAATTCCATCCCTGCTGATATTAGACACACACAATCAGTTTCCTCTTTCAAACCTCTCTTCTTTAAAGACCTAGTTTTTCTAATATATTCTTGTTTTTTCTATTATTCTGTTATATTTCGTAATCCATCTGATTACGAAATATAAAAGTCACAGAATAATAAAGTATAATTTCCATTTTATCTCACTCATATATAAGAACATTCAGTGCCCTTGAAAAGTACTAATTTAGTGGCTAAACATTTGTCTGTTTATGTTTTGTGGGATATTGAATTTGAATTGAAGTCATTAGGTCGAAGATGGATGCATTAAAAGCAAAATAATAAAATATAAATTTTTACTTTATCTTAAATAATACAATGTAAAATATTGTATACAATATAAAATATTGTATTTATTCAAATGTTAACAATATTTTGAAACGGTTCTGTTAAAATTCTAATTGACTTTAAAGTCGATCTAATCAATGACCAAATGGTAATCTGAAACGAAAGACTGTATTTAAAATATTAATAATTTATCGAAGTAATTTAAAAAATTTGTGTAAAATAAATAAATTACATTTATGAAATAATAAATGAATTGCATTTGTTACAATGGAAAATGTCATGTAGCCGAAAGGCAAGGAGGGGAGGAATAAATAAATAATCGACTATCATAAGTTATTACCCTCCATTTTAAGCTATACATTTAAGCGTTCTTTGTCATTCACCATCATCTTCTACGATTTATTTACTTAATATAATATTCTCCAAAATCTTAATCTTTCCGCCCATACAGATAGACACTGTCATATTAAAGATGCTTTTTATCTTTTCTGGGTTCGATTTGGCATATAAGTGCCATACAAAATAAGAACAAATCTTTATCGTTTAAAAGTGTTAAAAGTTATGAATAAATACAGACAGATTAGTTATAAGCGATTCAGAACTAAAATAAAACACCTTATTGCAGTATAATCTATTACAGATATCCACAATTTGCTAAGCTTATATTACGAATGTTGGCGTTCGCACAGGATATATTATTCTAAAATTTTGGTAGTATTTCCTTCAGCTGATTTATAGTTAGGCATACGTTTTCATCAATCATAAAAAAAAGGTATTTAAATAATTATTTTGGACAATTTGTTTTGCTGGTTAATCATACCTTGCCGAGGGTAGGGGCTTGCCAGTGTGCCAGTCAAACAAAAATATTTGTTCTACTGGCATGTGCCAGTTGACTGGCAGACCAGTCTCTCTCTCGTGAACTATTTACTACCTGCCTCGCTATTTCTAATAAAGGGGGGTTTTGTATAGGGCTGTTTAAGAGGTACAGCCAACCTATTCTAATTGGATTGGAGCTAAACGCACCAAAAAAAAAGAAAAAAGAAAGAAAAAAGAAATTTAATTTAATTACAAGTTTAAATGGTAAAGTATGTTTGGTGGTAAGAGAAATGTTAAATATTGTTTCTTACTTTTTATTAATTTTTTTTTCTAGTTCTTGTTGCAAATTCAATTAGTGTTATATCAATAAAAATGATGCCATTGATTAACTTGAAACGAAATTCTCCGCAACCTCAGTATTTTTAAACTCATATAAACATACTCTACTTATGTATTCAATATAACACGTTAGCTGCAGAGAATATCTCTTAAATGTGTTTTCCGACAATATCGGTCATCGGCAACCGACACTATTTATGAAGTTCCGAACGGCATCAGACGCCGGAGGAGGCATACATACGTTTCGCGGTATACCGCTGTCTTTTAAAAGAAAAGGTGAACTAAATTCCCTATTCGGAGTCTCTATCTGTTGATTGTGTTCTCATTAATGGCCAGCAATCGTAGGAGTGAGTGGACTCCAACGTCCGAGGCCGTTTATCATTATTTCATTAAAAAAGTGTTATTTTTAGGGACATAAATCTTAAATATTGAAAATAAAATGAGAAATAGTTTATTTATTACATATAATTATAGTTTTTATGATATAATTTATACATTATTCGTGTAATAGCTTTTTAAATGTAAAGATAAAAATGGAATATAAAAAAAAACGAAGTTTCCAAATAAGTACCATATT
This sequence comes from Nezara viridula, assembly GCA_928085145.1. Taxonomy (NCBI): domain Eukaryota; kingdom Metazoa; phylum Arthropoda; class Insecta; order Hemiptera; family Pentatomidae; genus Nezara; species Nezara viridula. The sequence continues at coordinate 69,789,549 of OV725081.1, forward strand.
CTGGAAATGCAACAAAAGTATAGGTATTTGGGTATTCACTATTACATTGGAATTTATTTTAAGAAAAGGAAAAATTAAAGTGAAGTATTAAGTTGGTAACTGCTTGTAATACTAGTTATTTGCCTCATTACTTCCTAGGATCTTTCTCAGTTCTTATTAGCATTCTCTGCTATCGCTGTTTTCATCTCTAACCTGAAGGCTTAATAAAAGAATGGACACAACCCAGACGTGGTAACGGTGCTTGGCGCTGAGTTGAGAGTTTAACAGAGAGAACAGATAAGAATTTTCTAATTGATATGGGTTTTTCTTTTTTCATATTAAAGATAATCCAAGAATTGACCTCTAACGTTCCAAACATCACCATGGGTGAGCACTGTTCTGTCACGTCAGGAATAAGTATCGGATGTCGGGGGATGATGCCGTGCGGAAATCATATTTAATTAGTCTCGAGCGGTCCCAGGCGTCCTACACCTTCATATCGTATATAATGATTATTTACGTTAGCATCTTTACATCTATCCGGCTCCCATTCAAATATTTCTAAAAACTACAATTTTATAGGCTTCGTAAGATAGACAAAATTCGAAACAATCCCGGCCACTTCTCAGTCTAGACGAATATCGGAATCCGGGGACCTTAACCGTAGTAATAAGTATAGTTAGTGAAAGTCTATTATATATATAGCATACTTAAAGCATAATTTTGAACCATAATGAATAAGATGAAAGCACTAGAATCAAATGAAATCATACTACATTATTAAGTCATTAAGGTGTTTTTTCTATACCTTTAATTACAGTTTTTCTTAACAAGCAGATATCTCGTTTTAATAAAAAAATAAATAAAAAAATAAAAATTAAAAAAAAAGAGAATCATTTGGTTTCTTTCTACTTAATATTTCAATAATAATTATAGTTATTATTATAACACAATATTACTACAGCTTGAGCCAAAATCTAATATTATATATTTTACAATCACTTAAATATTTATATAAAAATATTAAAACTTCTTAACTGGGCTGAGATGGGATGACATTTTTTAAATTCACATTCAAATAATATAAATTTGAAATATGTATATATATTATATATACATATATATATATATATATATATTTATTTATTTATTTACATTATAGTCTGTACATTATATTAGCACGGACTACAAGTTTGTATACACTTTTACTAAACTAAAAAAAAAGATATTAAAATAATGATTTGTTTTGCTGGTTAGTCATATCTAGTTCCAAGTAGGCGCTTGCCAGTGCGCCAGTCAATCAAAATTTTCTTGCCAGTGCCTCGCTGGCCTCTCCAGTGACTGGCATGAACCGTTTACACGTTGCCAGTCGCTGGCATTGAGTGACTGGCGACCTCGACTGGCAAGCCGACTGGCACCGTGTAAATGAGCCTTTAGATCTGCCTCATTCCAAAATTCCTTTATAGCCCGCTCTGTCAACTTTTGGAATTCCCTCCCGATCAAAATTAGACATGCCCCTTCCCTATACACATTCAAAAACCTCCTATTCCAATTCCTGTTCCAAAAACACTCAGATACCAGCTAACTATTAATATTATATATGTATTGTGTAGCAATCATATCATAATACTTGATACTATCGACGTATGAATTTCAATACATACATTTTTTTTATTTTTTTATTCAATTATAATTAACTGTTTATTTTTATATATATATTCAAGTAAAGTTTTTTTATTTTATTTTATAAAATGAACTCACTGTATCTCTTTTTCGTTCTTCATTTCTCAAAGTGTATGTTTATGTTGTTCAACCCTTATATATAATTTTGTTCATAGTTCAAGTAATTCGTTCATAGTTTTAATTGTTTTGTTCATAATTTTAAATGATCTGTACATAGTTTTATCTGTATTGTATATAGCTTGTGCACCTAAGGTTTTCTTTACTTTTTATTTTATCAATTTTATTTATTGCTTCAAACGTACAGGCCAGTAATATTCTATTATTTTGTACATTATTATTCTTCTGAAGGGACTTAGTCCCAGAATAAAGTTTTTTTTCTATCTATCTATCTAACTGGCGGCCCCAACTATGATTAGCAAATTCAGAATATGGTCGATTAGCATATTATATAGCTAATAAAGGAAGGAGATGGTCAGGAGTGGTGGTCATAAATGGACTATAATAGTGGCAAAAATATTTTATTAAAAGCCAACGTTTCGACCCGACTTTGCAGGTCTTCTTCAGGGACGTGTGTTCAGCTAGGAGTTTCACTTAAAGCTGAACTTTGAGCAGCCCTGTATAATTGGGCAGGAAGCTTTTATATTTTATATGAAAATAAAGTGCTTCTATCTGGGAATAGCTATTGTAGAAGCTAAGAATACTGAACAAATTCCAGTTTATAACCACATACATACACTTGGGTTCACATACCTTGGCTATTGTTTCCCTCTGTATCATCTTTGTTAATTTAATCTATCCATTTGATTTTTGGCCTTACACCTGATCACTTGCCTACTGTCGGGGCATTTATATATAAATATTTATTTTTTTTTAAACTAAAAAATTTATTGCATATCCATTACTCCCTTAACTAAGGCCTGAAAACTTGAATTGTTTACTAAAAGATTTTTTTAAATACTGAATTAACTTATGATCAAATACGAAACAAAATATACCAATGATATATTTTAGATTTATGGTATATTTTAACTTGAACAGGTAAATACATGTTTAATAAAGTAAGGACTCGTGTCTCAAATAATGGTATCATAGTTATTGAAATAAATAAAAGGGTCTGCGAAAAAAAAGCAAAGATTTTGCATTGTACAAAGGAAAATCTTCTAAGGAAGACTAAAGTCATTAAGAATACAAAGGTTGGGGTGCATAAAAGCGCAATCGAGATGCGCTGCAAGGAAAGTTTTAAAGCATACATTAGAACAAAAAGAAAAAGGAAAAAAAATTAGGTCAGATACCAGCTTTAGATTACAAAACCAGAGATCATCTCCATTTTGTTATAAATATTGTTCAACGTAAGAAGATGGTATACTATGAGCAAGAAGAGTTAGACCAATAAGAAAATAAGCAAAACAAGAATTTCAGGAAATACGACAGGAAAAGAAAATAAGATATAAGAGTTGGTGTAGGACAAAGACATATAGAGAAAGTTATAAAAACAACCTAAGATGCAATAGGAGAGGAATAAAGATGTTAAATTTAAGTTAGGCACCAAATGAAAAAAAAAATGATAATAATACTCGGATACACTGATATATGGAGTCTAACATGAAGCTTTACTATTGATAGAACTAAAATCACTAAATGTTAGAGAATCGAAATACTGTAAATAATTCATTTATAATAGAAAAAAATTCTAAAAGAAAATACCATTAAAATTATCAAGCTGATAATTAATGATGATCATGAAAATAAGTCATGACGCTTTTCACGGACACATTAACCTTCAAGTTTTCGTTGGTCTCAGTTTATTGAAGGAGTTTTTGACCTATGATTAACTTTTTTTTTTTTATAACTAAAATACTATATACATTATATTTACCTATGATTAACTGGAACTAGGGTGACAATAAGTATTTTGTAAGTAAATGATTATATAGAGAATGAAACAATCATATTTAATGATCGTTCTTGAAGGGGTGTCGGAACAATGGCACCATGAAATACTAGCATTTTATAATTAAAGTTATATAGACAGATAAAAATTAACAATAATAGACAATAGACAAGAATGAGCGTTTGTCCATGTACGGAAATTGCATGCAATAGGCACCGTCCTTCATGTTAGCAAATCAAAATTCTCTTTTCAAAGTTTTCATTACAGTTTCTATTTGTATTGCTGATGTTTCTGTGTGAATGGTAGAACAGCGAAAACATGGTGTCCAACGTTAGTTGGCTCAAAACAGGGCAAACTGGATGCTTTGACTACAGCCAACAGTCACAAAGCTTCCTCTATTACTGACTATCTCTTTTGAAACTATTTTCTGTACATGAACAATATTATATTTATGTTGATTATGTCAATTCAATGTTTGATATTGACAGAGTTCGTATTTGCAAATATAAAAAAAGAATATTTAAATATAACATATTTCTCAATAAGGTTAACTTAATTTTTTTTAGAATGTTGGATACTTGTGAGCGACGCGGCCTCTATGGACTGCTATCTGCAGTTATCTTGTTATTTAAAGTGTTGTTGTTGTTATTTATCTTTCTTATTATTTAATTACTATATTATTATTATATTTATATTTCTTATAAATATATGTATATGAATATATATATATATATATATATAAGAAACAGGCAAAAAAGAGGCAACACCAAAAATATTTATATATCTTATTATACGAGATTCTAATATAATATGAAGATAGGGATTATCAGTGCCTTATAACAATTATCGGTGTTCAGGTTATAAACATTTAATAATAAGAAATGTAAATAACAACAACACTTTAAATAACAAGATGACTGCAGATAGCATTCCATAGAGGCCTCGTCGCTCACAAGTACCGAATGTTTGATTGATGTGATCTTCTGTCTCTGGTTACAATTTGTATGATCTTCGCATTTATGTCCTTTTAATTCCACTTATGCCAGCAGAAATGGTGAGTTACATTTTTCATGGATAGATCCCATTAGTTGCCTAAAAATAAAGCCAACTGCCAAATTATTGCGTATGTTGCCTGATGCCCTAAAATAACGATAATGCACTAAAAATAATTTTTATTTATTTTTCATTTAGTTCTAAAAAAATACTGAACTGAAATGTTATAGAATTAATTTATCCTAAGACCCACATTTAAATAGGTTTATATTTAATTTATAAAACAATTATCCCATACACCATCAATACTCTGCCAATAGAATCTTGGGTATTTTTCAATCACAAGATGACCCTTTAACCTACGGACTTGAACTGTGGGGTACAGCAAAATTTTCTAACATCAAACGCATCCAATCCTTTTAATCCAAAGTCCGCCGAACAATATTCGAAGCTCCGTTCTATGTAACCAACAAAACCCTACACCATGACCTTAATATCCCATTTATCCTTGATCTTATCCCTGAAAATTTTTTCAAATTCCCTCAGGACCTTATCAATTATCCAAATCCCATAGCACAATCCCTATCTAGTTCCATTCATCCCTACAACCCTCCTCAAAGGTTGAAGCGGCATCGTATATATTACCTGATTGTATATATTGCATATAGGTATGACTGTGTTTTTATGTTTTTAATTTACTTACCTTTAGGTTATTTTATTTTTTATTGTACATAGTTTTTTATTATTATTTTACTTTTATATTTTCTGTATATATGGTATGAATGTGTTCATATATCACTATAATTATTGTCCAAGCGACAGATTGTTATATTTCTAAATAAATAAATATTAAAAAAAAATTAAAAACTGAACAAAATGCTTTATGTAGATATTCCAAGATAATTATTGTAAAGCAGTGATGAAGTAATAGAAGAATGGTCTTAAACTATGACTATAAAGAAGGTTAAATAGCCTCCCCGAGTACACAAAGTGAGAGGAAGGAAAATAAATCAGCTGAAGGGCCCAGCGTTATGTCTAATAAAATATTCAGCATCTTATCTATATAAAGGAGAACCTGATAAAACAACTTCACCACGTTTTTTCTTCAGATTCTTTTCTTTTACATGTTCTGTTACGATGGCCGGATTAATAATATAACAGCTGGCGAGTTTTTCGTCCCCTCTCTCCCCCAAGATAAAAAACTTTTGGAGGGTCATCGGAGTTGAATTGATTCACGAAAATATAAAACATAAAAAAAAAAAAAAAAAAAAACTAAGGTGCTTGCTTTAGACCACACGATAGAAGTGAAAACATCAACAAGGCGAGGATAATAATATCAAATATACATTATACATAACGGCTCATTATAAAGAGGATGAAATGCTGAACATTTCACTCACTTACAGTAATTAGATCTGATTTTTTATTTCTGAGATATTTTAATCCATATCTTCAATAAAAGTCGTTATCATTAGGGTTTCGACACGACGAAAATGCATGTTTTGAGGTCCAAATAACCCCATTATTCCAAATAACCAAGTCCCAAGTGTGTGTTAACAGCCTATCTTAAAAACGAAAAGTCGTAAGAAACTTATATTTCGTATTAGAAGATAGATATACTCATGGGATGTTATAGCAACTTTTCAAGTGCCACTTTATACTTTCCACGTTTTAAAATTTCTCGATTTTGATTAAACTCGGTGTATCCAATGTATAATGATATGATCGTTTTTATCAGGTAGGTCTTATTCCCGTTGTTATCACTAAACAGGGTTTAAATACCTAATGTGCAAATTTTCTTTCTCTAAAGTATCTTTAGTTTGATTTACTTAAATAATTAACTATCTTTTATTGTTAGTAGTAATCAAAAAAGGTTAAATATAAACTTTGAATAATTTCACTTCAAAATTATTTTTGTACTCCGAACCACATATTTTCCTGACCCTTGGAAATTATCCATTATCTAAATGATACCTAAACCCATGAAGCCGCCAGAACACCCATCCTCTTACCGTCCTATTTCTCTTTTACCCATTATGGGCAAAATCCTGGAAAAACTCATCTTAAAACGCCTGTATCCTATCCTAGACTCTAAACACATTATCTCAGATCACCAATTTGGATTCCGCACATCCCACTCCACTATTCAGCAATGCCATCGTGTGGTAGATGTAGTCTCCTCTGCATTGGAGCGCGGAATGAACACAAATAAAATCATCCTTAATGAACTTAATGTACCATATGTTTCCGATTTAGCTAAATCCAGATACCTGTCCTTTCGTAATAAACTTCTGAACCATCCGAACCCTCTCGTTTCTAACCTTGCTTCCTCTTCTATTCTTGATAACCCTCCGAGGCGTCTGAAAAGAAGATGGCCTCGGGACCTTCTAATATAGAAATATAATTGGAGTGCTACCAATGGGTAGTTTCTCTTCATGTTATACATGTCATATTACTTGTTCATATTTACTTGTTGTATTTATTATTAATTACAGTTGTAAATTTCGTTAATAAAAAAAAATATTTTTGTAAGCAAAGTTGTGTATTGCATGCACCAGATTTTTTACCTTTGCTGTGAAGATAATTCAAAGTTATTATATATTAATCGATTTGTTTTGTTGATGAAATGAAAAATGAACGTAATGAAATATTGAAAATATTGAACGTATTGAAATAGTGAAATTTCACAAATATGATTCTTTATTCGTTGTTGAACATATGCTTATTAAAATAAGACAGTAAGCATATAATGTATATAAATTAAATTTTGCACATATGGCCGAAAAAGCATTACTAACTCGACGAAATGTGGGATGTAGGATCGACTTCATTACGCTAAAAGGCCTGTTCTTGTCCTTTCTTCCTCACGACCTGTTTCGCTAACAATGCCATCAAGATGCTGACGCGAAACTTTATGGGCATTACTCTTAATAATAGCCCATTTCAACTCACTGATATTCTTGACAAAATAGCTTTAATAAAACGTAACACGGGTGTGCAATTCTAACTTTTTTTTTAAATTTCATAATGTTAAAGTTATTAAAAATAATTATTAAATAGATAGAAACTTGTTAATATAATACCGAGGACGTTATGGCTGAGCACGTTGGGTTGTGGATCCTAGATTGACCGATTCTGATCGTTTTGGATTCGATTTCCGCCTGGGTAGAAACTATGGAGAACACCGCATTGACTAAAAATTTACACTGTGTATAATATGGTATAGTATAGAATCTTTATCCGAAACTTGGGAACGTTGGATTCCTTTAAGAGCTTGAAATAAATAATTATTTTTTCCACAAAATCATGTAATAATTATTATACTTTATTTTTAATTTAAAAATCATGCCAAATTTTATCTTAACTTAAAATTTAACCAAAAGGTTAAATCGATTTTTGATTTTTGTTGATCTGATTAAAAATCATGATCACCCACTGAGTGATACGATATTACATAGATAATAATGATTAAATTGTGATAAAAAATATATTGTTTATAAAAATAAAAAAATCATCTTCTACACACAAATTAATATATTCATAAGTATGTATACATATATAATTAATGTACACATTTTTTTAATGTTTTATTTCTGAAATCGTTCTAATTGTGTACGTGGTACCTGTTGAGAGGGCGTTTCCAGCACTGAAATACATCTTAAGCGATTTACGTTCCTAGTTATCAGCTGAGCACTTGAGAAAAATTCTTATTTTAAAATTTAACTCTTCCAGCTCTATATAGTGAGGCAGTTATATAAATAATTAATAAATTAATAACTCTTTTTTTTCCTCCGGACTGAAAATATATCTTGAGATTATACAAAAAAAAATTAAATTTTTGCTACAAAAAAGTACTCGAAAACTATTATTATTGTTAATTATAAAAATGTTGTTGTTTATACGTATAAAAATGTTTCCCTAACATCGATTAACGGAAATTGTTCCCGAGAGTAGAAAAATTCAAATACCACGGCTCCATAATAACCTGAATCACTAAACGTTCAGAAATAGACCAGCATATAACTAACGCAGAGCATTCTTCTCCCTTTCAATTGAAACCCCGAAAAATCTCAAATTAAGAAATGCAATACTATGATGAAGCCAGTTCTAATATATTGCTGAGAAACTTGGATACAGAGAAAAGAGTATTGAAAGATTTGGGAGCGATCTGGAATCAGAGTACTAACAGTTGTAGAAGAAAGACCAATAAAAAGCTGTTTACAGAAAATGACCAATCAATATCTCATGATATGAAGGCACGGAGGTTAAGATGGGCGGGGCATGTTGCTCTTCGCAATACATCTGGAGATCAAACTTAAGAAGCCAGAACATTATATCACTATGGATTCAGTCTGACCTCAAGAAAGATCAGGAAAGTAGTAAAAGAACGGTGGAGGTCCATGACGTTGAAAAGCTCCAGCAAAAAATATAACGGGGCCAGCTGAAACTATATCCACGTTGGATTTACAATTAATTTTTAAATATCTATTTTGGCATAATTATTGACGAATCTATATAAAAATAAATATAATGGTGAGCACAACGGATATGGTCGCGTGTCCTCTGGATTTGGGGCACATTAAGTTTATTAGCTATTATCCCATACCCTTATGGAGGCGGGGTTGTAATATTTTATTCCTCGATTAGTGGAACATATTAAATTACATTAGAGAAGCAATATTTTCATTCGGCGATTGAGGATCATAGAAATTCCCCAGACATTTAACCACTCCAAAATATTTCAGGATACATTTGCTTTTAATGATTCATTCCTATAAACAATTAAACACTGATTACTTTTAGTTTTATGAATAAGAACAAAGATAAGTTAAAATAGAAGCTGACAAGAAAGCGATACTCCAGGATATGTTTCCGAAGTAACTGTCTACTGGAATAGGAATGTTAAAACGTGATATGATCCTTTCAACGCTTCCATCCACTAACGATACGTCATGATCCTTTCTGATCCAAAGTGATCTATTGGTTCAACAGCTTTTACTCGACAACACTCTAGCATCCATTACATTTATCGTTGAAAGGTTTCACAGACTGACGGTATATTTTTTTTTTCTGAACAAGCGACCTACTATTTTGCAAATGTCTAGTTCAAATCAAGCTTTTATTTTCAGTTGATAATTTAAAATGTATTAAATACTAAAGCTTCAGAAGTGAGATCAGTGCCAGATCTCATATGAAATATAGAATCATATGTATTTTAACTGATGAGATCAAGCCAGATATTGAATATGTAAACTATTTTGTTTATATTCTTATATACAAATGTTTAAATTTCATGTAATTCAGGTGCACTGACGGATCCACTCACTGGAAGGCTCAATGCGCTCCAAAATAGAAAAATATTTTAATTTTTTTCAGGAATCCCTATTTCTTCCTGTAGGAGAACTGAGCTTGGTAATTACAGCTAATAAATGCAAGCACGTTTCAAGGAAAATATTTTAAAAATATATTCCTAAAATCATTACTGTGCTTATAATTACAGTTCCGTTGTTTTGTTTTTTTAACAGATCTCCAAGGAACACTCTAACATAATTTAACATTTTTTTAAATATTTGTCTTCCAGAATTGCTATCGGTTTATATAAGAATAAAAAAATAATCCAAAATTAATTCCTGATTCTGCTAACGTTCAAATACACTTAAAATATTATAATAGTAGTTCCTATACTTAATACATTATTACGCGATATATATTGAGTTATATCGGTTTACTCAACACAAGCAAAACTGTAATTTCAAATATTTTTTTTTTTATTTTTATAAACTTTACACCACAAACGAGTGGTACCCAGGTATTATTATGTGGGTATCGCGTACTTTTAAACTTTATAAATTCGCACATAGTCACAATAAAGCACGTTAGTGTTCGAAATCTATATTTTTGAAATTTTCAGATGTTAAGCTCCATTCTTTTGCATATAATGTGTCATAAAGATTATATGGAAATACATTATGAAAGTATGGGCATTGACAATACTTCATTAATGTAGTACTGTCAATTTTGATTAACCCAATAATACTATGAAATATTATATAAAGCATATCTGAAACATTAAAATATATGATTTTTAACACTATTTTGATCGTGAATAGCGTGAAAAGTTGAAGCAGAAGTTTACAATTAATATTTTAATTGAGGAAATTATTGTGACATATCTAACGTCACATTAGGGTTCTCCAGATTGCCCATATGTTTCGGCAGAAACGTCATCTTGTGATATAAAAATCTGGTGTGTCCACTCACAAGACTTTCCTAACTATTCCAGAAAAGTTTTTATATCTTTAAATATGCCCATCAAGAAACAAAAACAAAAAAAATTGAATGAGATTTATTTTTCTGAAAATTGATCAAAGAAAAGATTTGAGTACGATTTATTTGATAAAATAAAGCAATGTAAACCGACTTAAGGTAGATCAGAAAAATAGAGAAAATAGTGAAGCTTGTGCGATGCGGGCAATAGATTTTCTTACTTACAGTTAGTTATCTTTTTTCTGTCATTTTCCACTTTCTGACACCAAGATATGAACCCGTAATCTTAAATTGGAAATTGAATAGCTTTAACTTCGTTAATACTTGTCCGAAATGAACGATTTCTGTACAGTTTTGTAGGAAATTTTATTACCTTTCAAAAAAACAGGCTGTGGCTCTGAAACGTATAGATCCGTCAAAAACCGCATATCAGAAATTTGACCCGATTGCAATACTTTCCTTACCTAGTATAGTTAGGAAAGTAATAAATAAAATAAAATAGAATATGCTGTATCATCGCTAATACTGGTTCGATTCCGATGATTTTCGTTTTGTTTTGTTGGTAATTTAATTTCTTTTCAAAAGTTATATTATAAATTGTACCATAGAATATATACTTAGCGGGTTAGGGGTGGTTAGAAAAAATTTTTCTTTTCTTTATAACTTTTTTTTCCTGAATTTTCTTGGGAATTTAGTCCATATACGAAACATGAAAGAACAATTATTAGAACATTATAGGCAAGTTTAATCAAAATGGTTAGAGCCGTTTTTGCGCTACAGTCTATAGAAAAACATACTTTTCATTTATTGCACAGCAGCTATTGGAGCATCCAATTTGTGTCACAGGCATCAGTATCAAAACCCTAGAAAACCAAAAAATAAGCAACAAAATCGGTTCAGTAGTACCCGAGAAAATCCTGGCACAGAAAGACAGACCAATGGCTAAAAATGTGTTTTTCGAAATCAGGGGACTCTGAATGTATAGATACGTCAAAAACAGCATACGCGAAATTTGAACCGATTGCAATACTTTCCTTACCTAGTATAGTTTGGAAAGTAAAAAATTAATTGAAAGTTTTTTTTTTATGTCACCTTCACTGACTGAAAATCTGACTGTATTTATATTTAATTATATAATTCTAACAATAATAGGCTACGATCTGTAAGCAGTGAGAAAATCTCATTGGTTAAAACAATGCAATATTCATTAAGGAACGCAGCTAAGTAGATAAGATTGCTCTTATAAGAATCACAATGAGGGATTCCACAATACACCTTCTGAATCCGAATGAGGTCCCGTTAATTAATGAATAGGACGCTCTCTGCTAGATGGATATTGCATTAAAGAATTTCGCTCTTCCATAGGGCTCCTGCATAACTGTTTTTTTTTTCATAGTAGGGTTAAGAATGAATTTTTCATACTAGGGCGTGTCTAGAAATCTGGGAAAAAAAATTATGAAGGGCGAAAAAATTCCATTAAAAAAATAACGCCCGGGATAGGGGCCTAACTATGCCCGGCCTAGAACATCAAAATGAGTTAGGGAGGAAAATTGGAAAAGTTAGAGGGAAAGTTTTAAAATACAGCACCGATAGCATTCTAGAATAATGAAGAAAATGAAAATATAAATTAAAAAAAAAAAAAGAAAAGTCCGTGATTCGCATTGTTAACTACAATGCTTCGTTTCAACCTCTGGTTTATTTTATATTAATTGAATTTCAAAGTTATCAAACAAAATTATTTTTTTAAACTTCGCAGCTTAAAACTACTCTCATAGTATTGAACCCTCATTATACATTGATTATATTTATGTCTTCTATTTTATTTAAAACAACACAACGGATACATCGCAAATAATCTAAAAGACGATTCTTTTCAGACTTTTTTTTTTGGATAAAACTTTAAATTTTGAACATAAAAATAATTTTTAATTTTTCATTATGATTGTTTGACCTTTGTTCTTTTTATAGTGATTCAATTGCCTATTGGCCATAAATAGATTAATCAAAAATTAGTATTTGATTCCAAAATTTATTTGTAATTTTCCAGGAAAGTCCGTTCTCCTCCTCAGCATATTATTCACCCAACAAAATGGAAAACTTATTTGAGTGGCATTGACCAATCCTGTTGATTTGTAATTTTGTGACTAAAACATTTTCTTGAGTGAATAATATAGTAATATAATATATAATAATAATATAATCATATAGAGGAGGGAGACAAAGTTTCTTCAAAACGTACAAATAAATTTTGCAATCAAATACTAGTTTTTAATTATAAAGAAATATCACAAACTAAACATGTGTGATAAATATTTATGACGCAGTCATTATAAACAATTTTTATTCGTGCCGACTTTTCACTTACTTACCAAATTTTGTCAGTACTTGAAAGCCTTCAATGCTTGAACCACGGTTAGTAAGAGAAAATATTATAAATTTTTATAAATGGATTATATACATTATTTTTAATTTGTAAAACTTTTTACATATTTCATTTTTACATATTGTGTATTGTAATAATAGTTAAGATTCATGTACCATCAATCACTATAAATTATTATTTACCATTCTCGGTCTTATAATATTACATCTCTGATTGTATTTTAAAATTTTCAGCCCTGATGATGACCCACATGTTTGGGTTACAAATTTTACGAATACAAAATTTTTATAATGACTGCGTCCTGAATATTTATCACCCATGATATGCAGAACAGTCGACTAGCTTCAATCATCCTTCAATAATCACAAACTACAGTTAAACAATTTAAGGAAGTAAGTGGCATACGTTCCCCCATCTTTATATATTATTTCTAAAAGATGTTTTTTTGTCGAAATTCTTCATCAAATCTAATGATTGGACCCTCATTTTAATGATCTTCTCCTTCAGGTTGGAAAAATATTCACATACCCCCGAAATTTAAGGGGAAAAAGTTAGGAAGGAATGGAAAATTTATTTTTGAATAACTCAAAAAGTATTCATTTTTTTCTCTTGACTGTACCTATGATTATTAAAAAGATTACTTAATTACCTACAAAACAAAAAACAAGCATAGTATTCGGAAGATTATAAACAAAGATGCAGTGGATTATACATTTAGTGTTGGTGCACATAATAAATTCTTATTCTTCATTTTCTATTCTACTACCGTTTTTCCTTAATGATACATACTTTATTATTTCCTATTGTACATATACTCAACTGTTACTTACCCAAATAATTTGTTCAATTATATTAAATGATATACTGTAATTAACCAGGAAAATCACAATTAATTCCTCCTCACATAATACATAGGATCTATCTATCATTATATTATTTTGCCATTCCTTCACTAAACAATATATTCAGTGAATTTTCCGCAAGGGCCAATTAGTCCAAGATATAAAAAATTTAATTTTATTTATTTAGGAATATACTAATCTGTCACGTGGACAATAATTATAGTGAGATATGAACACATTCACACAAAAAAACAACAACAATAAAATAGCAAAATATATTAATGTGTAATACTTAATAGTTGACCGTTGTATTATTTAGGAAGGAGATGGTCCGGGAAGGTCATAAATAGACTAAATAGTGGCAAAACTACTCATTAAAAGACATCGTTTCGACCCGACTTTGCAGGTCTTCTTCAGGGCAAGACCGGACTAGATACAAAAAGATATTGAGAATTGTGGAACTTATATTTAGACAAAAAAATTATAAACAATGTGAATAAACTTATAATAAAGTACAGTAAAATATGAACGATGTAAGCTAAGTAACAAGATATAAAAACTGGAGTAAATAGATGGTAACAATTGTTGTAGTATAACGTATAATAAAATATATGCAATTAATTAATTGCATATATTACATTATACTATTTATTTTTGCATTTTGTCCGGCCTAGCCGCGAAGAAGACCTGCAAAGTCGGGTCAAAACGTTGCCTTTTAATAAAGTACTTTTGCCACTATTTAGTCTATTTATGACCGCCACCCCGGACCATCTCCTTTCTCAAAAAAATATAAACAACTAACATGATTATAGGAATTATAACATTTTGAAAGAAGCTAATATTACATGGCATTAACAATTGAAAGAAATTAAATTTTTATTTTTTATTTATTTATATGATATTTACAACTGTATACAAAAAATACGTCTGGTAAATTCGCACATGGATATAATGACATGAAACACATGTTGAGAAACTACCCATTGGTAGCACTCTAAGAAATTAAATTAATATTAAATATCACCCGCCCTTTTGGGGAAAATGTTTTTGATCTGGTTAAGCAATTTTTCTTGGATAAATTCAATGTATCATTTAAAACAATATTCAGGCAATATCGCGTGAGCCGGGTCGTTTGATTAGACCATTTCGATATCGATCACTAATAATGGCGATATGTCCTGTTAAAAAATACAGTCGTACAAATACAAAAAGTCGTAGTTCATATCATCTCATATTAACTATAATTTTCGTCCAAGAGCCCCAACGGGAGAGAACTAGAGATAATAACCTAAATGTGGTCGGAATCCATTATTGAAGTTCATGGATGAACTGTTCGAAGAGGAGTGGAATTTATAACCAGTCGTAACAGCCAGTTCCCTGACAAGTTTGTTATCTATGCAAAGCCAGCAAACCCTATCGTCCGGAACCAGGAGGAGTCCATCCATCTCTTAGGCGGTTCTACTTTTCCTGTTGCCAACGAATTGAAATATTTCCAAGGAAAATGTTTAAAACTTTTCGAAGATTCACGAGACTGGCACTTACTAAGTTGGGGCACTTTGTCCTCGAATGCTGAAACTAGTTTGCCTAGCAGAGTTGGATCCTATTACAATAATTACGAAGTCGAGTGGCGTTTCAATCGCCTTACTGTTGGTTCTGGTTCACACAATCTTACCGAATTAGTGGTACGGACCATGCTTGGAGAACAATCATATAAACAACTAAATGAGAGTTGTAAACTTATTAATTTTAAGGTGAAAACGTTTGATTTCTATTATTCAAGCTTACTATTTATTTATGTTTTTATTAATTTAAGGCTGAATGAACCTTAAATATTATATAGCTGTTTTGTTTTTGTATTGATTAATCATGACTGAATCCATTAAAAAATTGAAATTAAAAAAAAATTTTTTATAAATTGTATAAGAAAAAATAGAAGTTTTGAAGATAACAGAATATTTACATGTGGAGTTTCCAAAAGGGTTACATAAGAATTGGAGTGTGTCATTGTAACTCCTGAGGATAAAATGTAAAAAATATTAATACTTTTAAGTCATTATCGAAACGACAAATTGTCAGGTGTACTCCCTCAAAAGAAGAAAAGGTTACAAATAAAGAGATAGCAAGTTCCTAATAAGTTTTTTTTTTATTTCAAGAAGTCTGTACCCTAATAATTTGAGCCTTGGTGGAGCAGTGGGAGCTGTAAGATCGTACAATACCGTTGGAAATTAGGAAAAAAAAAAACCAAAAGTTACCACATTGAAATTCGCCTACAATAGTGACAAACCACTATCGTATCGAAAAAACAGAAATTTTTAAGGTAACTGTTGCATTGGTAATGCCTTGGTATGAGATAAAAGTTGATGGAAAGAAAGTCATATTTTTATATATATTTAGGATTGGTTTGCCTGTAATGTTTGCTTGAACCTGATGGTGCATACTAGACACAATCAGGCACTTCCAGAGAATGCAAAGATAGCTGAAACACCGTTTTTTTTTTTAATTACACAGAGTTATTACGCCGCTATTAATAATAATAATGAGCCCAAATCGATACTATCAGTTGAAAATAGAACAATATATTGGGGCCGTTGTATAACAACATACCATACGATTGTAAATAATAAACCGGAAATATTATCAATTGACCGAAATACAAATTTTTTTTATTTATAATTTTTTTTAAATTTATTTATTTTATTTTTTTTCCCTACCCCCCAGGAATTTATTTGCTATACAAGCGAAATACCAATTTTTTTTTCCTACCCCCCAGGAATTTCTTTATTACAAAGTACAATATATAAATGTTATATATACATAATTTTTTTATTTCCTTTTATTGCCCAAGGGCATTTTAAGGTAAGAGGCTATGCAAGCAGTATGCGTTCTTTGCATCTGTGGCCAGAGGCCTTTTATTATACCACTGGGCGTGGAGGGACCGCCCTACATTAATTTAGCGAAATACCAATTTTTTTTATTTTTTTTTCTTACCCTCCAAAATGTTTATTGAAACAATTACATATATAGTATACAATAATACAATATATACATGTAATAAATTCCTTCCACTGCCCGAGGGCATTTTAAGGATTGGGTCGAAATACCAAAAATGGCTATTCCATTGATATTACAGTCACTACTGATAATAAAGTCGGGAAGAGGATTTCCAAAAATATCAATATTTGTGCCAGGAGCTTCGGCAAATCTACAGATCTGATCATACAAACGTTTATTCTGTAGTAATATCGAACAATGGCCTCATCCCAGACTATAGCTTCCGCTCTATCAGTGTTTGGGTAAAATTCAATAATTGGTTCTCAGTAGTCAGAGTAGCATTTGCCGATCACTGCCACACTCTGACTAGGCTCGAAATTCAAAGCTCTCTGTTCTAATTTATCGAACCTTATTCCTCATCTCATCAATGATTTAGAATATATATATATATTAGAAAAACTACCATCTTTGAATTTATGAGTAGGACAACAGGAGATTTCCTTTTTTAATCGATATTTGAAATTTTTTCCGTTAAGTATTGATTAAATTGATTGATTAAAAAAATAAAATAAACTCAGTTACTCGTCCTAAGATGCTTTTTTGTTAGAAATAACCTGAAATGGGATAAAAATATTGCACATATAGCTGCTCTAATCGATGTTTTTCTTTAATATACAGAGCTTGAGGGAAAGGGTTTTCATGTTGAAATATTATCGCTATTAAAATTTATTGAGTAAAGCTTGATATATTCGTTCCTCTAACTTCTCTTGAACGTTACACAAAAAAAAAAGAAACATTTTATGAAACTCAATTAAAAAGACTCTTTTAAGCCGGTCAGATCGCAGAGACCCTTCTATAAAACGGTACGTTACTTACTCGATGCTCAATCCATACTTTTTAAACCGGTTCCCTTTCAATATTTAAGAGAAGAAAAAGAAGCGTCTGTGGAATCAAATTGGTTGAAATGAGTCTTTTTTCATTGAGTTCCATAAAAATATTTGACAGAAAGTTCAAGTGGAGTTAAATAACTGCTATATATACCACCCATAGGCCATTTCGAGGAGTATATTCGAGACGATAAACTTTTTATTAATATCAAAATAAGTGTGATTGGCTTTGAGGAAGAAATTATGGTGCGACAGAAGTTTCCTGGTTTTATTAAGAAGTACCTGATATTAGTCATAGGAAAAAATCAGGCAGTTGGAGTAAGTTACAGTCCACTTATGTAAGCCTTTCATAAAAACTACATATTAACATTATCATTATGTTTTTTTTTCACCCCTTCCTCCCCTTTTCGGCTATACATAGTGGAGCCCAAAATCGGTCTGTCGGTGCAAGACCAAGACCGCCTGATTTTTGTAAGATCAAGACCAAGACTGGTAAAAAAAAATCGTATTTGTGAATAAAACTTAA
Organism: Nezara viridula; assembly: GCA_928085145.1. NCBI lineage: Eukaryota > Metazoa > Arthropoda > Insecta > Hemiptera > Pentatomidae > Nezara > Nezara viridula. The sequence goes on from OV725081.1 coordinate 69,807,991, forward strand.
GGCAAAATAGTTACTAACACTAATAATTTTTGTTACTATATGTAAAATATTGATATAACTAATATACTTTTGCATTTAACTCTTCCATTTTTTTATTTGGGCTTAGTTAGATCTCACATATCTGAAAATTACAGTAATAGTTCTATGGTAATAGGCTAATAGGTAATTGCGAGACCCTTGCGCAAGACCATGACTCGTCTTGGTCTCTCATTTGGACAACACTAGCTATACGGGTTGTTTTTTCGGGCCAGGGGAGAGAGCGGAAGTTTTATTCCAAAGTAAAATTTCGATTTCACTTATATTATACAGTCGCGGTCATAGAAATAGCACCACTATTTCTTTTGATTCTTATGCTGATTTGATTCTATTGAATAATCTTGATTTTCTTTAATTATTAAGTTTAGCAAAAAACTTTAACGATGTTTCTGAGTTCAGTTTTAACTTATGCCAAGATAAAACCTATAATTATGAACTGAATCAAAAACTGTTCTCGTAAAAAAAAACAACCTTAAAATTGTGAAGTTACATGAAGTATAGGAATTTTCACGGAATAGTAACGAGGGTAGGGTACCACCAATCAACGGTAGTCATAGTTTTGAAAAAAAAGAAGAAAAAAAAGTCACCATGAAGCGAAAGAAAGGAATTAGGAGGAGAAAAAAACAAACGAACAATTCGCCCGTTTAATGGTGCGATTATTTTTAGAATATCGTTTTTCGACTGGCAAAAAAATACCCGAAGATCTTGCAGTTGCAATCTTGTAAATAAAATGAGATTTAATATTTTGTTTACAGGGTGATGCAATTTCTATGACAGCCACTGTATTTCAGTGAAAGCAGTAACTTTGCTCCAATACCGCCCCCAACTATAAATCCCGCCTATTCAATCACTTCCTCCGCCGGTTACTAAAAAATTGTAAATAGGTGTTATTCAGAATATTTTTATAAATTATTAGTTTGTTTTTAATTATTATTATTGTACATAGGTATGTATGTGTTCTTTTTATTTATTTATTTTTAGGTTATTTTATTCTTATTTATTGTATATATATTATTTTTCTATATAATTTATTTTATTTATTGTACATAGAGTGTGAATGTGATCTCTGAACACAATTCTAAATGTCCTTTGAGACAGATTGTAATATTTTTCAATAAATAAGTTAAATAGAAAAAAAAAAACTATTATTACTTCGCATTCATTTTATTAAAGTTAGAAACTAACATAAATATATATTATTTGTATTTGTTTATTTCCTTATTCTTTTTAATAATGTTCTCAGGTTCTAAAGCCCCATTCCATTTTTGTATGTTAATCTAAAGGGACTTGTCCTAGAATAAATAAATCATATTATTATTATTAACGTTCAACAAGTTTGTTAGAAATATTAGGTAATAGAAACATTTATGATGGATTGAACCTTTCAGTTGACAGAATGACTAACTCCAATTTATATTTTTTTTTATATTTGTTTATTTAGAAATATTACATTCTGTCACATCAAGGACATTTATAATAGTGATCAGAGAAAGCACACTCACACTCTATTTATTTTATTTATTGTACACAGAGTGTGAATGTGATCTCTGAACACTATTATAAATGTCCTTTGAGACAGATTGTAATATTTTTCAATAAATAAGTTAAATAGAAAAAAAAAACTATTATTACTTCGCATTCATTTTATTAAAGTTAGAAACTAACATAAATATATATTATTTGTATTTGTTTATTTCCTTATTCTTTTTAATAATGTTCTCAGGTTCTAAAGCCCCATTCTATTTTTGTATGTTAATCTAAAGGTACTTGTCCTAGAATAAATAAATCTTATTATTATTATTAACGTTCAACAAATTGTTAGAAATATTAGGTAATAGAAACATTTATGATGGATTGAACCTTTCAGTTGACCGAATGACTAACTCCAATTTATATTTTTTTTTATATTTGTTTATTTAGAAATATTACATTCTGTCACATCAAGGACATTTATAATAGTGATCAGAGAAAGCACACTCACACTCTATTTACAATATAAAAAAAAAAAAATAATACAGAAACTTAATAATAATAAATACAATAAAATAAAATAAAAATAAATACAATAAAATAAAATAAATGTATATAAACAAAAGAACTAACCTAATCATACACACTCGGGCTTGAGTGGAGGATCTGGCCATTGCCAAAACTCCAATAGATGCTTATTTACAAAAGGTCTCTGGGCCACTGCCGCTTCAACCTTCGAGGAGGATTGTAAGGATGGGTGGTGCTGGATAGAGATTGTGCAAGGGGATTTGGATGATAGGTAAGGTTCTGGTGAAATTTGGAGAATTTTTCTGGAATAAGGTCTAGGACAAATGGGATATTAAGGTCATGGTGTAGGATTTTGTTATTTACATAGAACGGAGCATCAACTATTGTTCGAAGGACTTTAGATTGAAAGGATTGAATACGTTTGATGTTAGAAGCTTTTGCTGTCCCCCACAGTTCAAGTCCGTATGTCCATATAGGTTTCAGTATTGTCTTGTAGATAAGTAATTTGTTTTCAATAGAAAGTTTGGATTTTCTGTTTAGTAGTCTGTATAGCTGGCCGTATCGTCGGTTGAGTTCTTGTCTTTTGAGTCTAGTATGTGGGTTCCACGTTAGTCTTCGGTCTAAATGAAAGCCAAGATACCGGACTGTGTCTGAGTAAGGAAGCTGGATGGAATTAAAGTGTACTGGTGGACAGGAACTGCGTCGGAGTGTAAAGGTAATATGTTGGCATTTAGATTCATTAACTTTAATGCGCCAGTTATTACACCAGTGCTCAATCAAGGTGAGGTGGTTTTGGAGATTTAAGGATGCTATGTTGGGATCAGAGTTGGATGATAAGATTGCGGTGTCGTCAGCGAATGTTGCAAGAAAAGTATCGGGATGAACAGGGATGTCAGCAGTAAAGAGGATGTAAAGCACGGGACCCAAGACGCTGCCTTGGGGAACACCGGCTTTAACGGAGTAGATATTGGAAAATTCTGTTCCACAGCGAACTCGGAAGGAGCGGTCAGAGAGGTAGGATCGGAGGACTAGGTACAAGGACTGAGGTAAATGGATTTTAAGCTTGAAGAGCAGTCCGGAGTGCCATACCCGGTCAAATGCCTGTGCAATGTCCAGAAATGCACCCGAACAGTATTCCTTGTTTTCTAGGGCTGAGGAAATATGATCAACAACTCGGAGTCCTTGTTGAACAGTAGAATGTTGGGAGCGAAAACCAAACTGATGGGAAGGAATATTTTGGGATTCTATAATGGGTAGGATTCGTTTCAAAAGGATCTTTTCAAAATTTTGAAAGGATTGGGAGTAGGCTAATTGGTCTATAGGATGTTGAGATATTGGGAGGTTTGCCTGGTTTTTGGAAAAGGATAATAGTGGAGTGTTTCCATAGCAGAGGAAAGTGGGTGGTGCGTAGGATACAATTGTAGATATATGTAAGGAATATGACTGCTTTGGATGGAAGTTGTCGAAGGATTTGAGGGGTAAGGAGATCATGTCCAGGAGCTTTACGGGGGATTAATTTTTTTAATTGAAATTTCACTTCGGAAGGATGAATAGCTTTTGGGGGCAAGGAAAGTGGGATTGGTGATGTAAGGAGTTCTTCTACTGTTACGGTGTGGGCAGGATGGGATTCCGGATGTGAAATAAATGTATTGGATAGGTGAATGGCGAACTCCTCAGCCTTATCTTCGTCAGATGCTGCCCAGGAGCCATCATCTCGTCGGAGGGGATGGGAAATGCGGTGAGGATTTAAGATTTTGGTAGTGGTTTTCCAAAGGGAATTGTCGCGAGAAGAAAGGGAGGATAGGTAGGAGTTGAAGGAATGTGATCTGAAGGTGGCTAATTCCAGTTTTAATTTTTTGCAGTAATAATTATAGGAGCAGCGGTCGGTAGGATGTCGGGTACGTTGCCACAATAATCTGGCACGGCGTTTGGTTTGGATTAGGTCAAGGAGGTGTTGGGGTAGAATGGTCTTTTTAGGAATTCTGGAGGAGTCTTTTGGGAAGGAAGCAGTCCAGGCGGCTTGTTGGATTGTGGTAGTAAAGGAATTTACGGCACTATCAAGGTCATCGGGAGTTTTGAGGGATATGTTAAGATCAATTTTATCGGAGATGATTTGGCGGAAAAGGTCCCAGTTAACTGGGCCCCTAATAAATGACGGTGGAGAAGGTTTGGGAACGGGTTCAAGTGAAACATTAAGGATTAGAGGACTATGGTCAGAGGAAAGTTCATTTAGACGTGTAATGGAACAATTGAGGGGACTTAAGCCGCTGTGGATAAAGAAATCAAGAAGATCAGGATTACGGTTGGGATCTGTAGGCCAGTAGGTAGGAGAGTTGGGGGAAAGGAGGTGAAAATGTTGGGAATTGAGTGCAGACAGCAGGGTTCGGCCACGAGTATTCGTGGTTCTGGAACCCCATTGTTGATGTTTGGCATTTAGGTCTGCACCCAAGATGAAGTGATGTCCTAAGGAGTCGAGGAGAGAACGGAATTGGGCATTGGATATGGATCGGTTAGGAGGGCAATACGCTGATGCAAGGGTAACCGGAAAGGAAAAGGTTTTTATCACGATAGCGGTGGACTGTAGGAAATCATGTGTAGGTAACGGGAGTAGGTGATGGGAGAGGGATTGGTGTACAATGACAGCAGTACCGGCATGTGCTTTTCCGTCAGGGTGGTCAGTACGATATGTCAGGTATTGTGGTATTTTGAAGTGCTGTTTAGTGGTTAGTCGAGTTTCAGTAATTAGTGCCACGTCAATATTTTTGTCAAGTAATAATGTAGTTAGTTCGTTTGTATGATTCCTAACACCATTCGCATTCCAAAGGAGAATGGATAAAGGTTTATTGGAAGTCATTTAAGGATTTTTCGCGGGAGGGATAAAATGTGATACAAGATTGGTGAGAAGAGATATCAAAGGAGTAACAAGGGATCTGAATTCGGAGAGGAAAGATGTAAGTAAACTGGTGAGATCTGTGGTATTTGAGGGAGGAGGAATGCGGGGAATTTGGTGTTGATAAAACTGTTGATTAGGTGAAGTTTGATTAGGATGTTGAGGGTGGGGTTGAGAATTTTGAGGTATGTGTTGTTGTTGCGGCAGGGTCTCACAATAAGTAACATCATTCTTACCTCCTAATAAGTGTGCAAAAGACACCGTTGGGTCAATTTTTTTTGAAGGTCCTCTTCTTGATGCGTTAGGTTCTCTTCTTGATGCCTCTGCTTCTTCTTGGGTCCGGGATTTTTGATATCTTGATTTAATATTCTTGTAGATCTGACAGCCTTTGTAGTTCGCTGGATGTCCTTCAAGGCACAATGCACAAACTGCAGGATCCCGTTTCGGTTTTGTGCACTCCCCGGATTTGTGCTGCTCTCCACATTTCACACAGCGCGGCAGATGATGGCAGTAAGTCCTGGTATGGCCATATGCCTGGCAATTGTGACACTGTACGATTTCCCTCTTAGGATATGGCTTCTCTACTATAACACTTGTGTAGTATATTCTTCTTATTTCGTATATTTTTTCGATCCCTTGATTTGGCTCCAAATCTACGAAAAATAAGGGTAGAGGAACTTTTACTCCTGGCTGTTCTTTACTCTCCTTCTGTACATTTGTAATCTGGCGCACTATGAAACCTAAAGTTTTCAATTCTTCTTCTATTGCTTCGGTTGGTGTTGAGGGGTGTAGATTTCTTATGACTACCCTCAAAGCTCGATCTTGCCGTAATTGGTACGTATGAAAATCCGCGTTGGTTTCCGTTAGATACTTCACAATTTTTCTGTAGGTTTCAGCTGTATCTGGTGATATCTTCGTGTCCTTTGTTCTGCTTAGACATGAATAGCTTCCAGAGCCTGTTATTTTGTTCAGTTGTGAGCATAGTAACTGAAAATTGTTTATGTTTTTAACGAATATGGGTGGAGGTCGGGGATCTCTTGGTATTGAAGCGGATTCCATCACTTCTTTATCATTCTGAAGCACCTGATAGGGGTTAGGGGTGAAAAACGGAGATTGTTCGGTTATCTCTTGTGAAGATGTACCTGGTTGATGCTGAAGTTCTTCAATTGTTGGTTTTGATGATGTTCCTGGCTGGGTTTCATTTTCTCTGGAGCTAATAGGCGTTACTGCAGGTGTTTGACGACATTGACGAGGCTTTTGTTTGACAAGCGAAGAACAAGGTGTTGCGCCTAACGGCCGAATTCTCTTGATAGAAGCTCTACTAGACATGGCCTGATTGTGATATCGCATATAAGGGAAAAAAAAATGAAAAAAAAAATAAAATAAAATAAAAATAACCCTATAATTTATAACAAACAATAAATATCAATTGTTGTTATGTACTCTTGACTTGTTTTGAATAAATAATCTCAAGGATTTCTCTGGAAAATAAGCAAATTCTGAGAGACGATGTAGAAACACGTCCTTTCGCATCAGCTGATCCACTGCCTTGATAATTTAACTCCAATTTAAAAATTTTTGAATAATGTCATTTTAGTGATATTTCTAGTCGGAAAATTTATAATATCTGTATTATAAACTTTTATAATACAGACAGTTAGTAAGTCGATTCCAGAATAGGTGATTGCGGTGTTGAAATACAGAACTGTAAATAAAGGTATACATTTCCCGGCTAAAATTAATAATAAAAAATATTTGAATTGGAGTTAATCATTCTGTCAACTGAAAGGCTCAATTATTAAGAAAAATAAATAGATTCATTGTAAATGTTTATTATGAACGAGGTAATAAAAATCTTATTATTGAAAGACTGAACAATAGAAGGAATATTCAGAAGTCGTTGGCTTAAAATATGGACACTAAAGGACGAGAACATTGAGAGGGATGCTGGGCATTTTGCAGTAACTAACCGGGGGAGGGGGAAAGAGCGAAGGGCGGCTATCCCTAGGGATAGTTTGGAGCTGTAAACTAGAGTACGGGTTATAACCTCGAGGGTCTATGGACCCTTTACTACAATGAAAGGGAGATTTCCATTGTTTTCTTTTTTAGTGATTATTTACAAAAACATATTTCAAAATATAAAAAAAAAAAAACTTTGCAAGTTTAGAATTGTTTATTATTTATTTAACAGTGGCGTAGACATCGCCAATGGAACCTATCGGGCTCATCGGGAAGCAGTACAGGACAGAATTACTGGAAAAATTGTCAAATAAATTTTAAAAAATAAAGGATAATAACCTTTTAATCATGACTAGTGTTGCCCAAAATAGGTCTTGCACTTCGCAAGAGCAAGACCAAGGCCGCCTAACTGTTGGAAGACCAAGACCAGGACTGGTAAAAAAATCGATTTTTAAATAAAAAATTAAGGCAAAATAGTTACTAATACTTGACAATCTTAGTTACTATATGTTAAAATTTGGTGTAACCAATATAATTTTGCATTTAACTCCTCTAATTTTTCATTCGGACTTAGTTAGGTTTCTCCTTTCTAAAAAAATACAGTAATATATATCTATAATAGTAAGCTAATAAGTAACAGCAAGACTGTTGCGCAAGACTAAGACCATGGCCAAGACTGAGTTTGCAAGAGCAAGACTCGTCTCGGTCTCGGATTTGGACAACACTAATCATGACTGGTTTTTGTCAAGCTTTAAGTTCAGAACATTTATCTAAATTATTATAAGTTATTAATAAATATAAAATTTTAACTCGGCTGAACCTCCAAGCTATTAACCTCAAAATGATGCGTTGCAAGTTTGACATCACTAGTACCCGTGAATGTGCCCCGCCAATATGTCTTACGCCCGCCTATAACCTTCAGCGGCCATTGCCTTGGCTACAGTTTTACTGTTATAGTAACTAAATCTATGGATTATGCTCTACGCTGCTGAAGTCATTAGAAAGCCATTGAAATGATTTGATTCATCTTTTTTGACTGATGTGAGGCAGGATGTGGATTTAAGGGAAGGGGCCTTTCGGGATAAAGTCCCTCAGAAAAAAAAAAAAATTATTTAATAAAGTCCATTTTTGTTTCAATTAATCATCTGAGGCAATTTACACTTTATCAATTGAAATACATGGTCTTTTCAGATTTTAACGCAGGTAATTCAAAAGGAAAAATATAATAAATTTATCCTTAAAAACTTTATTGTTCCTGTAATTACCGATGGCAGAGCGCTGAACTACCAATGCTCAAGGTTCCAGGATCGGATCCCGCCTCATGACAGATAAATTATTTATTCTGTTTCAACCGCCGTGAATCGACCCTGGGGTCGGGATACCTACCTGGGGCACATTCAGCCTTTCTATAAAGTGAGTATTCGTAATGAAATTATCGATTGAGGGAGGAAAACCTGGTGGTTGAGCGTGATCTCGGTCAGATTACCTTCTTGCACAACCGTTGACCAAGAGCAGCAGTAACTTTCCTAAATAATACTGAACTCAAGACCCTTCATGGGTTGCAGTGGTACAGATTTTTTTTATTATTTTATTATTATTAAAATAATAAATAACTCCCTAAATTAAATCATGAACCCGTTACTTCCGTCTCGGATCTCCTTCTGATTTCCTGATGATTTCTGTCTTGATCTGGTGTATTCTAGATTGAAAGTGACGTTTTCGTCACTATTTGTCGACTTTTAATAAAATAGGTAACTCATCGAACTAAATCCATGTATATTGAATAATATCTAGTCTCTGAATAGTTGAAAGAGAACTACGAAAAAAAAATTGAATATAATATGCCGAACATGATGCAATGCAATTATGATATGGTTCCCAAAAAGATTCAAGGCTGCTTATTCAAATGGACTTACTTATAAGTCCAAGTTTGCACTTATTTGACAACTCAAACAACTTAAATTTATTATTTAAATATTATAACTTGAATTCCATCTCTAAACTGTAATAATTAAAGACCCTTACACTTAATAAAATATGATACATCAGAAGGTTGTATATTTTGCATTATTGTCAATTTGAAACGAAGTTAATTTTAAACAGGAGAAATAATTAATTTTTAAAGTCTTCCAAACTTCCATTAAGAATTTTCCCTTCCGTTAGGAATAGAAACTCAGTAGAATATTTCCGAGATTGGAAGAGGGCGATCGATAAAAAAGGAGTGTTTGCAATTCTCTTTTTTCTGTTCACTCTGGATTATGGAGGTATACAGCTTTCACGGCCATTTTTATGGCGGAAGAGTATTCCGAAGGCTGGGTATTTAACTTGGTCCGATATAAAATTTATGGGCTAGTATAGTCCACTGCTAATAGAGATTAGGGTAGTAAACATTTACTTTTATGACACCACTTGTACATTATTAGGTTTGTATTATTTGTATTATCAAAATGAAAGAAGTAATATCTGTTTATAGTTTATGTGCAATTATCATTATTGTGTCTTTATGTGATAGACTAAACTTTATATGCGTATTCATTTAACTTGTATTAAAAAAGAGAAGTTTTACACAATTTTTAACTGGAAGCCAACAGAAGTTTTTCAATCGTTTACACAGCGTTGAAAAAGCAAAGCAAAAAAGTTGTTTTATTATTTGTTTCAATCAATAAGGGTTTGTTTCCTTCAACTTTACAAATGATCGTGTATAAGAAATAATTTACGTGCATAAATTTTCATGAATACCTAATTTAATATCTTAGCAATGTGTTAAAATTGTTATATTAATGATACAAACCACATAATTTTATTTGCTCTCATACTACCGTGGAACAGACCTCTTTTTATCAAATCATTAATATCTGCCTAAAACTTCCTAAATAGTTTCATCTTATCGTAACCTACAAATTTTTTATCTACAGAACAAAAATTTTCTGAATTATTTTCTTCTCCACATAAATCATGACTAATTATTAATTATGTAATACAAATATTTTGTGGTAGCTTCTTAGTCTGTCCAGTATTAATTAATAATTATTAGAAAAAAATATTTAGTGAGATACTTGATAAAGACAAACAAGGATGATAGTAGGAATATATATATATATATATATATATATATATTCAAACTTCACTATTTTATTGGGAATAAGGTCATTTAATTTAATTAAATGACCTTATTCCCAATAAAATAGTGAAGTTTGAATTTAATACTCAAAGGTCGATGAAGGAAAAGTTGTAAATATATATATATATATATATATATATATATATATATATATATATATATATATATATATATATATATATATATATATGTACAAAAGATGAAAGTTCTTGTTTTCTCTAAGATTTAATTTTTTTTTCATGCCTAACCAATTTTGTCAAAAAGGATATTTTTTAATTCTTCCCGAATTCTTTTATTTCTATTCGAATTTTCTATTTTTTTAAAATTATCTTATTTTATTTGGAAAGTTAATTTGGAAAGAACATAAATATAAATAAAAATAATAAACAAATGGAATTCGAGTTAGAAAAATGTTCACGGCAAAGTGCTCTGCTGAAAACAAATTGGGTCTACCTATATTTATTTTCCTGTCCAGTAGGCCCTTGATGTCAGGTAATTGGAGAGGACAACTTGTAAAGGGTGGACATGCCCTTCAGCTCGAGGACAGAACCAGAGCTTGTATTTTTTTAGACTTGGGTATCGCATTCGATCTGTTTGGGTTTGTTGTTAGAAATATTTTCTTCCACATTATTCCCCCCTAAAAATTTATAAACTATATAGTCTAATAACTACTTTGTTATTAACAATTACATTTAGTTTTAATTTGTTATTTTATTTATGCTTTACATTAAAAAACAAACGAAAAAAAAATCATAAAACTAATGAAGAGTGTTGAGTTGATAACTTTAAATTAATTAACTGTTTATTGAGAAACGGTTATACAAGGTCGTGATTCCAGGACTCAACCCAATAATGGATTAGGAAAGTGACAAATCTAATTAGGGAACGAGAGTATAATAATTACCTGAACTCAGTTTTCAATTATAAAACATTTTTTTTTTTTAGATAAGAGCAGTCAAAAGTGGTGCCATTATCTGTCGTACCTGTGAACGGTACAACAGAATATTATAATAAATCCGGTCCAGTCATCGGTGTCTGGAAGTATTAAAAAGAAAAAAAAAATGCGACTGAACTCTGATGACGGGCCTAGGGTACAGTACTATTACTTAGTCAACTGTTTTGCAAGGAGGTGATTTGACTGAGACCGCAAGATTTTACTTATTATATAATTATGCGTACCCAGCTTCATAAAAACTAAGTGTACCCCAGGAGTATATCCCGAACCCATGGATTATGTTACAAAAAAACATTCCCTGCCGCAACCGAAATCGAACCCGAGACATAGGTCATTTGAGCACTGATCCTCTCTACAAACTAAACTAACGCTATGCCCGCCTGAACATGCGAACACATCAAATAATCACGTCGTTTGACACCTAATATCGTTGCAGATAAAACCCCAAAACAATACAACCCCTTTGTGGTGGTCAACTTCCCGAGTATTTGTCTGTAAATGTAGTGCTGATTTTTTCATGATTCATACCTGAAATATAATAGCTTAGCAACATTAAACTCCCATTTGAATCCCTTTCATCCTGTTACTTTATATTTCATCATATATTTTTTTCATTCATATCATATTTATGAGAGGAAGTCACGCGATCCAGACATAAATACTCCAAATATGTTATGTAATAGATTATTATTACAGCACGACAACCCGCAAGCGATCCTTGCCTTCCTCAATCATCAATTACCAAGTATCCCTGTTTTCAGCGAACGCCATATGAACGTTTTTTACCAACTATTATCTCATAAATTCCTACATAACATGGGTATGTCAACTAATCAAAATCATTGTAAGGGTTGTGTAATTATGTTGTTAGGTTTCTATCCTGGATAAATGCTGAATTGAATGTAAGAGAATTCTACGTTATTTTAAAAATATTCTATACCTTGTTCTCCTTTAAACGAAAGAGGCTACTGATAATCTTATATAGCATAATCCAGAGCTTGAAATAGAATTTCAAATTTTATATTTAATCAGTTGCAGTAAGTCTGGAAAATTTATTTTCAATTATTTCGGAAGTAGAACCTTTTTCTCTTTCAACTATTCAAGCGTAGGTTTTACAGAATTTTCATTTTCAAAAGTTTTGTTGATTTCGCCAAAAAGTGGATCTAAAAAATGACTTTTATTCTTAGTTACCCAAACAAACGACATATTATAATCTAGTGATTCATTTAAGATAAATGATACCTCTTATCTAAGCCCAATTACAGTTGAATTCTTTAAGGATTTTTTTTTTTTTTTATGAACTTCAATAAATTAAACTTTAACTTTTACCATAAATATAGAACTGTATTGCAAAAAAAAGTTCCTTAGAATATTAAAAATTAATTTTAATTTTTTTTGCCCACACTTGTCAGAAGTACTGACAATTAGCGAGTCTGTTGTCGGAAAAATACTAATAGTGGCTTGACCGGCGTGAGGGAAAAGAGTGCCCAGCGGCATCCCTTCTTGACTTGACTTAAGTGAGGAAATCTCTCATCCAGCTTCTTTTGATCCTCCGAAGCGTGTTTTCGAGCATGCTAATCGTGGCCATGTCTTGTATCAGTGTGTTAGTATATCCATGTAAGTTATTGTGAAATTGTTTGTAGTGTGTCCGTTTTTGGTCGTTAACTGTTGCCATATTTAGATCTTTATGTAAACTAATGTTTATGACGTACCATAATTAAAATTATTATTATTATTTTTATTCTCGCTTTTGCGGATTCAAAGCTGAAGGTGGGGGACAAGTCCAACCCCCTGCAGTTATCATTTTTTTTTAGATATTCAAAAACTTTCTCGTAATTCTGGCTGTATCCAAGAGGCTTGCTGAGCCTATCTTAGCACATCCAGGGGTAATTCCAAGCCGTCCGTACCTGCCGCCGTTGACTTTGGGATCAGACCATTGGTTGATATTATTATTGGTGTAACCAATACGCTCTCCAAATGTTACAACTCCTTTAATTCGATCGCCAGTTCTTGGAGCTTACGGAACTTCTCTCCCACGGTTGTGCTTATATTGTTATCGTTTGAAATCGCGATATCAATTAACTTTTCCTTCTTTGCTCCTAAATCCATAATAAGGATATCGGGTCTGTTGTGATGCACTGTATGATCCGTTATTATAGATTCGTCCCAATACATCTTGAGGGAACCTTTCTGAAGTAGACTTATCGGATTATTTTTATAATATGGCACCTTTTCATCCAACAGGTTAAGTTTCATAGTCAGAGCCTGGTGGAATATTTTCGTCACATTAGTGTGCCTCTGCAGATAATCCAGAGAGTACTCCACATCCAGCTATGATATGTTGAATTGACTCGTACGTCGTTGAACAAAGTCGACATTTATCAGATGTACTGTCTTTTAGAACGTTATTATTTATTATTATTATTATTAAAATTATTATTCTTTTAAACGTTTCACATATACTGTTTAAATGTGAATTTTTATAAAATTGGTAACCCCTATTATAAATATTATAGTATTATCTATCTATTTTTTCAAGTCCCTAGGAAGAGCGAACTGACTAATTTTTTCCATCTCCTAAAAAAATCTATATTATTTTTTTAAACTTCTTTATGTATTTTATTATTTAAATTATTAAAATCTGTGAAAACATGCTAAAAAAAAATAAACAACACATATTCCAACTGTATAACCACCTCCTCGTTCTCAGAAAATTATTTATTTCTATTTCCTGGGGAGAATTTCTATTTCACTCAAGAAGATAGAAGAGGCTAAAATGTGACTTATGAAATCAGTGACTAACCGCAGAAGAGAGTTAGTTATATACACGAGAAGCAAGTCTTAGGAGCCGACTTGATTTCCCAAGGGTTACTGGATGAATTCGCTACACGCCCTTTAATTTAAAGACGTCAGAGGTGTCATTTCAAAGCGGCTTTCCCTCCTAATGCTATTTATATTCCGAGTTATACCAAGCGCACAATAGAACACTTTCACGGTAGGATGTGAATAAATTTGCAACGGAGAACTCTAGTTATATTCTCTAAGCTTATATATTCTCGTCTACATTTCCAAGTTATATCAGATTATATTGCGATAGATCATTACTGAATTAATTGTAACTAGTAAAACAAAAACTGTTTCTATTTTTCAAAAATTATTATTATTAAATTATTTATTGAAACAACTAAGGATAAAATGTTTTTAATAATATTCCACTTGAAAAAAATTAAACTAATTATATTTTCAGTTTAGTATTGAATCCTGAAATCCTATAGACGTTCATTCGCTAGTCTGAAATTCTATCGAGAGCCCTTCTGCAAAAGACATTCCGGACAATGCAAAACAAATTGTGCTGGCTTTAAATTAAATTTTGTGACAAGTAAAATCATATTTCTACAATACAAACTTTTTCAATAGTTACAATATTGTAATAAACAACCAATAATTCAAAATCTAAAATGAACCTATTTATTTACTGTAAATAAAAAAGTTATGTTTTATTTTTATTTTTTTAAAAACTAAAATAAGTGATTATAATTATGCAATATTCATTTTAATACTTTTTTTAACTGATAACATATGGCATGGGTGTAATGGTTCTTATCAAAAGCAGTACATGGGTCCAAAGCAACACAAAAATTATATTCGCAATATTTCTCACTTCTTCTTCGGTGCATACTATTTATTTTCAAGTTAATTTATTATTAGCCATATTTACACCAATTTTTTAAAAAATTTGTCACTTAATGACTACTCATCACAATGACGACGTTTCGGCTAGTCGAGCCATTTTCAAGTCTAAAATTTTTTTTTTCATTTACAATCATATATTAACTTTAACATATTTCAAATTATAAAGATTCTTATTATGTACCTAAAATACCCATCATGTACCTGTCCTTTTCACTTATGCGAATTCCAAGAGTCTACTCATATGTGGGTGACTCAGAAACAAGATAATTTTAACTTATTTGAATCATTTAACAGTAAAGAATTGAGTAATAATAATGTTGTTAAATAATTAAAGGTGAACGGACAATAAGGAATTTTATTATGAGTAGACGCTTGCAATTCGCATAAGTGAAAAGGACAAATACATGATGGGTATTTTAGGTACATAATAAGAATCTTTATAATTTGAAATATGTTAAAGTTAATATATGATTGTAAATGAAAAAAAAAATTTAGACTTGAAAATGGCTCGACTAGCCGAAACGTCGTCATTGTGATGAGTAGTCATTAAGTGACAAAATTTTTTAAAAATTGGTGTAAATATGGCTAATAATAAATTAACTTGAAAACAAAAATTATATTATATTAAGGAAACAGATATATACAGTTTTTCGTAATTGCACGGTACTATTTTTGGTGTTTGTTCACAAACACAAACTAGACAAAAGTTCATTTTAACACATATCTCAAACTCATTTATTAAACAGATATCAAAGGTTAAAGATTTATTAGTTACTTACTACATTCAGACTGACTGTATAATGTTTAATACTAAATAACAGGTTTTAATCTCCTAATAAACAAAATGAACGATAAGTAATGCCAATAGGTGCTCATCTGTTTGTCTAGTTCTGTGTGTTTTAGTGTGAGTGAATACTGTGACAAAGTTCAATTTATGATTTTCATGGGAAGCACCATAAATGTATTGACTTTTGCAGAACAAAAAGACATGCTTTTAACTTATGGCGAGGTACATAGATAGATAGCTGCTGCTGTTCGAAGACATCGTGAAAAAAAAAATCTGTACTTTGATATCTGTTTAATGTATGAGTTTGGGATATATGTTAGTATGAACTTTTTCTTTATTTCGTTTTAGTGAACACATACCTAAAATATTGCCGTGCAATTACGAAACACCCTGTATATCAGAAACAATAAATATCGATCAGAACAGCCTGTTATTGTTATGTTCAAACTGGAAATTAACTTTTGCATTTTACTCCTCCTAATTGGAATTATTGAACGTGCAAATAGAGGGTGAAGCAACACAATGAGAACCCTAGCACAAATACCGTTTAATTAATGTTTCATTCGGCTGTGCAATATCCAAGCCATCTGCTCCTAGTTTAATTTGTACTGTCGCTATCTCAAAATGCATAATTTATATTTAGCATGTATTCAGATCCTGCCAAATATCGATATAAACATGGCAGAGCCAAATGACAGTAATTGACTGGAGCTTCATCTACTTCGTGAAAGGTCGCCTTGAATTTTTTATCGCGGTCGAATCCGCATTATTTTTTAAACAATGAAATCTGAATGGTATCTCATAATAATAACTGTTTTATGAATATATTTATATAATAAAATCACCCCTTTAGTAAAAATTTACGAAAACTTTCACTAAATTATTTTTATGATACATAGATATATAGCTTTATTTTAAATAAATTTTAAATTTTCGTTCTTAATACAAATTAAAAAAAAAATCATTCCCATGGTTTAATACCGTCTATTCATGAATTAATTATATACAATCAGATAATTGCTTAATTATTAAATTAAGCAATTTAATTATTAATTAATTATTAAAATTAATTATATTTATTTTTAAATTTTAGTAATTTTTTTCATTAAAACAGTTCCCCACATAACTGACTGTAAAACCTTGAAACTGTAGCACTCGTTATCCTGCTTTATTAATAATTTCGAAAATCGGTAAGAAGCGTTATAAATAAAAACGCTTCAAATTATTTTACAATGATTTATTATTTCCAAACAATTATACATCTAAAGTAACATCACCTCCCTAGTAACAAAGAAAAAGAAATAAAAGGTGATTGTAATTATTGGCCTACACATTTTTTACAAAATAGCATTATTTCATTAATTAATACATTCAAAGATCAAAAAACCAAAAACAAAGGATATAACCTTTGCAGTAGAACATATAAAGAACATCTAGAGACCATATATTTGCTCCAAATTGTCCGATTTTTTAGGAAATTTCATAAAATGTTAAATAACCATACAATGTCAACAAAAAAAGTATATACTTTTTGAGTTATTCGGAATCTAATTTTACCATCCCTTGTAATTTTTTCCCAAGCTTCTTTTCGTTGGAGTATGTTCTATAGATAAATTTAAAGGACATCGAGAAGAGGACTTTAGCCAAATTTCATTGAAATCGGTATGTTTGTTTAGGCGCTAAAGTCTATAGGAAAGTCAGGACTCTAGAAGATCCCAGCGCCTCTATCTCAGCCGCATTACTGGTATTAAGGACCAGTAGAGGCTGATGGGAGGAGCTATAATCAGACATCGAGTGCAGAACCTGGCCGATGCGAAAGCTCCAGTGTATACTTATTCACAAAAGGTCTCTGGGCCACTGCCGTTTCAACCTCCGAGGAGGATTGTAGGCGTGGGTGGTGGTAGATAGGGATTGTGGAAGGGAATTTGGATGATAGGTAAGGTTCACGTGAAATATGGAAAATTTGGATAAAAATATATTTAAATAGTATAGTATAGTAACACTGATATGACGTATAAATAGATGGGATATGAAGTTTCCCACGGTTTTATATAGCGTAAATAGACTAGGAGCTACCGGCCAATTCATTTAACTCAAGGACTTACAGCTAATAACCATTTTAAATTGTAGATAAACCTCATCTGAACAAATAACATCGGTCAGTCGATTGAAAGTCGGTGCTTTCTATATGAACACTTAAATTTTATATTTCGAAATATAAAGTGGCGAAATTTCATTTAACAGAATAACACACGACTAAAATATTGATATGATGTATAGAATTTCTTCCAAAAAAAATGATTCACCTTGACAAACGATATAACGGTTGCGTTTTGAAAACATACGACATCAAATTAGTCCAGTAGCATAGTTGAAATACTCCTTCAGTCCCATGACCTCTAACAGCCGCTTAACTTCTCAAATATTAACGTATATGATAGAGTATATAGGAAATTTAATGCTCTTTTAAATTGATTAAGATGATTTCTAGAGATGGATAGATTATGAGTTTTGGGAAGAAAACCGACGAAAAGCTGTTTTTTGTGAAATAAGCTAACAGATAACTTGTCACTCGTATTGGTCCTTCATCAAGAAGCTATGAAATTTTTAGTAGCTTTTATATTATTTAACTTTGTATAGAATAATAATTTCGATAAAATGCATGTTTAAAAAAACTTTTAAAAATGCTGAAGTTTCGTTGTTTATTGCATATATCTCGCAACACAAAGGAAAATTTTATTTGAGATCTTCAAATAGAGGTTCAGTATCCCGAAAAATATAACAAACAGAAGAGAAACCGACTATTCGAAATTTAATATTTACATCTAGCTTCCATTCAACTGGATTAATTTGATGACTTAACCGTTGTCAGTTTTCAAAACGTAACCGTGTACAACGTCAGGTGAATTCTTTTTTAGTGAAAAATTTTATAAATCATATCAAAATTTCAGTCGCCTGTTTTCCCGTTAAACGAAACGTCGAATTTCGTCGATTTAAATTAAATTTTCTTATAGAAAGCACGGGCCTTCAACCGACTGACCGAAGTTGTGTGTTCAGATGAGATTTATGCATAATTTAAAATGGTTAAACGAAATGGTCGGTAACTCCTAGCCTAAAACGATCAAAATTTTATGGACTATATAAAACCTTTTTCAATCTAGGCACCAATAAACTTTAAAAAGAATAAAAAAATTTTAGCTCATATAAAATTTGTTGTTACAAAACTTTTTTTTTCTTCCAATTTCACACAAGTTACAAAACTGCGCCGTAAAGGCTGATCGTGAAAAATACACTAAGCATTAAAACCACAACCATTAAGCGTGTAAAGACTTTCAATTGATCTCTTTGATAAGGTTTGGGTCCACTACCCCTCCCCTCGGTAGCCGGGAAATAATAAAGATCGGGAAATAGGGGGAAGGAGCGAGGGGAGGAAATCACTAGGCGAAGGTAACGACACCGGCGTACGTGACGGGAGAGCGAAGGCAATACGTGTCCAGCTCTTTCCGACCTCAGCGGAATAGAAAAATGAGAGGAGTCGGTATAATACAAGCTTTTTACTTTACTGTAGTATAAACTGTACTCTTAAACTTCTTCAATATTTTAAAGACTATGAATAATCAGCTAATTCAAGTCCTGAGTACCAATACATCCAAAAAAAAAAAACTTGGCTGTAGGAACAACGAAAAACATTACCCCATCATCGTCGGCAAGAGCTAGTTTCATTTTTTAGGAGAGGAACAGCTGCACACTCCCCTAGATTGGATCCACGGCCAACGCTCTTATGAAGCAATATATCTTATGGGGATGTAAGCGAAACGGGTAACTTCTCCCCTTCAGTTCTCCAACAAATTTTTGAAACTAAAGTATTACCTCGAATATGAAAAAACTTCATACATATGGTACAATCACCTTAAACACTAATTTCATTGTAATATTTTAATAGTTATTGAATATCTACTTTCTCAACATTTTTTGACTGCCTTAATGGCCTCAGTTCTTAACTTAGCCAAACTCTGGAGGGTGGTTTTAAACAAAATTTTCGACAAAAAAGTTCATTTGATGAATGTTCGATTCCAAACGAAATAGGAGTTAAGAACAATTTTGAGTTTTTCATAAGACAGTCACAGATTTTATTGAATAAGAAGGAATTGTACTAAAACATTTCAAGATAGTTAAATTCTAAGTACAACAACGTAAAGTAGATACAATGTTTTTGAGAAAACAGTGATTGAATTTACAAGGGAGTGACAGAATAAAAGGGACTTTAAAAGATCTAATACGATCGCTGTATGCAGGAATACTGAAAGCATTACGTTATTAGATTTCCTGAAAGTCTTTTTTACGATTGGCCTTAGTTAATTTAATCACTGTTTTCTCAAAAAAGATTTGTCTACCTTACGTCGTTGTACTTGGAATTTAATTATCTTGAACAGTTTTAGTACAATTCCTTCTTATTCAATAAAAACCGTGACTGACTTATTAAAAGCTCAAAATTGGTCTTAACTCCCATTTCGTTTGGAATTGGCTCATTCATCAAATAAACTTTTAAATTTTGTCTTCGAGTGAGGAAAACAAAATTTAAGGCAAATGACCGTGATGAAATGAAACTTTTGTATAATGGAAATTTGAAATTTTTACATGCATAAAATTATTCCTAAATGCACTTGGGTATTGGCAAAAAAAAAATTTACATGAATATACCAAATACACAACATAAAAAATACACAAAATACACGATATATAAAAAATCAGCGGTTTTAGGTGTTAAGAGAAAATTACTGGATAGTGTAAGGTAAACATTTTTTTTTTTTTTTAGGCGATTGAAAAGGAGCTGGATGAGAGACCTTTCCTGATTTTAGGATGTGAACAGGCCAGGGAAGAGGTGCTGCTGGGCTCCATTCTTCGTCATGCCTATCATGCCATTTTCTACCTAACAACAAATCTGGTTATTGTCATTACCATGACAGGTGCGGAGGAAGAATTGAAGACAAAAAAAAAAAAGAAAAAATTATTTTGAATAGTTTTTGAGAAATTTCTTCTTATCCAATAAAAAACTAAAGTAATACACAAAATTGTTTTTAGCTTTTTTTTCCTTTCGGAATCGGCCTATGCATCGAATGAACTATTGTTTTTTTGTTTGAAAATTTTGTCTATAATCCCCCCCCCCTCTAAGACTGACATTAATACTGATTAGCCATGAACTGAGACACTCCGTATATTTTTGAAACTTAATTTGCCCGCATAAAACTGTTTTGATATGCTGAATGATTCGAGAATAAATGTTTTAAAAAAATAATGGAATGGTTGTCAAATTGAACATCCATATCACAAGCTGTTAAATAATTCAACTGATTGAAAAAGTTTTGAAGTAAGTCAATAATTTTCAATTGCTTGCAGATAAACTATTATGTAAATCATCGTATTCTATGATGAAACGTAAGCAATTCTCTTTAAAAATCAATATTTTATTTAAGCTAAGTAAAAGAGAAAAAAATGATAAATAAATGCCTTGTAGATCCGTAGTTCAGTAATGCAATAATTTTTATTTATACGGATGATTTATGATAATACGATATATCCATCGATTGATATATTAATAGATGAATTAATTAATTAAATTAATTGCTAATTGATGAATTAGCTAAATGGATTCGTCCAAAGTCATAAGTACCAACTTCCCAAACGTAACTTATTTATATATGTAACCAACAGAAAAACATTTTAATTAAGATTCAGTGAAGCAACATATGTAGACAATGATTGTTATTCGTTTCAGTACGGAATCTATAGTTTCGCCAAGCATTATAATATATATTCAATAAATAATGATAATAATTTTGATTATTTAATATAAAAAGAGGAAATCCAGAAACGAAAAAATATTTTTCAGATTAGTTATTGACCAAAGTCATGTATAATTAATTCTTGGTTTGTGTCCCGATTTATCTAAAATTATGCATTTGTAAAGGAGTTGGTCATTTGCCTGGGGTGTCGAATCGTCACATATGTTGTTTACATGGTAACGAGTTTGAATCTGTGTAAGTTTTCACATCTCTCGAGGCTGTTAAAATATGTATAGTGTTTATATATGCAGTAGAAACATCCGACCCACTTCTACTGTATGAATAAACTTTACGAGTTTGTTCCATATCTTTCTCTTCCATTTATCATCCATTCTCCGAGGCTTGTTCGTTATAATCTTTTCATAGAATCTCATTCAGGTAAAAAAAAGTTGATAAGGTACACACTATTACTGAATATTCCTTATCTATTCTCAGTTTAAATACATATTTCACATTACTTTTTTTTTTACTCTCCTATTAGTTTTTGTTTACATCATTAAAGAAATTATTCTAGTTTCGGATTAATGTTACGCCTTGGTGTAAAGTTCTCACACATTACTGCAACAATTTTTTTTATTCTATTTTGAGTAGTTGCATTATCATTTAACTTCATAGGTCTATGAGCCTTAAAAAATATGCTCACTCCCTATGAGGGTATTTTTTATATTTACATACTCATTAGTAGAAATTAAAATAATGGAAAAAACAGATAATGGTAACTTTACAAAATTCTTACTAGATTCAAGATGATAACACTCTGAATGTATTTCGTGCAGAGTGTCTTTGGGTAAGTTGACTCCAATCCAGATTATTGCAATGGTAAAGCATAATGGTTCCCCGGTAAGTTCTCTCAGAAGAATCGTCCAAAATTTTAGTTACAGAGACCTCTGGGACGTGAGAAGGATTCGTTAAACATGTTACTATATTCACTACCAGTACGGACCTGCACTAGCGGACCTATGATTTAATTTTGGGGAGCTTCAGCCCGAAAGTTTTTTTTTTCATAAAAATAACGATAATTACTTTGAAAAAAAAGAAAGAAACTAACTACCTGGATGAAATGGCGTTTAAGTGATAAAAGCCCTTTTAAATGTAATTACACGAACAATAATACTTTAAGAGATACTTTTTAAAGATTTTTTGGGAGGGGGCTTCAGCCCGAAAGCCCTCCCCCCCGTAGATCCGGCCGTGCGGACCTGTGCCCTCTAGGGGACATACGAGATCTCCTTGATACGTATTCAGACAACATTGACGAGACTTTTTTTAATGTATATTTTTTTAAATTCTTTTATAATAGTACTCCTTATATTGTAGAAAAATTGCTGGACGTGTATGATGATTGAATAGAGAGAGTATACTTTCCAATAGGCTGGAAAATTGCTGAGTGCTCATATACAAAGGAAGATAGAATGATAGGCCCTCTAACAGACCAATATGTCTCCTTCTGGTCAAGAGAAAGATCTTGGAGAGCCTAATCCCCCCCCACTGAGACTATGCCGTGATGTCGAGGAGATGATATGGAAGAATTTCTCTTCTCTTCTTTGACATAACCTTCGTCTTCAAAAGCGCTTGGTGGCCGACAATGCTCCAACAGCTGCTCAAAAATGATACTCTCAGCAACTTATATAGCCTGATCAGAAACTTATATCGCCAGGACAGGATAATTAAGATTCGAAGAACCTTTTACAAACTAGAAGACACTATGAAAAGGGGCTGTTTGCGGTGCTATGTCTTTGGTCCTGCCCTGTCCTGGAGCACTAGCGGATCCAGGATTTAATTTTTTTTTGGGAGGGAGGGCTTCAACCCGAAAGATTTTTTTAAATACATATAACTAATTAATTAGAAATAAAATAAAGAAATTAACTACCTTAAATGAAATGGTGTTTAGTTTAAGTGGTTCTTGAAGTCCTATTATAAGTAATTACACGAACAAGAATACTTTAAGAGATAGTTTTTAATACTTTTTTCTATAGAACATGGTTATATTTTACCATTTTGGGAGGGGGTTTCAGCCCGAATGCCCTCCCCCCCCTCGTAGATCTGCCTGCGTCCTGGACTGAAAATCGACATCCGACGAGATGCTGATAGTGCTAGAAAAGGTTCCTCGTGCAGCTTGCTTAGATGATTTAGCTGTATTGATAGCATAGAATAGCAGGCACAGATCAAACGATGAAGCTGAACGTTACGCTAACCTAGTAAGAGAATGGTGCGAGAGAAAACAGTTAAGGATAGCGGTTTCCAAGCTCCTGGCCATCCTCTTGAGAGGCACAACTGATAGGGCTCACCGTAGTTTCATACTAGACTCAAAAATAATTCCGAGTGAGGCGGTTACCTACCATGGAATCATGATTGAAAAAAAAATCAACGTGAAGCCTTCCGTAGACTATTTGAAAAGTAGGACGACCTTTGCCCTTAATGGATTCAGTCTTATCGTTGGTTAAGTCACTTTGGAGCCGAATTTACGAATGATTCATGACGATTTATAAAGGAGTTGTTGCTGGTATCCTGAGGTATATCTTCTGCCTGGAACCACAGCCTTTCATGCAGATAAAAGAGAAGGCTGACATCCTTCTGAGAAAAGTATTTTTTTCAGCACATGAAATTAAGAGTGATGCTTTGGTTGATGTATCGATAAATGAAAGTAAACATATCAGTGAAGAATCCAGATCATGGAAAAGGATAACAGATAGCCAGGTTTATGGACAGTTTTTAATTAAAATGTAACTCGATTCACTTGCAGAAATATTATATTATGCATTAATGCCTATCATCTCACTGCTAATTAAAACCAATTCATTAAAGTTGAGAAAGTGCTTTATAGGCTGTTTTGAAGATATTACATATTTTATATTATCATTAAATAATATAATTATTCATTTTTTAGTTCATAGCTTATCTTCCTATTTTGTTTTCTATTTTAATATTGCAGTTGCTTACTGGTGCATTTAAGTCATTAACGTCTACTGTAATAATATAGACGGCGCGAAACTCAATTATAAAAAAAAAATAAATAACGATTAGCTACATCTTGGTCAATTTATTCATAATTTTTAAACCAAATACAACTACTCTAAACTAGAAAGAAGAAATTATAAAGCAAAAGTTATGTGTAATGTTTTTCTTATTTTATTGATGATAAGTTATAGTGTTATGATTAATAGTAATTGCATCGGTTGGTTAACGTCATCATGACTGTTTTCATCTTTATTTGTTTTTAGTGATTATGTCAAGTTGTGTGAGCAATAAAGTAAAAAAAAAAAGTGCATAAAGCGAGACCTGTCTGAAAACACGGCAGCCCTGAAATCTATGTCCATCAAATGAAAAAATATGGTTGGAAGAGCGCAGGAAATAGGGGCATATAGGTCGACAAGGGGGGGGGGGAGAGAGATATGTTGTGGCAGAGGGCATATAAAGTGGGTGTGTGGGTCGACCGGGTCCCTCAGAGGGTTGGGTATAGGGCGCAATGCGGCATCCATCTGCTCCACATTATACCCTGCCCACCGTGCCGCCTCTGTATGCGATTGCCACGGGGCTCGGTAGCAGACATATCCTAGGACTGAAAGTCAGGGCTTCTATCTCAAGGCTAGTGCCTCGAATAGCAAATGAGGGAGGGAGGACATACAAGTAGTTTTTGAACTGTTAAGAGGGATACTATGTAATCCACTTCTAGCTTCTTCTCATTCCTCTCTCGTCTCTTATTATACTCACCATTGTGTATTGCAGACAAACAAGATTGGAATCAAAGAGAGGCTCTACTTTTATTGAACTTAATTGGGTAAATTCTACAGCTATTTCACAATGATGTAGCTAAGGATGAGCTATCCCCTCCCTCCAAAACTACTTTATTCTTATACCAGATGTACTAATTTACCTTGGAAAATTTTATTAAATTTCCTTCTAATTATACTAAAAAGAGCATAATTACTCTCAGCATAAATAATTAAATACCTAATTTTTTTTTCATTTCATTTAATCGTTTCCATTATATCTATGTATTAATACAGTAAAACTATAAGGAAAAACACCCAAAACCAGATCCAAAAAAAATTGAAGCTTGCCAGAAATTATTCATTACACTCACTCGAATAAGAGGTAAAAATAGATTATATTTATATAATTTCCACTTCATGGTTTGCATTCCAGCTTAAAGTGCAAATAATGAATGAATGAAAAAATAATTTTATTCTGGGGCTACGATCCCATAAGAATAATAACTGAGTTACAGTTTTTTTAGGCCTTAGTCTGGCTTAGAGGATTACAAAATGATGCCTAATTAACTGTCGATTTTTATTGCAATTGTACAATTGATTGAATTGTACAGACGTAAGTAAATTTTACATGTTTGTGGAAGTTTTAATATGGAGTAGGTGGTGGAACAGGAGTCGTTTGAAAGAATTTGTGGGCGAGGATTTACGTATGGAGTTAGGTAAAGAGTCCCAAAAGGAGGAAGCACGAATGACGAAGGATTTGCTCAAGGAAGTAGTTTTATGGGAGGGAATATATTAATCTATATGTTGAGAGAGTATATGAATATACTACGAAATGCAATGAATATAATACTACCTAAATACTATTGCAACCACCTATTAAAAAAAAACAAAAGTACATAATCATTTTTATAGAGATTTTAGAAGACATTAATATTGTAATGAATAATTTTTTGCGAAAAAACTCAAGGTTTTGAAATAAAAGCTAAAAAAAGGTACACGATTTATGTCCTTTCCCTTCTCCTTTAATCTAAATCCGAAGCGGAACACTATAGGGCTTTTTAACAATTATTATGGGGAGGGTAATAAACAATATCTAAAAATTTTCTTATTTTTTTTGTTGTGGTGGATTCCTAATTTTGTTGTGGCGTTATCTATGTGACTACTATTATAAGGTTTCCGAGGTTTCCGCCCATTGTAGTCGATTCCATAGTCCGTCAATTAGTCCAACCAATTAAAAGTATAAAACTAAAAAAATGTAATGAAACCTTACATACGCTTTTATAAAAGTTTGATGAACCAATTAGAGCTCTAGTGACAAAGATTTTTTAATAACTCGAAAACTATCGGTCAAAGCTGAACCCTTACAACAAACAAACATTTTTTTTATTTTTCATTTCTCTATTCACACCTATCACTGATGCGGAAATAATCAAAAATGCTAAAAAATTATGATAATAGCGTTTCGGGCATGGAGAAGGATAGTACCCAGCAGCACCTATTCGCGGTCTTGATTAAGTCCCTTTATTTACGAGAGGTCGCACATCCAGCACCTTTTAATCGCATTCAAATAGAAATGGGAATAAAGACAATAAAGACTGGTCGATATTTAGTAGTAAGGAGGTATGTAGAACTTAGTTATTTACTTACCAGGCAGAAAGCACGGCCTATTGACCTTAAAATTTTAGATTGAAAAGATTTAATTTTTGAAAATGCATCTTTTTTGCTGAAACAAAAATCTGTAAGCAGTATGTCTATTGAACCCATGTTCAAGTAGGTATGTGTATTTATTTAGGTACTGTTTTATTTTAAGTTTTGATGACCAGGAAATAGGAGACTAATTTAAATTAATTTTGATTGTAAACACCATAATATTTGTTTTATATGTTATACCACGGGCGGATCTATGGGGGGGGGGGGACTTTCGGGCTGAAGCCCCCCCAAAACGCCAAAATATAACCATGTTTTATCGAAAAAAATATTAAAAAACTATCTCTTAAAGTATTATTGTTCGTGTAATTACATTTTAAAGGGCTTTAGGAATCACTTAAACACCATTTCATACAGGTAGTTAGCTTCTTTCTTTTTTCCAAAGTAATTATCGTTATTTTTATGAAAAAAAAATCTTTCGGGCTGAAGCCCCCCCCCCAAAATTAAATCCTGGATCCGCTAGTGTGTTATACTAGACCCTTGTGGATAATTAGAACTGTCGATTGGTAAGAAAACGATTGTTAATAGTACATAGAAATGATCTCCAATAAAGGATTGCGGCAGATCCATCTAAATGGCAAAGAATAATATGAGAGGACACCATTGAACAGTGGAATCGACGATGGGTAACTACTCATAAAGGCTTTATCTTGAGGAAATACTTCCCTACTGTCTATTCAAGGCTGGAAGCGAAATGGGTCCTCTCTGATTATTGGATGTCGCAATTACTGACTAGGAATGGGGTTTTCGAGCCAAACTTCAAGACTTAGGAAAATAAATTAACCCCCTATGTCCCTGTTGTGGTGTTCCGGAAACTGCTGAGCATATCTTCACGACTCGCACAGCTTTTGAAGCAATAAGCGCCAAACTACTTTGAGAAACCGTACTCTACATCATCACGGAGGACGTTTTCCCTCAGCAAGTGAGTAAGTATAACTACCCGTACTAGGAAGCATTCGTGTACGGGTGGAAGGAAGTAGTCGGGGATGATCACTTCAACTTCCGCTGACGAAGACTGGAGAACCTGAAGATAAGTGGTAAAATTATCAACTAATTCTACCAAAAATCTGTATAGCAGAGATGCAAGAGAAGAAGAAAATAAAATAAAAAATACATAGAACTGAACAAACAAAATATGTTATAAGAAGTTGAATTACAATATAATTAACCAAAACCATTGTACAGATTCAAATAAGCTGTATCTTTACTAAGAATAGTCCTGTTTTAATATTTTTTTCTTTTAGTTTCTTAGGAAATTCAGAAATAATTCAAATCATCTTGGGTATAACCGACTATAAATTGTATAGTTTCTGAGATATTTACAAATAAATGTTTTATTTTCTTCATACCGCTTTCCTTGAATTTTCTGACATATATTTCGGTATTATTGGAGAAGATGATATTCAAAATGATCATTGGTTTTTGACGATGTATTAAAACGTATTTAAAAAATAAACATATTTGAGAAAATATATATATGAATGTTATTTTTTTTTAAAAACAACTTCATTAAAACTGGAAACAGAACATCAAAGTTATAATGAAGAGAAAGAGAATAAATTGGAAATTAAGTAACTAGATTTTAAATGAGTGAACAGATATTAATATATTTAATATTTTATAAAAAATTCACAAAAAACATTTACGAAGATAAATTTCTCTTTCATCATATCTTTTATAAAGTATTAAAAAATAATGAATTTTCAGAAATGTTTTAAATATGAAACCTTTTAGAAAAGTAGTAAGTCAGTAGAATGACTGTTTCTAAAGCACAAAATCCTAAGGAAAAGAGCTGTTTAATTTGGCCAGAACGCGTCCATCTCGTATTCAAATTTATTCACAGAATAATATTAAGGCCTGGTTTTCTTTTTTTTTTTTTGCAAAAAAAAAGAATATCATTTCATATTCTGCATGGTAATATCATTTGAAAGCGTATCAGAAAAACCTTCATTTTTTTTCAAGAATGGAGTATTTAATGAGATATGTTTTGAGCAGTAAAACAACGGGTAGCTTCTGTTTTTAAATTATCTAGCATAAATAAAGCTCTATATATCGGTCATGGCCCTCTATCGATATCGAAGTTTAGTGAGATTGATTAAAATTGGATTGTGTTTATTTTATTTAATACGATAAAAAATAAGATCGAGTAATAAGTATTTATATGTGACTTAATAATAATGCAATATTTCACGTACTAAACTATATAAGTGCTTCATTTTTCATCTTTTATGATCAATTTCAAACCAGTATTTTCATCATGAAAATCAAAATCCATCTTAAGTGGCATTTATTCTTTTTATCTATCAGATCATTTTTATTTACCTACATTGAGTCATAAATAATTTGTCTGTAATCTTAGAAGTCAGTCTTATCAAATAAGAGAAATAAACCGATAATAGACACCTGTTATAGAGTTAACATAAGTTTTTATATAATTAAAAAATCCCAAAATAAATTCTTCACAGTTTAAACAAGGAAATATCAAACTACAGACGAACAAATCAAAAACTGAAACCTATTTCTTGAATAAAAGTTATTAGGAAAACTCCCTGAAACAATCCATGCTACATTGAAAAATCAACCATTCGGCTATTGTGGCATGATATCACATGAGGTTCTGGCATCACTTTCTTCAGTGTTCTAGCTTTAAATCTTATCTTTGTTTGCACTCTCTTTTCGACCTATAAAGGTTAATGAATTAATTGAAAACTGCCTGTTAATGGTACAGTGTCTATTACTAGCCCATACACTTTGCGTATTGGATGAGAGACCTTCCCGGAAGAATTACAGAATTGAGACTGAAAAGAGGTGAACAACACATTTGCTCATTGTCACATTCATGGCAGGTGCGGATGAAGAAGAGAAACAAAATATCGTTTAATATATTACGAAAAGACTATCATAACCCACATACCAGACTTAAAAGACAACAGACTAACCAACGATACAGCCAACTATAAAGACTACTCAACAGAAAATTTCAACTTTCAGTTCAGGACAAACTATTAATCTACAAGACAATCCTGAAACCTATCTGGACCTACGGACTCGAATTGTGGGGGACAACAAAACTTTCTAACATCAAACGCATCAAATTTTTCCAGTCTAAAGTTCTTTGAACAATAGTCGATGCTTCCTTTTATGTAACCAATAAAACTACGTAATGAACTTAATATCCATCCCATTTTTACTTGACATAATACCAGACAAATTTTCTAAATTTCATCAGAGCCTCACTCATCATCCTAATCCTGTAACACAATCTCTATCTAGCTTCAATCATATCTACAATCCTCCTTGTAGGTCAAAACGGCAGTGGCCCCGCGACCTTTTGTAAATATGTACATATTGGAGTACTGACACTGGACCAGATTCTTCACTCAAGTCCTGAGAGTCTGTTATTCTAGTGCCCTCCATCAGACTCCACTGGGCTCCAATACCAGTGGGCGCGGCTGGAGGAGAAGCACTGGGGTCTCCTGGAGTCCTGCTTTGGCTTTCACATTTGGGGGATAAAGCTGATTCAGAGTCTTCTGGACCAATGTAAATATTGTACATAGGTGTGAATGTATCTAATTATTTTATTAACATTCGGATTTAATCTGTTATTTTATTTATCTTGTATACAAGTAGTATTACTTTATTTTTTTTAATCTACTTTGACTATTTTTTATCTACTTTGGTTTTTTATATTTATTTTCCTTTCTTACGTACATATTGTTTGAATGAATACTATAGCTCTAGTAACAATGCTTTTCAGTGTGGCAGACTGTATTAATAATCAATAAATATATTACGGAATAAATACTATATGAACAATTTTAAAATAAACAAAAAAATAGCTAACATTGTAGATGCTTTCTTTGATTAAATTATTTTCCGGAGGATTACCGAAGTTAACAATTTGGATATTTTATATCAATATAATATCAAATAACAAACCGAAAATAAGAAGTTCCCGACCGCATGCTTTTGCAAAATGCTCTGATTCTTGGGAAAAAATTAGTGAAAACTAAAAAAGGCTCGCCACCGCCAAATAAATAGTTTAGTTAGCTAAGTGCGCGCGACACCACTCTAATCAGACTAAACAGTCGGATGACTAAAAATTCTGTAATCCGCGCTAGGCCATAATGCCAATTCGCAATGCATGAATAATGGCTATGATTATGCAGAAGCTCAATGGTTGAATACATAATGAAACAACCATTATATTGTGTAACTCCCAGCTATTAAATTGCAATCATAGAGCCTAATGATACACTAGAAAATGGATGTAAATTCCTACATATATGTTTCCCTTAAGAGATACCTGCTTAATAGAGCAATTTTTGCGCTACAGTAAATAGCAAAGCACGTTTTACTCTTATTGCGTAGCCGCTATTTGTGTCACAGGCATCGGTAGTCAAAACCCTACAAAAAAAACTACAACAAGCAATGAAATCGGTCCACTAGTTCCCGAGATAATCTTACCACAGACAGACGAATGGTTGAAAATGTGTTTTTCAAACTCAGGGGGCTCAGAAACGTATAGATCAGTTGAAAACCGTACATCGAATATTTGATCCGATCGCAATACTTTCCTCACCTAGTTGAGGTAGCAAAGTAAAAAAAAAAAAAATACTTTTGAGCAATAATATAATTAGATAAATCGATACCTAACTAGTTTCCATAGAAGCTAGTGCACTATTTTTGAAAATAATAAACTAAAATATAGGAGCAGTTTTAGCTAAGTAATAGCGTATTGATTTTTTAAAGTTGATTTTAATGATCCTGATCACATGATGATAACGTTTCTGTTCACATTACAAATCACACTATCTTCATTACTCTGAAAGATTTCAGGAAAATTAATAAATTTTTTTTTAAATAGTCTTTCAATATTAATCTGCACCTGTCGACGACTATTAACAATCAGCAGATCATTAAAGTAACAAAATCGACCTGTGAGGCAAGGAAAAGGATAGCCTTACCTCTTTCCTGGCTTGAGTCAATTAGCATTGTTTGTTAAGGAAGGAGGTCTCTCATCCAGCGCCTTTTTAACCTATTGATCCGTGTATTGATGAGCATGTCAGTTGAAGCCATATCTCTGATTAGTATGTTAGTATGTCCGTGTAAATTATTGTAAAATGGTTTGTAAAGATTTATTTTTAAAGAGTTAGTCGGTACGTAAGGTTTTGTTTATCACCTACCAAGGTACTTTATTCGTAATATTTTTGATTTGAAAGTTTGAAGTTTGTGAAAGTAGGTCTTTTTAGGTATAACGTATATTTGTAAGGAGTAAGTCCATGTAAGTTTAAGTAAGTAAGTAAGGTATGTATTTAGTTTCATTTTGACATGTGGGCCCCATGTCATCCTTCTGTCAAAGATAATATCAAGGTAAAGCATGGTGTCCGTCTGAGGAATTAGGTGTTTTTCTATATAAATTGGAGGGCACGTATTAGCATATTTAAGTCGTATGAATTTGTCTCAATTCGGTAGGAAATTTGGTTGAGTGGGCATACTATTTTTTTTTTCTATAATATCTGAAAAAAAAAGATATTTTTGTTTTAACAGCTTACTAAATATTTACTAGTACTAACGATGAACTTTATTGAATCTTAAATTTTAAGAGCTCCTATGCTTTCCAGGTGACAATGAGGACGTTAACTTTTATCTAATCATCCAAAATAATACTGAAAATTAATTCAAATTATTATTTTTTAAATTGTAAATAGTTGAAAAAGTCCA
Organism: Nezara viridula; assembly: GCA_928085145.1. NCBI lineage: Eukaryota > Metazoa > Arthropoda > Insecta > Hemiptera > Pentatomidae > Nezara > Nezara viridula. Next base: position 69,840,414 of record OV725081.1, read on the forward strand.
AATCCTCCAACGCAGCCAGCTTTAAGAGGAGCCATAAATTTTAACTAATATTTGGATAATTTACAAGCCATAAGAAGATTCTTTCGCACCGACTTAGACATTAGTTCATTATTTAGCTCGGCGTAGGAGAACACGGAACAACCGAAATCTCTTCCACGAGTTGAAATTTATGCTGCCCGTCCCGAAGTAACTTGGAAACTTGTTAACTGGGAGATAACACTACTAACTTCAAGTATCCCAGGTACCATTCTGTTTCCCCAATCTGCCTCGGACCTGTTTCGAATATTTGTTGAATATGTATATCTAAAGTTGTACCGTATTTATGTAGCGAAGTTACATTCATGCATTAGGCACGTAATGTATGAATAGAAAAGTTGGTTAAAGCTAAAATTATAAAATCGAATTAAAAATTGTCTGTATATCCTGTGCCGCGGAGGTAGAGGGCACCATGATTATTTTATTTATTAAATAATTTAGCGACTAAGAATGAAATTTTAATAGCTCGAAGTCATGGCTAATTGGCTTCCTGAACAAACAAGAAAATGTGACAGGGTGTACTTTATCTCCGGAGTACAGCTTTAGTAACTAAGGAACAAATTATAATAGCTTAAAATTATTGACCATTGTCCCTCCTGAACAAATACAATGATGGGCATGGTGTTCCTTGCCTCCGAGGTACAGATATAAAACAACGATCAAAGAAGATAATTTTTTGTTTTATTTATTTAACATTATCGTTGCATGAACCACGGCAGAAGATAATAAACTCATAGTTAAAGCTTAACACAATAAATATACTATTTTTAATTTACAAAAAAACAAAATATATTAATTCTGATATAAGAGTAGAAGTAGACAGTAAAGAATATAAAGAAAATAGACAGTAATAAAAAGAATGACGTATACATTCTTAATTATACTAAGTATAATATGTATATGTATATAAATTAATACATAAAAACGTAATAAAAATAAACCGATCTGATTCCATAAGGAAAAGATGCCCAGCTAACCCGTCACCGATAAAGGCAGGGATGATGCCGTCAGACAGAGGGGTAGTCTTACAAGGGTTGTTTTCCGGCCGATAAAAGACATATTGCCCAGGGCGATCAGATAGTAAAAGAGGTCTCCGAGGTCCTCAGCTTACCAAGTAATAAATTAAATCAACCCTCTCCCTAAGAGTCTTCCATTTCTATCTCTTTCTTTTTACCAATTCGTGGTCACGAAATCTATGTCGATGACCTAAGTAATCTCACCAATATGATTAAGGAAACAAATTTAAAATATTGAACATTTAAGATTTAAATAAAATATTGATCGGTTTGGCGTGACTTACACTCCCAAAATTTCAAAATAACGAGGTTATAAAGGACAAATCAATATTTCTGTAGGCCACCTTTTTTATCGATTTTATGATCAAATTAACTTACGGTCCAAGTAGAAAGTAAACGGGTATTTACGAGTTTTTAGTACCTAATTAAATAGACAAAGTTTGCCTCCCTCCAGTTTGAAAATGCCCCAATTCCATGAATTTTCGTAAATAAAATAGTTGTAGGTTACAATGAGATGAAACTATTTACAAAGTTTCAGGCGGATGTTAACAATTCGATAAAAAGGGATCTGAACCACGGACTATAAGCTTTCTTGTTGATTTAAAGGATCCAGTTTTTTCTAGATTGGAAAACAATGCCCTCTATTGTCAACTGTATGAATAAAGTTCTCAAAAGGAAATTTTAAAATGCCTATCATTGTTGTTACTATAGTGCTCTTGAGATCAGTGTGTTTAATTCCTTCCTACTAACACTTTTGCTAAGAGTGAGTTGAAAATTTATCTTATTTTTATTGTTAAATAAAGGCTATAGATTTTTTCTGATGTGTGTTCTTTTCCGATCCCTGTCCATTTATAGAACAATTGAATTATAGGATGTCTATCACTAGCGCAAAAAGGTGTATTTTTTAAAATACAATAGATTTTTTAACGGAGATTTAAATGTCAAACGGAGAAGATTATAACTATAATAATGACGGCGACATAAGACAAAAACTTCCTTAGCTATGTCCATCACTGATGGGTTTACTCTAATTTGATTTAAACATAACCTCGTGTTTCTCGAAAGAAGAAATTCTTTAGTTTATCTAACAGCTATTCAATTCTTCTTACGTGGTTGAGCTACGACTTGTTCCAAATCTAATCACTTTCTACAAAAAAGTTTTGAACAAAATGGGTTATATACTTCAAACTAAATCGTGAAAAAGAAATTTCACTAAAATGAATAAGGTCTGTTAAAAATGATTATCGGGGTTATTTTATATTATTGGTTTTCCATTTAATTATTTCACGTGGATGAGAAAAATACAACAGGTATGTACTATTAAACTGTGGGATATAATTGCAAAATCAGAAACTTAATTTACAACAAATAAAGAATATTATTAACAATAAAAATTACATTTTTTATTTAATTTTTTTTTATCTGATGTAAGAATTATATACCTTTTTAAATCAATCTGTAGACAATTCAAATAATACCACTCGTCTAGGATTTATATGACTAGATGTTGATAATCCAAACTTGAAAGATTATTTAGAAACCATCCATTATTACCAAATTTTATATTTTTATTTAAAACAACTATAAAGTTCTAGATTGAGCTCATAATTACTTATTGGATGAGTCTTTCTATAAATCATTGTGATATGATGAAAATATCTTAAGTTGTGAATTCTTTATTAAAACTATAACGCTAAGGCTACAGTTGTCAGTAACACAATTTTTTTTTTTAATTTTAGAAAATGTTTTAGTAGGACCATTTCAAATGTATCTAAGATTAATGTTATGTATTATATTAATATAATAAAATATCCATATAATATTCCATGGTACAGACACCTTTTTATCAAATGATTAACATCCGCCTAAAACTTCGTAAATAGCTTCATCTCATCGTAACCTATTCACAAAAATTCTTGGCATTGGGGCGTTTTCAATCTGGATATCGGCAAACATTGTCTATTTGATTAGGTAGTAAAAAATCATGATACCCATTCACTTTTCACTTGAATCGTATGAAAATATGATTACAGAATTGAAAAAAAAAAAAAAGGTGGCCTACAAAAATATTTTTTTACGATTTTTAATCATATTAAATTACGATTCAAATGGGTATTCATGAGTTTTTAGTACCTAATTAAATAGACAAACTTGGCCGACCTCCACATTGAAAACGCCTCAATTCCGAGAGTTTTCATAAATAAAATAATTGTTGGATACGAGATGAAGCTATTATATTTAGATAGTTTTAGGCGGATGTTAACAATTTGATAAAAATGGGTCTATTCGAAATGCGAATAATAAAGCTCTCAGGATTTTTATTATTATTTTTATGGGATTTCTTATTAATAAGATTGGTTTAATTTTATTTTATTAATAGTCTACTACATTCTTATTCCTAAGAATCTTTATCGGTAAACAGAGTATTTTACTAATACAATTCAGTGCCACGTAAAAAAAGTTAACTAATGTTCATCATGAATAATATATGGCCGTCATATTATGCAACATGCATGAAACATAGATCCTTCTATATATATCTTTGAATACATTAAACAGAAAATATATAAATAAATACTTTAAAATCCTGGACACTAAGAGCAGTTCTGTTCTCAAGTTGACTATAAATTATACTTCTACCAAGTTCAACCATGAAAGATTTTGGATTAAATCGAGTCCTTATTCAACGTTCGCATGCGGCTACGGTCACACTTTCGTGAGGAGTGTTTATGAATATATGCAAATTTATATTTCTTATTAATCTATTCCATAATGCGTTTATTTTTTTTTATCCCTTTAGTCTGAGATAAAAATTATAAAATTAATACTAATTATTATTAGATAAATGATAAGTTATCCATTTCAAATGATCGCTAGGTAGATTTTTGAAATTCTGATTACTAAGGTGCTTCATAGCTCTATTAATCCCAATCTTCATTTCTGTAATTTCATCATAAAAGGAAATAAATGAGTATAATATTTTAGTTTTTAATTTATAACCTAAGAAAAGTTACGTTTAATTAACACTGCATACAGGGTGTCTAGTAAGTAGATGGAAATATTTAAAAGGTTGATAGTAGACTTCAAGATCTACAAAAAAATTCATATGAATAATTGCCCGATTTCCACAAAAAAAAGTTGGAAATTTAAGATTTGTATTTTTTTGAGCGAGTCACGTTTTTTGTTGAATAGGAAACGATAAATTAAAAATAATTTGATTCAAGTAATTAAACATTGCTCCATAGTAAACTAGACAAAATTGGTTTAAAAAAGAGAAGAGTTTGTCATTGTTAAAACTATTTAAAGAGGACTATTTAGCGGACAAAGCTAAGTTTCGTTTAAAAAAAGTCATAAGTTATTTAGGATTTATGAAATATATAAAAAATATTCTACTAATCCCTGTCGAGCAGATCCGTTACCTAGGACTCCTTCTTGACAAACGCCTTACCCGAAATCCTCATACTAGACTTAAAAGACAAGAAACTGCCAACATATTTCTTGACACTTAACAACACTTACTTGACAAACGCTCTAAACTTCCAATATTCTAAAAAAAAACTCATTTACACTTCCATCATCAGACCCATTTGGACATACGGTATTGAGCTTTGGGAGTCTACAAAAACATCAAATTCTTCCCGTATCCAATCCTTACAATCCAAAATCCTCCGTAAAATTCTAAATACTCCTTATTACGTAACAAATAAAATTATCCATAAAGACCCCAATATTCCTCTTGTAGAAGATTCGGCCCAAACTAGATATACCTATTTTAATTTCAAACTCTTTGGTCACAACAATCCTCTAGTTCGTAACCTTTCATCCAATACAATTCCTGACAACCCTCCGAGGCGTCTGAAAAGAAGATGGCCTAGGAACCTCATAAATGAATTTATCCTTGAAGTGTTACACCATTATTTAGCTTCTTCACAAGTACTTTCATTGGTATTCCTATAGCAGATTTACTAGTTGTACAGATGTTTACAGTTGTAAATTTCAATAAAATAATTTTTAAAAAAATGTCTCTACTATATTCAAATTCAATAAACAAGAATATTTTATCTAAATAAACAAACTAGCGTTCTCGATAGAAACGGTTTAAATGGAAATGCGTTGCAACTATTCTGTTTTGATTGCTAATAGACGAAGCTTTAATTGGAGAGAACGAAACTGTTCGAAGATAAATACCATTTTCAATGTTAACGACCAAAACAAACAGTTGTCTCATGACTGAACTATCAATTACTAGTGAACAAGTTGAAAGCAATAACCTTGCAATAATTGACATCGTCGCTAGGAAAATATATACAATGAAACTATCCTGAGCAGAAGAGCTGAATCAGAAATATTATTCTAAAAATACATTTATGCTAGGATATTTCTGTACAAAGGCTTACGAAAAAAGTATTTCTCGGTTATTGTATATGCATAATATAAACTAAAATTTCAATAATAGGAACATAGGGCGTGGTAAAATACTTGCATTCCTATTTTAGTACTTAGCTTAGCCATCTAGTCGAGTTATATTTTCTTATTAGATTTTAGTTACCATATTTTATTCATTCCTGTAGATTAATTATTGTTTTTTAAATTTTGATTCTTCGACATATTGTGGGCAGGGAGAGACGAAAAGATATTCTCACTCCTTCCTTCTTTTTATTGGGAGAGGGAATAGAAGGATGACCGCTCCCCTCTCCACGAAGTATGCGCCCATGCGAAGAATAGATCCTTATCCGACTCTTTAGGGTGATGGAATTTGACGAACGAGGTGTTAAAAGAATGGAAGTTTTATGGAGAAGTGGCGGATTCTAATTTTGATCCTTAAATTAATACAACAACTTTATTGAGGTCATATAAAAAAGTGGGTTTCATAACTCCGACGTTAGTAAATGGATGGATCGAGAGTAGACAAATTTGTTTCTAAAAATTTCGACATGAGACATCATAACTCGATTAGGTTCCCTTTTTTTATATGACCCCCTCTCCCCACTTGAAACCCCGTGACCTTAATAAAGCGTTTGTATTAATTTAAGGATCAAAATTAGAATCCGTCACTTCCCCATAATAATTCCATTCTTTTAAGACCTCGTTCGTCAAATTCCATCACGCTAGAGAGTTGGATAAGGATCTATTCTTCCCATGAGCGCATACTTCGTGAAGAGAGGAGCTGTTCACCCTCCCAATAAAAAGAGAAAAGGAGTGAGAATATCTTTCCGTCTCTCCCTGCTCCCAATATGTTGAAGAATCAAAATTATCACTAACCAATATATTATGAGAATTATTCGCGCGGACGAAACAATAATAAAATATTCCTGTGCACAAATAAACAATCAACTATAAGGCTCTCTATCTGCTTTAATTTATACTAGGCAAACTTTATGACGATAATAAAAGCTGGCGGATGTATTTCTCTGCTATAAGATTGTTAAAATTATCTTATTTATCGCTCTAATTAATCTTGATATGGGCTTTACTCCAATTTGTATATTGTTCTTTATAGTCCTCGTTGTTTAACAAATTAATCAAGAGACGAGCTGTATATCAATTTTTATTATGCTTTATATTCTTCAGTGTACAATAAATAAATAAGGCTTAGAGAATACGAAGTAAGAGACTTTGAAACCACGTCGATAAAGAAGACAGTATGTAGAGTGTATAAATCAATAATGTGTCAGCTCTCATTACATTTTTAATAGTTCCCTCGTTATAAGTTAAACAAAATATCTTCAATTTATGAAGCTGCAGCATAATTATACAAAAATAAGAATAAGTGGTGTAAAATAAAGGCGGATGTATACACGTATATTTTGAATTAATATCGGCCTAAGCTCCGAGTGATGATGGGTTTAAACTAACCTTCTATCAAAAATTAGAATGGACGTGCGCAAAAATGGACCAACATCTAGCCTGGCTGTACAGGAAAATTGGGTTATACAATCTTAGAGAAGATCTCCCAGGACTCATTTCGGGAGATAACTAACCTCTCTTCGCGGAGTACGTGAGGAGGTGGAAGGAAGTGGTGGGCCCTACGCACTTCAACTTGGGGCTTTTTCTTCCTCGCCCAGTAGAGGAAAAGGAAGAACCGGGACTCCAGAAGCCAACGGACCCAGTAGAGTAAAGAAAACGAAGGAAAAAAAATATATATATATGCAAAAGTTTTAAAAAAATGGATAAAGAAGAAAAAAGGTGTCCCCATCAGAAGGTGCGCAGCCACTGGTTATGTCACAGAATATCTATTTTTGTTGTTCTTAAATATATAAACATATCCTAAAATATTCCTAAATATTTTAGTATGCAACGAAATAAAGAGAGTTGTACCGGCGGCAGTGACATGCGCAGTTTCTATGTGCAATACCAATGCTGCTGACAAACTCGTATGCCAGAAATGGTTAAGTAGGTTTCAAAAAAAAATTAGAAAGAGTCCTTCAAGTTAACCATAAATATGTCCCAAACTTTATCATGGGTGACCTGAATGAACAAGTTGAGAAATGAAATACTCGAGGCCCCAATAGGGACTCTGATCATAATCTAGCGAAGGTAAAATTCAGGGAACGCTCAGCTAGTGTATTATTAGAAAAGCAGTACAAACGAAACGATGTGATTTGGAGATTTGGTCGCCAGATATGGTCTCCTTACAGACGTATATTGTTTGCGGAAGCACATATAGCCTGGAGGAGGTCACCCAACCTCACGTTGCTACAAACCATGGTCTACATCGGCAGCATGGCTTTCTCTGGTGGACGGTCATCCAAATAGGACTGTCACTTATCCTAGTACCAACCACGCTTGACGTTGCTTAACTTTGATTATCTATTACAAGCACCTTAGTTCGTACGGCTACCCCGGCCCCTTACATTACACATACATATATATATATATATATATATATATATATATATATATATATATATATATAAAATTGTATACATAATCTAGAAATACAGAAGATATATATACGTAATAAATAAATCTCCGCCTGAGTGATAAATAAATAGAGAACAGAAGATATAACGGTGACCCATCAGTTTCACTCTAGGCTCCAGAATGTGAACATTCGTTTTGAGTTATAGAGATAGATAGCTTCTAGTGCATTTGTTTTCTGCAAGTGACAGCAGAAATAAGATTTCCTTGGCGTTCCTTTTCGCCAGTTCAGCATCTTATAACAATAGCGAATACTGCTTACTGTCGAATAAAGTGCTGCACTCGTTCAACTTGAAAGAAAACTGATTTTGTTAAAATAAAGTTAACCTAAAACTTTAAAATAATATAATATTTATAGACGAATTCATATTAATTAAAACCATTAAAGTATTTATAATTTGGTGATTCCAGATCGAATGATTTAGCCCCTTAAATTTCACCAACCAGAAAGAGACGTCAACAAATTTTAATATTCTAAAAAAAGAGCTTAAGAAAAGTTAGGAAACTAGCACTAGTTGGCGAATTAATATGATTACTAAACAGAAAAAAAAAATGTAAATGCTACAAAACCTCAAGGGAATTAATAATGCCAACCCTGCTTTAATAAGTTAAAAGGTTCTGCCGCCACATGATTTTCTAAATGCTTTTAGTACTTTTCCCGATTTGTTCTAAAAAAAGAAATATAACTTTTGTATCATAGAAAATTCTAAATCCAATATAGTGATATTATATTAAGATTTAATTTGGCCCAGACTCCACTTTGAGGTTGTAAAATAAAATATATGCACAAAGAACTTCTGGGTGATACTGTTCGTAATGATCCTATTTATTTTTTATTCATAGTTGTCGTTGAATGATTCGGTAATTGTCTACGAAAAATATCCAGATAGAGTTTATAGTAGGCGTAAATTAAAAATAAATAAAAAGACCTACATCCATTTAGAAAAAATATAAAATAACACCAATAAAATTAACATTGAAGAAACGTTTTTGAAACAACGTTTAAATGAACTAACTTTGTGGGAGGAAGAAAAAAGAGAGAAAAAACAATCCATGGTCATGAAATATAATTGCATGTGTACAAATGCATTTTTAATTTTTTATATGGACTTAAAATACATACATATATGCGTAAAATATTTTATCTTTGAAAAAAATTGTTATAAAATTTTATAATTAATTTGATGGTTAAATGAAAAAAAAAAATCAAGAATAAAGATGGTTTACTGGTTTACTAAAGCTTTTATTTTAATAAAATTAAAAAAAAAAGATACTGACTTGACAAAAGGCTCAAATTTTTCAATTCCTATTTTTCTAAAACCTTTATTATTTGATACAGATATTACATATTCCTCGAATGAAATAAACTAATTATAACTAGTATACTAAAATGTTGATACTATGCAGATTAATTAATAAAATTTATTGTAAAATAACGTTCTCTTTGGAAGAATTAACTCAAACTAAGCGGGGGGATGGCACCCCCTCTACTCACCCCCTCCTTTGGGATTCCTTAAGGATCAAGTTGGGAATTCGATTCTTGAGAGGAAATTATCGTTTATTCAAGACCAAGAGGGAACCACCTTAGCCATCTCCTCTTACCCCCTCCTCCCCCTCCTCTCTCTCTCCCACCGCTCTAATTATAAAGAAATCATTACCCATTAATATCTATAATATGCATTTAAAAGCAAATTGAATAACCACTTATTATATTTCCTACTAATAAGTTCATTATTCCTAGCAAGTTATTCATTTTTTTGCGGGAACATGGGATTTTTAAATAATCATTAAGATTTAATCAATACATGATTAATGTAAAAAAATATATATATGCCTGTTTGTTTTGTTAGTTGGAATATTTGAAAATAATCTTATATGATTAAATTTTAACAATTTTTTTAGTTTGAGTTTCTTCTCCCTATTCCGCAAGAATACTAGATTATATTTCAAGGATGTACTGCTTAAATATGTACTAAATCTAAGAATCCATCTTTTTGTTCAAAGATAATGCCCGATGGTCTTGTTGCGGCGAGATGTGGAGACAACACCTGCTCCAAGAGCACCCTCAGGTAATAAAAGATGTCTAAGCCAGAACAACCCGATAAGTCGATTTGCACAATTCATATAACCTACCAATTCATTAAAATACAGCCCACTGCATAAATTATTCGAATGTTGCCTATTTTGAACTCGTGAGAGTTATTTGCCTTAATTAAAAATTGGAAAGTTGCTTAAATACCATTTTCTAGATCGAAACATGCATGGACATGTAGCTTCTCTTGGTCCCTTTTAGCCCGATAAAACCTATAGGTGTTTTTAAAAGCACTAGAGCAGAAACGATAAACAACTAGCGCATTTATGGATGCCGTCCAGGCATTCGATAAAGTCTGGCATCATGGACTTCCCTTCATACTCAAGATCAATCTACTTAATAATACTACTTTATTCTTCAATCCTTCGTCTTCTACAAATCTCTTTCTATTCGAAACCTCACTCAGTTCCGCCAGTCTTTGCAGGAATACCGCAAGAATTGATACTAGCTCCTTTACTATACCCTTGTATACAATCGTGGCATATCAATCAAATCCGAAACACTGATCACTACCAGCGTAGATGATACAATTTTAACTATATATCACGACCCAATTTACAAAATCATTTCTACAATTATAAAAAAAATATAGTCATTCCGCAGAAAATAAATCATGAAAAATCACAGCAGATAACGTTCACACTTCGAAGTGACACCAGTTTTTATCAACAAAATTCAAAAAACACGATCAAAAATTCTTCAACCATTGAGTATTACTCAAATATTGAACTAACATTAGACCGACGACTAAACTTATAGTTCTCTCTTTTTTCTAATTCACTAAAACTGGAAATCAGACACAAACTGAATACGTACACATAATTACTTAAACCAACTTGGAGATACGCTTCACAAATATTGTAGTTCAGCAAAAAAAGACACATTTACAAAACCTGCAATATTTTCAATCTAAAATTTAAGCACTAATAACAGACTACGCAAATAACAAAACAAAACATATCGAATTATACCTATCAACCAACACATACGTGTGCTTTATATACGCTTCCATAGTAAACTTCACGGATATAACAACAGAGCAGGAGTGCCCTTACAAGGGTTTTATGGCAAGTTGTGCCATTAAAATTTTTTAAGGGAGCATATTTTGGTAGGTTTTTAAATTTTTAAGAGGGCAAATTTCGGCGGGGTTATGAATTTTCGGAATGAAAAGTTCATCGTAAGGAACAAGGAGAAACATGGAACAAACCGCAGCAAGTGCAATTGTATATGATTTTTCTAATTCTATCTTCGCTTGCTCAGTTTTTAAGAAAAGATGAGCAATCAAATATCTAGGGAGTGGGGCGGATAGGTTGTTGCGCCATTTACTTTGGAGAGGGGAGAGAATGGGCACCTCTGCAACAGAGTGATAAACGATACGACCATGGCAGACATAACCATAGAAGAGAACTAAAAAGAAGCCGGATGAGAGACCTCCTTTCATGAATCAATGGGCTTAATGGGTACCAGCCTGAGAACCACAGTTCAACAGCTAAATTCGCGATTAATTATATTAATACATATATCAGAAGCCTTATTCTGTATATACTTTTTAATTAGTTCCTAGATACATTTAATATGTTTTAACAAGAAGTTAAAAGAGTTATTTGCTTCATTAATTACATAAAATTAAAAAATCAAAATTATCGACAATGGAGGAACAGCGAAATAATTGCATCTCCCTGTAATAATGATTTTGTTGAGGCGAGCTGGATGGAATCTTTAGATGGAGAGACTTTGTGGAAACATTAAGGCAAGTTTTATCGGAAAGTCGTTAGGGGAAATTAGTTGGGAGCGTAGCCTTTATGGTTTCTTAGAGTAAACGGTTCAACCCCCTCCACGTTCTCCCCTCCCACCCCACTAATGCCGCCATTTCTTCTAACTTGTTCTAATGGCAGGTTTTAAATACCTTTAGCGAGATAGGGCTATTTTCATTAAAAGTTCACCGCCATAGTATAAAAGAGATTTTCGCTAGGAAATTGCGGTCAAATATAAAATTTTACTAGAAAACTTTATAAACCAAAGTTTGCTAAAAGTTGTCTTTAGGGTCGCTAACCTTAGAGAGACTGTTTTTCATTTCTTATAGAATGAAGAACTGTTTAACAATCATTAATCTCGATATTGTACAAAAAAAAAGTGCAATACTATTACTGTAATAAATCGAATATTCCAGAAGAAGAAGTGATGATTGTACTCTGTGTATATAATTGAAATCGTGATTTGGTTTTCCAAGATAGTCCCTCCCTCTGAGGTTAGTTCACGAACACACGGTCTGTTTCAGAAAATGAAATATAGATCCGCGTGTAACTACTAACTGAGCAACCAAGAACCATGGATCTAAACTGATACCCAAAACCCTTTAATGATTGTGGTAGTACGGGTTTATTTCTTTTAACCCGAACGAGTCGGTGGGAGGGACACTTCCAGAGTGACCCTAAATAGATCAGCTTTGGAGGTATGGGTGGTCTGTCGCTCTGATGATCGGTAGCAGCAACCGAAAAAATATACACATATTTTAAAAAAAAAATTAATATGATTATTTTGCCGTTGTTCCATCTAATTTATTTTAATGTATTGTAAATACGGTTTGAATGTTTTACTAACAGATGCAGAATGTAATATAAACAAAAAAAAAAAAGGAATAAACACCTAAGGAAAGGGATAAATCAAATTGTTATAGCTCAGTGATGACTATATTGACATCCATAAGAGAATAAGGTAATTTTAATTGTACCTGCTCACACGCTACTTCATGGCCTGTTCTGAGATTTATTAATTATTAAAAACGACAAAATTAGTAAAAAAGAAAAAGAGGATTTTTTAGTCTAGATAAAAATTAATTAATTTCATATTTAAACTAAAATAAAATTTAATTTTTATTTACATCAACTTCTTGGACATCAATATTTAAAAAAAAACTATTTTGAATAAAATCACCCTTATTTATTAAATCAGTTTTTACAAACCAATCACAAATGTTCAAGGCTCATAAAATAGATAAATATAAATGTCTTATCAAGGGCAGAGGAGATTGGAAAAAGTATGGTGAGGACGCATTATTCATTTATATTCTTGTAAAAGAAAGACTCAATATAAACCAATAAAATATAAAATGCAAGAGTGACAGAGTTAAGGTTCATCACTATATTTCTCTTTTATGAGTACATATTATCAAAATAATAATGATCTGATGAAATTAAGTCAGTCAATTAATACCAGTCATTCTATTATTTAAAAATGCCGAACTCTATTATTATTACAGCCGCATTTATTATTGTGAATAATGTGTACAGAAATATAAATACTTCAAGAGTGGTTAGTTGCTGAAATATTTTCAGCTTTTTTAAACATTTTTTTTTACGGCACTTTCTCTTACCCCTTTTGAACAAAATGAAAATCGCCTTTGGGATATTCCCCTCTTTTAAAAGCCTTTTGTTATCTCTAAAAACCTACCCCTGCTTTTACAGGGCGTTGCAGCTTTAACAACCTCCCTAAATAAATTCAAATAATAATACATCAAACATCCCAACTGGAAATCATCATGGTGCAATGAATGTTTGAAGACTGCTGAATACAAATAAATTAATTTTTTGTGAGCAATTATTTCTTTCTAATTTCGGTTTGAATAACTCAACAATGACTAAATGCTCAAAAAATTTGAGATATTTTTTGAGATGAGACATGCATAAGAATGAAATAAGAATATCACAATAAATTCCAATATTCACGACTCTCGCCATAATGAAAAATGAAAAAAAAATATTAAATGTGTTATATATATATATATATATATATATATATATATATATATATATATATATATATATTTAACTGTGTTAATACTTCTCGACTTTTCCAAAGCTTTTGACTCCTTAGACCACTCTATACTCTACACTAAATTAAAATCTCTATTCTTCTCCAACAGTTCTATCCTCTGGTTGCAGTCTTTCCTATCCGACAGAACTCAAGCAGTCAGCATTCCAAACAACCCTTATCTTCCTTCCTTACACTGTCCTCAGGAATTGCCCAAGGTTCGAGCATTTCCCCTCTCCTTTTTAATTCCTACATAAATGATCTTTCCAAATCCATCTGCCACTGTTCACATCATTTATACGCTGATGACTCACAAATATATTTTTCCTTTCATCCTTCTGAGCTACTAGTCGCGTTCGCCAATATTCAGGCAGACCTAGATAAGATCAGTGCCTGGGCAATTCTGAATAATTTAAATCTAAACACGATGAAAACTCAGGCCATTATTATAGGTTCTAGTTCTATTCTTAAATCTATTTCCTTCCTTCCTCCTTTAGTCATCAAGGATCATCCTGTCACATTCAGCTCCTCCGTTAAAAACCTAGGAATCACCATAGACGAAAACCTCTCCTGGAAACCCCATATCGCCCTCATCTCCCGTAAGTCAATAGGCACCCTTAAGTTATTTCATCGCTCCCGCCACCTAATCCCACAACCCATCCGCAAGCTCCTTGTATCCTCTCTCATTTTCCTCCACTTTGACTACGGCTGTGTGGTGTACGGAGGCATCCCGATGGTACTCGAGGATAGATTGAAGCGACTTATGAATACGTGCTTAAGATTTGTCTTCGGTACAATGACAAGTTAAAGTGGTTCTTCCCTTCTTTCCGCAGACAATATTTCCTTGGATCTTTCCTATTCCAAACGATCAACACCAAACACCCTTCCTACATCTACAGTCTCCTACAGTTTAAACCCGCGGTCCACTCCCAGGAAACAAGATCCCGTGTTTCCGACCTTTATATCCCTTCCCATAGAACTAAGACGTTTGAATATTCCTTTATTGCCCGATCCAATGCCTTCTGGAATTCCTTTCCTTCTGAAATCCGCCATGCCTCTTCCTTGTCCTCATTTAAATATCATCTTTACCAATTCCTTCTCACATCCCAAAATGACGTTATACAATAAAATAAATATTGCGAAACAGATTTTGACTGAGGTGAATGGTTGTTAAAATTGATATAGTTTTAATTTTAAAAATCAACCCATGTTTATTTTATTTTGTTCTCTTTTCATTTAAATGAAGTGTTTTTTTTTTTAGTGTTTTTTTCAAAATGGTGTTTTTTTACTTGTTTTAATTTAATTTTACTGAAGATACTATATATTCTTTAATATTGACTAATGTAATTTTTGGCCAGATGTAGTTTTTATTTTTTTTGTTCATATCTGTTATTCATAAGGGACCTTGTCCCAGAATAAAGTTTACTTTCTATCTATATATAATTAACAAAGATGCAACAGAGTTGCCGTTTAGAAGCATCCCTTATATCCTAATTTAGCGTGAGGGAGAGGAATATCCATCGGCATTCTTTCCTATCTTGATTTTAATATTATAGTTAAGCTAGGAGATCCGGCATCCAGCTTATTTTGAGCCGCCTACTGCTGTTATAGGATATGCTGGTTGTGGCCATGCCTAGTATCAGTGAGTTTGAATGCCTGTATAACTTATTTTAAAATTATTTGTGGCAAGGGTGGCCATCTCCCCCTAGGTCGATGGCGCAAGAACCTACCCCCAAAATATTTTACTATTTACCTTTTCATAAAAACAAAGCAACCTAAGGTAGAATTAGAAAAATCATAGATCATAGATATACAACTACACTTCCATGTTTTCTCTCTGTCCCTTTGTCCGAAAAGTCATAACCCCGTCGAAATTTTCCCCCCTCAAAAATTCAAAAACCCGTCAAAATAAGCTCCTTCAAAAGTGTTGATGGCGCAACTTGCGTCACGAAACCCCCTTCTAGGCACCTCTGATTTGTAGTGTGTTTTATGTGTATAGGTCTTTATGTAAGGTAACGTTGCTGTCTTAACAGGGAACTTGGGTTATGAATTGGTCCTAGTAATTATTTTAATAGTCAAAATATTAACAATTAAAAATTGCATCGTTTTATAATTTACATTTTTCCCGGTAATTATTAGTAGATATCTGAATATAATCTTGATTAGCGAATGGTTTGTCTAGAACATCACGGAAACTTAGGTATATGGAAGTACCGGAAACTGTTTGACTGAGTCCATAACCTCATATTACTTCGACTATCTCATATTCAGCTCTTACACTGCGTAAAACTAATGACTTTTTTAATTAAGGCTTACCATTAATCCACCATATAATAAAATTATGACTAAACCATAAAGGATTTCTAAACCATGTTTTGAAAATAAAATAGAATTTTATTAAAGTGCTTATTAACTGTTCCCTCCGAGATAACAATGAGGAAGTTATCGCCTTTGTCTAGCTGTGGATAATATTAGGCTAATGCTAAGGAAGCTATCAAAGTTTATAGTTGGAGCATCCTAACTTAATCTCGGCTCCTCAGCAAAGCCGGCTAATGCACTTAATTCAGAAGCCGACTTCCCCTCCGAGTTTATAAAAAGTAATTAACTCCTTCCCCTTCTTTTTGCTATTCCATACCCGGGGCCCTTTCATCCACTAATGGACCGGATTAAGTCCACTGGGATTCGGACCCTATCCAGAAAGGGAATTGTTCAATTTTTAAACAAGGCGAATCCAATGAAAAAGCACATCCATGTTTCCTTGTTGAGCGAAATGGGATTCGACTTTTTGTTAGCTGGATATTAGGGGCAGTTGTATATTCTGGAGCACAGGCCGTTCTACAGAGGAAGGATAACACAAGTAGCAACAACATTGGTACACTCGTCACCGAAATAATCTTGGCATAGACAGATCGATAGACTAAAGAATGAAAATGTGTTTTTCGGACTCAGAAGGCTCTGGAACGTATAGTTTAAAACTGCAGTTCGGAAATTTGACCCGATTTCAATAATTTTCTTACTAGAAGCGGTAGAAAAAACTCTAAGGGTATCGAGAACAGAACCCTAGACACGACTACTAGAAACTCGGATCGATAAATAACATGATTTAAGACTACAATAACTCGTATTAAAGAAGAAGTTTGCAAGAGTTATTTGAAGTTTATTCCGACCAATAAGTGCAAATGGAGACGGATGTACTAGGGAGATAAGGCTAAGGCCTGAGCCGACAAAGAAGGAGCCTTAAGCCCCACATTATCCCCCAGACCTCCTCCCCTCACCCTTTCCCCCTCCCCTCTCCCCACGCTCCTAAAAACCTTTTTGTGGTCGATTCCGTGACCTGTTACTCAGGGCTACGTCTTTTTCCGGATCACTTCTTTCTTTGTTTTAATCCCAACTAGTCTTTATACTGATACTTTAAAAGTTTTTATTTATTTTTCCTTTCTAAGACGATTTATAATACTTTAATCTAAGTAATTTCTACTTTGTTTTAAATATAATTTATTTATCATTATTTATTATTATAGAAGAGAAGATTGGTAGCGTTGTACTAAACAACCATATTGATAACCATAAAATTCCTCGAATGGACACAATAAGTTAAATTTATATTTATAATAAAAAAAATTTTGGATTGATGGTTGAGTGTAGTGAACAATCGAAGAGAAGATTGTTTGGGGTCTTCAGTAAAAAAAAAAAGTAAAAATTAATAAATTATATTTATATTTATTTTTTCTGATGTTTCAGCCCAAAGTTCAGGCCTTCGTCAGGGCTAAGAAAAAAACAGATAACAATGGGTATGAGAAACTATAAACATTTTAAGATTTTTAATGGTAATAGGAGATGGCTCTGTGATCTCCTAATGTAGACAAATCATTAGAATGCTACCATTTGGTAGTTTCTCAACAAGTGTTTTCAGGTCATTATATTCATATGTACAAATTTACTAAATGCATTTCTTTTATATGGTTGTAAATATCATTAAAATAATTTCTCATACATGTTGCTATCTCTTTTTTCTTAGCCCTGATGAAGGCCTGAACTTTGGGCCTTCAAAATATACTTATATAAATATAATTTATTTATTTTTATTTGAAGATGGCCCCGGGACCTTCTTATATAGAAATATAATTGGAGTGCTACCAATGGGTAGTTTCTCCTCATGTTGTACATGTCATATTACTTGTTCATATTTACTTGTTGTATTTATTATTAATTACAGTTGTAAATTTCGTTAATAAAAAAAAAAAAAATTATTTTTTTACTGAAGACTCCAATCACTCTTCTCTTCAAATATTCACTACAGTCAACCATCAATCCACAAAATTTTTTATTATAATTACAAATTTAATTTATTATGTCCGTTCAAGGAATTTTTTCAAGAGCAAATATTTGGATTTATCATGATCCTATGGTAGGACTTTATCTTAGATCCCCTGGAGCTCTTATGTTAAAATGAAATGGAAGATCCTTAATAAATGAATCAAATTACTTTACTCGTTTTTTCCAATCAATATATGACAGAAACTGACTACATACACGTGCTTATCTAAATCCATATGGATATATTCATCACAAATAGATAAATAAAACTTTTTTAAAGCATCTAATCAAGATGATTACAAATCATAACAAAAGAATCCTGATACGAGACCAACTAAATTCTAACTACTGACATCCACTTGCCAATCGTTGACCAAGACATAACCTTCACCAACGTTTTTGTACAAATTGAAATGGACATATCAACTATATAAAAAAGAGACATAGCTATTGTTGACATAATCCTGAAAATTAGGAGGACAATGAAAAGGTTCTGAATGAGAGGTCAAACCAAAGTATTGAATTTAATATATACATAATTTACCGATATACGGTAAGGCTAAAAAGTCCAACTTACAAAAACTATTCAATTAGAAATATTAAAACTTAACAAAAAGCACACTGGTATGAGCAAATAATCCTTCATGCTGGTTTCTACCAGCCAACAGTAGATCAACACCTAAAGACTATTTAACAGCCTAATACAAAAGTGTTCACCAATATAACCTATTTTATTTGCAAACTTTTAGTAAAAACTAATGTTTCAGTCATTCGGAGATATCCAGTTTAGATGAAAAAATAATTTTTCATATGTGGGAAAAATGTTTCTCATAGAAGTGGAATTAGCATTAAATACACCTTTGGGAGTTCATAGTTTCGATCTGAAATAGAGATTTCTACATTCAGTATGAAGCTCCTCAAGTGATATAGTATTCCAGAAATTAAGTACTGTTATGTATTACTTTTATGTTATCGTTCGTTTATTTTATACTCATGTTATTTTTCTAAATGGGAAAAAGTATATAATAACCGTGCTCAAACCAGCTCTTGTGGAAAAATAAAAAGTAATTTACTGAAAAAGAAAAGATGAAATATAATAAATAAGAAAACTGAATCTGATCCTTGACAACACCAGAGTCTCAGTATCTACAGAAATATTATTGTATTCATACTTTTCAAAAAGCCAGACTGATTAAAGCATTGAACCCATCGTTAACAATGTACGGTAGATTTTATTGTTACTGAACCTTTTGTATTACATTTTAACGAAAAATCGGCTGACTTTATTATTAACAATCTTTCCGGAAAACTTGAACATTGTTTACTTCAAATTTGATAAAAATTGTTTCGACAGTTTTCGTGGTTATTGGAACAAAATATAAAACATCCCTTCATATAAAAAATAGAATCAGATTCAATTTGTACCTAATTATGAAAAAACTTTTACAAACCGAATAAAGCTTTACGTGATTTATCCAGTTTCTACATTCGCAATGAAAGTGGGTCAGTTAGATGTTAAAGCAAAGATTAATTTCCACTTGGTTCTAACTAAGATATGCAGAATTAGCTTTTTGAATAAGTGATCAAAACGGCATCCCCAAGAGCTAGAGAGCTTTGAGGTAGAAGATGAAAGTCATTTAGGCTTTCATGTATAAATAGTTTTATAGTCATTTGCATAGCGCCAAACTATCTTTATACATGTTTTTTTATTTCATGTTACATACATATTAAAAAGATTAGATGCCTTCATAGGGATGTCTTCATTACATACAATAGTACATCTTGATGGAGGAAGAAAAATAATAACACACATTGATCAACTTAAAAAACTAGAAGCTAAAATGGTGACACTTCAATAACCTTTACCAGAACACCATGAAAATATAGAATAAAACACCAATATTTTTATAAGCTAAGACTAATTCCAGTACCAGAATTCTATACTTATTCTATACAGAATACTAATTCTGGTGTTGCCAAGCGCAATATTAGAAGAACAATCCATATCAGAAGCTACACCAGAACCACCGCTTAGGAGACAGCATAACATAGTACCATAAAAAAGTGCTTAAGTTTTTCTGGGGCACAGCGGAAAAAATATTACAAATATATTTATTTTTGTGTGCGGTTATAAAAATATATTTATAACCGTGTGATAAATGATCACGTGGAACTACATTTTAATTATCATTGTCAACTTTTTATACTTTATTCCCTTTTTTCTAAATCTGGATATACTCATCACAAATATTTGGCATTGCTAAAAAGACCCACCTACAAAAACTTCAAACCTTCCAACCAAAATTATTGCGACTCATAACAAAAGCACCATGGTACGTTACTAATAAAGCTCTACATACTGACCTCCACCTTCAAACATTTGACCAACATATAAGCTGAACCTGTACCAACGATTTTATACTAATTTAAACAGATTAATCAGAGACAAGGCCAGAGCTAACATACCCCAGAACATGTGGAGAAGACTAAAAAGGCGTTGGATGAGAGATCTCCTTCTTTAAACAACCTAAGTAATTGAAACAAGTAAGGGAAGAGGTGCTGCTGAGTAGTTTGTTGCCTGACATGTCACTTATATCTTGTATTCCGAGCACATTTGCTGATTGTTGACGACTTTAACAGGCGCAAATAAATTTTATATAGCTAAAAAAAAAATATCATTGTTAGAAAAAGAAATGAATGTTCTAAAGTTGTATTTAATGTTAAATAAAAAATAATATTATGCGATTTGGTCAGCTTATTAAAATTCCAACAATTTTGTACCATCGGTTGTTATTCCGTTTTAAGAAACTTAATTTAGTCCACGCAATTTGTTAATTTGTTACAAACGCAGGATATTTAGTAAAATTTAAACGAGATATAATAGTAATTTTTTCTCTTTTTTAAAGAAATTAACATCCTTTTTGAAACTAATATTTCTAAGCATCTTGTAGGAACAACTTCAGCAATTCATTCATAGGCGCAGATAATGTAGCAAATTGGGATGTTCACCTAAAATAATCTACGTAAAGCCCAGAAGAAGTTAACACCCACGGCTTGCGATAAAGGTCTAAGCCCGCCAGAAATTAAGCACTAAGCCCCTCCGGATTGCCTCGGGAGCAGAACTTTCTATCTACGTGAAAGGGTTCGCAGAGTAGGCGCGAAGGATTAAACTGTCCAAGGATAAATGAAAAAATGAAATTGGGGCGGAGGGAAGATTTAGTCTTTTAATGAAAATGTGACATATTGCAAATGTATTTAATATTTTATGAATACATCTTAATAAAAGAGGAGACTTAAAACATGATATTCTAAAATTTCCGCTTGATGTATTATTTAGGTGCTTCGCAACTCCATTCGCAACATAGCTGGAGGAGAGAGAATAAGAGGAAATATAGGCCTTTATTATAATCCAATAACATTATAGTGATTTTATTGAGTATTAATACAGTCTGCCACAATGAAGGACATTGATAATAAGGCTGAAGTATTCATTCAAACAATATGTACAAACGAAAGAAAAATAAATATAAATAACTAAAGTAAAAATAAAATAAAAATTATATATGAAGAGAAGAATAGTTGGAGTGGTCAGTCAAAAAATAAGGCAAAAATAAATGATACTATTTATTTTTACATATGCCGACGTTTCGACTTGAAGTTCAGGCCATCATCAGGGCTAAGAAAAGAACCAGATAACTAGGTATGAGAAATATAAAAATTACAGTAAAATGAAATTGTTAGAATAATGACAATAGTAAGAACAAGAGACAAATAATAATAACAGGTACAAAGTGTGGAATGATGAAGTAAACATAGTCAAAAAAGGTGACATAAGTATTGTAAAAGGAGTCTTAGAATAAAATCTTCATTATCCACGACAGTCAACCATTCACCAATTATTTTAAAAATTATATATATATATATATATATATATATATATATATATATATATATATATATATATATGTATATATATGTTTCAACCAAAACCTGGGGGTTATCATCAGGGCGTGTTTCGAGCACTGAATGTGTTCAAGTACTAAGGGTATAGAATACTTGACAACCTTCAGTGCTCAAAACATGGCCTGATGATGACCCAATTGTTTGGATTGTTATTATATGTATTTAACATTATGGTGTCATGTACCGCTTCATTAAGCTAGATGCGCCATTCCTTCGTGACTTATAATAATAATAATTTAATATATTTAAAAAAATTAAAATTATTCGAAACCTCATGATTAAATCGGTGATGAGTATGGGTTATCGAATCATTTTAATTAAAAAAAACTGATTAACTAAACTGATTAACATATTTCACCTATTATTTATACTCCATGAATACGAAATCGGAAGCTTTATTACAAAATGATTGGAACTGTTCTAGAGTCGGCGCCGGTATCTACCATTCCGCAAAACACTCAAGTATTGAAGGCACAGGAATGACGGCGTCGATTTCTAGAATTGTTTTTCTCAGGATTTTTTTTTATTTATTACTTTTTCTGGTTACTACCATAAGAAATGGAATCAGTAAGTATAAGTGTAAATATAGAATAAATGTCTACCTCGACAGACAGCCCACTTTTTAATAAATATAATATCACAATAATCATTTAAGAATATCATTTAATTCTGAATTTCTAATGTTGAAAATAATAAATTAACCAATTTACCATGGCTTAAAAAATTTGAGACGTTTATTTAAATTAAGTATATTCATTAGATTTTTTTAAAAATATAACTCAAAACATATAAAGGACATTTTAACCAATAATTTAATATTTGAAAAATTAAGGTTTTTTTTTTTTATCTTCATATATTAATATTATGAATAAATAATTTTACTATAATCTTAATCT
Organism: Nezara viridula; assembly: GCA_928085145.1. Taxonomy (NCBI): domain Eukaryota; kingdom Metazoa; phylum Arthropoda; class Insecta; order Hemiptera; family Pentatomidae; genus Nezara; species Nezara viridula. The sequence continues at coordinate 69,863,465 of OV725081.1, forward strand.
TTACAAAAATGATATATATTTTTGATTGAACAATGGAGAAGTATATTCATTGAAAACGTACATAAAACATATATTTTAACAGTAATTAATAAGGTTATTATATTAGAGCCATACGACTGGCCGGTTTTACTTTTTACTCATGCCTGATAATCGAGAAGACTGGCCCAGCACGTTATAAATGTACTCACGCGAGCACGTCATTCCATATAATTTTTCTTGTTTCCCCTTTCTGCGAAATAATTGTTTTTTGATGTAAATTGTGGAGCCTATGTAATGATAAATGGTGTGATGTCGATGCATATACACGCATGGTAAATGCATCTCAGTTTATCAATGCTACACCATCTCGAACTAAAGCAGTGTGTGGCTTCAGCCATAGCTTAATTTTTCAAAAACTAACTCATGATTATTCAAATCATTAATAACAATAATATTTTCTTATTAAAAGAAAACGTTTTTACTAATGAAACTTTCACATTGTAGAAAAAAATCTGTTTTTTTATATCGGCAGTATTCCCTTAAGAAAATGTGTATTGATACATCTGACTAACCTGAATATCAATATATTTTAAATACAGTTTTAGGAGAAAACCTAGGAGCATGTATTTGTTCTATCAATATGTTTCTCATTAATAGTTAATATCTGAAAGGTATTTAGTCCTAAGAACTACAAAATTATGTTTTCAGTGCTGTAATGATGTAGTGCAAATTGATATTGCCAGTAATATGTACATTAACTAAAAATTCAGTTAATTAAAAATCAGTTTCTTTAAATAATTCACACCTTTTTTTTAAAGAATCAAATTGTTTGTTTTAGATAATAAAACAGCATATATTATCCAAAATTAATAATTTATTTTTCCTTTCGGTAATCATTCAGCCCTTAAGGCTATTTTGAAGCAAAAAAAGCCTTCATTTAAAAAAAAATATAAGGTACATTACAGTTCATAATACCTTTTTCTCCAAATCACATTTTTCATTATATATTTACATTTTAAAATTAATACCAATCGAGCTTACTTCTTATATATATATATATATATATATATATATATATATATATATATATATATATATATATATATATATATATATATACATATATATATATATATGATACTGAAACGTCCCTTCATAACATAAGATTATGTTTTTTAATATATTTTGCATTGTCAATTCAATGATTTAAAAACTTTTTGTTTTAAATATTCCAGTATCATTTATTTTTATTTTAAATAATTAAAACTAGTTAAATTTCTCCGTTGATTGTATTTTAAATAAAACAAACTAGGAATTTATGGATCGATCATATTATTATTTGTTTAATAATTAGAAATACTTTTCGGCTAGTATTTAGTTGTTATTTTTCTTCTGTTTAATTTATATTTTCTGTAGTGTGAATGTGGTCTCACTTCACTATAATTATTGTCTATGTGACAGAATATTATAGTGTAAAATAAATAAATAAAAAATAATTGGAAGTATAATGAAGTCTATAGAATAGACTAATTAATAACTCACTGAGTATATTCAGTTATTTACTTGGACCCGTCAACATTGAATCATATTTTTCACTAATGTGTAATTAATTATTGCCGAAGTCTCACATTTCTTTATAAAGAAAATCTCATGTATTAAATATTTGAGCAGCAACAGACAGACGTCCTGGAGGCCTCAAAGCCATTAAAGGTTAAATAAATTTATGATACAAGATTTTTTTCCAATTAATAGAAGGTAAACATTTGGAAGACATGGATTCGATTCACTGCAACCTTTGTAATTATGAAAGACAACTGTATAAGTACTTGCTAACGAGATATAAAAAAAAAGTTAAGTGTGAGGATGGCTGGACATATTACGGTGGAGATAATGCACTGATCGAAACATCCTGAGTTCGATTCCCACCAGGGTCAGGTTATATGTATTCCTTGGCATCCCCTTGGAATTAGTCTTGACACTTCCATTGAAGTTAGTACAGAGCGACAACTTGTGGGCAGCCGTAAGGAGTTGGCAAATAGGACCACAACATCCACTTGACGAATTAGTTACTCTCACCAGTACCAGTAAATCAAGAATACAAATAACAAATGTATAGAACAAACATGTGAAGAGTATAAACAATGGGTGTTATTTCCGTTAAAAGGCTGTTTATTAATGGATTTTGTTTTTTCCGAAACATAATAAAAAACATCTATAATGACAAATACAATAATAATCCTTATTCATTTAAATTATATTATATGAATAAGGCTTTCTTTATTCTAAGATTTTTTTTTTCAGTTTACTTTCATGTTTGACTGTTTTGAAAGGATACAGGAGAAAAGAGAATGGTCCGAAACTTTTTTTTTAAATTTATTTATTTAGAAATATAATAGTGTGTCAAGTTGACAATAATTATAGTAAGATGTTATATAAACTAAAGGTTTATTGTTGTATAGTGAAAACAAGAAAATATGAGCTTTTATAATGATATTGTTTACACGAATACTGGCATGCCACACTACAAAAGAATAATAGAGCTATTATTTGTTATTATATCATCTCCTTTGAAGTTTCAACCTTCAATTAATCATTTGTGAGTTCTATCGACCAGCCCTTACAGGGAGGAATAGAGAGTGTCGTAAAAACCTTTTCAGTTTGCATAAGAAATTAAATAATATGGTTTGGTCAACGAAAATTTAATAATGCTTAAATTCATTGTAGATTTTGTAATATGTTTTCAAGATGTAAGAAGAATCATTATATAAAAATTACTTAAATTGTTGCTTTGTGAAATGGATATTTCAATATTCTGTATTGCTCTGAATATAATGAAAAATAACCTCAGTATAAGATTAAGTATGCTATAATATTATTTACTGTAGTTACAGTAAATAGTATATAAGTAGTTACTTAATGTAATATTTATAACAAATATGAAAATGACTTCTTCAATGAATTGCTCATTTTAGTGGAATTCCGCTTACAAAAAATAAATAACGAATATAAACGTTTTCAATTAAAATTTTTAAAGAAAATTTACTTTTATCAAATGAGCTAATAAATTCAAACTTTAATGAGAATTTTTTTTATATCGTATCTTCTCCGAAAATATTAGACTTTTGGACTGTATCGAGCATCATTAGGAATTAATTCACATTTATGCGTTTTAAAATCCGTAAAACGAACGTGAGGACTGTTTCAAATGTTGTACAACCCCATCATAAATGCTCGCTAGAAAAATTGTCTAAACACAAAAAACAATCTATCAAATTTTAGTGAAAAAAATTTTCCCTATGTGGTAAGAAATGCCGTGTGAGGGAACACGCCACCCTTCTTTGATATGCAACTATTTCAAAATAATAAAGCATTGTGTAATAATTTGCAACGTTTTAAAATTCTATTTCATTTCCTTAAGTAATCATTAATGAAACAATTTAATCTATTTTCGCCTGTTTTCCAAAGTGGAAAATATCATTGATGAGCTGTTCTGCTGTTCATGTTTTTTTTTTTTAAAGAGAAAACTTCTTCAGGCGCGTTTTGCACTTTTTTGTTGAGAGTGAATTAGATTGGATCGTCAGATTTCCGATGGGTAACGCTCGAGTAAAGTTGGCTGGAGTCGACTAATTGGAATGTTTTCGCATAAGGATCAAAATTGTATCTTAACACAACGTAAAGGAAAAATTAGTGTTGAAAATCAAATGATAACGAGTTTTAATGTAATTATGGATTAAAATATCTCAGAGAATAAAAATCGGACTTGCATACTGTAAGCGACGAAAATGTTCAGCATTTCATCCTCTCTGAAATGGTGTATTGTACAAAATTCGATCTTAACGTGATGCTGTATTGGAAATACGAAAAAAAAATTGTGTCCAAAAGCAAATGATAACGAATTTTATGGAAGATATGGATTAAAATATCTCAGAGAATAAAAATCGGACTTGCATACTGTAAGCGAGGGAAATGTTCAGCATTGTATCCTCTTAATAATGGGCAATTATTTATAATTTATATTTCATATTATTAATCTCGCCTTTTTAGTGTTTTGACTTCTATCGTGTTATCTACAGCACACATCTTAGTTTCTTTCTCTCTTTTTTTTTCTCTTAATCTTATAGAAGATTTTCTTTTGCTTCTTGATCATTCGGCTTAGTGGATTGTTTGATATCTGTTACAGATTTCTGAAGACCGTGGACTGCAGCTTCTTCAATATTGTGCAGTAAAAGTACCAACTTGTATACACTAAGAAATAGCGGAATATTGTCGATCAAGCCAGAGGAAGAAGTACTCAACAATCCATCAAGTTAGAGAAAGTTCCTATTCCAGGCGAAAAGAAAGCCATAGATGAGCTCTGCACTGAGCTTAGGAACTTGCTTTTATCATTCTTTATTATTCTCAATTAAATATCTTAAATATATATCAATACCATACATAAGGAAATGCAGTAGAATGATATATTATTTAACCGTCATGGTTATATAACCTCTTTCTTGGAAGTATGTTAAGATTTACAAGTTCTCTGGAACTTTCTTCATGAAAGCTTAAATTTTCTTCGCCTTTGACGCTTGAAACTTGAGCCACAAGTTATGCTGCGGAGATTATGCCCGGTAGGGAGTGAGTTTTACGCTTCGTCGTACACTTAATCAAAATGAGCAAAGTATATAGTTACTAACAGGCGTGACAATTTTTATTGGAAAAACGTTATTTTCTCCGCTCATTTGATATTAATTTTATGTTAAACGTTGAATCCCTCGATTAGTAGAACAAAAGTTAAGCGGGTTCAGTACAACATCATTTGCATAACTAATAAAGCGGGTCCTTAACTTCCTTCAATTCATTTTCAAACGAAGTTGGTGTTAACAATTTGTTCATATTACAATTCAGTCGAAACTTTTGTTCGAATGAAACTGGAATATTCCTATTTCTCCAATTTACATTAAAGTTCCGATAAATTGATAAAAAATCATCTATCATACATATATTATTATACAGAGTGTTTCGTATTTATAAGAGACAAACATAATGTTTCTACTCCTAAAATTTATGCTTACATAAAAATAATTGAAGCAATCATTAGGTTTCTTTATTTTAAACGTAAATTTTAGTAAGAAACATTAAGTTTGCCACTGATAGATAGTTATCAATTTCTATGACGAAGATCTGGGAGAAAAACACAATTTCATAACCACTTTGCGTGAAAAATAATAGAAAATCATTATTATTTTTAAATTTTTTATTTTTATGAATAAAATTTGATTTTAGGCAATTACCATGCTAACATAAGAAATAAAAGCTTTACAACAGTTAATCGCAAAACTATTCAATATAAATTGGAGGGAAGAATAAGTGATGCTATGCTAATTTCACAATAAATTTGGTATATATATATTACCGTTATCAGTAACATGTTTTTTCCAACGAAACGCCAAAGTATAACAAAATCAATTCCAACGATGAGTGAGCCCATAAACACTGTTACTTATTCATAGAGGTCACTTAAAATTCTAGGAAAACACATGCCTCGTACGGATCGATTTCTTAAATATTTACTACGATTGCAGGAAGTTTCAAGTTCTCATTTATCTTTTATCAGCAGCAGTTTGGAAAAAAAATCGAATTTTGATTGAATTAAACTTAGATTGGTCACCGGTTCCCTAGTGGTAACATAACATTTTTATTATAATCTTTTTTCAAACATAATTATGTTTATGAAGGAAGTGGTTTTGGAAAGTAATGAATATGGTATATTATCTGAAATTATTGTAAGTTATTAAATATATAAAACACTTGTAATAAGTGTACAAGTGAAAACTTGTATAAGTGTACAAACTTTCGAAATGAAAGTAACATACATTATAATCTATAAATCTATAAAATTTTCATTATGTTATTGATATAGTAAATAATATATAGTACATAAAATGAATCTATCATTCAATATATATAAACTCTATTAGTAATAACAAATACTAATTAAAATAACAATAGACTCATTGTTCAGTATTTCAAGTATTGTTCTGTATTTCAGTATTGTATTATATTTTTATATTTTATATTGTATTATATTTTATCAGTATTTCAGTATTATTCATTGTATTTCAGTATTGTTCAGTATTTCAAAGATAATTTCCTGGTTGTTCGTATTTTTTTACAGTGGTGAGTGATTAAAAAAAAAAAATATTGTAAAATTTCTACTATCGAAATAGAACTAAAATTCAGCTCACAAAATTTCATGGAGCAGTTTTATAGTACAAAACAAAAACTGGTACCCAGTTCTAAAATTTGTTGTATCATTGTTTAAGAAAATGTATGGTTCGAGGTTAACTGATTGAAACAATCCGATTTCTGCGTATTAAAAGTGAGTAACGCTCAGGATTTCATCATACAATCATTATAACTGATGACTAAAAAGTTCTGAATAGATGGTTTGACCTTTCGGAATGGATTCATAATAAATTAAGCATTTTTTTTTCTTTTGTCTATAAAAAATGAATTTGCGCCGGTCAACTAATTGTTGACAATCAGCAAATGTGATGGTGATACATGAGATAATGACATGACCGGCACGGAGTACCTCTCCCAGCAGTATTCAGCAGTACCTCTCCCATAACTTTTCCAATTACTTAGGTTGTCTAAGGAAGGAGATCCCTCATCCAACGCCTTTTTAGACTCCTCCTCATGTCCTGAGGTATGTCAGCTTTGGCCATGTCTCTTATTAGTCTGTTATTATGTCCATTTAAATTTGTGTAAAATCGTTGATAAAGGGTCGTTATACGTTGGTAAACTGTTGGAAAGTGGAGGTCAGTATGTAGAGTTTTGTTAGACACGTATACTCAAGGTGCTTTTGTTATGAGTCGCGATAATTTTAATTGAAATCTTTGACGTTTTTGTAGATGGGTCTTTTTAGCAATGCCCCGTATATTTATGATGAGTATGCCCATATGAGCTTAAGTAAGTATGTATATGTATTCAGTTTCTGTTTAATTTTAGTTTTGAAGATTTAGAAAAAAGAGAGTAAAGTAGTTTGAGTCGTTTGTTAAGTGTCTTACATTTCATTTTAACATGCGGACCACATGTCATCCTTCTGTCGAAGGTGAGTCAAAGGTAAAGTACCGTGTCCGTTTGAGGAATTCGATTGTTGTCAATATAAACTGGAGGGCAAGTGTTTTTTAGAAGAGTAAATGTTGTATGTTTGGATTTTTCATGATTAAGTCGAAGTTTCCATTCTTAATGCGAAAAATACAGAAAACCTTGTCTTTTTACTAATCGTTCTCGCTTAGCGACTACCAAAGCAGATTAATTTCAGTATAACCATTATTTCTTGTTCTTAGGATTTTTCTAATGTATCCAATTTTCTTCGCAAGTAATGAAACGATTGCCATTTCAGTTATTTAAAAGTTATTAAATAATTCATACTCGACGTTGTGCTTGTTCAGAGATCACCCAACAGCAGAAATCTGTTTTTATCAGTGATCAACTTTCCACAAGTTATGTATATCACGATTTTCGGTGATTGGGAAACATCGAAGTACTCTTATCTATTTCCGATTACTTTTGGACAAGGGCTGCCTCGACACCGAAATCCCTTGTCGAATAAAGATTTTCTTGAATCATCTCTCTTCTATCGATGTCGCCGTCACCAATTTTAAATTTCTTTTATACCATCTCAGGAGGTTCCGTTCAGAAAGAGAAAGACTTCTTCAGAGTCTTACAACATATGAGTTTTTTCGATAAGTTACGCTTGCAACAAGGACGTAATCTTACTAACATATATTTTAAATTTGTATGTTTTTTAATCGAAAACTATAAACTCGTGACAAGACGAGGATATTTTGTCGAAGAATTAATTTAGTATAATCTAGGAATTAAAATGATATCGATTGTATACAAATACTATATAACTACAGCCAATTACGTTATATTCATTGGTGAAGTATACTGCTCACATATATTTTTTTATTATTACATACTTCCAAAAATATCACAATTAGTCTTGCCCAAATGCGAGACCGAGACTAGTCTTGGTCTTGAGCTAGAGTCTCGTAACAGTCTTGCAGTTACTTATTGGCTATATTACTATAGAGATATTACTGTATTTTTTTAGAGAGGAGAAACCTAACTAAGCTCGAATGAAAAATTAGAGGAGTTAAATGCAAAAGTATATTAGTTCTACCAATTATTAACATACAGTAGCTAAGATTGTCGAGTATTAGTTACTATTTTTACTTAATTTTTATTTTAAAAATCGATTTTTTTTACCAGTCCTGTTCTTGGTCTTGCAACAGTTAGGCGGCCTTGGTCTTTTTGGGCAACATTAATCACAATACAATCCTGATTTTGATTGTATTTTAATAATTAAGAGCATTAATTAATTAAGAACAAATAAAAGGAATTTGTGAATGATATTTTGTAAGAAAATATATCAAGTTTATGAAACATATTTATTGCTCTTTCAAATTAAAGAGCCAAAAATAAGCTACATGATTATTTCTTATTACACCCTTTATATTGTTATTACGTGTTGGAATATTTTTATACAAGTCTTGTGTCTGGTATGAGCGGTAATATTTGTAATTCTCCGTTATATATATATAACTATTAATATATTATATTTATAAAATATATTTTTTATAAAGATACCAATAACAAAACAAATTAAACAATAATAAAAAAAAATTAAGTTTCGGCCGGTGTATTAAATATGCGAACTCAACTGTTGATTTTTTATTAAATAAAAACATATAAAATTATGTAAACCACTCGTTCAAAGCAAAATTGTATTCATCAATATTCAGAAGGCATTCGTTTGTAAAGTCATCGTTAATATATTCATAATATTAATGGCGAATAATCAATGCAGCAATCCTGACGTTGTACAGTCATTATTATTATTTAATGGCATAAAATTTAAACAACGATGAATAATAGTCCAACATACTTTGTTGTAAATTTATTACTGTCAAGTTTTAGTTTCTCCAAAACAGGGTTACACAATCAACAAATCTAGTTACATCGACTAACACTAAATTATATTAATACATATTTAAGTTTTCATGTTTTGTTTTTGTATAGCTTTCGGAAAAACATTAGTACAATGATCGGTACAATAAAACTATTAAACTAAACTATTACTTTTTTTTAAATTGCATAGTGTCTTTGGAAATAAATATATTTACTTCACAATGTTTCATATTAAAAAAAATATATAATTTTGGAAAATAAGACGTAAAAAGTTTAAAATTTTAAAACAAAAAATATACTTACTTAATATATAATACTTAAACTAGACTCTCATTTCCAAAGTTAACCCTAATCGATTTTTATGGATATTAAGATAAGTATCGATTCCGTCAGTGTCGGTCCGATGGCACAATTTTTTTTTTTTCAAAAACAAATCTAAATAATAAAAAAGTTATTTTCCGAAAAAAAACATTTTTTTTCAATGAATATAATACAACTCGTATTTAATAAATATCCTTTAAAAAAATCATCAATAGAGTTTTTAACCGTTTCAGTCAAACAAAAATAAAAAATAAATTTATTTTATTGTAACATCATTGTGAACAAAAAGTTAAATTTTTATAATACGATTCTTATAACTCTTTTCCCACTGGCTCATAATCATTTTTTTCTCAAAAAAAATCCCAATCAATTTTTTTTTTTTTTTACAAAAACTGGTTTGGAAGTTTATTTCTTTCCAAAAGGGGTCCTATTCATGTTCCAATGTTTTTTTAATAACAACTAGAAAGATCTGTTTTTTGGTAATATGTTCGGGAATACATATAAAGAATTTATTGTTTAAAAAATATTGGTTTTGATAGCAAACCTCCTGAAAATTTTTTAAAAATTATTGGTGTCTTTCATGGAAATAAACGATTCAAATATAGTTACTACAAATATATATATATATATATATATATATATATATATATATATATATATATATATATATATGAATATATAAATGTATAGATTTATATATTACTTATTATATGATTATTATATTGTCTAGAAAAATTAACAATGAGTAGGTCTTGGTGAATCGTTTACTTTGATTTTGGATTCGTATTAAATAAAAGTCCATACTTTTTTATGAATATATATGCATATAAATATATATATTATGCCCACTATTATTCTCATGTATAATTTATACTTCATTTAATATGTTGCAGATATTTTACTCTTTCTCTTAGTTACCTTAGCAACTCTACATTTATAGGCTTAGATTAAGGGGAATATAATGATAACAGCGTACGTAAGTCAATTTTGCAATATTAAGAAATATAGATTTTGAAAAAGTCTAAATATATAATGATATTTGTATATTATACATATAATATTTAAGTAAATATTGTAATCATTACAAACTGAACCTCATCAAAACACAAACCCACGAGGTCATCCGGAACACATTTTCCATCCTAGTTGTAAGGCGTTTACCCGATATGTCGACTGTCATGATAGTTCGACGCCGATTGTCATGATAGTTCAACGCCGTTTAATTTTTTTTTTTTTAATACTATTTAGCTGGACAATATTCCGTGTATATTTCAACCTTTGCGATTTCAATAATTATGCTTATTTACGGCATGATCTCGAAATAAGCCATTTCAATTTTTTTTTTTTTTTTTACTCATCTTTGGACAAAATATTATACGTAATACTTTATTATGGTAGATCTCGAGGCGGTAACAAAATCAATACATGTTAAAGTCTTTGTGCAGTTCTGTTATATAGACAATTGTTTTGGAAGGTTGATATGGAACTCATCCTGATAAGAGAGACTTCAGTTAAGAGAAGTAATACAGTTTTTCATTAAGGCCATTTATACCATTATTGGCGTCTGCTGAGAAAATGTTGAGTCCGTGCTATATACTTGATGAGCCGGGAGGAACTAAAAATTGTCGGACTAATTAGAAGTAAAAAAAATTCATAAATGAATTAGCTTATCGAAGTCTTAATGTTTTAATAAGTGCTGCAAAATAGCACCAGTGACTGGTAGTGTCGGCGGTTATTAAAGTGATCCTTTCATTTTAAAGAATCACCTTACAAGATCCTACTACTTAGATTTTTCACGATTTGAATTCGAGGAATATTAGAGGATGTCCGTCCAAAGATAAGAAGATAAGAGCTCTCGCTCGCTTCGTTTATCAGGTGAGCCAACATTTGGATTTCCGATTCCAAGTATTTCCAATTCGAAGGATTGGTCGGAGTGGTCCAATTAGTTGGCCTCCAAGATCTCCAGACCTAACAGTACTAGATTATTGTTTTCGTGACGGGTACATAGATGAATAATGCAAATTAAATGTAATAAAAATTATGCAGACTTCATTAAAGGAAGATAATAATACTGACGACCTTCGAAGATGGAGCCGAAAATGTTAAGAAGTCAATGGTGGTATTTTTAAGCGTTTATTAAAATAAGGCTTAGTTAATAAATGTATGAATATTGTTTATTAGTGACATTTTATTTATTTGTAATTATCAAATTATATTTTAAAAATTGAAATTCAGAGAGGAACATATAATTTTTGTTTCCTGTCTTCAACAGACTGCTGGAGTTTAGCATGTTCCTCCCGACTTACTCTGACTAAATACAGATCTGCTTTCCTTTTTACCATGTTATGTTGGAGGTGACCACCTTCTTCCGACTGCCTCGAGCTCCTCCAGAAGCCGCAGACGCCCCGAGACCTATAGCTAATGGCATGACGGTAATTACTCTATCCTATACTCACTGTTCCGCTTGGCGCTGACATGGCCGTAGAGCCTGGAGAGGTCGATGGCCATGACGTGGTGGGGCCAGGCGATGCAGACGACCCCGACCGTGGCGGCGAGGACTAGCGCCGTCTGTGCTGGACTCATCTTGCGGTCTGCTCGGCTCCAAGGGTCGCTCCAGAGTGCTCCTGTCTCTGCCGTGCAGCGCCTGCGCCACTCGATACCTTTATTTTATTTACTATCCCCACCACCGCCCCCGCGTTCCTTTTATCCTCCACCTCCGATTCCTTTTTCTAACTTGGTCCTTTCTTTCTTTTTGGTTTGAATGTTTTTCTTTCCTTTATATCCTGTTCCGCCATAAGCTTGTGGCTCAATGCTGCCCTTGTTCGACTCGACTTCGACTCCGGTTGAAGGAATCGTCTCTTGCCCATTCAGCCGCAAACTATACAAGTCTACTTATATTCCAAACATTGTTTGGGTCATACTTAATTGTAAATCAACTGGAAAACCTTGTAAATTCTTTTTTTTTGTAAATGTCAAAATTGTTTTTTTTTTCGAAAACTAAACAAATTCCGGAATGAGTGGAGTGCGTCTTTTTACATAACAAGCAGTTACGGAATGGACGTAATCCGTAACAAATAATAATAATAATAATAATTATATTAACTTAACTTTTATTTTGTTAAATATCCTAATTGGTGAATCATGTATTATCTTTTAGTTTCTCACATAAAAGCACAAAGCCTAACATAGCCAGGTCAAGCTATCTCTAATAGCTAAGAAATAGTTATCTATAATGTACTGAGGGGACAGAAGACCCATTATCAAGAGGGAACAATAACCGATTTCGGCCAAAAGGCACTTTCACACAGACATCTTAAGAATATTAACTATTGATAACTTCCTTTGCCGTCCTCTTCCGACTTCTCCCACTCTTCCCCCTCTCCAGTCTTAGGTACATAAACCCCATGCTCCTAAGAAGAAATCGCTCATGTAGTTACATTCTTGAAGTCACACTCCTCATTCTAGGAGACCTGGAGTGAACTCGTGTAGTCAACCCATTACCCATAGTATATTACTCTGTATTTTAGATGCCATTTGAAATAGATATTATGAATAAAACCATTACTTATAAAATCTTCACTGCCTCCTATTCGTTAACTAAGCTTTCTTAGATGCATAAGCGTCCATCCCTATTCGGATGGTAGAGAGATGTTTCCCGCCAATGTTTGGAAGGATCCCATTCGTTCCCAACAATATTTTAAAAGGGCGTAAAATAACTCAATTCCAAAGCAATAAGTTCACTATTATTATTGTAGTATTCTTTCGTCTTAAATCAACTTCTGTTTAGTCACGTTTACATTCCACTGTCCAGCAAGGACTCCGAGTTGTTGACCATATATCCTCAACCCTAGAAAGCAAGCAGTATTGCTCGGGTGCATTTCTGGACATAGCGCAAGCTTTTGACCGGGTATGGCACGCCGGATTACTCTTCAAGCTTAAAATCCATCTACCACAGTCCTTATACCTAGTACTCCGATCCTATCTTTCCGACCGCTCCTTCCGAGTTCGCTGTGGCACCGAATTCTCCGACTGTTACTCAATTGAGGCTGGCGTTCCTCAAGGCAGCGTCTTGGGCCCCATCCTTTACATTCTCTTTACCGCTGATATTCCTGTCCATCCCGATACCCTCCTGGCAACTTTCGCTGATGACACTGCTATCCTTTCTTCCAACTCAGATCCTGAAACAGCGTCCGCAAACTTACAAAGGCACCTCTTCCTGATTGAACACTGGTGTAAGAAATGGCGCATTAAGGTAAATGAATCTAAATGTAAACACATTACCTTCACCCTTCGGCGTAATACCTGCCCACCAGTTTATTTTAACTCCATCCAGCTTCCTTTCTCAGATACAGTCCGGTATCTTGGCTTTCTCTTAGACAGACGACGAACATGGAATCCACATACTCGACTTAAAAGACAGGAACTTAACAGACGATATGGCCACCTATATAGACTACTGAATAGAAAATCTAAACTTTCTGGTGAAAACAAATTACTGATCTACAAGACAATACTGAAACCCATCTGGACTTACGGACTAGAACTATGGGGAACAGCCAAATTTTCTAACATCAAACGCATTCAATCCTTTCAGTCTAAAGTCCTCCGTACAATAGTCAATGCTCCCTTCTATGTAACCAATAAAACCCTACACCATGACCTTAATATCCCATTTATTCTTGATCTTATCCCAGCCAAATTTTCCAAATTTCACCAGAACCTTTCTCATCACCCAAATCCCGTTGTACAATCCCTATCAAGCACCACCCATCCCTACAATCCCCTTCGTAGGTTAAAGCGGCAGTGGCCACGAGACCTTTTGTAAATATGGATATTTTGGAGTTCTAGCAATGGCCAGATTCTCCACTCAAGTCATGAGTGTCTGTGGCTGTAGCGCTCTTACTCATCCTCCGCTGGTTTAAAATACCAGTGAAGTGGCTGAGGGAGAGGCGTAGGGATCTCCTAAGCCTCCCTTTTCCCTCCACATGTGGAGGGGACAGGATTGGTTCGGAGATCACCTGGCAAATTGTAAATAATGTATGTTTTATATAAGGTGTTTGTTTTACTTTTATTTCTATTTTTATTTACTTATGTGTATATATATATTTTTTTTTCTTTACTCTTTTGTTCTTTCTTCTTATTCTTTTGTTATTACTTTATTTATTTATATTTTTGTATATACGGTATGAATGCAATCTCTGAACTCTATTATAAGTGTCCTTAACTGTGACAAATTGTAATATTTCTGAATAAAGTGTTTTAATAATAAAAAAAAAGTCACGTTTACATTTTGAATCCAAACGCGGTTGTTCTTCATTGAGCTCCGTATAGATGAATGATGCGTGATATCTAGCGTAAGGTATGAAGTGTTAGAAAAAAAAAATTTTCTTTAAAATGTCTTATACCTACGTTGTGAGAATTTTGAATTCAGTAGATAATTCGCGAATAATAAGTTTTTACGAGTATTTACTTAGTATGGACGAGGATTGCCATTTTATTAATCAATTCTGTTAGAGAACGAACAAAGAAAAACTGAACCCATAATCTCTACCACTAAACCGAATTCCCAGTATGCACGTGTATATAATTGAACTATTCTATTATAAATAGAATTGACCGTAGAAAAAGTATGATGTCCTCAGAATATGAGCTTGATTGGTTTCCTGCTCTGAGTCATGGAGAAACTTCAATTAAGTGTTTTACATTTTAAAAAAAAATCAATTAAAATACTTTCGTCAATCCTTTCAGCGTCTACTTCCGGTATGCGGAAGACCTCAATACTATTAAATTATTATTTAATATATTTCTTTAATTTGATGGGTTTTATAACATGATCTGCTATGGAGAATTATCCGCTATAGTTTCACTCTACAGGATGTTTCAGAGTTAAGTAGCCAAACTGCAAAAATTAACTAAAGACCACAAAAAAAAAAAAAAAATCCTCTGAAAGTATGTCCGCAAACGCTTTGTTTAGAAGATATTCACACCTAACGATTTTCATTATTATGAATTATTTACAAATAAATACTAAATTAAAATATAGTAATTATTTAATTACTAGATATAATAATTATTAAATAATTACTATATTTTAATATAGTAATTATTTGACCGCACCCCCCGATTAACTCCTTCACATATTATATCAACGGTCAACCATCTCTACATCATTATGAATTGTTTACGTTATATGAAATAAATAAAACTTATTTATTTGTTCTAACTACTTTATCAATTAAATTTAAACATTAACATTCATATAAATGTTGTTCAATGTTATTTCCTTGAGCATTAAGACAGGCTCGGCATCTTTCTTCAACAGCAGCAGTGGCAGAACGGCGCTGGATTTGTGTTGTTTCACAATATATTATACTTCTTCGTAAGGAATTAAGTTCATTGGACCGGATTTGCTCAATCATACTCCATATTCCAATCAATGGATTGGAAGTGCAGGAGCAGTGGCTTGGCCTGCACGCTCCCCAGACCTGACACCACTGGATATTTTTTGTTTGGGGTGACATTAAACAAAAAGGCTATGCAATATCCAGTGCCGTCCTACCACTGCTGCTGTTGAAGAAAGATGAGGAGCTTGTCTTAATGCTCAAGGAAATCAGTTTGAACAACATTTAATATAAATGTTAATTTTTACATTTAATTAATAAAGTAGTTAAAACAAATAAATAGGTTTTATTCATTTCATATAAGGTAAATAATTCATAACAACGAAAATCTTTAAGTGTGAATATCTCCTAAACAAATCGTTTGCGGACATAGCTTCAAAGTTAATTTTTTTCTTGTTTTGAGGTCTTTAGTTAATTTCTGCAGTTGTCCACTTAAACCTGAAACACCCTGTATATTATGGCCTCCGTCTCTCTCTCTAATAATTGAGACGAAACGAAGCTCAGATTAATGTAGTGAGTTAAAGAATTGTAGACCGTTTAGAACTTTAGAAATAGCACTTTAATTTATAAAGACAAACAGTATATTAAGTACTGTATTACCGGTACTAGTCCTGTTACAAATGGGGAAAACTCTGAAAAAATCTGAGTTGTTCTAGAGGGACAACCAAATCTGTTTTAACCAAAGTGGAAAGGTCGAGATTCATTCCGTAAATCTGCTTCAAAATAAATTAGTAACTGCCCAGGTCAGACTTAAGAATGCTAAAGTATGCATCGCTTTAATGTGCCCGACCTTTGGTTACTGGAACCATGGAGACACATGCTCGAATAAAACGGCTCCAAAAAATTTTTTCAGGAGACGTTGAGTTCACTGGCGAGGTAACTTCTTTCACTGATACAATAAATAATTGTATAACATTAATTTTAGAATAAAAAAAATAATCTAGTTCTAAAATTAGATTGTCCCATAAGACCTTTCCCTTTTCTTCACTTGTTGGTTAAGGTTGATTTACTGTGTTGAATATGAACCGTTCTGCCCAATTATCTTGTTTCATCTCTCAGGTAGCCTTTTATACCCTTTTTTTCAAAATTGTTGATACTTACTTATAAAACATTCATTGAGATCCGCTTTTATTTCGCTTTAGGATTTTTGACAACTATCACTGAGAGAATTTTTTAACGAAAGAAACAAGTATTAACCGGAGGTAGCAAGGTCTGGGAAGTATGGAGGGTGAGGTAAAAAGTCCCAATCAAACTGAAAGAGTTTCTGTCGTACGGCAAACGATACATGCGGAATCGGACAAAAGACAAAAACTCTCACAGTTTGATTGAGATATTTTACCTTGCCCCATTCGATTATTACCCGTTTCTTTTGTTGAAAAATTCTCTCCGAGATAAAGGTCAAACAATTTTTTATTATTTAAATGATATTTACAACTGTATAAAAAAAATAAATCTAGTAAATTCGCACATGGATACATGTTGAGAAACTACCTGCTGGTAGCACTCTGATAATATGTCTGCATTAGGAGATCACGGGGTCATCTTCTTTTCAGGATCCTCGGAGGGTTATCAGGAATTGAATAGGAAGCAATGTTAGAAACAAGAGGGTTGGGATGGTTATGAAGTTTATAATGAAAGGATAGATATCTGGATTTTGCCAAATTTGAAACATAAGGAACATTAAGGTCATTGTGGATGAGTTTATTTGTAACAAAGTAAGGAGCATTGAGGATTTTACAAACAATGTTGGATTGTAAGGATTGGATACATGAGAAATTTGAAGGGTTTGGTGGAGCCCCATAGTTATACTCCGTAAGTCCAACTAGCCCTTATTATGGTCATGTATATGAGTCTTTTGTAATTATCGTAAGGTTAAAGCGTATGTCTAGTAAGTGCTGAAGTAGTCGGAAACGTCGAGTGGTTTCCTGTCGTTTTAGTCTGGTATGAAGATTCCAAGTTAGACGTTTGTCCAGGTGGAGTCCTAGGTAACGGATTTGTTCAATAGGAATAATTGAGGTGTTGTTAAAGGATACAGAAGGACAGGAAGTCATTGATTTACGACGATCAAACAATTTAAAAGCGAAATAAAAACGCATCTCGATAAATATTTTGCAATAATCTACAAGAATAGCAACCTGAGTGAAGTATCAAAATCCAACTCTATCAGCTATAAAAACAATCCATCCAAGAATTACAATTAAAAGTTCAAAATTCGACACTGATGGTCATTCACACCCGAACGGATCCGATAATTGGTTCTTATCCAAATATTACCCAGTAAACTCAACGAAGTATATACCTATAATTTGATCTCCAATATCCAGTAGTTACTAAATGAGTTCTCTCTCTCTCTCTGTCTCTTTCACACACCCACTCACTCTCTCCCACCCTCTTCTCTGTCCTTCCTTCCTCCCTCCACCTTAAAAACATTTAGGAAAAGTCTAAAGCTAGATTAACGGGTTAGACATAACACCTAACGCTTGGCATCCGGTTCAAGTCTGACAGTAATTTATATAATGCGTTCTTTAAAATCAGCAGTAGAGAGGTTTTTGGCACGCCCAGCCTCTTTAAACATTAATTGGGAACAACTCTTAATACTTCCTCTGAAACTTTTTAAAGCTTGTGACGGTATAATTGAGAAAAAGCATTGATCTAACGGTTTCACGTTGATAATAATTTAAAATATGAGAAATAGGAAATCTGTGTTTCAATCACATTTTAACAGCAATACAATTAGACTTGCCCTTAAGTGTGGCAAAATGTATTATTTCTCAATAAAAAGATTAAAGCAAAAAAAAAAATACAATTAGACTAAAAATTTAAGTTATATTCCTATGCTGATTCTACACATAGGGAAGCAACATCTCATATCCGTCCAATCTTCGTGAAGCTTTAATAGTTAATGCAATTATCCTTCATAAAGGATTTACATCATAAATAATCTAAGGACCCAGATTTGAGTAATTAGCCTGCCGTAAAAAGACAGTAGGAAAGTTTTAAATTATTAATAATATGAATTTGGATAATAAAAAAAAATTAAACGATGAATGGAAAAAGTCGCTTTCCCTACAGGTGGAAAAGGTAGGTTTCAGCTTAAAATAAAAATTCTAGATCTGATAAACAAGTAATTACTTTAACCAATTTAAGGGTTAAGAATGTCACGAAACTTGGTTGGTGATTGCGCAAGTTCAATGGTGATTTATTTATAGTGTACTTCTTTAAAATATCACTTTTAATATAATCCTCGAAAAATGGTTGTTTAAATAAAACTAAAACCTAACCGTTCTTAAATCTTGAATTTCATCATCCTGATATTCAGTGACACAATTTATTAGTCCCAAAATTATTTACTTAGTAATCAAAATTACTTACTTAGTTCCCCCAAAACTACTTACTTATTTATCAAAAATACTTACTCATTTGTCCCAAAACTAATCGGATTCACTTCTAAATAATTCAAAATTTGATATCTGTGAGCTAAGAGATTGAAGTTACGTACTTTGCGATTAAGCAATCCCGATCTTTTTCCACAATTAATTAGGGATATTATTATTATTAATAAGATTATTTGGTTCTTTTAAGCTTATTTCGTTTAAGGTTTAAAGTTTTTTTTTAATAACGTCAAGTATTAACCAACTCCTAATGCGATTGTTTTAAACTGGGAGTCTCATTGCTGACCATGTCGCCTCCTGGAAAAACGAAAACCTTTTTATATTGATTACTTTTTATTTTATTATTAATGTATACGTATTAATAATAATGTTCTCAACTAAATATTTCTTGAATTAGCTAAATCCTTTATAATCTCTCTCTTTCTCCATCTAAATTTGTTTTACTACCTTCCCATATAAATTGTTTTTTCTCTTAAAATGAGCAAGATAGAACGAGTCGAGAATGATAGAAGAACGACCACTATAACATCCAGGTCCGAGCAAGCAAGAGACAAACCCTCAAGCCTTCCTTGAAATCTAAGGGAACTTTACGAAACAAGAGACTACCAAGTTAATCGTTCGGTGCTAGCAAGAAGCCAAACCCTCACACCTTGCCCGGAATGAGAAAATCTACACTTGTTGTGTAGTCGAACATGTAAAGGGGATTTGAACGAAACAAGGGACAAACAAGTTAAATTTATTAACGTTTACATTAAAAATACTACATATATTTTAGTTTTATATACATTACGCCAATTATCACCAAACATTTTATTGATACGCTATTTAATTCGACGTTTCGACCATACTAAGGGTCATTTTCAAGTCTTGATGAGTCCTCCGTTATATATTCATCATTAATGTCGCAAATAATATGTTCAGTGAACATTAAATTGTCATGATCTATAGGTTTTTCATCTACGTCATTTCTGGAGGGACTGAAATAACAATAACATGAATGTTATGTCTTAAATACCATTTCAAATTATAATAGGAGAAAAGGGCCTACTACGATATATTACAACTAATCTATTCTAAACACAACAGGAAAAATACAGAGGCAATTTAATAATTTAAGGCAATTTAGGTATTGAACCTATTTTATTTTATTGAAATTCAGATAACTAACTAATACAAGAATGCCTAGAAATCTTAAACGTTCTCACGAAATATAAATCTTCACTATTCCTAAAATTGGTATCTTGAGGTTTTATTTGTTACATAAATTAGGCCATTATTCACCAACATTTCATTTATAAGCTTTTTTTATTACGACGTTTCGACCATCACTATGGCCATTTTCAAGTCTTATTGAGTCCTCCATTAGATATTCATTATTAATGTCGTATTAATTTGTTCAGAGAAAAATTAAATTGTCCTGCTATTTAAGAGTTTTCTCTATGTCATTTCTGGAGGGACTGAAATATAAATGAATCCGAAAGACGAACTGTTCTCGAGGGCGTTTCAATAGTATTTGAGTTGAGCAAGTTCGGATTGTTGTCGAGATTCAAGATTACACATTGTTATAAATAATTCATACGAAGTTGGAGCTGAATGGTGCTAGGATTTAGCTCAGCTATGAATATGCTCTTTATAGCCATTGTGAGAACACATGACAATGAGTTGGACAAGAGCTAAATTTTACATGCCTTCCCTAAATGTCCTTCTGGATAGGCATAGACGCCAAATCTCCACTTTACATACCTGAAATTTTTCTTCGATATATATATATAAATAATATATTTTATAAATTAAATAAGTCTGTCTCAAATCTGGTATTCAGCAATGATGTTCTTAAAATTCAAATAGCGGATTGATTCTCCAAAGTGAGAATTAGATTATTTTCAGTGCAACTAAGTATATTACATTAAGAAATGATTGTTCATTAAAAGTAATAGAGAAATAAAACAACAGCAGTAGGCGCAGCTATTACAGCTTCCTGGCAACACTTTTGGGAATGAATCCCAGGGAATTAGGGGAATGAAGTTTAACGGACGGAAACGGACTGCAGTCGTTGCGTCTACTCTTTGGCAACCTCAAGATGTAATTTACTAAGACGATATAAGCTCTAATCTTCCGACGAAAACTACCCTGCTTTACTGCTAAAAATAAAACAAGATAAAATATTTTGAGAAATATAAATTATGTATCAGCCAAAAAAATTAATGATAATAATAAAGTGTGAATTTGAAATGAAAATTCATGTTGTGGTAGAAATAACTCCACTAGACAAAAGAGCATTCACCGTAGAAAAAGAAATAACTCGTTATTGAAATCAATCCTTCACTCATCACGGGCGTCAAGCAAGCAACCTATCATAATCTGGTAGAATGAAGCCGAAAGGCGTGATTACTGTCATTGTTAACGTTCAACACTTCCCGTTGAAAACGTTATACGCGAATATGCTGAATTTTGTTAGTTTCTATTAAGCTAGGTAATTAATATCAGGTTATAATTGAGAAAATTCCAAACCACACAGCCTTGTTACTCCAAAATGCAGGCAAAGAAAAAATTAGTTAATTCAGGCATTGTCAGGATAGAAAAGAACAGCTAATCGAGCATTACTCCATGAAATCCAATCGCATACTGGAAGGAAGGTAAGGCAACAAAGTAAAGAAAGGTTACAATACAAACAGCGAAACAAACGACTGAAATATGAGAAAAAAAAAATATATGCTATATTTAACGAAAATTATAAATATTTTACATTAAAAAAATTAAATAAAAGCAATAAATATTAATTTTAAAAAATGAGGCATAAGGCTGTATGGTTTGGAAATTTTCAATCATAACCTAACATTTATGTTTTGTCTCTTGGTTGGTTTGTACTAATTTACATCAGTAATTTTTTATTTATTTAGAATTATAACAATCTGCCACGTGGACAATAGTATATAGTGATACATGAACACATGAACACCATATATACAGAAAATATAACATTAATAAAAGTAAAATAATAAAAAAAACTATGTACAATAAAAAAATAAAATAACCTAAAGATAAAACTAAATAAAATATATGCAATTAGGCAGGAAACCCTAAGCCAGGCTTCTCCCCCAAATATAGAAAGAAAAGAAAGGACTCCAAGAGATCCCTGCGCTACGCTCTCAACCGCGTCACTGGTGCTAAAGCCATTGGAATTTGAGCGAGAGCGCTGTAGCCACATACACTCATGTCTTGAGTGGAGAATCTGGCCATTGCCAGAACTCCAAGATATATACTACAATAGATCTCTGGCCCACTGCCGCTTCAACCTTCGAGAAGGATTGTAGTTATGAGTGGAAATAGATAGGGATTGTGCTAGGGGATTTGGATGATTTATAAGGTTCTGATGGAATTTAGAAAAATTTTTAGGGATAAGGTCGAGGACAAATGGGATATTAAGGTCGTGACCTAGGGTTTTGTTGGTTACATAGAACGGAGCATCCACTATTGTTTGGACTGAAAGGATTTTTTGGAAAATTTTGTTGTTTCCCAAAGGTCAAGTCCGTACGTCCAAATAGGTTTCAGAATTTTCTTGTATAAAGCTTCCTACTTCCATGAAGCCCTGTCATCTGCCCCAGATCCCAAATCTAAATGGCTAATCCTTCGCAAACTTTCCCTCTGTGAACCTTCCAGATCCCCTTCCTCACTGTTCTTTTCCGTTTCACCTGACGATTTAAATTCACATTTTATTTCTGCCTCCTCTACCTCTTCTCTTCCCTCCTCTTCCAACTTTGCTCCTGAGTCATCATTTAATGATGATGACTTTTATTTCTCCTACATTTCCCCGACTGACTTACTAACCGCAGTAATGAAATCCCACACCAATTCCATAGGACCAGATGGCATTCCTGTCAAATTGATAAAATTATGTCTCCCCGAAATCCTCCCAGTTCTCCGTTTCATTTACATTACATTTACATTACATTTATTCAATTTCTCCCTACAGAACTCAATATTCCCTTCCTCTTGGAAAAAAGCCATTGTACTCCCTGTAAATAAAAAGCCTAATCCATCCTCTCCCTAAGACTTTCGCCCAATCTCAATTCTTTCCAATCTCTCAAAACCCCTAGAAAGATTGGTGCAATCCCAAGTTTCCAATTTCCTACTCAAACCAACTCGATCCTCTCCAATCTGGTTTCCGTCCCGGCTACTCCACACAATCCGCCTTAATCAAAATTACTAATGATGTTCAGACTGCAATAGATAATAAACAACTAACTGTCCTTATACTTCTTGACTTCTCTAAAGCCTTTGATTCCATTAACCATCCCATCCTTTTCAACAAACTAAAAGCACTCTCCTTCTCCAATAGCTCCATCTCTTGGTTCCAATCTTTTCTATCACAACGCACCCAAGCAGTCTCCATTCCTAATCAACCACTATCTGCCTACCTGCCTTTATCCTCTGGAGTTGCCCAAGGATCTAGCATATCTCCTCTCCTTTTTAGTTCCTATATCAATGATCTCCATGACTCAATTCTCCATTGTTCCCACCACCTTTATGCAGACGATTCTCAAATATACCTATCCTTTTCTCCCCCTGAGCTATTGGTAGCATTTACTAAGATCCAAGCAGACCTAGATCGAATCTGTGCCTGGGCAAAATTAAACGGATTAAGGTTAAATGCTTCAAAAACTCAGGCCATTGTCATTGGTTCCAAGCCCCTCCTTAGATCCTATACGGACTTTCCCATACTAAACCTTGGTGACCAGCCAATCTCCTTCTACTCCTCTGTAAAAAATTTAGGACTATTTATTGATCAAACCCTCTCCTAGAGTCACCATATTTCTCACATCTCCCGACGGACAGTTTCTACCCTCAAACTATTCCATTGCTTCCGCCATCTCCTACCTCAACATACGCACAGACTCCTCGTTTTCTCTCTCATCTTCCCCCACTTTGACTACTGCTGTGTGGTATATGATGGACTCTCGGTGGAGCTCCGCGACAGACTGAAAAGAATAATGAACAGTTGCGTGAGATTTGTAATTGGTGCCCCGAGATACTACCATGTCTCTCACCATTACACTGAGTTAGAGTGGCTCTTCCCCTCCATTCGAAGACAATATTTCCTAGGTACATTCCTCTATCATATCATCAACAATCATCGTCCTTCCTACGCCTACAACCTTCTCCAATTCAAGTCCTCAGTCCACTCCCTCTCCACAAGATCTCGACCTTCCGATCTTTACATTCCTTCTCACAGATCTGCCTCGTTCCAAAACTCCTTTATTGCACGTTCTGTTAGTTTCTGGAATTCCCTTCCTATCAAAATTCGACATTCTTCATCCTTATCTACATTCAAAACCCTCCTATTCCAATTCCTGTCCCAAAAACAGTCAGGCACCAGCTAATCTTTTATGTAAAATTACACATTATCTATAAGACCATATTCACATATAGCTCATGACCTGAATACTTATTATAGATTAGACTTTCTTTTTCTCTTTTTTTTTTTTTTCAACAGAAACAGATTTTACTGTTAAGAAGAATATACATTTATTTTTTCTGTATTTTTTATTTTTTCTAAAAGGGTTTATTTATATTTTAACATTGTACATAGTTTTAAGTATCCTAGTATGGTTTCAAGAGTTTTTTATATAGATTTTTTTTTTTTTATTTTGTATATAGTATGTATAACCAATATTTTTTTCTTTTCTTTTCTTTAATGACCTATCATTATCTTAATTTGTTATGTTTGTTTTTATCTGGCCAGATGTAAAATTTTAATTTCTGTACTTTTTTGTTATTCTGAAGGGACTTCGTCCCAGAATAAAATTATTTTTATATTCTATTCTATTCTATATTGGTAGATCAGTAATTTGTTGTTAATTGAAAGTTGAAATTTTCTGGACAGTAGTCTGTATAATTGGCCGTATCGTCGGTTAAGGCATCAGTAATGAATGTTAATATTATTTTTTCCTGTTGGTTTTACAGAACTTTTGACGCCTTAACCAGCCTTATTAATTTCGCCCTATCTTGGGCTATTTTTTTCCAATTATTTGTATGCTTTTCTATTGCAGCTTTGTTGATTAGAACTAATCACTAATATATATGTACCACCACAGGTATAATGTTGATTTGAACAATGGAATATCTCGATTAATAATGTTGAAACGTAGGGTACTACAGTAAAAGATAGTTTACATTTAAGTATCTAATTTATGACCTAGGCCCAGAACAGAGAGTACTAGTTTGTTCACGTAAAACCTGAATCATTTTATATAAGAACTAAGGCAAGTAGTTATATCGAGACTTATGTAAAAAAAACTAACATTCAATAAGAAAATATAAAAGGGGAGAACACTCAAAAATGAAAACTAGATAGATAGGTAGATAGGAAATAACTCTATTCAGGGACAAAGTATGTTGAGAATAACAAAATAGAATAAAATTGAACGATTACATCTGGCCTACATAGTGTTTTCTCTCAAGGTCTGATGAGGTTCAAAGATGAAATCATGGAAAAAATAAGAAACCATCATTCATCCAAGGACATCGACAGAGTGTTAAACTCTAAATCAAACCCAAGTTATAGAAAAATCTGCTCCTTTAATGTTACCAGACCAGAGGATTATCTTCAGTTCAGAGCTCTGAATTTAAACAAATTAAGAGCCGTTAGTCGTCTCAGAGTAGCAAGTAAAGATTTTATGAAAATATACTTAAAAGATGCTACTTTGACTATTAAATCCAGTGAGGTATGTGGTGCATGCAACTGCCTTGTAACTGACCCGGTAACTCATTTTCTGATCCAATGTATCAAGTTCAATGAGCCAAGAAATAAGTACTTGAAGGCATTTATCACTGAATCCAGAGAAGATGCTAGTGTGGAGGAGATACTGAAAATAGACACTACGAAAAAAATAAACCAACTGTATTATTTCATACAGGGCTGTTCATTGAACTGTTAAGTGGTAAAGTTAATCATATAACATATATTAATGCTTATTTATATTGTCATTTGTCTTATACCTCTCGAATATTTAAAAAAAAATAATAATAATAAATAAAAAAAATAAAATAAAAAAAATGTTTTACTAATTGTTATGTATATATATATATATATATATATATATAATATATATATATATATATATATATATATCGTTTACTAATCTGTTATTATATATTATATTAGTCATACTTAATGCTGTGGACATTGTTAATGTTATGTTTGAATGCAGTACTAGACTCAAGATCTAACATTGTTAATTATACCATTATATTTATTTGTACAGGAATTTCCTTTGACAAATAAAATAAACTATCTATCTATCTATCATCTGGCCTAAATAAAAAAATTGAAAAAAAAGGTAAAGAAAATATTAGGTAAACATTCGAATACAAAATCAAAAACTATGTTCCTTCTACTCGAAACAGATCGAGAAAAAATGAATCCAAATGGACAATGTTGATCCACCGATTTTCCAACCTATCTCGAGTAAATATGAAATTATGTTTTGGTAAAGAAAAACTAATAAAATGCTTAGTCGAGTCATAACGTAAGATAAAAAAAAAATTAAATGGTCTATTTCTGAAACATCTTAATAGGTTTCTCTTCGACTGTTAAATAATTAATTGGAAAGAAGCCTACAAAGGATTGTGGGTTGTGGATGATGAAACAAGACACGCAGTGGTAAGATGAGAAGAGTTCTGTTCTACCAAGGAAAATATAATTCCTCAAGGAATTCAATTATATTATTGGAATTTCCCAGCGGGATACCCCTGCTCTAGTAAATTGATGAAGCCGAGGTATAAAGGAAATAGCGGGTATAAACTTATACAATAAAGAACTTTATGGGCGGGAGTTCAAATCTGTTCCTAGTAGTGTGTGCTCATTACGCCTAGAGGCCATATAAGTTGATTCAGATAGTGCTGCAACTATAGTAGAGATATTAAAACTTTATCTACCAGGAAGATAACTGTAAAATATTCCGTGTTAAAATATTGTTATTATCAGCAGGTATTCTCTGTTCCATATCGCTGCGATATTCTAATTTATGTAGGTTTTTATTGGAGTTTTCAGACTGTACAAAATAGATTTCATCATAAAAAATAGCAATCACACCACTTTATTATAACATGTGTAAGGTAATGTGGCCATAAGCTTTTGACCATTATTACGACTTATTGTGTTGTATATATATATATATATATATATATAAAATATTTTTTGATTTTTTTTTTTCCTTGTTGCTGTGGTAAAATGATCTTTTCAAACTGCTCTTTTTTTTTTTTTTTATATTTGTTTATTTAGAAATATCACATTCTGTCACATCAAGGACATTTGTAATAGTGTTCAGAGAACACACTCACACTCTATTTACAATAAATAAATAAAATAATAATACAGAAACTTAATAATAATAAATACAATAAAATAAAATAAAAATAAATACAATAAAATAAAATAAAAATAAATACAATAAAATAAAATAAAAATAAATACAATAAAATAAAATAAAAATAAATACAATAAAATAAAATAAATGTATATAAACAAAAGAACTAACCTAATCATACACACTCGGGCTTGAGTGGAGGATCTGGCCATTGCCAAAACTCCAATAGATGCTTATTTACAGAAGGTCTCTGGGCCACTGCCGCTTCAACCTTCGAGGAGGATTGTAAGGATGGGTGGTGCTGGATAGAGATTGTGCAAGGGGATTTGGATGATAGGTAAGGTTCTGGTGAAATTTGGAGAATTTTTCTGGAATAAGGTCTAGGACAAATGGGATATTAAGGTCATGGTGTAGGATTTTGTTATTTACATAGAACGGAGCATCAACTATTGTTCGAAGGACTTTAGATTGAAAGGATTGAATACGTTTGATGTTAGAAGCTTTTGCTGTCCCCCACAGTTCAAGTCCGTATGTCCATATAGGTTTCAGTATTGTCTTGTAGATAAGTAATTTGTTTTCAATAGAAAGTTTGGATTTTCTGTTTAGTAGTCTGTATAGCTGGCCGTATCGTCGGTTGAGTTCTTGTCTTTTGAGTCTAGTATGTGGGTTCCACGTTAGTCTTCGGTCTAAATGAAAACCAAGATACCGGACTGTGTCTGAGTAAGGAAGCTGGATGGAATTAAAGTGTACTGGTGGACAGGAACTGCGTCGGAGTGTGAAGGTAATATGTTTGCATTTAGATTCATTAACTTTAATGCGCCAGTTATTACACCAGTGTTCCATCAAGGTGAGGTGGTTTTGGAGATTTAAGGATGCTATGTTGGGATCAGAGTTGGATGATAAGATTGCGGTGTCGTCAGCGAATGTTGCAAGAAAAGTATCGGGATGAACAGGGATGTCAGCAGTAAAGAGGATTTAAAGCACGGGACCCAAGACGCTGCCTTGGGGAACACCGGCTTTAACGGAGTAGATATTGGAAAATTCTGTTCCACAGCGAACTCGGAAGGAGCGGTCAGAGAGGTAGGATCGGAGGACTAGGTATAAGGACTGAGGTAAATGGATTTTAAGCTTGAAGAGCAGTCCGGAGTGCCATACCCGGTCAAATGCCTGTGCAATGTCCAGAAATGCACCCGAACAGTATTCCTTGTTTTCTAGGGCTGAGGAAATGTGATCAACAACTCGCAGTCCTTGTTGAACAGTAGAATGTTGGGAGCGAAAACCAAACTGATGGGAAGGAATATTTTGGGATTCTATAATGGGTAGGATTCGTTTCAAAAGGATCTTTTCAAAAATTTTTGAAAGGATTGGGAGTAGGCTAATTGGTCTATAGGATGTTGAGATATTGGGAGGTTTGCCTGGTTTTGGGAAAAGGATAATTGTGGAGTGTTTCCATAGCAGAGGGAAGTGGGTGGTGCGTAGGATACAATTGTAGATATATGTAAGGAATATGACTGCTTTGGATGGAAGTTGTCGAAGGATTTGAGGGGTAAGGAGATCATGTCCAGGAGCTTTACGGGGGATTAGTTTTTTTAATTGAAATTTCACTTCGGAAGGATGAATAGCTTTTGGGGGCAAGGAAAGTGGGATTGGTGATGTAAGGAGTTCTTCTACTGTTACGGTGTGGGCAGGATGGGATTCCGGATGTGAAATAAATGTATTGGATAGGTGAATGGCGAACTCCTCAGCCTTATCTTCGTCAGATGCTGCCCAGGAGCCATCATCTCGTCGGAGGGGATGGGAAATGCGGTGAGGATTTAGGATTTTGGTTGTGGTTTTCCAAAGGGAATTGTCGCGAGAAGAGAGGGAGGATAGGTAGGAGTTGAAGGAATGTGATCTGAAGGTGGCTAATTCCAGTTTTAATTTTTTGCAGTAATAATTATAGGAGCAGCGGTCGGCAGGATGTCGGGTACGTTGCCACAATAATCTGGCACGGCGTTTGGTGTGGATTAGGTCAAGGAGGTGTTGTGGTAGAATGGTCTTTTTAGGAATTCTGGAGGAGTCTTTAGGGAAGGAGGCAGTCCAGGCAGCTTGTTGGATTGTGGTAGTAAAGGAATCTACGGCACTATCAAGGTCATCGGGAGTTTTGAGGGTTATGTTAAGATCAATTTTATCGGAGATGATTTGGCGGAAAAGGTCCCAGTTAACTGGACCCCTAATAAATGACGGTGGAGAAGGTTTGGGAACGGGTTCAAGTGAAACATTAAGGATTAGAGGACTATGGTCAGAGGAAAGTTCATTTAGACGTGTAATGGAACAATTGAGGGGACTTAAGCCACTGTGGATAAAGAAATCAAGGAGATCAGGATTACGGTTGGGATCTGTAGGCCAGTAGGTAGGAGAGTTGGGGGAAAGGAGGTGAAAACGTTGGGAATTGAGTGCAGACAGCAGGGTTCGGCCACGAGTATTCGTGGTTCTAGAACCCCATTGTTGATGTTTGGCATTTAGGTCTGCACCCAAGATGAAGTGATGTCCTAAGGAGTCGAGGAGAGAACGGAATTGGGCATTGGATATGGATCGGTTAGGAGGGCAATACGCTGATGCAAGGGTAACCGGAAAGGAAAAGGTTTTTATCACGATAGCGGTGAACTGTAGGAAATCATGTGTAGCTAACGGGAGTATGTGGTGGGAGAGGGATTGGTGTACAATGACAGCAGTACCGGCATGTGCTTTTCCGTCAGGGTGGTCAGTACGATATGTCAGATATTGTGGTATTTTGAAGTGCTGTTTAGTGGTTAGTCGAGTTTCAGTAATTAGTGCCACGTCAATATTTTTGTCAAGTAATAATGTAGTTAGTTCGTTTGTATGATTCCTAACACCATTCGCATTCCAAAGGAGAATGGATAAAGGTTTATTGGAAGTCATTTAAGGATTTTTAGCGGGAGGGATAAAATGTGATACAAGATTGGTGAGAAGAGATATCAAAGGAGTAACAAGGGATCTGAATTCGGAGAGGAAAGATGTAAGACTGGTAAGATCTCTTTTTAAATTTTTTTTTCATAAATCTTAAAAATGCTTGCCATTTTATAATTTTAACGTAATTAACACTTGATAATGTTGATCAAAAATAATAAAGTCTAGAACATTTATAAAAAAGCAATAGTAGAGACCAATATATCGAAATCTACTTTTGTCGATTTCATTTATGTATTTATTTATCAAAGTCATGGATACAAATTTGGATAATGCTTACAACTTTTACTATGGAAAATACTACGAAAATAATGAAAATGAGATAAATTCAAGATCCATCAACAATCGTTCAACAAAGCCATGATGTAAAAAAGAACAGTTTTTCTAATATATCAATATCTGTAAACTATGTATTATAGCATATTATAGCTGTGTATAAGCTGAAAATAACAATAATAACCCTGTACTATTAGGATTAAGAAAGAAAGAAAAACTGTGTGTCTATATATATATATATATATATGTGTGTGTGTGTGTGTGTACCTATATATATATATATATCAGATACCATATATATATATATATATATGGTAATCATATTCATTAGTAACTTAGTAACAAACAAATTAGGGAGAAAGTTGTGGGTGGAGCTTAGTCTGAGAGATTAAGGAAGAAAAAGACTTCTCCCTCTCCTATATCTAAATATAAATTCATATAGGTCAAAAAACTTAACCGAGTTAACTGGTTTTTAAAAATCCTGAGACTGAATTTTACCAACTGTTAAATATTATTAAATAAACTATAGCAGCGCTACTCTTATTCAAAACTACTTATCTTCCAAACACTCTCTGTGGCGGCAATTTTATTTCAGATTATTTCGGATATCTTATTTTTTTTAACAAAAAAAAAAAAAAAAAATATATATATATATATATATATATATATATATATATATATATATAATGTCCTTCCACGAAATTCAATGTCTTCCCTCTTGTTAGAAACAGCGCTAGCGCAAGTATAATTAGACAATGAAAGGAAAGAAAAAAAAAAAGTATAATTAGAAAATCGTTGACAGGTTGGAAGTTCCTCTCACAATTGTAACCTCACAAAAACATGGTTCCATGCGAAAATGCCTGATCCCTTCAACATGTGCCCTATTCGAAAATTCTGATGGCCCATCTAGTGCGATGCAATCCCCTTCTGGACACTCCTGATCTATGAATTTATAATGTACCTCCTAAAAAACCTTTGCGACATTAAGCAAGTACTTTAATATTAATCCTTGAACTTGTTTTCTATAACAAAAAAGTTAGTACATCAAAAATTTGATGTAATTTTGCTTAACAAAAAATGACATTGACAATAAAACAATTTGGACAAGGAACATAAGTACGATTACGTGTGACAGTTAAGATACGAGAATTTTGTGACCCATCACCACACTAATACCACGTTGATTTCCGAATTAAAACAAGAAAAGAATATCTTGTTTAAGAAACTTAACTGAGCATGCCTGTCTCTAAATTCATGGGAAACAACAAGTTCGTTAAGTGTTTTATCTATAAAACATTCTATTAATATTTTGGATAAAACAAAATTGTCAGGATTTTCAGTCAAGAATTTTTATTAGGTAGAGCGAAGTTTCGACCCAAACAAGAACTGTCTTCTAACAAAGGCTGTCTTTTGAGTTTTTGTCTCGATACCCAAAATGCTGCCGTAAGGATTATCCACGTGTTAGGGTCGAAACGTCGGCTAACCTAAAAAAAAATCTTGACTGTAAATCCTGACAATTTCGTTTCATCCTAATGATTACACTGACTACTATGTACCCATATCTGTTAATATTTTGTTTAGACATCTGTTACGTATTTTTACCAACTATTTCGCCTGAAAATAGTTTCACTTTGAAGTTTTTAGGAAAAATAAGTTAATATTTTATAATAATTTATAGGAATAATTTATTTTACAGCTTTTTATACTGTCAATATTCATTAGTTTATTTATAATAACACGGAAAGTTTCGTAATGATTAAAAGAACACCAATTTTTTTTCTTTTAATATTAATTTTTAATTATAATGCTTTTTCAATTTTTCTACTTATTATACTTATTATTAGTTAGTATAATATTTAAATTGTACTTTTTAACTTTTCTTCTTTTAATATTAATTTTATTTATAAACCGTATTTTTAGATTATATTCCTGAAATCATCAACCTTTTATTTAAATGTCTTTGTCAACTGTTAACTTATCTTTTTCTAATATTTAATTTTAATGGTTTTATCAACTTTCCTTCTTGTGCTTTTTAATATTTAAACTGTACTCTTTAACTCGCTTCTATATTAATAGAATTATATTAATTAATTATTATTTTTCAAAAACGTATTTTTAGCTTTTTTTCTTAAAATCATTAACCCTTATTTTAATTATCTTTGTTAAATTATCTCCTTTTAATCTTTAATTTTTAATTTTTATAAATTTATTTCAATTGTACCATCTGTAACTATTCTTAACTTTCTAAACATTAATTTTTTTTGTTAGCTGTATGCCTATTCATATGTATGGCTATGTAGTAGTTGATCAAATTGTATTACAGGGCGAAAATGACCAAGGTGGTTGAAGAGCCCGAAACATTTATAAATAAAAAACAAAATAAAAAAATAAGTTTTAGTCAAACGACAAAGTCCATCTTTCTATCAATTAAAACGTTATTAATAGGTAAGATTGCAAATATTATAATTATTTGTACTATTTTTACAGTTTATTTCAATTCAATTAATTAATTTTATACCACCAATAAGCCTCTATAACAAAAACATTTACCAATGAATTGTTTTGATACGTACTTTCTGATCAAGAAAAGGATTTTGTGAAAGTATCTATTTTGGCTATACGAAAATTAATCGAATATTACAGCTGTTTCATATCATTGATGGTTTCACTTGATTACAGTCTATTTCTCTGATCGTCATTATATTTGATTCTTTAACTAAGGATTTGTTTTTTTAAATCAGTAATGATAACGATATATGGTCGTTCTATTTTTTTTTTTGGGTATAAATGGAGAACCTTGTTGGATATGAATATTCATCTAAGAACGTTGTGCACGCAAAGTCGCCTTCCATCTTTAACAGCGATGTGATCCAGGCTTATGCTCTCGTAACTTCAGTAACTTCCTCATATCCCTTCTGCTTTTCGCTAACTGTTCTCGGCATTTATTTCTTAATATTCAAAAACTGCAATCTACCCAATGTTATGGCAATGGGTGCCCAGAAGGGGTTGCATGGCGTAAGTTACGCTATCAAATAACAGTATTTTTTTAGATCCAAGCCATTGGTGATCGCTGTTAAGGGGAATGATAAGTGAGCACACGTGACAACGGGCAAAGGGTTTTAGATCTCTGTTTAAAGCATTTTTCATAGTTATTAGTTACACATTCAGCAAATATGATATCAAGGAGAATAAATGATAACAAAAAAAATTAGAATAATAATAATAATTAAAAAAAAGTAGTAAAATGAAAATAAGATAACATAATAACACAAAAAAGATAATACAGCAAGTAGCTCAATGCAATAAGTCTCTTGGCGAGCGCCTCAACAGTCTTCTGGGCAAATTATATGGAATTAAGCAGTAGATAGAGCTTGAGTAAGTGGATTTGAATTTAGAGTCAGTCTGTCATGAAAATTATTAAAGCGGTCAGTGGCAGTTGCTGTGATGAAAGGAGTGTTAAGGTCAGTGTGTAACGTAAGGTTTGAAACATAAAAGGGTGCGTCTACAATTTTCCGAACTTCTGATTGAAATGACTGAATGATTTTTATATTTGATGTCTTTGCTGTTCCCCATAGTTCGATTCCATATGTCCAAAGTGGTTTAATGAGGGCTTTGTAAATAGTTAATTTATTAGTCACAGATAATTTAGAACGTTGGTCAAGTAGCCTACAAAGAAGTCCATATCGCTGATTAAGTTTTTTTCTTTTTCGTTTTATGTGGTTTGACCAAATGAGGACCCAAATATCGTACAGTTTTTGAAGGCGGTAGAGCGATATTATTAAAGAACACTGGAAGACAAGAGTCATGTCTAAGTGCAAATGAAACAAATTGGCTCTTAGGCTCGTTCATTTTTATCCTCCATCTTTTAGCCCAACGACAAGCTATGTCATCTAGGTGTTCTTGAAGTAACTGAGAAGCATTAGATCCTTGTTACATGCTAATATTGCCGAGTCACCAGATAGTTTACTAGTTCTGTTTTAATTTATCGGGATTAAGTTTCATATATAATTAATTCGAATATGCGATTGAACTCAAATATTACATATTGTACGTGTTAGAAGATAAATTTCTTTTATTCTCCTCTTTTCATGCTTTCTTGTAATCTTATGAAAAGTAAAACAAACAAAAACTTTTCGATTTCATCATTATGAAAAATGACGTTATACGTTTTAGCAATAAGAAACGGTTTCAGTTAATAATTTTAAAAATTTATTTCGAATCTATATATATGATTACATTCATTTATAACATTCATCGAGTTGACTTTAAAACTTTGACGGAGTTTTTACATCAATAATTCATCGTAGGTTAGTCCTGGAGTTGCATAGAATCTAGAGTTCCTTTTTTACTGGAGTAGTTCTTCTCTTCTCTCCACAACGTCGAGTGGTTCTCGTTATGGATTTAAAAACCTTCGGAAATATTCTTCAAGAGCACTCATAATTTAAGGCTCTAGAGCCCTTTTAATAAATAGCGGACATTTCTCCTTCTTACATCCGATTTATTAAGGTTTTGAATATAGCACATGCAGGCATTCACATATAACAAAAAAAAAAAATTATGATTCAGATCCAGTCATATTAATAAATCCTCCTATACTTTTTCAATAGGGTTTTCATGTAATCCAGATAATGTAAAAAAAATATCGTGGATGTTTGAGAGGTATAATTGTTTTGGAAACATTTGGCAGTCAAATTTTGGGGGCTGTATAATATAAGCTTTTTTTTTTTTTTAATGAAATTTTCAACTGAGGGCAAGGATACAGTAGGGCAAATATAAGCTTAATCCATTAATCATAAATACTTGGAATTGCCAACAAAGTATTAAAGGACGACCGCTTCATAAATTTGTTTCAAAAGTTATAATTACCTATAACAATAAAAGTACCCACTCCAAACTGATAGATTTTTTAACTGAACATATATAAAATGCAAATCTTGCTTAAAACAATTTCATATGAAGAATAATGATACATGCCATCGCAAAGTGGTCCCAGTCTATCTTGCATGACAAAAGTCAAACATCGATAATGAAATTTTTAAATTGTAAATGGCATAAAACGTTTGTTTATACATCGGTGTAATTAGAAACAGAAGAATTAATATAAAAAATACAAATAATATAGGTAAAATTGACAACAAATATCGAACATTTTTGTCACCAGTTTTATTAATAACGGGTACTGGCTTCATTGTCAGGGTGAGCAAGAAATAATTTTTTGCACCTTTCAGTTACGATATTTTCTCAAAAATTTGAGTAAATACATACAAATAAGCTTTCATTAAATGTTAGAACTGAATTCATAAAATGTTTCAGTTAAATTATAAGTAATATATTCGGAATTGCGTAGACATTTTAAATGAAGATATGCAAATTTTAAAAAGCTTTAATTTTGCCGGAACATGTATGTGTGTAGTTACTAAAAGTCATGGACTTTACATATGAGCTCAATTCCGTAAGATTCAATAGAAATCAGCTACATAATATTTTTCAGTAAAATTAGATAATATGTGTGTAAAATAAAATTTGTTTAATAAAACAAAAAGTAATTGATTAAACGACCTAGAGATGTCGTGTTATCTTCTCTGAATATGTTTTAAATAAATTCATCCTTCAGAACCTTTTTAATAAAACTGAGAGAACTTAAAAGAGAATATATCAAAAACATTGTATGTAACAGCAATGATGGTGAGTTGGACATATCTAGAGAATTTCCATTATAATATTTTTTTACAGGTTTATTTTTTAATAATTTAGTTATTTATTACTTAGATAAATAAGTATTTAATAATTTATTAATCTAAAAAATAAATAATATCTTTGCCAAATTTTTTTTGGAATTTTCTTAATTTGTTTTAGTTGGTTTCCGTAGTAATATATGTTGTGTGAATTAATCTTTTAGCTGTATTTAAAAACACTATCTAAATTAAAATGATCTTTATTCAACTAAGAAAAAATAATTTATAACTAAAAAAAAACATCAATTCATTTTTGGCAAATTGACTTGATTGTTTAGATAGTCATTCTAGTAGGGCGATGGTAAAAAAAGAATTATGTACTTCTTTAGGCACATGTTGCACTTTTTTTGTGGAGGGTGAATTAGAATGAGCCGTAAGATCTCTGAAGTGTAACGCTAAGGAAAAGTCGGCCATAGTCGAGTAATTGTAGTGTTTTTGCAAATGAATTAAAATACCTCATAAACTAACGGACCTACATATTGTTATTGGGCTATTATTCAAAGTTGTATGTTAACGCGACGCCGTGTTAGAGAGACGAGAAGGAAATAATAGTGTCGAAAACCAAATGATAAAGAGTTTTATTCAAGGTATAGATTAAAATATCTCAGAAACTAAAAATAAGAACTGCATACTGTAAGCGAAGGAAATGTTCAGCATTTCATCCTCTTTATAATGAGCTATTATAATTAATTTTTATTTTATATTATTAATCTCGTCTTGTTTTGATGTTTCCAATTCTATCGCGTGGTGTAAAGCACACACTTTAGCTTTTTTTACAGGATTGGAATTTTTTTTTCTTCTGCTCCTAATGTCCCTTGAAATGAGCGGCGATACATATATCCACTATCTCGACGTAACATCATAAAAAAAAAAAAAAAAAATTGAAATCGGTGACCTCTGAAATCACTGACTGTAAACTCTCTCTCGTTAGTGACATTTTGCAATAAACCGATGATATGTAGTGTATATTCGGAAAAAGATTATCATCAAACTTTGAAGGTTACCATTATTTTTATTTTCCTCGGTATAGCTCTCATGATACATAACATAAATGGAAATATTATTTCAAATATGACAACGCATTTCATTTTTGTTATTGTTCTTAAGACGTTCTTATTCTTTATTTTGCAGTTGACCCGGCTTCTGATCCGAGGAGGATTGTTGAGGGTTGTGGGTCTGGACGGGGAATAAGACCTCGAGGAAGGGGATTAGGGAGCGAGGCTGAGTAATTAGGGTAGCTAATTAGTTGAGGGTTGTACCTTGCTCTAATCCTGGTAACCCTCTCCCCCCCCCCTAGGTTGGAACTGTTCCTAGTGTGGAACTTCGAATATCAAATATAAATTAAGGAATTGTTTCAACTTACATCTTGGTGGACTATATATTCTGACATAAAGTAAAAACAATCTAGGATGATGTTAGAGATTTTATTAACACAAAGAAGATTAGTCCAACTACAGCGAATTTGTTGTCATTACTTTTTGTGCAAGCATCAATTATATATCATCCTCAAAAGTTATGGAAAAAATGACGGAAAGGGTTTGAATTTAGGTTGAACAACACGTGTTTCGGTATGCTAATAGTTTGATACTTCTAAGCGAAGACAACGAAAATTTAAAACAACTTGATAAAAGTCAGTACAAAACTGGGATTGGAAATAGAGAAACACAACACCAAGTAAAGGCTAAGTTGAAAAAGGCAAATGCTTGTTCTTTTTCTGCGGAAAAACCACTTAGCTCGTGTTTCCTGTCCCAAAACTTAAAAACTAAGATTTACAACACCTTTATCTGTCCAACGGTTCCTTATGGGTACGAAACGTGGCAACTTAGATTATGGAATGATGAATATTTTAAGTGTCATGGTTTACTTTATTTGAAATAAAATATTAGGAAGCCTTGGGAAAACTAATATAACGCCTTCTTTTGTTTTCGAACTAACGATTACTGTTACATCAATTAGCATGAGCATGTGTTTTCTTTTGATTATTGTCTATTTATATTTAGATATGACATACCCAATAAATGACTATAATATCTGTTGACAGTCCTGCACATGAATAAAAATTGGTATCTTTTTTTTTTGTTATTATTATCGTCTTTATTAGTTTATTTCCTTATCTTTATATTTTATACAGGGTGTCCCGTAAGTAGATTAAAATTTTTATTGGAGTGTTATCAGATCTTCAGAAAAATATTTGGAAAATATAGAGAACAGTATAAAAAATCAAATCTTTTTTTACATGACTTGAAGCGAATCTCAAGTTTTTTCCTAATAAACCTCAACTTAATTAATATGGGCTTAAAGCTAATTAAATGAGAAAGTTTTTCTAAAAGAGGGATATCTGTTGCGCTGTTATCTGAGGTATGTACAGTTGTATCGTGATAAAAAAAATTATCTCGAATAATTTATGAGTTTTTGAAACCGAACTTAGCTTAGTTTAGTCGCTCAAAAGTCCTCTTTAAATATTTTAATAATGACAAACTAATATTTTAATAAACGGATGTCATTATGATCAAAATAACGGGTGTATATTTTTTCTAATTTTGTCTCTTTGGAGATTGTAGACAATAAGGCTAAAAGAAGTCAGGCCACCAACAACCAAAATTAAGTTAGTTTCACAATAGAAGATTATTCATTTTTCCATTAGCGTTTTTTTTTTTACTTTCACTTACGTATATATGTAATATATAGTAAGTGTATTGCGATCGAGAAAATTTTTGAATCTGAGTTTTCGACGGATTTATACGTTTTGAGGTACCCTGAGTCGAAATGACCAAGTCCCGAAAAATGGTCTGTGTGTCTGTGTGTTTGTATGTTAGCAGTCTGGCTCAAAAACGAAAAGTCCTATGAAACTGATATCACGTATTTAAGATAGGTATATGCCTTAGTTGTGACGGCAACTTTTTTTTTTTTTTTTGTCCTAGCGTTAAGGCTAATTTAGGTTTGTGGATGGATGTTTGTATACAGCGATTGATTTTATCGGCATCGCTAAGTCTTTTTATTTTATTAATAACTGTAATGCGCTCTCGCTCAATCTCCGCTGGCTTTAGCCTCAGTAATGCGGTTGAGAGAGTAGCGCAGGGATCTCTTAGAGTTCCGCTTTTTCCTGGCTTGGGGTTTCCTGCCTGATTATATACAGGTATGACTGTGTTTTTAATTTACTTATCTTTAAGTTATTTTATTTTTTATTGTATATACTTTTTGATTATTATTTAGTTGTTATTTTGCTTTTGTTTATTTTATGTTTTCTGTACACTGTGAATGTGTTCATATCTCACTATAATTATTATCCGTGTGGCAGATTGTTGTATTTCTGAATAAATAAATAACTGTAATTATTGTTTCTGATTATTGTAATTATTGGTACTTTGAAGAGGCATAAAGAATTTCACGTCACATAAAGTGTTTACAAAACCTAAGGAGAATCTGAGCTTATTCAGTAACGAAGCTTTAATTAATTAATATGGACTTAAAAACTTATTAAACAGGGAAGTTTTCGTAAAAGTAGGACCTTCGTCTTATAGTCCAGAAGAAAGTTAAACGAAATCCTGAGCTATTCATGATGCCATGAAATACAGAACTTAAAAATCGATTAAAATAGTTAAACAAAGGCAAACTCTACTTTACGATAATTTGTATAATTTATGATAATACAACTATTAATTACGTAAATTATACAAAGTTTTAATTTCCTTCTCCCTGAGTGGAACCGGAGAAAATGATCTATATGAACATTTTTGTTGGAAATGAGGTGTGTAATTACCCCCTGCGGTCCACTTATCCTGATACATCATGTGTAGGTAAATTTAAAAATTTATATACGCCATTTGAATGGTATTTTATTAATTTATTCTCAAATATTTGATGCTTAAATTTTATCTTTAATAAACACTATAACCGTAATGTTACTCTAAAAGCAAGAAGGGGTGATGTTACTCCTTCGGGGGTAATGTCACAAAAATAAAAGTATGGCCTCCATCCTTAACCTAAAACAAAAGTAAACAATCCATAGTAATGGCGAACAGGCATTGAGGCATCGCAAGCAAAACATTTCCCCTTCGATAGCAGCAACGAAAAAGCTTTTATCGCTTTAACCATATATTCTCCCAACCCTTGGACCCTTCCAACTTTTTTTTTGTCTAATGGAAATGTAAATTTACCGAACTCCCATTTTACCTTTTCTAAGTAAAATATCCCTCTAAAAAATGATATAAGTAAACGAAGCACAGAATAAATACGTTCATAAATAAATTTTAACATGAATTATAGAGGTAATTTTTTGGATAAGTTTAAGATATTTCAAAACTCAACTATTTCAAAAACTATTAACGGTAAACAGCCCCAAATTACTATGCCAAATTAAAAGTTAGATCAATTATAATTTAATTTAATTACAAAAATATTCAATATTTATTGATAGATTTGATAAACATTAATGTAACTTTGTTACTATGCCCATTGAGTTTCAACACAATTTTTCCAAAACATAACTTATTTTTATTTTATTTTCCACCTTTCGTTGCCTCATAAAGTAATATTCTCAGTGTGATATTCAAACAACAATAAACTTTTTTCTCCTTACATATTTTTTTTTAATTTCTTAATTATATTTACAACTGTATTAAAGAAATACATTTAGTAAATTTGAACACATGGATATTATGACGTGAAAACACTTGTTAAGAAACTACCCAATGGTAGCACTCTAATGACATGTCAACATTAGGAGATCACGTGGTCATCTTTTTTTCAGACGCCCTGGAGGGTTATCAGGAATTAAAGAGGAAGCAAGGTTAGAAACGAGAGTATTCTGAAGATATTATGGAAGGATAGGTATATGGATTGGGCCAGATCTGAAACATAAGAAACATTAAGGTCATTATGGATTGTTTTATTTGTTTCAAAGTTGGGAGCATTGAGGACTTTATGAAGGATTTTGGATTGTAAGGATTGGATACGAGAGGAATTCGATGGTTTAGTGGAGCTCCGTAGCTCAACTCCGTAAGTCCTAATAGGCCTTATTATGGTCAAGTATATGAGTCTTTTGTAATTAATTGTAATTTAGAGCGTTTGTCTAGTAAGTGCTGAAGTAATCAGAAATGTCGGGCGGTTTCTTGTCGTTTCAGTCTAGTATGAGGATTAACTGAAATTGATATTAAAATTTTATAAAAACTATTAACGGTAAACAGCACTAAATTACTATGCCAAATTAAAGGTTAGATCAATTATAATTTAATTTAATTACAAAAATATTGAATATTTATTAATAGATTTGATACACATTAATGTAACTTTGTTACTATGCCCATTATGTTTCAACACCATTTTTCCATAACATAACTTATTTTTATTTTATTTTCCACCGTTCGTTTGCCTCATAAAGTAATATTCGCAGTGTGATATTCCAATGACAATAAACTCTTTACTTATGATTTTTGTTTTTCCTATCTGTCCTCACATGGGTCCAGTAGTCTCTCCTACCTTGTGTTGCCCAAATGCGAGACCGAGACGAGTCTTGATGTTGCAAACTCAGTCTTGGTCATGGTCTTGGTCTAGCGCAAGAGTCTCGCATTCACTTATAAGCTTATTACTATAGAGATATTACTATAATTTTTTTTTTAAACCTAACTAAGCAGGAATGAAAAATTAGATGAGTTAAATGCAAAAGTATATTGGTTATAGCAATTATTAAAATATAGTAACTAAGATTGTCTAATATTAGTAACTATTTTGCCTTAATTTTTATTTTTAAAATCTATTTTTTTTACGAGCCCGGGTCATGGTCTTGCAACAGTTAGTCGGCTTTGGTCTTGGTCAAGTGCAAGACCAAGACCGATTTTGGCCAACACTACTCCTACCCATAAACAAGTATATTGGATCATCTGCTTCCGTTCACAAAGATCGACAAATATAGGCATTTCTCCTAACACTAGACGTTAAGGAAGATCGCTATCCGACTACCTGAGTTCACCCATTTTCATCAAATTATTAACATCCGGCTAAAACTTCATAAATAGCATCATCTCATCGTAACCTACAAATATTCAATTTACGAAAATTCTCGGGTGTTTTCAATCTGGAGGTCGGCAAACTTTGTCTATTTAATTAGCTACTAAAAACTCGTATATACCGATTTGCTTTCCACTTGAAGCGTAAGATAAGTTCTGCACGAAGTCAAGAAAATAAGTGACGTTCAAACAAATTAAGCCGTGTGGAGTGACCTACATCCTCAAATTGTCGTGGTTATATGGGCCAAAAGGCCCAATATTTTTTAAGGCCAACTTTTGTATAGATTTTGTGATCCAATTATCTTACGATCCGAGTGGAAAGTTTGCTAATTGTAGGTAACTATGAGATGAAGCTATTCAAGAAGTTTCAGCCGGATTTTAATAATTAGATGAAAAGTGGTCTGTATCACAGACTAGAGTGCTTCATGGGCAATCATAATTACTCATATATATTATAAAGCAGGTTGTTTCGATCAATAACCATTGATATGATTCAAATGACTATTGGAATTATAATAAAAGTATTTGTTTGAGTTCTTGAAGTTAAACTCTCGAACCCAACGCTCTTCATAAGTTCGTTAAAATAATATTTTGTTTTGTAATTAAGAAAAGCCATTAGACTTAAACTGTCCAACTGTTTTGCATTAATTAAAAAAACAAATAAAGGTCTTTTATCCTTTACTTTCAAAATTAGATGATGTATTAAGTAACAAATGTACATAATAATATTTTAGCGCTTACTTAAAATCTAATTCTTAATTTAAAATATTTTCTCAACTACCTGAACGTTAAATAGTAGAATAAATGAAACATAATAATTACTTTGTATAGAGAAGGGAATTTTCCTTCAAGTTGAGACAATGTGCAATCACATTTCCATAGCAATATTATACGACTAAATAACCGTCATCTTAAATGGAACAAGTGTTACTCCTCCACATAGAGAACCTACATCTGTCACATCTGTCCAATCATCGTAATAAATAGTTAATGCTACTATCCGTCACACAGGTTTTACATTATAAATAATCTAAGGACCCAGATGTGAGTAATAAACCTGTCCAAAAAAGGCAGCAAGAAAATTTGAAATTAATAGGAACATTAATTTCGAGGAAGTTATAAATCTACAATTCTGTATTCTAAATTCTTCAAGCGAATAATATTGTTATATATATATATATATTTTATTTATATTTTTTTTTTTTTTATATTGTTATATTTGTTTCTTTTTTTTTTTTTTTGGTTGTTTGTGGAGCCACCAATAGGTCTCACACAACTTCTAGTATCATGCGTAAAACTGATTTCTTGCTAGTTATAATCGCCGCAAATAATGTATATAACGTTGAAGAGATGAAAATCTCCAATCATTATTGTTAAGCTCCCTCTTAGTTTAAATCAACTTCGAATGAAGCCTAACTATTATTCAAATTAAATTGATTGCAATTTAAAAGAAAGTGGACAGTATTATGAAACATTTACACTTACTAATAATAAAACAATAAAAAATAAAATTAAATCAATTTTACATTGGTATCAATAGATAAAACAAATTAATAACTTCTAAAATGAAAATAATGATAAGCTGAATAAAATGTTAATAATAATTATGAAATATCTAATAAAATAGTTGGATGTTTGATTATGGAAAAATTAATATATATATTAAACCTAATTTAGGAATTATACAAAACTGAACGAAAACAAAGTAATAAAAGTTGAACAAGTTTACGTGGTCGCAAGCAGGTGACGGTCGTAGATATGGACG
Organism: Nezara viridula; assembly: GCA_928085145.1. Classification (NCBI taxonomy): domain Eukaryota; kingdom Metazoa; phylum Arthropoda; class Insecta; order Hemiptera; family Pentatomidae; genus Nezara; species Nezara viridula. The sequence goes on from OV725081.1 coordinate 69,907,642, forward strand.
AACCGCTGGCACTCCAATCCTTCTTCAGCGACTGAACGCAGGTTCAATATGAGCGCTCATATAATTAAAACTGCAAATAGCACGACGAGAAAAGTACGTCTCTTCACAGTAGAACTGCGGTGGGCAGTGTTGAAGTAGGCAGTATACAGCTATTGTCAATTCTACCGCCTTATGACTTGAACCTAGCACTTGTTTATAGCTAGGGCTACAATCGATACCAATTTAAGTATAAACTAATGACCATGAATTTACACAAAATAAGCTATGGGCCTAAGAATATATACATATAATTATTAATTGGTTTCATTTTATGAGACAGATCAAATGACAATTAACCAAATATGTTGAAAATAAAAATAAAATAAATTAACGCTGTGGCGTTAACAATTATTATAAATTAATTATAAAAATCACAAAAACGTTTAATAAAAAAAAAATTGCATTACTAATGAGATCATAGGTGCAGCGAATGGGGTTGAAATAGCTTGACGAATCACATTTAAATGGTTGGATGAATGAGTGGAGACTGTTGTCTTTATAACGAATTTCCTCCGTATTATAGTAACACTACCAAGAGTGGAAATACAGCAAATGTATGAATGAACCGTTTGGCAAGTAGAAAAAAACAAACCCACATTCAGAAATAGAAGGGAAAGAGCCTACTTGTTGCCTAACCAGTTGATCGCGCCTGTTGCTTACTGCTTGTTGCTCTCTAAAATCGGCCCACAACTTTTCTTCTGCTAGAAATAAATATTCAAAAGTGGACAGAACTTGATCAATGTACTTTTATATCATAAATCAGAGGGCATTAAATAAATAATAAATAGTCGAAAATTTAATAATATGCTCCACTTTCATTAATCCAACATACATACTACTCAGATAACAGAGATTACTGAATGAGAAAAGCCCTTAAATTTACAGAACGTCTGATACTAGTAAGATTCTTCGATATGTAAAAGGAGCCTTTATGTGCCTTGAATACAAGTACCTTTATTAATTTTCTACAATATTGTCTCCCATTTTTTTTTTTCGTCAGTGGAAGGTGGGGTTGTGGTTTCTATCCGTTTTGGAACCCTTAGCACTATTCTGCAATTTTTAGAGATGTCAGTTGTATATATATATTTAAACATCACTATTTAATTGGGAATAAGGTCACTTAATTATTATTTAATAAACTAATGAATGTTCATTTCTTCTGTTTATTGACGTTTCGATCCAGGTATTTTCTTTTTATTAGTCAACCATGGGATCCTCTTCAAAGCTAGAATTTTAAAAAATAGAGCTTCGATCAGGCCAGGGACACACCGACAGTCTCAGCACCGTCCACTAGCATATATATTAAGCTACTGGCTTAATATATTTAAATATTAAATATTAATCCAGTAGCTTAATATATATGCTAGTGGACGGTGCTGAGACTGTCGGTGTGTCCCTGGCCTGATCGAAGATCTATTTTTTTAAATTCTAGCTTTGAAGAGGATCCCATGGTTGACTAATAAAAAGAAAATACCGGGATCGAAACGTCGATAAACAGAAGAAATGAACATTCATTAGTTTATTAAATAATAATTAAGTGACCTTATTCCCAATTAAATGGTGAAGTTTAAATTTAATACTCAAAGGTCGATTAAGGAAAAATTGTAAAGACATATATATATATATATATATATATATATATATATATATATATATATATATATATACATTTTCCACTGTTACATTTCGGCTTCCCCAACGACCCCTGTTTGACTGAATAAGCTGAAATTCGGTATATAGAATTTGTTCCTAGACGGAACAATACTCTTAATTTTGGAAAAATTTCGTCAAATTTCGATATGTTCACAGATCCTTTTTTTCACATTTTCCCTGTTTTTAAAGCATTGTGCATCTCCTAACAACGTTGTAAGGTAAATATATTAAGTTTGTGTTGGAGAGGTTTCATCACAGTTTCCATTTTGTTTCAAGATGGCGGCGGAAAACCCGGTTTATCTATATACTACAGCACTAAAACGGCTGTAACGGTACTGATAAAAACTTTATTAAAGTATTTGCCATGAAATACTGTAAATTTATTATATAACATACTTTCTCGAAAAAGGACTAGAAAAGTAAATTTGATGAATGCAAAATTTTATTTCCGAATAACTCAAAAAGGGTGTACTTTTTGTCCTGTTTGGATCAGAACATATTTTGAACACATTTAAATTTCCTAAACGAAAAAAAAAACTTTCATCGAAATCCGTACAGTAATTAAAAAGATCAGTCATACAGTTTCTTTTGTACAAAACAATGGTCAGCTTTAGAACATTCGGAACAACATATCTTTTTACCAAATCGTCCGGTTTTAATTATTTTATTTTTTAGATAATTTAGAATACTTTCAAAAGTCCATATCAACAAATACTTTTTGTGTTTTTTTGGATATCCAATGTTAACATCGTAATTATTTTTGTCGGCTTCTTTTGGATATAGAATATTCATCGGTTTACGCGCTGCATCTTTTTTTTTTTGTTTTTTTATATCTCAAACCTATCCGTAGAGTCCTAATTCTGGTATGATAATTTTTATAATTATATACGTAACTTATTTAAAAGATATATAATTAAATAAATATTATAAACGTCCTAACCTTTGTGTATAAACGTTTTCCTGTGTGGTAGGTAAATCAATATGTGTAGGTATACATATTGAACTTATAACTATTTGAATGCGAATGCAACAATTTAATCCTTTTATATTTTTGCCTTCTTTTTTTTTTTGTGTGTTTTGTTTCAAAACTAAAATAAAACATTACAGCATTAAATAAATAAACTGCATCACATATTTCATAATAAATCTTAATGAAAGAATAATAAAAATGATCACACGAATAATACTAAAATACTATTTGTTTATCATTCGAGTTAAGGAGTTCTTTTTAATGTTATCGATAAGATAAGAAAGGTGCAGCCGATAAAAACTGTTCGGATTACGAACGCTAGTATCGATAATGAGACCAAACGATGAAAGTATATACAGACCTTGGAGTAGCGAAGATCAGGACGCGGGGGACGATGAAGAAGAGGATGACAGGGAGGATGCAAGAAGTTTGCTCAGGAAGAAGAGATTCAACATGGAGCTCCTCTGTGCCATCACTGATCCTGACCATACGAGGAATGAAATAATAGAAGAAGTTAAAAGGTAAGAGATAAAAAAAGTTAGTAAAAAACCAAGCTGGTTAAATATTCGTAAGAATTTTAATCCCTAATCAACTGTACACGTTAATTTATATATTTTACATTTTCACTCGTCAAAATTCTAAGCAATAACTATAAAATAAAAATTAAATTATTATAAACTGTCATTCAATTTAAAATATGAATTTCGAAAAGAATTTTCGCATCATATTCCAGGATTTGTTTTATTGAAATTAAATATATTTTCAAAAATTTAGAATAAGGTATCTTCGGTTTGTGATTTCCTTGAAAGATGAGCTGTTGATGAGTAACTTATGACTAATACATATTTAGAAGCTTCTAGAAATTTTTAAAATATAAATAATTGACATTGATAATTATCAAAGATAAATATCATCTTTTACGGGCTTAAAATAAATTTCAAAAACTCGAAATTTCGAAGTGTTAACTAAACTAAGCGTTTATTAATTAAAATCATAATCCATGGCATAATACAGGCTGTAAACGCATTGCTATAACTATTACAGTTAATGTTTAATCTAACCTAACCTGTAAAATAAGTACATATACAAATAAAAACAAAAAAAATATATAACAACAAATAAAATTTCGAACTGGTCCATCGTACACCTAGACAACTTACTAATTAGGAATCTAAATAATTAAAACAGAGAAAATAAATCAAAATATTAAAAAAGACAATAATAACAATAAGTAAAATAATAAGCTTTCAAGTAAATTTATTTTCCTTTTTTTTTTAAATTTATTTCAACAATACTTAGATAAAATAATCGTTTGTCAAGTTGTAGTTACCTGGATTAAATAAAAATAACATCATTGCACTTGGTAATTAAATTGAAATTAATCAGTAAAATAAAACTGTTAAAGCTGTAGTAAAATAAATTTATCGTTCACATAAATCGGTACCAGTTCCCTGTAATAAAATATCACTATAATATATAGTATCCTCTTAATAAAATAAATATAACAGTAAAATCTGTAATATATCTAACATGGTCATTTCACTGAGTTTATTTTTCTAATTTCATCTCGTATCTCTTTGGTATAAGTTCTGTGCATTACGGATCCCAATTAGAATTCAAATTGCGGCTATTAAAATTGTATACAATTATTAAACATTAACTCCGCCTTTCAATGTAGTCCGTAATACTCACCTCTTTTTATCAAACTGTTAACATTCTTCTGAAACTTCGTAAATGGCTTCATCCCATCGTAACCTACAAATATTTGATTTATGAAAATTCCCGTCGTTTTCAATCTTGAGGTGAACAAACTTTATCTATTCAATTAAGTAGTAAAACTCGTCAATAACCATTTGCATTCCACTTGGATCGTAAGATTTGTCAAAATAACGAAGTTATATAGGCCAAACGGCTCAATATTTTGGTAGGTCACCTTTTTGATCGATTTTGGGAACAAATCTTACGATCCTAGTGGAATGCCAATGGGTATTTGCGAGTTTTTAGCATCTAATTAAATAGACAAAGATTGCTGACCTCCAGATTGAAAACACCCCAATAAAGAGAATTTTCATAAATTAAATATTTATATTTTATGATGAGATGAAGTTATTAACGAAGTATCAGATGGATGTTAATAATTTTATAAAAAGGAGCCTGTACCACGGACTATATTAATATTCTTCTAGAAATATATGGTATGATTGTGTTTATGGTATGATCGTGTTTAGAAGTTTTTATTTTATTTTATTTGTTTATTTTATTTATTTTTTTTATTTAACTTCTTCATCAGTATTATTTATTTACTTCTTATATTTATATTTCTTTCTTATTTGTACATATTGTATGAATGAGAAACTTTTAGCCCTAATGCTTATAGCCCTCCAGCAGTGGCTGATTGTATTATTATTCAATAAACAGATTATAAAAAAAAAAAGAAGAAATATATGCTATTTAACAACGAATTAAATACCAAGTCATATACTACAATGAAATAAAACACAATATAATACGCAACGTTAAAAATATAAATTTGTTATCAATAACTGTTAATAATATTCAAAATAATTCGTTAATACGCTAATAAAGATTATTGTCACCTACAGTTCATTCAGCATAACACCGGTTCACTTTGTTAGAGATGACCTATTCCGATCACTTGTAACCCAGCAATATAGTCAGTTGCACAGACCTCTTTTTATCGAATTATTAACATCCGTCTGAAATTTTGTAAATAGTTTCATCTCATCGTAACCTACAACTATTTTATTTACGAAAACTCTTGGAATTGGTGCGTTTTCAATCTGGAAAGGGGCAAACTTTGTCTATTTAACTAGGTACTAAAAACTCCTTTGCTTTCTATTTGGATCCTAAGATAATTTGATCGCAAAATCGATACAAAATATGCCCTACAAAAATATTGGGCCGTTTGTACAATATAACCTCGTTATTTTGAAATTTTGGGGATGTAAGTCACGCCATACGACTCAATATTTTTGAAGACCACCTTTTTTCTCGACTTTGTGATCGAATTATTATACAATCCAAGTAGAAAGCAAATGAATATTTACGAGTTTTAGTACCTAACTAAATAAACAAAGTTTGCCCCCATCCAGATTCAAAACGCCCCAATTCCAAGAGTTTTCGTAAATAAAATAGTTGTAGGTTACCATGAGATGAAATTATTTACAAAGTTTCAGGCGGATGTTAATAATTCGGCGGATGTTAAAAAGGGTTCTGTTCACGGACTAATAATGTTCCGTGAATCAAGTTACTTTTTTTCTAAATGTTTTTAATTATTATTTTATAAATTAAACTCAGCAAAGAGTAATCCCAAACCAGATCTTTGAAGACTTCATTCCTAATGAATTCCGTTATTGTTTTTCCTATTCCAAAACAGGTAGATTGGTCTTCGTAATCCTGGTGTTTGCATCATGATGGACGATTACATCCCAGCTTACGCCTCTGCCAAATATTTATACGTGTTTACACTCCCAAGAAATTCGATGCTAAGACAATATTCTACTAATAGCAAAATAACAATATTAAAACAATAGCATGGGTCAATATCCGCATCAAGTTTCATCAGTACCGCCTCAGAGTTCTTCTATTAAATGTTTTTGATATTTCATCAATAAAGGTAATATGATTAACAACTAACTTACTTTTTTTGTACCATAGCAAAAGAAGGGCTGGGTTTATTTTTTATTGAGGCATATGATTCTTCTGAGATCCTGATATACGAGTCAATTGTATCCATGAAATTTGAGTACAACACAATTCTTCCCTCAGAACTGAATAAAACACACCTTTCATTTCAAGGAAAACAAAACTTCCTTTCTTCTTTCTCATATCCTTTCAATAACAACTTTAAGAAATAATATAAGGTTCTGATTTTTCCTTCCTTGTCTGAATGCTGGTTCTTTGAGATCTTTTTTAACGACCTTCCTCATTATCTTTTCCAATATTCTTGTATATATTTTATACATAACTAGCAAGAGGAATATAGATCTTTCGTATTTCTGATGACGAAGAAATGTTTCTCATTCCAAAGCTTTTCAAAGTCATCAGCCCATGGAATACTTGTATGCCTCCATAGTTAAATATAAAGAAAATATAAAATCATTAACCACACCGTCCTATGGCTTTACTCTGTTTTAATCTCAGTACAGCAACAAGCTCTACTACTTCTTCGTTGATTAAGTCATCTTCCACACTCCTTTGCTTTGCTCTTCTTTAGTCACCATTATTCCTTGTGACTATTGATCTGAAATTTTGTTTATACTTCTTATCGGCTCTCCTCTTCTGCACTACAAGGCCTAAAGTGAGCTTCAATACGTTTTGGTATTATATTCTTATGTTTACTTAATTTTATTTTCACATCATTCCTCTTTTCAACATATTCTCCCCAAACTTTTGGATTCTTTGAGTTCAAATAATTTCTCTAAACTTTTTTTTGTGTCATAACTTCCATCAGCTCCATTAAGTATTAGTACTCTTAGTCTGTCGTCCTGTTTCGATGAAGGACAATGTTGGCTCTCCTATCTTTCCATATTTCATTTATTTTTTTACTCGACATTAATAATAAAGGTTTATAAAAGAAAAAGAAACCCTGTTTAATTTCATACGAAGTCTTTCATTGGAATTGTTTGACTCTGTGTTGTTTAACCATGCTGCAAAAGAAAAGTAAACTGAGAAAGAGGTAGCAGTTTGTTAAACGACTCTGGGGAAATTTGATACTGTCTCATCTCTGTTAGGAACAGTCATACCCGGTTCACTGTTGGACATCTCATGAATAAAATACCAAAACGAAAAGAGAAGTTCGGTGTTGATCTGTTATGTTTCCCACTTAAGTATCATTATAACCTTCCACCGATTTTGATCTCGGCTCTACTTTAAAACGTAATCAATAAATAAATTAAAAAGGAAGAAGATGGTCCGGGATGGCGATAATAAATAGGCTAAATAGTGGCAAAACTATTTTATTAAAAGCCAACGTTTCGATCCGACTTTGCAGGTCTTCTTCAGGGCTTGAACGGATAAGATACAAAAAGATATAGAGAATTTTGGAAGTTACATAATATTTAGACAAAAAATTATAAATAATGTGAATAAGATTATTAAAATTATAAAAAGTAAGTACATTAAAATAGAAACAGAGTAAGCTAAGTAACAAGATCCTAAATTGAAGTAAATAGATGGTAATAATTGTTGTAGTGCATTATATAATATATATGCAAATATGAATATACTTCTACAGATCTACAGGAGAGATTGAAAGAAAATGAAAAAGGATATAATATGAAATAATACATATAAAGGAATGTGGGAAAAGAAAAGAAAACAAAAAATAAATAAATAAGTAAATAAAATTAGAAGAATAAAAATAGAGACTTACAGGTGTGTTCAGCTGGGAGTTTCACTTACAACTGGAAAATCAGGGTAAGGGTAGGTATTGGGGAATTTGCAGAACTGTTTGGGTAATGGGGAAAAACCTAGATTTTAATGTACTTACTGTTTATAAATTTAATAAGCTTATTCACATTGTTTATAATTTTTTGTCTATTTGTTTATAAATATTATGTAATATCCACAATTCTCTATATGTTTTTGTATCTTATCCGTTCTAGCCCTGAAGAAGACCTGTAAAGTTGGGTCGAAACGTTGGCTTTTAATAAAATAGTTTAGCCACTATTTTATTTATGACCGCCAACCCGGACCATCTCCTTGCTTTATAATGCAACGGTCACCTATTAAATATTCAATAAATAAAATTCGTTTTACACATTTTCCTAGCTAAAACTTTCTATTTAAAAAAAAATACCGCATTACGTTAAACGTTTCGGAGTTCTGCTTCCTCATCAGACCTTACTGGAATTATATATCATTTTAGCATTAATAACACCTACACTACAATATTTTTTTTTTATTTCAATAAATACTAAAAATAATAAAACAATAAAAATTAATTAAAAAATTATATGGTTTTCTGTATTTTTTCGCCGGAAACGATAGATTCTTTTGCCTCACTGCGCGCATCAACCAAGAGATCGAACGAAACGTAGGATTTCAATTTTTATGGAGTTAAGTAAATAAAGGTATGCAAGCGAAGAATGTTTATATTGCCAGCATTAGATATTTATTATTATTATTGTCATTATTGTTGTTTTGTCTTATATTATTATTTAATTTTTTTTTAATTAATCAGCTCTGAACATAACTTCTTGACTAAAATTTAAAAAATAAATAATCGATTTTAGGTAAAATTAAATAAAAAATTATTTTCCTCTTTTCCATTCGTTTGAATCTAACTCGATTCTGCTCATGATTGAAGCTAATCTTATCAATACCTAAGTGGATTCTGAAATACTCCTAGAGTACGCAGTATTTATTTTAATATTCTGGATAAGATTTTCTAGGCCACTAGATAGATAATGAATCCATGAATTCATTTGAATTTTTAAATAAAAAATTACTAATTTTTTATTTATATTTAAAATAGATAAATGATATTTACAATATAAAAGTGCAACAAATAATACCATTATAGTATTAATATTGGAGTAATAGATCTTAAAACAAAATAAAACAAATTCAATTTTATCTATATTATTAAATAAATTAAACTTAATTTTATTTTATTTCTTCTATAAATGTAAGTTAACTTTCTGTATATTAAAAAAAACCTGTACCTCTACAACCCATTAAGGGTCTTGGGTTCAGTACTATTTAGAAAAAGCACTGTTTCTAGGTCAGCGGTTGTGCAAGGAGATGTTTTTTTTCTATAAATTTAACTTCACTTAATTTTATTTTATGATATTTCTTTTTATAAATAAATATTTGATTTTAATTTTCTCTATATAAGCCACATCACAAAAGTCGGCTAAATAATAAAAAACCTAAATATAATTGTATTTATGGATATTTAATATACATTATTAAAAAACATATTTTTTGTTTTAATAAGAATTGGTTAACCTTGAGTGTAGAATATTGTTTCATAAGGGGAAGATGAACCCGTCTCATAAAACCCTTTCCGCAGAAATTCAGGGGGGAACCGTTATTATCGAGAAAGGAGCCGTGGTTTTATTTTACATACGTTTCCTTGGTCTAACCCCAAAATACCTTATTATCTTGTATTGATAAGGTTGTAATCCATGTTATTGGATCAAGTTTAGACCAAGGACCGGCATCAGTTTTTTTTTAAAAACCTTAAACTTTTTTTTATGGTTTATTATTTTCAATAATGAACCATTGTAATCGAACGAAAAATTCAAAAACTTAAACCCCACCCCCTCAAAATTTGAGGTTTCACGTTTCAGGATACGTAGAATTTGAAAAACGAATAAAAGTTTTTTTTCTCCGAAACTACTGGACCTATTTTTTTTTAAATTTGGATTTAAAATTAGAGGTCACCCGAGGATGATCCCCCTTCATCGACATTTCTAACCGCCTTTTCCTTTCAAGATGGCGATCGAAAAACCTGCGATGCTATAGACTGTAGCGCCTAAACGAATGTACCGATTTCAATGAAACTTAGCTAAAGTCTTCTTCTCGATTCCCTTTAACTTTATTTACACAGCATACTTCAACAAAAGGAGCTGGAAAAAAAAGTTACGATGGATAGTAAAATTAGATTCCGAATAACTCGTGGTTATTTAAAAGTTTACGGAATTTCCTAAAAAACTAAAACAAAATCGTTAAACTCGGATAATTAGGAACAAAGATATGGTCTCTTGATGTTTTTTATATTTTATACTGCAAAGGTTATATCCTTTGTTTTGATTTTTGAATTTGTTAATAAAGTAATGCTAATTCTTTTAGCATATTACTAATGATTTTTAAAAAAAAGTTTAGTCCAATAATTCGGATCACTTTTTATTTCTTATTCTTTGTCACTAAGAAGGTAATGTTACTTTAGATGTATAATTGTTCGGAAATAATGAATCATCGTGAAATAATTTGCAGTGTTTTTTAATATGAATTCGAATAATAGAACTGTCTTTAGTAAGAGATAACTATTTTATAAATGTCTAGGAGAAAAGTTTTATAAGCTGAATAACTACAATGAAGCAAAGAGGTTCAACACACCGTAAAAAATTATGAAGGTATTACTATTCAACGTACTGCAATAATTCTAACATAATAAGAACAGGCTTCAGATGACCATGAAAGTATTAAAAAATGTATTCCTAAAATGTACTACGTTAACCTAAATTAGGTATGAAGTTATTCAGAAATTAACGAACTCGCACAACAGTAAACACTTTGAAATTTACTTTTATTGTAAAATAAAAAGTTACATTGGCATAAAGTTACTGATAATTCTTACTGACTAGGCTTGTGAGGCCTAAACTAATGTTAAATGTTTGATTGCAAAACTTGGAATTGTGTGTAGGATATCGTGGAACTCAATATATATGAAACGATAAAGGAGGGGATGGTTATTAGCACTGAAGGTCGTATTCCCGTGGGAGAGTTAGTTTTTAGTTAAAAGTAATAATGCGCCAAACATGTGCAAACTATAAACTTTTGGGACAAATGGGAGGCCTTTCGGGGACGATGTTAGTAAGCCTGGTCAGTTGGCGAGAGGTAATTTATTACTAATGGATGTGGTCAGTCGTCTCAAATTGAGCTGTTCTTAGTGGACATTGACAAACAATAACTGTTCCCATATGACGGATGTTTTTATCTCCGCCCTCACTCCCTGGCCCGAGAAAACCCCGTATATCCTCAAAGGCGAGGACCCAAAAAAAATAAATATGCCTCTTTGAGACATAGAAATTAACAATATCAGTAATAATAATTATATTTAATTAACTCAAGAGGTTGAAAGTTAATGCCTGCTTATCATCAGAGCCTTATTTATTGGGTTGGCAAAGTCCTTTCGGTTTTTCAGGGTGAAATCAAACTCTTTGAATCTGAGTTTTCGACGGATTTATACGTTTTGAGGTACCCTGAGTCGAAATGACCAAGTCCCGAAAAATGGTCTGTGTGTTTAGCTCAAAAACGAAAAGTCCTATGAAACTGATATCACGTATTTAAGATAGGCATATGCATTAGTTGTGACAGCAACTTTTTCCATAAATTTGGCTAACCGGAAGTGCCACTTTATATCAACGCTGAAACACATTTTCAAAATTTTCTCAAAAACGGCTCAAACGATTTTTATTAAACTCGGTGTATCATTGTATAATTAAGTGGTCTTTAATATCAATCAGATCTTATCCCCATTGATGTCACTTTACAGGGCTTAAATGCACAATGATCATATACGTCTTCCTCTAAAGTACCTTTAATATGGTTTATTTTAAAAAGTTAATTATTTCGCATTATTGAGAGTTAAGAAAAAATGCTAAATATAACTCTTAAAAGAACTTGATAAGTTAATAAAGGAGAAAAAAAAATGCAGAAAAACCTGCGTAGCTATAGACTAGCGCCTAAACGAATGTACCGATTTCATTGAAACTTCGCTAAAGTCATTTTCTCGACACCCTTCAAATTTATCTATATAACATTCATCAGCGAAAAGAAGCTGGAAAAAAAGTTACGAGGGACGGTAAAATTAAATTCCGAATAACTCAAAAAGTATACACTTTTTTGGGAATGTTGTGTTAAGATGTTTCAAAGGTATTTAAATGGCATAAAAAACAAAAGAAGTTTCATCGAAATCAAAGCACTATTAGTAGACTTTAAAATATTTTTACTTTCACTTACGTATATATGTAATATATAGTAAGTGTAAGTATTGTGATCGAGAAAAATTTTTCCCATCTTTTCATTAACTGCATAATGCATGTGATGTTCTATTATAGAAATGTTATATTTGGATTTTAAAATTCTCTTGAAATATAAAAAAAAAAAACACTGGTCTTCTTTAAAAAATGGTTCACAAAGCATTCATTATATTTTTTTAACAATGACCGGTTAGTCTGGATAGCAAGGAAATATTTTATTGTCAATAATAAGGCTTCTAGACTTTTGTCCCGCTAAATTTGCAGTCGGCCACACTGCCGCACATGTTCGTACGAAATCTTTGCACGGGTCAGAAAATAAATTATATTAATAACAAATAAATCATTACGGTTCCAGAGTTCAACAAAATATTTTCTGGAACGGAATGTGGTAATAAACTAATTTAAATAAAAATGTTTTGAAATATACAAGTTTTAAAAAAATGCATTGCTTCAAATAATTTCCGAGACTTATTTTTGCTGAAAAGTTTTTGGATCTATTTCAGAAATATAATTCGTAAAGATGTCTCATTCTGGCAAAGTTATAAGTCTTTTTGAATTCTGGTTCAGCTAGGCCCTATCTAAATAACATAAACAAGATAAGGTGCAAAATGTAAGAAGTAAGGAAGAAGAGAAAATATGAAATAAAATAATTTCTCTTTTACACTTTAATCCTACGTTGGCTTTAACGCTAACGCCTCACCTCTCGTAAATCTGCGAGATTACTAAAAATAACCGCCGTAAATCAATCTCTCCCTTTATCTTTCCTCCCCCCTGCCCGCCGTGTCTTGCAACCTGAACCGAGCTCAGTTTTTATCAAGTTCCGCTCTTCATAAACAGATTACAGGAGAGCGCGTGTTGCTTGGAGTAGCCGAGCTTATCAGCTGATTAGGGCAGTACTAAGCACGGAATACAAAGTGCCCACTAAGAGAAACAAAGAGGTGACAATGAGGAGCTTCAATATTATAAAAAATGGAGATATGATCTTTCATGATAATTGGGTATCTTATTGCATATTCCCTATTAGTCCCGACGCCACATTAACGAACTTTAATGAGGAAAACTAATTTTAATTTAACAATACATAAACTTAACATGAGTGTTATATTCTTTCAAGTTTTTTACTCGACATGAGTTCGACTACACACGGGCAATAGCGGATTCAATATTCAATTTTGTTGTGACTTTTTTTATTACAATTAAAAAAAAAAATATAAATTTATAAATCTCCGTTTTCCACCAACGATTTATTTATTATTTATTTTATTTCGACAACGTTTCGACCAACATTAGGGCCATTTTCAAATCTGGAAAATGTTTATGTCATTGTTAGATTACATTTCATTTGCATTTAAAAATTAATTTAATTTTACATAATTGTTTAATCTAATGATCTATGTTATACAACTAAACTATATAGCTTTTTGGGATATTTTTTAAAATATAGTTTTTAGGAAATGTTTTTTAAAATATAGCTTTTAGGGATAGGTTTTAAAATATAGCTACATTTTTTAAAAATATAACTTTATAATAATTTCTGTCAAAGAATCTTTATCAAATTTTGTCTCATATATAATTTATTTTTACTTTCATTTACCTATATGTATAGTATATAGTAAAGGTATTGCGACCGTGAAAATTTTTGAATCTCAGTTTTCAACGGAAATACACGTTTTAAAGTCCCCTGAGTCCAAATAACCAAGTGCCGCAAAATAGTCTGTGTGTGTGGGTGTGTGTTTGTGTTAACAGTCTAGCTCAAAAACGAAAAGTCGTACGGAAGTGAAATTAAATAGTTTAGGTTTTTATATGCTAGGGAAGTTACAGCAACTTTTTCGTCAAAACCGGCTAACCAGAAGTGGCACTTTATATAATGGACTTACCACATTATCTTGAAAATCGCTCTAACGATTTTGATTAAATATGAAAGACTTTTATAATTAACTAAAGGAGAAATAAGAGATCGTAACGGAGAATAATTGTAATTGAGGAACCAAGGAAGACGAGCGATATAAATATTAAAATGTGTATATATGAGGATAGTTATACAAATAATAATACCATCAATGAAATATATATAAATATAGAGTCTATAATTTTTACTTTCACTACGCTTTGTCTGAAAATACTTATTTCTGCTAAGAAGTGAAACTTGTGTGATGCGCGCACCGCACCAGATTTTTTAACGTCGAAACCTTTTGTGAAGCAATGATTTTTTGGCATTAGATGTTCCTTACGTTATTTCTATCGACTATGAGGGCATTGGGTAGAGTTAAACCAAGATAGTATACTAATCAGAACAAGTGAGATATTCGTTAGGCGATTGGTGAAAATTATGATTTTAGATTTACTTTGTGTTCGTTAATAATGTGCATTATTGGCAATATTTTTGAAGTTTTGTAATGGCCAGATAACTATCATACCTATTAGGCCACGATAGCGACCCCTTTTGATAAAGTTATTAACATCCGACAATCCGATTAAAAATCGTGAATGCCCTTATCTTATCGTAACTTATCGAATATTCTCAGAAATGGGCCGTTTTGAGTTTGGAGATCGGTAAACTTTGTCTATTCAACGAGGTACTAAAAATGCATGAAAGCCCATTCGATTTCCTTTTGCATCGTATGATAATTTGATCAGATATTCGAGAAAAAAAAAAAGGTGGCCTACAAAAAGATTGATAACTACAAACACAACACAAAATAAGTAGGTTATACAGGCCAAACGGCCCAATATTTTTCTCTCGAGTTTGTGATTTAACTAAAGCTTGTGATCAAACTATTTCACGATTCAAGTGGAAATGAAATGAGTACTCGTGACTTTTTAGTACCTCGTTAAATTAATTAATCTAATGAGTAAACGCTTCATTTCTGAGGATTTACGAAGATAAAAAAGTTGTAAGTTACAATAAGATGAAGTCATTCACGAAGTTTTAGGCGGATGTTTATAATGTAATAAAAAGAGCTCTGTACCGATGTCTATATTGGATAGGAAGATCAGCATTAGGCTGTTTTGTATCTTCTAAGTAAAAGATGCTTATTAATTACGGATGAGTAGAAAAGCCGGATAAGAAAATATTAAATGGAGTTGAAGATAAACAGGAAACTTGTGGAAGGTAGCAATGAGGGAAATATAGCTAAGATTCGTTATATTATATGTAAAACAGTAAATAAAATATATTATTCCACTTCAACAATATTTTGGGAGTAGTCCTGATGAAGGCCTGAACTTCAGATCAAAACGTCGGGAAATGTCAAAATAAATATTATTTATTTTTACCTTCTTATTTGACTGATCACCCCAACTATTCTTCTCTTTATTATTTCTAAAAGGTGTTTTTTGTCAGTACGCCATAACTTTGTCAATTCTTTATTAAATCCAATGATTGACCATCATTTTAAAGATATTCTTCTCCTTCACTTGCGAAAAAATAGTCCTATCCTCACGAAATTTCTGGAAAAAAAGTTATGAAGGAAAAGAAACTTTATTCGCGAATATCTCAAAAACTATGTATTTTTTCTTGCTTGTACCCATGACAATTGGAAAGATAACTAAATAGCCTACAAAATAAAACAAAAAATCGAACAATTATTAACAACGTCCATACAGTCCATTAGTTTTGATATACTTAATAATGTCTTGCATTTTAAAGATATTGCATTTAGGAGTAGAATAGTCTACTACACTTTTTTCCTGGCTGATATATTAACTTTATTATTTCTTAAAGGTATTTGTTTGTTCTTACATTTTATTTTTGTAATAATTTAGAAAATCCCATGATCGGAGCATTATTTGATTTTAATACTTATATTATCTTTCCAGACAGCGCTTAAAAATAGATCATAGCAAAGCGATTTGTACAAATATTTTGGTCTGTCATGTTAAATGGAATATTGTAATCGACCAAGAGAAAAATATTAATTCCTTCCTCACATAATACATAGGATCTACTTATTTCCATATTGTTTTTCTATTTCTTCACTAAACAAATTTTTTTTTGCGAATTATTCGCACGGGCCAACTAGTGAAATATATTATACAATGTAAATTAAATAATAATATATTACTTACGAACTGTATTCGTGAAACATTCATCTTGTTTGGATTACCTCTCTCTAAATTTCTTTCCCACTCTCTTGCTCGATCGAACTAAATAACATGTCAAGGGAAAAATCTATTGGTCAAATGAAATCGATCTAAGAAAACCTTGAAAACTCCTCTCTATATTCCCTTTCTCATCTTTCTCTGTGTTTATAACTGATTAATATAAGCATGATAATGTCATTTTTAGTTAACTTTTCAAGACATATTCACTAAGAGAAACGGGATAACACAGTGAGTATATACTCCGGATGCTATGTTCGATTCTGGTAGTGACAGGTAATTATTTATTCTACCAATGGAGCAATGGATCAACATTGGGGTCGGGATACCCTTCTAAGGCACATACTGTATCTATAATATGGGGATCTTATATTAAATTATTTATGAAGATAAATAATTAAGGTAGAAATTTAGCCTGATCACAGTCATATTACCTCTTTGTGCCATTTTTAACCAAGAAAAAGAACTTCCTTACAATTTAATGACCCCAAGACCTCTACAGGTAATAGGAATACTTTTTTTTATGAGGATTAGTAAAATTATGAGTCTATTTCAGATGTTTGAAAAACGGAGCGTCATGCGAGGCAAGGTGCCAAGAAGATCTGGTTACAGCATGCCACGTAGCAGCGACCTATGGCGAAGACGACATCCTCACGGTGCTTCTGGATGCCGGAGCTTCACCTTCGACTAGGGACAGGTATGGTCGACAGCCTCACCACATGGCGGCCGCAAAGGGTCACCTATCCACTATCGTCCTTCTTGTCAGCAAGGATATGAGTCTCATTAACTCTCAAGTCATACCTCAAGAAGCAGACATCGAAGACAAGCATTTAGATTCCAATATTCACAACCACCAGGAAATTTCGTCAGAGGTAATCTATTTTTCCATATACCTTTTAAAAGAATTTTTATTTTCGATGATAAATATATGTGTTTGTTACAGTTACCATGGATAACCGAAGGGAGCACCGCACTTCATGTGGCATCTAGATGCGGCTTTGTAGACGTTGTTGACTTCCTTCTTGAAAACAAAGCTATTATCGGAATCAAGGACAGCCAACATCAAACAGCACTGGACGTTGCAGGATTGGATGCTGACAGGAGTGTACCAGGCACCATTGTGTGTGCCGCAGTTCCTGCCGACGACATCCCTAGGTTAGGAAGTGTTCGATCTTCAGGGTCCAGAGAGTCGAGACCTTCGATAAGATTTCTTGGCAAAAAGAAAAAGAAAGAAAAAACTCAATTCATGGAATTATGCAGTTCATTCTTCAAAACAGGTATCCAACTGTCTATGCCTGAGCTCAGCGACAAGAAGGTGACGTTGCTCCATACAGCCGTCAAGAAGCAGGACATCACTGCGATACAGGAATTGATTAACCAAGGTTTCAAAATTAACACTCAAGACGATAAGGGACTCACTCCAGTCCATTTGGCGGTAGAACTTCATCTGACAGAATCGCTTAAAATCCTTTTGGAAAGCGATGCCTCCGCCGTGAACTACAGGGATGGTAAAGGCAGAACTCCTCTGCACGTTGCTGTCGAGTACGAATGGATGAAAGGTGTCCAGTTACTATTGGAACTAAAAACGGACTTGAAAATTGTATCGAAAAATGGTGAAACTGTCCTCCATGTGGCAGCACGGAAGGGAAATCCTCAACTCTTGAAAATATTGCTCGACAGATTTACAACTAAGGTGAGTTCATCAAGTCTATTGAATTTAGACCTTTCATATCAATAGTAAGAGTTCTATGAGTGTATTACAATCAATAATCGTTTATACAGATAAAACGTTAAATAAGAAAGAGTAAGGAAAGTTTATTAAAAGAACTATTATAAAAAATAAAGGATTTAAAAAAATTATAATAATAATTAATATGAATCTAAATAAAATTAAAAAGAAGATAAACTAAAATTAATATAAGATACAGGGTAAAAAAGTAATAAAGAGCATATGTAAAGCGTATGTCTGTAAAGAAAAGTGTTATGAGTCTACTCAGACATTTATTAAAAAAGAATAATAACGAGATATGCTTAAGTTTAAAACTGATGATGACGGCGTACTTTGATGGTTAAAATTATTATTTTAATTCCGTCCATCAGGCACTATTTGAAAAATTTCGATGAATTGAGATATGTTTGAGATCAAAATGAGAGTTGATATTATAAAAAGTAGTAAATGAAATATAGAGAAATAAATAATTATAAAAAATAAATTATTAATAAGCACATTCTCAAAAAAAATTGAAGTAATTAGAAAATAAATCAAGCTACAAAAAAATAATAAAAAATTTAATTGAAGTGAATTACTAAACTCTGCAAGATCTTAATATTCGATTTTTTTTTTTTTTTTTTTTTTTTTTGACAATCGTCATTTATTTAGTTAGAAAATCCAGAACAGCGTACTTTTTTTTTTAAATTCTTTCTTTATTTATTTATAACAAGCTATAAGTGAATATTTTAAAATAACTAATATTAAGTTCTTGAAGTAAATGAACTTTATGTAATGTGCTTATAAGTGTTCTGTAAATCGTTATCAGCTTCTCAACATATCATCTTAGAGTCGGAGACAATCAAAGAAGAAATCATGATAAAGGAATTAACAAGCTCATTTTTATCTCAGGTCTGTTATGACGAATTTGCAATAGGTTGACACCACACAATCAAAAGGTCCGTAACTTAAAAAAATATATAATCAAATTAAAAAATATTAGTTACATAAATCTTTATTTAACCTATATTAAGGAATGTTAGGCAAATCGGTTCAACATTATACACGTTTTAAATAATGCAATATTTGTGGACTCTTTTACTCTATGTCAATATTGTAAATTCTAATGCAGGTCAATATTTAATATTTTTTAATAATCATAAATAAATAAAAATAAGTAATATAGAAGGAACGTAATGTACCAGTACAACTTGTACATAACTACAACTTTCAATATATTTCTAAATGTATGAGAGGAAGGTAGTCTACAAAACCATTATCTTACCTACAGTTCTTTATGAATAAGAAAAGTGGCCGCTTACACTGAGGGATGAGGTTTTTGAAAATAAAGTATTCAGCGTAGAATATTCAGATCGAAGAAGGATGAGTTAACAGGAGAATTGAGAGGGTTACACAACGCCGAATTGTGTGAACTGTATACGGTTAATATAATTGAGGTGATTACATCAAGGCGGATCAAATGGGCTGGTAAAACTGTTGAGTTTAGTAAAGAAAGAAGAGGTTAATATTTGTTGTACCGAATCGTAAACGTCGGAGAAATAGGCCGAAGCGAAGGTGGGAAGATTGCGTTACAGCCGATCTGAAGGGACCTTATTTAAACGGTGAATGGTGGAGGGAGAAGTGTAATAAGCGATTGGTGGTGTCGGCATCGAACCGTCGGGTTTTTCTAGCCTTTTATTATTTATTATTATTATTACTATTATGAGAGGAAGGTAGAGAGGTTGGGTAGCAGTAATGGAGAGTTTTCTCAGGATAGTAATAATATTCTGTATTTATTATCCTATACGAGTAAATTAAATTTGAATAACAGCCATTTAGATTTGTTAAAATAGGTCTTAGGTAATAGATCTTTTGTTTATAGAGTGCTATTATATAAAAGTATAATTAAATTATATTTTCATTATTAGAAATATAAATCCAATCCACTATCCTCCTGCCTACTACATCATGGCAGTGATAAATTATTGTATACATTAATTTTGCAATGATAGAATAATATTTAAAATCATGAAATTATTAATTCAAAACCTTTTAAAATATTGTTTTGTTTGTAGTCTTGCTGATTTTATTTAATATTTCCGACTTCTACATTTTTAAAGGTTTCACGAATTAAACCTGCATCACATAAAACCAACATACTGTCAATGATTTCTTGTTCTCATAATTGATTTAATTTTTTTAGGTGATTAATAGAAGAGATGATGAGGGATATACACCATTGCTCCGAGCAGTTGAAAAAGGGAATCTTAGCTGTGTAGAACTCCTTCTTAAAAATGTCGATGATCCTAATTTCAAGAAACATGTAAAAACTTCAAAAGATACCAGTCCTTCATCAACACTCCTACACGTCGCAGTAAAATCCAACGCCTCAGAAGTGTTAGAAAAACTGATTTCGGTATTAAATCCAACAAATAGTTACTTAAACTTTCGGAATGATGAGGGCTATAGTGCACTTCACCTGGCAGCACAAAAAGGAAGCATTAAATGCGCTGAAATATTGCTCTCGACACCTGGTATTGCAATAGACCTCTTCTCCGATAAAGAAGAACAGAACGCTTTGCACTTCGCTGCAGCTTCTGGTAACTTAGAAATAATAAAAATGCTATTGAAAGAGTGTTCCCATCACGAAATGAACCTTCTGCACACCACCGACCACAAAGGTCGGGAGCCGTTGATACTAGCGGTGAATGGGGGCTATCGGGAGTGTGTCATATATCTCCTGTCGAAGGGTGCCAACCTGGCCGCGAGAGACGGTGGCCTCACGGCTCTGGATCTCATCTTCTACAAGCTGCATCATCCCGTCCAGATATTGGACAATCTTATGAACAGCTTCATGGTAAAGGAATCGGCCACGGACAGCCTCAAAGAAGACAGCACAGACCTGGAAGTCATCTTGGACTTCACCATTCTCCTTGCCGATGTCCGGAACAACTCTCGTCAGTTTGGAGTCATCGACGCTATTAACAACTGCGCTTACGGGCAGCTACAGCAAGAAATGTTTCTTCACCCTCTAGTCTCGAGCTTCCTAGTCCTCAAGTGGAGACAGTTAAAATATTTTTTCAAAATCTTATTGTTCATTCACCTTATCCACATACTGTCAGTGACTGGAATGGCTACGATGACTTATGCGTATCATAATCCGATTGTGGCTTGGATCTGCAGGGCAATCGTGCTCATCACACTTATACCTATTATATTTTGGGTGAGTATTAAGAAGATTTTAGTTTATTCTATCATGTGTACCATATATAATTAGTAGTAAAAGGTAATGTTAAAAAAAAAATGTATATATTCATGTTAACAGGAACTGTTAAACGCAAGTAGATTCGAAAGGTTTTACGTGCTAGACGGAGAAACGTGGGTGAAGTGGGCAGTGATATTCACGACAGGGCTTATGGCCATTCTGCCCGGTCTCAGCTGGGCTCGCTACCTCACCTCGATAGCGGTGCTACTGGCTTGGATAGAGCTCCTCTTCCTCTATGCCAAGACATTCACTTTGGGACTCATCGTTCAGATGTTCTTCGAAGTAGCAAAAAATGTAGTAGAGGTATGTACTTTAAAATTTTGTTATCAAAAAATCAAATAATTGAATACTATACACATCATCTTGAAGCGAAAAATCAAGAACATGATCCCTGAGATACATCGAATTTTAAAGGCATTATAAAAGTATATTTATTATAGTTAGGAAGTTGGTTCGGGATTGCAGTCAAAGAGGACACTTTTTGGTTTATTATTTTCAATAATGAACTATTGTGATCGACCGAAAAATTCAAAAACTTAACTCCCTCTCAAAATTTGAGGTTTCACGTTTCAGGATATGTACAATTCGAAAAACGAATACAAATTTTTTTGTCCATCCTATTTATTTATTTATCAACCCTGCCGTGCCTAGTAGGGAATATGGGTGTCTGCAATAGTAAGATGTTAGGCAGGTCAGCTCAACATCTCACTGCTGCAAATGAATCTTGTTCTTCTGCTCTTTCTTCATTTTTTTTCTCTTTCTTCATGGTTGCTTTTCTCATCCGTTTCACGCCAATGGTATAGTACCTCTTCCTCCTCTTCTTAAATTAAAATGGGCTGGCCTCACCGCAACTTTCCACCCGTACACAAAATCTTTGTAGTTTTCCGCAGTGACTAACAGAGAAAAATCGTAACAGAGAGACCGGTTTCTCTCAGTAACTTAGCCCTTAGCTCTTCAAAGGCGGTGCAGTCCACTATGATGTGCTCAGCAGTCTCCGGAACACCGCAGCTAGGGCATAGGGGGTCGATGTCCATCCCATGGCAATGAAGCTTTGCTCGAAAGCCCCCATGGCCTGTGAGAAATTACGAGAGCCAATAGTCCGGTACGATCCACCTTGCTTCTAAACGTGACCGGACGGTGGGAAAGTACTTCCTCAAGGTAGATCCTTTGGGGGTTATCACCCACCGCTGGTTCTATTCTTCCAATGTATCGTCCCGTATAATGCTTTTCCATTTGCAAGGATTCTCGTCAATTCTCACCTTAAGATTTTCCGGTAGACCTGCTGAGCCGTTTTTCTTAAACATGTGTTTCATCATGTCTTCACGCAGAAGAAGGTCGAGAGGTACCCCTACCCCTCCTGCTAAATATAATTAAAATATAAAAGTAATGATTAAAAAATAAAAGTTTAGTTCCAATAATTGGAATCAACTTTTATTTATTTTTCTTTGTAACTGGGAAAGTAATGTTACTTTAGATGTACAATCGTTTGGAAATAATAAACCATTGTGAAATAATTTGCAGCATTTTTTTCTCTGTGACTGCAACTCTAAACCTTCTAATCTTGATAAGAAAGTACTGTTTGTTTTTTTTACTAATGGTTATGCAACGAAATATTCACACTCAACACCCAAGTGTTTCACTGAGCCTAAGTAAATACTTCTTAGATGTTATGCCTACTTCCCTCTCCTTCCCCCCAGACAATCCTCATCGCCTTAACTTTAATGTCAATCCAGGGTTGATGGAACAGAAAATCGTCTTCTTTAGAGTGACTCAAACCTGATAACTTTGAGTAATTCTATTTTATTATATAGTGTGATCACGTGTCTTTATTAGATTAATGTTGGAAGTGCGAAACTTGATAAATAAATAGCATGGAATAAAAGACTTTGAGAATGTTTATATGAGGACGACGCTTTAAAATCATAAAATTAAACGCACGCGTAGATGTTAAAGCATTTCTTAAAGACCAGATATAATCTGAAGGCTCAAACAGTTTTTCCGCTAACATTATTTGAAATTAATATAAACTAGTAATAAACTAATTTTATTATCAGTTTGTTATAATAATAATTATTATTATGTTATTATTTGGAATCTACACTACAGAAAATTTTTAGAGAAATGTCTTAAAGAACCTTTTTTTTTTGTCCTGTCTTCCCTTGTATTTTAGGCTATACGAATGTTTTCCGGGCCAGTAGAGGAATAATGCAAGAGTTAAAAAAAGCTTCCCATGCCACCGGAATGCGAACTCGGTATTATTCTATCACGTTATCTTATATTCGGGTTGCCAGGCAACGCGCAGTGCTGTGCACACGCGTTATCCGGCTCGTCCATACAGTCCCCACCTAAAGAACTTTAACATATTCCCTATTGGCCAACACTGCTTATTTTTTCTTGCATAGTTTCGAAAAAAATTCACCAACTTCCCCAAGTGGGTCCATTGATATTACTTGATAGTACTGTATCATTAAGAAATATCAATGGTCAGCAACAATCAAAACCATTTTTTTTTCCCAATTATCAATCCATTAATGTTCACCGTATCCTATTGCATTATCGTCAAAGAGAATATACCTGTTTAATTTGTAAATACATTATAATACACTATGACCTGAATGTTAGCTAATCGTTAAAATTAACCTTATTTTTTCAGGTCATGACAACATTCATAGTACTAATTTTGGGTTTCACCTTTGCGTTCCTGGTCCTATTCAATGAGCATTATCCTTTCACGGACCTCTGGACTTCTTTATGCAAGGTGCTCATCATGATGGTAGAGCTGGATTACAATGGCGCCTTTACAGAAGAGGACAATCAAGCTTCAGTTTTCAACGTCGTAGGTCGGATAATGTACATCAGCTTCGTGATCCTTGTCGTATTGGTAATGATAAATCTGATTCAGAGCATGTCTGTAAGCGATGTGGCGAAGCTAGAAGCACAGGGCAGGTCCAAGCGGTTGGCAAAGAAAGCTTCATTCCTTAGTCTTCTTGAGAGTTTTTGTTATAACGAGAAATTGCTCAACTGGCTTCCCGAATTCGCTCAGGAGAAAATAGAGAACAAGAGATCTGTACCAAAGAAGATATACGTAAAACCAAACCAGCCTACAAGTGAAGATAACCCTTTGTCAGAAAAATTACGATCCATAATACGAGATACTGTGTTCAATAGAAACGTTCATAAAGAAGCAGAAAATCAAGATAGCAAAGTCGACCACCTTATTTCAGATGTTGAAAAAATGTACGATATGATAAGGGAAATAAAAGAAAGTTTAATACAGCTACAAAACCAATCCGACAAAATGTAGTTTCGAGGATCCCGCGGAGTGTTTAGTCCACAGGTGTGTAATGTATAACTTAAACTATTAAAGCTAAAGTTGACCCAAGCAGAAGAGTATTATAAATGAAGTATGAAGAAGCTAATAAACGAAGAATTCTCAAACATATATGTTTCATATATTTCAATGTTTTAGTAATTTATTAATTATATTGTATTATTATATCGTATCATTTTTGCAAGAAAAGATATCCACAATTTCTATGACTTTAATTAGGAAGTAGGAAGTGCAAATTTCATTTTTTTTTTATTCTACAATTTTTAATTTGGACGAAAAAAGTTAACGAGGAGAGTTTACATACGTAAAGAATTAACGTGGGAGGACATTTTGTACATGTAATTTACAAAATTACATTACGAAATTAAAAACATTCATATAACGTATAAATATATTAAAAGAAAAAGATTGAAAATTTACCAAAATTGTGCCGAGTTAGAGAGCAAAGTGGGTTCAAATGTTTTTGTTTTTTTTAGAGAGAAACAGACTTGAGATTCGTTTTTCACACATAAAAAAATTGACATTTTATGTTTAAAATTTTTGCCAATGGTGAAAACTTCAATTTTTTTTTCTAAAATCACAAAAATCTTCGACATGACCATCTATCCACACGAAAAGGCAGGATACATGGCCTTATAGACGCCGCAAAATGGCACAAGCCAGATCTCTCCAAATTAGAACTAGAGTTATCATCATCATCATCATGTATGGCACAACATCCCGTTACCGAGACTGGGCCTCCTCCAAGAGCCTCCGCCAGTTGGCTCTGTCTTCTGCTGCAGCTCTCCAGTTCCGCACACCAAGCAGGGTTCTCGCATCATAGGCCACGTTGTCCAACCATCTCGTCCTCGGCCTTCCTACCCGTCTTACGAGGTGCAGCTCCTCCATCATTATTTTTTTTGGTATTTCACAGGTGCTCATTCTGGCCACATGCCCTGCCCACCTTAGTCTGGCCAGTTTAATATACGTGACTACGTCGATGTCTGCATAGAGAGAACTGAGCTCCCTATTTTTTCTTTTCCTCCAGACATCACCCTCCTTTACTGGACCATAAATCCTTCTCAAAGACACTCAGCTTCATCTCATCCCTTTTATTCATCGTCCAAGCCTCTGAGCCATATGTCAAAACAGGCCGAACAAGGGTCTTGTATATGATCAGCTTGGTCTTCTTTGAGAGGTACCTACTTCTTAAGTGTCGGCCAAGTCCAAAGACACATCTATTGGCAGCCGTGATCCTTCTTTGTATTTCTTGAGCCATGTCATTCTTGCTATTAATTTCAGACCCAAGGTATATAAAACTTTTCACTCTCTCAAACTTAAAAGAACCTACCTCAAATGGAGAGTTCAGATCCACCTCACCGCCAACTCTCATATACTTAGTTTTCCTCTCGTTGACTTCTAGACCAAGTGGTCTTGCAGCTGCTTCAAGGCTTATAAACGCTTCTCAAAAGAACTAGAGTTATAAAATTATTATTTATTTATTTATTGAATAATATAACATTCTGTCGCTTGGACAATGGTTATAGGGAGGTAAGATTAAATTCACACTATTTGCACACAAAAAAATATGAAATAAGCATAAGCAAAATAACAACTAAATAAAAATCAAAAAGTACATGCAATAAATAAAATAAAATAACTTAAAGATAAGTAAATTAAATATATATATATATATATATATATATATATATATATATATATATATATATATATATATATATATATATATATATATATATATATATATATATAAACACTATTTAAAATAAGGCGAAGGACCTCCGAAGCAGGCTTGTTCCTCCAAGTATGTAGGGAAAAGCAGGACTGCAGGAAATCCCTGCGCTACTTTCTCAGCCGCGTCACTGGTACTAAAGCCAATAGAGATTGATCGATAGCGCTTTCCATTATATTATCAATTAAGTTTTCCATTAATTATTCCTTTAAAAAAAATATAATCTAAAAGATAGTGATATGGTTTGGAAGAGGAATAATTCAGCCTTCCAGTGATTTTAGTAAGTTGAATATGGAAAAAGATTTGGATACTTTAGTTAACGCCTGAAAAAAGAAATATGAGGGATACGAAAATAATTATGAGCAACGATAAAAAAAAAACGATTTTTTAAAAATATTTCTACGGAATCGTCAAAACTGTTCTTATTATATACTGACAATAATTTAAATAAAGGGAAAATGGGAGGTATATTGTTACAGGTTAAAAGCGGGCTGTAACTAAATATTGTACTGGAATTTGATCGAGGTGAAGGTTAAAGGAAAAGTAATATCTTTGTAGAAGAGAACTTGTTACTGACTCCTAAGTCGATCAGGATCCTCCTTTCATCTTTGGCTAACAGGTAACCTTATACCTAACCAGCTCTGGTACAAGTATTCGTTTAAACCTCGTTTTGTTCAGCTCTTTTAAAGAACTAGCTTTAAAAAAAAAATGTTGATTTTATCTAATCTAGCGTACTCGTTCTTAGCGTTGGTATTTTTCATAGAACAAATGGAATGAAGTAACTCTGTGGACTTAAATCTCACGTATAGTCGGCGGAACGAACCCCTTTTTATCAAATTATTAACATACATCTAAATTTCGTCAATGGCATCGTCATAACGAAACCTTTTTATTTACGAACATTCTCGGAAGTCGGGAATTTCCAATCTGTACATCGGTAAACGGTGTCTACTTGATGAGGCACTAAAAACGTGAACAACTATTTACTTTCCAAATGAATCGTAAGATAATTTGATCACAAAATAGGTGGCCAACAAACATATTTGGCCGTTTGGAGCGACCAACACCCCTAACATGTCAAAATAATGATGTTATACAGGCCAAGCGGCCCAATATTTTCATAAGTGACGTTTATACCCGATTTTGTAATCAAACTATCAAATGTTTATTCATGAGTTTTTAGTACCTCATTAAATAATCTAATTAGTTTAATAAGAGCATGCTCTGTTTCTGAGAATTTTCGTGGCAAAAAAATGTTAGGTTACGAAAAGATCCAACAAGAAGAATTGATCTACGAAGATTTTGAGGGATACTTTTTTTTAACTATAGTTATTGAGAGATATTACAATCTGTCATAAATAAGGGCATTTATAATAGTGTTCAGAGAGCACATTCACGCTCTATCAACAATAAATAATACAGAAAAAACAATAATACTAAAAGTAAATGTATATAAACTAAAACAAACAAAAAGAAACTAAAGAAATAAAAATAATTACACACACGTTTCTGTGTTAAAGGCAGGACTCTAGAAGATCCCAGCGCCTCTAAATCAGCCGCATTACTGGTATTAAGGACCAGTAAAGGCTGATCAGAGGCGAGTGAGAGATATTAATAATTAGACTAAAAAAAAATTATTGAACCCTGTTTTGACCTTGAGGTAATATTGTGTGAAGCAGTATTCAGGATTTTTGTTAATAAACTAAAATCCGAACAAATCCTATTTCAGTAGAGTGGATTCTGTTTCCACATGGCCATGGGGAAATCGCATTATATTTAACTCTAGTGCATTAGGAAATCAGGTGATTTCTAGCAAAAATCTCAAAAAAATTAAAGTTATTAAATAACAAAGATATTTGTAAACAATAATCATGTAACTTATACCATACATCTAGCTATGAATCAATAATAGCCCTGGAGCCAGGGCCCAAAAATCGACCTAATCGTAGGCGAAGGTTTGATTGTAAATTACGAAAGTGTATGTTATTCTGAGCAAAAAGAACCTTATCTGCCGTTTCGGAACCGATGCTTTCAAAAAAAAAAAAAGGCGGCTGATTTATAGAATATCAGGTCAATAATTAAGGATCGAAACGGGAAATCTATTGCGAAAAATGTGAGAAAAGTTTTAATTTTTTTAACTTGTATATATGGATTAAGACATGTAAAAAACAAAATTGCTTACGCGGGTCACCAAGGGAAAACTTCTTACAGCCAGAAAAGTCAGATTTTTCCGATTTTTTTTTCCATCTATAACTCCTAGACGATGCATCAAAGCGAAAAATGTATCATTTAATAAATTAAGTAACGTTAAATTTTGGATCAAACGAGAACATACACTTTATAATTTTGTCACGCGGTAAGGTATAAGACTACGGTCAACTACCGCTTGATTTTTACCAAATTTGTCAAAAACTGAGACAAATTACTGTAAATGGCCCTGTAACTAATTAATTTAATGTAAGTTACATTACAGTACTGCGACCAAAATCGGTAATCTCCCGATAGTTAGAAATTGGTAATGAAGGTAGACGTGATTTTCAATATTTTAACCATATGTGTGTCTATTCTACTGAGTTATTTTAGTTTAGAGTCTGTTACATACAGTATAAGCCTCTTTTCCACCTCTCAATAGCAAAGGATTTTGGTAAACGATGTGTCGAAAATACAGAATTTTATAAAGGAATAACGAATCCCGATTCGAGATATATACTTGGCCTAAAATAAAAATGTCAGTACACAGTTGATGCAAAATTTAATACGCTACAACTTTCATTCTATTGGTTTTTTCTCTTAGGAACTCATTTCCAAGTTACAGGGCCATTGGACTCGTTGTAGGGCCAAGTGTATGTTCTCGTTGGGCGCAAAATTTAACATTCTTTAATTTATTTAAGCATATATTTTTCGCTTTGATGCATCGTTTAGGAGTCATAGGTAAAAAAAAAAAAAAAAAATAACGAAAAATCTTACTTTTCTGGCTGTAAAGGATATCTAAGAAACCTTAAAATGAACTCAGCAAAATAGTTCATAATCCGTTTCATCTTTGAGAAATCTCTATGCATTAGATACTAGATAACTATAAACAATTCATTGAGAAAAAGTAAGATGAAGGAAACAAAACGTCGGGGGTGGGTTTGGAACAAACTTGAAGGGAACGATAGAACAAGTTTAAAGGCTACTACGTTTGATCTATTATAATGCCTAGGTCGAAAAAGGTGGGGCGAAATGTTATAGAAAGGTCACTGCTCGTTAAGGGGTGAAAATCGGAGGTTGATGGGGAAAGGGGGAGGGGTTAAGGCCACATCTTAACCGGAAAAACTGAATCGTCCTTGTAATGATGGATTCTGTGACTTTTCCTAAAAATAAAATCTCTCTGAATTCATTTTCTATTTATTGTTTCTGAAGTATTAAATATAAACTCAATAACTCCGTTCAATTAAATTAAAAGCGATCACATTACAACCATAAAATTATATTTTAACAATATTAAACTGTAGTGTTAAAGAAGATATCAGAGGTCTATTTCAAAATAAAGTACAAACCAATACTATTAGACTTGTAGCTTGTACTTGGTACTTTTTCGTTTCTTAAAAAAAGTATTAACTACAAGTTGTAAAATTGAAACTACAAAGTAAACATTGCTGTTATCACAGCTAGAAGCAAGGTTAACTGTATTATGTTCATGATAATGTGACATTATTATGTGAAAACTAAAATAAAAAATAATAATAATAAACATGAAATTTAATTGCTTTTGAGACCAATTCATTCAATTTTTGATCCAATTGACAAAACTCAGCAACAATGTATAGGTTTTTATTTCAAAGATTAAATTGTGTTTTAATCAGTTTGATAATCTTAGCGATTAAAATAAAACCTTTTCACGATGAAATCGGTAATTAATCTCTCTCTATCATCACTATATTTACTTTTAGTTTTGGATCGGTTTCTAGCCCATTTTATAACGGAATAGAAGTAGAATAAACAAAATCAAATTATGTATTGTATTTCATTACAGTGAACAAAACTGTCCTTAGGACATTTTATAATAATAAAAAAAGGAAGTAATAAAAATTAATAATTAACGGACAAAGAGAATCCCGTCCGAGGTTTTTTTTCGTATGTGAAGTCTTTTCTATAATAAAAACTTTATAATTATCTTTAGAAGTGTGTATTTTTAAATACAATTGTATTTTATTATTTCCTATGTTAAAATATATATTGTTCGTGATAATCGAGGCTAATCGGAGTCTTTGTTGTTATTTTTAATAACCTAACTACTTTTGAATTATAAATGATTTATTGAAAAAAAATTCATGATGTTAAGTGAAATTTTCATGATAAGGATTCTAAAACAGTGATTTTTAATTATTATCTACCAATAATAGTTTTGGTGCTTAATCCAAAAAACATTAGCGAAGCAATCTCAGGGAAAAGTCACAATTTGTTTTAATACTATTTTTTTAAATTCTTATCTCAAAATTTAAAAACTCAAATGTTGAGGTGGAGGATTTGAAAATAATCAAAAAGATCCATTATTTTCATAGTAGCAGTTATTTAAGATCCAACATTATTTTGTAAACTTTTTTACATGTATTTTTTTTTTACAAAAATTGTCGATTTAGAGGAGCCTCTTCGCAGAATCTTCCAATTCGATACGAAAAATTATTTCAGATCGTTTCTCAACAAGAAATGATTTACGGTGCATAGTTACAATATAAATAAATCAACCTATGATTAAATGTTTAATTAAACGTTTTCTAAGATTGTCAATATCGAAAAGTGAGAAAAGGGTAAAAATGTTTCAAACCAGCTGTTCACACTCACTTCTCATTCATTATAACCAACTGCTAATAACCTATATTAGAATATGTTTTTTTAAACCAATTAGTAAATAATAACATGGTCCCTTTGTATATACCTCTAAGACATTTTAGGGGACTAAAGCCTTCGTACGTTATTACTTATTGTCACCTTTCATTTTATTATTTTAATAATCTTTGTTTCAATATCTACGCAATAGGCTTGAAGATGACCTACATGACTAGGTTGAAACTTTATCTATGAAAGTTTCGAAATAAATTACCTATTTATTTCGATGTATTTTCAGTACATTTTGGATGTGTTTTATATATTAATTTCAACAATGAATCAATGTAATCGACCAAGAAAAACAAAGAGTTATCCCTCCTAAAACATTGAGGTTTTACGTTTAAGTTAACGTATGATACGTAGGTATCGAAAATGTAAAACAAATATGTCTATCCGGCTGCCACGTTTTTTTTTTCCGGAACTAATAGACCGATTTTCATGAGGATGTATTGATGATGAGGATTTATTCGTTTCAAAATGGTGTCCGAAAAACCTGCGACGCTATAGATAGTAGTGCCGAAACTGCTGTAACAATGTCAATGAAATTTGCCTATAAATTCTTCTTGAAGCCATATATATTTATGCATATGACATACTTCCCCAAGCTGAAAAAATTGTTATGACTAATGCAGAATTTTACTTGCAAATTATTCAAGAAGTACACAATTTTGATTATGTGTAAGCTGTTTTAAAAGATAATAAAATTACCTAAAACTATCGAAATTGGTCAACTTGGAGCAGAGATATGATGTTTGGAACTTTTTTCAGTTGATCAAATGCAGGGGTCACCACATTGAGACCTCCATTAAATCCCGGGGGGCCGCATTGAGACCTTCATTAAATCTCGCGGGTCATGGCTGTGAAGAAAAAAACAAGCTTGTTCTATAAATGACACTTCGGTTGTGAAATGATCAATATAAGGGAAGCAACTTGAACTCCTATTCGAATGATGAAATCTTCGAAATGAAATCTTGAAAAATAGTTTTTAAAAGTTTACTACGTAATCAAACAAACATTTGCGGCTCAAAACGGAGGTGCACGCAGGCCTTGGAGATCTATGTTCTAATGCAAGGTCGGTATTTGTAATTTTATAACTGTGATATTTTTTTTCAACGGAAGCAGATGAGAATGTTTTTTGAATAATATTTTTTGTAAATAAAATATGAATAATAAAATAGCCTTAAAGAGATAACTTGGTAAATATTTTTTCAGAGTTGTGGTAAGAAATGTAAAGTGGGATGCCCACCACATATAGGTAATACAGTGAACCGGGAAACCGTTGCGCCGAACTGAAGGGACGTCCGTTGTGAACACTGATCAACGGAACGCTAGTAACTTGTTAGAAAACAAAATGCGAAACGTATTAAAAGAATCAATCCTATATATTATTTCTAAAAGGTGCTTTTTTGTCGGTATGCCTTAACTTCGTCAATTCTTCATGAAATCCAATGATTGAACACTCATTTTGAAGGTATTCTTCTCCTTCACATGCGAAAAATAGTCCTATCTTCCTGAAATTTCTGGGGAAAAAGTTATGAAAGAAAAGAAACTTTATTTACGAATAACTCAAAAAGTACCCATAATAATTAGAAAGATTACTAAATTAAAAAGAAATGGTAAAAATCGGGCAATTATTAACGAAGATACAGTCCATTAATTTTGGTATACTTAATATTGTCTTCTCTTTAAAGATATTGCATTTAGGAGTAGAATAATCTATTAAATTTTCTTCCTGGCTGGTATATTAACTTTATTATTTCTTAAAGGCATTTGTTTGTTCTTACATTTCATGTTTTTAATAATTTAGAAATTCCCATGATCGGGGCATTATTTTGTCTTTATTATCTTTCCAGTAAGCGTTTAAAAATAGGTCTTAGCAAACAATTTGTACAAATATTCTATTATTTTGCATGGAATATTGTAATCGACAAAGGAAAAAACATTAATTCCTTCCTTAGATAATACATAGGAACTACTTATTTCCACATTGTTTTGCTATTTCTTCACTAACAAAATTATTCTTACGGGCCAACTAGTTGTAGCTTATTAATTAAGTAATGGTAATAGAGAAATATTGAATTAAATGCAATTCAAATATTACATAATATAAAACAGCTTAAGAAATAAGTTATATTTTTTACGGGAGATGACGTCATAGCCGGCGCCGCTGAATTGTATGTGGTGGGTACTAAGTCTATATCTAACTATTTGAAAATAATAAATGATTAATAATGTTCAGCTCTTTTAATTTAGGTATAAGTAGAATTTTTATTTTTTTTTTATCTCTTCATACTTCTATCCACACCTGTCATATTATTGACAATAAGTAGATGTGATCTCATTGTGAAAAAAGTTGTCATTTAAGGCGTGAGGAAGATTAGAACCCAGCAGTACCTCTTCCTGGTCTTGGTCTACTTCATAATTTAGGAAAGGAGATCTCTCATCCAGCTTCTCTATAGTCGTCTCCTGATGGACATGTCAGCTGTGGCCATGTCGTTGATAAGTCCGTTGTGATGTCCGTGTAGTTTAAGATGAAATCGGGAGTAGAGAGTATGTATCGGTATGTAAAGTTTTGTTGTTTAAGTATCAGGGAGCTGCTGTTATCAGTCCTAAAATTTTGGATTGAAATGATTATAGTTTTTCTAAGTGCGTCTTTTTTGCTGAACCGTAAATTTGTGAGGCGTATGTCCATATGGGTTTGAGTAGGTAAGTGTACGTATTTAGTTTTTGTCTGATTTTTAATTTTGATTTGGAAAAAAGGGAGCATAGTATTTTCAGTCGTTTGTTCAAAGTTTTTCATTTCATTATTCAATAATTTTTTTAACGTTCTAGATAGGTGGTAATGACAATAATATAATCAAAGAACCTTTCATCCCCATAATCATGCACACCGACCAGGTTACGCCCTTCACAAGAACTCGGCTAGAAAAGGCCGTTTGAAGGGTCAGTTGGAACGTTAGTTACTTGGCCGGGGAGTGTTACAGCGGTTGCGGGGGATCAAAGGGCGGCTTTGTGGAGCGAAACAGAGGTCGGGCCAAGCCGTGCTATGTGCCTCTGTTCCGCTGCCTTACTGACGGGCTCAGCTAACAGAGGAAAATTCATTTAGAGATTTATTTATATTACACATATTATATACAGTAATAGTATATGCAGATGAAAGGACGTGGTATTGAACAATATAAAACTAAAAAATAATGGAGAGCTCGGGATTAAATTGGTAATAAGAAAAATATTTTGAAATAGTAAAAAACAATCAAGCAGCTTAAAAACATCTTGTTTTACTTGGATTTTAAGAAAAAATTAATTTTGAAAGAATTTTTAATTATTTTTTTTATAAGACGATGAACCATTTATTCACTTTTTCGGTTAGCGCTACAGAACATGTCGATTTTGGGCAACGATGTGGTCTTATTAATGAAGATAGACAAATGCTGCTTGCGGGTACACAGATAGAGCCTGGAGGAATGGTTCAGGAATCAGGTTACTTCGGACCATGGTCTCCATGGTACAGCGGCAGACCATCCATAGTTCCATGGTCGAATCCTTAGGAACCAATCTAGCAGTGCCCTTTCCTCCTATTCATTTCGGGTTCCATTGCGCAGTGAAACATCGGTCTGTATTCGTTGATTATAAAAGCTCAGAGTCAGAAGGTGCATGAGGTATTATATTTCATTCCATGAAATAAACTGTCCAACAACCAGGCTACTGCCATACTGGAAAACCTCATTCTCGATTAAAGTACTCAGGGTAGGGTCATCACTTCTACTTCTCAGGAGGAAGGGGAGGATTGAAAATCCCAAAACAATATGCTTCCATATGTGCTTGTTTTAGGTGAAAATTTTCTAATATTATAAAATAAGGCTGGTTTTATTTCTTCACCATATTTATTTCAATTTACATAACTACGTTCGGCCGGTAAGCCACCTTCAATTGAAGTAAATTGAAATAAATATGGTGAAGAAATAAACGCAGCCTTATTTTATGACAATATGCTTCATTTTTGTGGGATTTCAATTCGAAGAAACTTTCAAACCAGAGAACAATGGGTAAACATGGATCAGACGATAGCAAGTTTAATTATATATGATCTATAATTTTTCAAATTCCACTGTCTTTTTCTCTCAATCAAGTTGTAACAAAGGAGACATTCATATTGCTTCCTCACAATCGTAGGTAAGGAAGCTTTGTATTCGTGCGGGAGGTTAAATAAATTTTATATTCAGAATCGCAAATTTCCAATCGCAGTTTATGTTTCAGACATCAGAATTTGGTTCGGTGACTGTCTGTCGGTCTATCTCTAGTCAAATGGATGTGACGGACATATCTCTTACTACCGTTATTGCGGGTTTGTGCCTAATTGGTCTCATACGAATTTCATTAAATTCTATATATTACTTCCAGTTGTATTTTATACGCAAATGTATTTTCTTAGATATGCCAATATTTCAGAAAGGGCTTAATCTATGTGGCTCAAAGCTGGAGGAAATGTGAGAATTAGTAAAATAATGATGCTGTATTAATTTTTTTTTTAATTCTGAGCAGTACTTCTGGTTGCGCAAGCTCAAATGTATTTTCTTAGATATGCCAATATTTCAGAAACGACTCGTTTTATTCGGTTCAAAGTTGAAAGAAAGGTGATAATTAGTAAAATAACGACGTTGTATTAATTTTATTAAATCCAATCCCTTAATTTCTCTTTTATATGCAATAACGTATTTTCCTTGCTTCGCAGATATCGCAAAAACAGTACCTTCGATTTGAGCCAAATTTGGAGGGAAGTATGAGGTTGATAAATATGATCAGGTAGGATCGCTTTCGAATTACCGAGATCACTTTTCGTATATGGTTTCTCTCGAAAAATTTATTCACAAACGAAACATTACTGAACTTGAGATATAGGTAAGTGTTGGACCAATGAAAATGGTGGGAAAGCTATACTGGCCTCCCTTGCCATACTTTCATTATAGAGACTACTCGAGGCTTCAAGATACATTCAAGCTCTTACACCTTGCCTTTATATCATAAGATATAGACACATCAATTTATGTAAACAGTTCTTCATTGATCCGTATTGTCCAAGCTTAATATTATGATTCCAGATCACTGTGGTTTTCTTGCGGAGGATTTTCCTCTCAAATCTTTCTTATATAATATTTGTATACATTTACGTCTTATATGCTATATCAGATAGACAAAAAATCTTATTTGTTCAGTAATCGTTAGAAAATATTTAAAATATATTAGCTAGAGTGGGACCTGTAGGATTAAATTACTGAAATATGGAGCTCCTCGGAGTTCATGTTGATATTTTACCACCAATCCATAATTCCAGTTTTCAATTTACTAACTTCCTTAAAAGTCATTTTTGCCCTTAGCTTTATTCGATTTATATAAAAATTAATAAAGCAGCAACGGTATAATAGATACCTAGGCCATGCCAGAAATGACATTTAAAAAACCTATTTTTATTATTATTATTATTAATATATAAACATAGAATTGGCCATTAAATTATATTTGCGATCTGCAAATTTGTTGGCAGCTTCACAGCTTCCCATCACAAATCCAGGAAATAGATCAGTTCAGCAGGTCTCTTGGCCACCGCCTACGTAATCGTCGAGGAGGGCTGTACGGGTTTCTAGTGCGTTTAAGATGTTCTGTCAGAGGATTTATGCTGTAAGTTAGTCGTTGCTGAAAGTTATTGTAGTTTTCATTTGCAGTGTCTTAAATTTTTTGGATGTTCAAGTCTTTATGTAATCAATCTTTAGAAACATAAAATGTTGCGTCAACTATTCTTCGTAAAACTTTGAATTGAAAACACTGGATTTTTATAATATTGGAAATTTTAGTAGAGCCCCACAGTTCTAAAGTTAGTTTTTTAGTCAAAGACAATTTTGAACGTCTGTCAAGTAACCTAGATAAAAGACCGTATCGTCTGTTTAATTCCATACGTTTTTGTATAATGTGTGTCCTCCAAGTTAGTCTTTTGTCAAGGTAAAAACCCAAATATTTAATTGCATCTGATGCAGGGATTTCAATGTTATTAAAATATATTTCGGGGGAAGAGAATTGATTATTGTTTATAAATTAAGATCAATTCTTTCTTAATAAATCAAAAGACCATATCACAACAATTATAGCAATAATATGTGTCGAGTTAAATTAAATCAGACGTCAGGTTCAATAATAGATAAATATCAAAGGCGAAATTGAATAAAGATATATTTAAAAAAAAAAATTGGCAGAGTTTTATAAGTTGGGTGAAGGTAAGTAGCGAATCATGTCTCCAAAGAGTATTGTCACTTTAAAACGTTATGACAGAAGTCAGGAATAGCATTAAAGTCAACTTTTATTTCTTTTTTAAGAGCAGTTAAAAGTTCTGAATGTTAACCTAAAAGAGTT
Organism: Nezara viridula; assembly: GCA_928085145.1. Classification (NCBI taxonomy): domain Eukaryota; kingdom Metazoa; phylum Arthropoda; class Insecta; order Hemiptera; family Pentatomidae; genus Nezara; species Nezara viridula. The sequence continues at coordinate 69,945,446 of OV725081.1, forward strand.
ATTATTGTGCCTTCCTCACTGCTAAAGGATGCCATTTTTTCCTCCTTTATAATCGAACAATACATTTCTTGTTCGAAGGATTTCTCGAATTATTCGTAGCTTCTTTTGTTGGAATACTGTTAACAATTACAAAAAATAAACTCCTAGTAAACAGAGTTGATTGAACAACGCCCTTCAAAATTCATTACAATTTCATAACCCAATTAGAACAATTATTACATCATATTATCTATATAAATAAAAATGTGAATGTTTTGTTTGTTCAAAACCGCTAATCTCTGCAAGTTCTTGATCGATTGCTTTGAAAATCTGACTTGACGTTCCTGTTGGATTCAGGAGTGTTTTTAGATCATTTAATTACAATTCAGCCTTTAGTTTCGGAAAAGCGGTCGAAAAACGTGTGTCGCTGTAGACTGTAGCGCCTAAACGGCTGTAACGATTTTAATTAAACTTTGATAAAGTCTTCTCCTTGAAGCCCTTTTAATTTATATATGTAACACCCTTTTCCGAAAAGAAGCTGGAAAAAAAGTTACGAGGGGTGGTAAAATTAAATTCCGAATAACTCAAAAAGTATACATTTTTTTGTGGATATTCTGAGAAGATGATTGAAAGGTATTTAAATTTCCTAAAAAATTAAAAAGTTTTATCGAAATCAAAGCACTATTAGAAGATATATCGCGGTTTTAAAATATTTTTGGTTTATTATTACTTTCACTTACGTATACATGTAATATATAGTAAGGGTAAGTATTGCGATCGAGAAAATTTTTGATCTGGGTTTTCAACGGAAATACACGTTTTGGGGTACCCTGAGTCCAAATAACCAAGTCCCGAAAAATGGTCTGTGTGTATGTGAACACTCTAGCTCTCTAGTATGAAAAAAACGTTACGATGGATTCAGAACTATATTTGCGATTAATAAAAAAAAAAGTATACCCAAGATTATTTGATAGCTTCCTTAATTCCTAGCAAATTAAAAAAAAAATCACTAAAATCGGACGATTTAGTGCATAGATATAATGTTTTAAACATTTAGTACTTTTTCTTCAGAGATTTAGATGGATTAATTCTCGCATAGACAATTTATTTACTATCTGAATTTGCCTCTACCCGATAGTGTCATTGGCAATTCTTTCTTCACTTCAATTTTCTATATTCTATTGTAGAAACCGGTTTTTTTAACTCATCAGGATATCTATATCTTTATCGGTATCTTGTAATATTTCCTGAACAGTTCTGTGTAGGTTGAGGTTTTCTCTTGTGGCTGCATAGTATTCACAATCCACGAGTATGTGGTTCACAGTTCTAGGTAAACCACATCTGATGGAGGTTGGTGGTTCTCGACGGTGGAGTAACCGTGTGAAAATTCACTGTGTCCAATTCGGAGGATTTCCTCTTTTCTTGATTTCCTGTTACTAGTGCACCATTTAGCATTGTTTGCTTTTATTTGGACAAGTTTGGAGGGGTTTCTTCTCCAGGTCTCATTCTCAGTCTATTGTCTGGGATTTTGCTTGCCTCACCCAATCCTCCCAAGGAACATAATTAACGGATTTTACCTCATTATTGTCATTAGTTAGGGCTATTCGGGATGCGACGTCTGCCTTTTCTTTGTCCTGTTGTTCTTTAGCATAGACAATTATATGTTGCGTATTCTAGAGTTGAAAAACCATACAATCTCTATACCCATACAAAGAATGGAACAACAAAAAATATCGCATATCCACAAGTATTTTAAAATAAAATATATTAGACACATCTGCTTTCTTTTTTTATTTATATTTTCTATTCAACTAGACTGAGCCACAGCAACGCGTGGCCGAGTACAGCTAGTTAAGAATAAAAAATTAAAGAAAAAAATAAAATTAAAACTAGCCAATCCCCAATAGTTCATTTACTAAGCACTGAGTTATTTAATGATACCTAACTGTCATATTTTATATCCTCTAATCACGTTTTCATCATTAATTGATCTGGCTTAATATTCCGTTAACCTCTCGTAACCTTCAATCCCAGATAACCCTCCAAGACGTCTATGGGAAAAAAAGATGGTCTCCTGATCTCCTTTTGAAGACATATTATTAGAGCGCTACCAGTGGACAGTTTCTTTAACAGCGTCTTCATGTAATTATGTTTCTGTGTACATTTACTAGATGTATTTATATTCTAATTAAGTTGCCAATATCATGAATAAAAAAATAAATAAAAATATTCTGTTGCCTTTTGAAATGTAAAGGGATGAAAGGTGAATAAGAAAATGTGCTTTCATCACTATGGAACGGGTTCGAATCCAGCTGTGGAAAGTAATCATCGATTCTGTTACAATAGCCGGGGATAGATCAAGTGCATAGGCAGATCTACTGGAGAAGAGTATCTTTCGGACTGAATCTTCCCACAAAAAATTAAATCCTGGTGATCAGAAACCTTCCTCAGATATACCAAGCCTCCTCTAAAGTAAGGGGAACTCTGATGATTAAACATTATTATGGCCTAATCAACTCCAAGCACAACAATCGTTAGCTTAGACTGTACATTCTTATACAGAATTGAACTAGTTTGAATGACAACTATTAAAGCAAAATATTGAAATGGATATTCCAGCTATATAGTAAATATATAGGTAGCTAAGTAGCAATAATAAAAATTTGAATTCTTGATAGTTGACCATTTATTATTAAGGAAGGAGGTGGTCCGCGTGGCGGTCATAAATAGACTAAATAGTGGTAAAACTATTTTATTAAAAGCCAACGTTTCGACCTGACTTTGCATGTCTTCTTCAGGGAGGTGTGTGCAGCAAGGAGTTTCACTTAGAAGTGGCTATAGATGTTCTAAGTGAAACTCCTTGCTGAGGACACCTCCCTGAAGAAGACCTGCAAAGTCGGGTCGAAACGTTGGCTTTTAATAAAATAGTTTTGCCACTATTTTGTCTATTAATGACCGCCACCCCAAACCATCTCCTTCCTTAATAATAATAATTATTTACATTTTTTTGTAGTGCACGTATTTTCCCTTCAAATTTTTTTTTTTTAAATTTATTTATTACCAGATCGGCCTGGTGGGCCTTACATGGTTGTTGTAACAATTTGATGATTTTTAACAATTTGTTCTGGTGGGGTATAGTCTTTGCAAAAGACACCCCTAACTATTTATACATTATAATTATTGAATAATTGCAATTAATAAAGAAAATATTATTAATTGTTCATAACATGATGTCTTGGATCAGTCTGGGCTTCAGTCTTCGAGATGAGGTTGGGTTTCCTAAGTTGTAGGCCACTGCACCTTTAACTGCTGGTAGCTGGGTATGGAATTTTTTAAATCTTAGGTATTAAGAATTGCAGTAGATGCCCCCTGGTTCATAAGAAACGCTCAACTACATCGAGAACTAAAATTGGAAACAATAGATGAATTCATCAAAAAAAGATTTAAAAAATTCACTTCAATTGATTTCTAATCTTAAGGCCAGAATTTCAAGATTCAAGGAAGTATTGCAAGTAACGAATAATACATAATTTGAGTAATTTTCCGGGTAATATATATATATTAAGAAACAAAGACTAAAAAAATATATTCGTATATATATATCTATCATATATATATATATATATATATATATATATATATATATATATATATATATATATATATATATATATATATAGTTAGAGTATATAGTAGAGAACACATAAATATATATATATATATTTTTAGTTGTTTTTTTTCTGTCAGTCGAATATGTTCAAATATATTTATATTTATTATAGACAGTTACTTGCATTCAAACGGAACTATATTATAAGTCACCTATTAGCCGTATTATTTTTACACTATTGGTGGTAATAATATTTTTGAATAACTTAGATAAAGATTACTCAGTACAATTGATTAAACATATTACAAAGAAATCTACCTTATTGCCATTCAGTTTAGGTGAATTTATAGAGAGAGAATTTTTTCCCAAGTTTTTAGCCCTAAGGTTGATAGAAGAGAGCCATCAAGATAGTGCTAATGTGTATATTATACCTTACCCCTTCCTTCCATATCACAAGACCCCATCATAGCAGTCCATCGCAAACCACCGCTCTGTGAAGTATGCTATCCAAACACGCAAATTACTCGGTTTTATTATAAAATCAAATAAGACTTCTAAGAATCTAAATGTATCAGCAGTTATCTCAATTGCCCTTGTTTTTAAAACCTCGACCAAAACTTAACCAAAAATCAGAATGGGGGAGGGGGAAAAAACATATGATTCACCTACTGACGTATCTATTATTCATACCAAACACCTTTTGAACGGCGGCAAGCCTTACATAAAGGTTTATCGTTTCCAAATAGGAAATCCCAACAAACAATGAAATAGATTTCTAAATCAGTATAATATATATATATATATATTAGTGCAATATATAATGTATGATTGATAATGATAAACCAGAAGGGAAAACAAATGAATTAAGATCAATATTGATTCATCTATACACAAAGTACTAGACCATGGATAGGTATGGGGCTGGGCAAACCTTTTAACAATACAAGCGTTGCTTGGCAACCATATAACCTGAATATTACGATTTAGAGTCATGGTGACGGGGCATTTAACTCTGACAATAATCCTCCGCCTTCTCCTCTGGGCCGGGAAAACCTCATAAAGCCGAGAAAAAAAAAACTATGTTTAGGTTCTGCCGCAGATTTTTTACAGTTTTTTGTGTTACGGTAAACTAAACACTATAGATCAACAAAGTTTAATCAAAAACTGGCAAGTAGATCAGGAGAACACATAAATCATGTTAATTAATTTGTAAAACACGAAACTTCTTTTTTTACTGGTGTTCAAATTCCATTTCGTCGATTATAAATTAAATTATTATACCAACTTAATTTGTTCTTTAAAAGAATACTAATCAAGACATAAAATTAAATCGTCTTTAAAAATTAATTTAATTAAAATTAAATTAAATTTTAAAGATTATGGTTCTCTCGGTTAAGATTCCGAAAAATCTCCTTCCACTTTGAACTGGCAAATCTTACAGTACTAATCTTTTGATCGTTGTAAATTACGGTATAAAAAATAATAATTATTATTATCTCCGTAATTTCATTGCGTGTGGCAAGATCTTTTGTACAAGAAAAGAGATGCGTGTTGGCGCTAGAATATTTCCTCTCCACTTGAATTACTTTGAAACTCCTCGGTGTAATATTTCAAAACAAAAAGGTTTATACCAGGATGGGGTTGTAAAAGTAGGTACAACAATTGATCCTTTGGGATGAGACTATTATAAATCACTGAAGAATAATTAATTCTTATTTTGTTCTGCTGTACATAAGGCATAGAATTATCACTTACAACTCTACTTTCGATATATTTATTTTTAAGTTAATAAATCTAAAGAATATTATTTTAATCATGGATACAAATTTAAGACAATATAAAGTTTGACAGTTCTGCACTATATCAGAGATTAGTCAAGAGAGATTAGCTAAAAATAAATTTTAAACTTTTCCATTTAATTCCCAAAAACATTCTATTAATCTTCCATGAAAACATTTATTTCCCGTTCGGTAATAAAAGTAAGCATTATTAATTGAACCCTTAAAAGTTATTAGTTTTTCCGTAAAAAGAGTGAACCTCATCACCTAATCATTACACGGAAATCAAGTATATTGCCAGAAATAATAATGAGTTATAAACCTCCTTAAATGCAAACATGCAGAATAAAAAGAATTCCAAGACATTAAACTTTGTCAGGAAAATAAATAAATGAGTATAAAAAAATAATAAAAGATTTTCGTCAGCCTCCATTATCTTCTTTTTTTATTGCATATAATTAAGTGTATATATTTATTCTACTTGAATTAACTAATATAAGTTTTTTTCCCCTCTTTCTCGCCTCTATCCTTAAGGGCTATTTAATAGTACCTATTTTTCCTTTGAAAATTCGGATTAGAAATTTCTCATGATCGCAATATATTCCCTTCCTATATATTTCAAAGATAGGTAAGTTGGACACTTCAAATTCTCCAGTCTAGCGGAGCCTGTTCAAATCCGGCCTGAGCGGATTGAAATTTATTTCGTAGTGGACCCACGGAATGAATCTCGACGTTCCCTACTCTGGTTAGAATAGGTTTGGCTGTAACTCCAGGAATGCCAGAAACCGCGAGTAAGAAATGCAAAATGTGTATACTTATATGTATTGAAGTCAATATATCAGCGGTACGTTTTGAATAATATCAACTTTTTGAACAAGTGATGAAAACTTTTTTTGAGGCATATAAAAATTCTTTTTTAAAAAGCTACATCTTTTAATACACTAAAAGGTATTTTAATAGCCAGAAAAACAACTACTACACTAAGCCCATGGTCTACTATATCCTTCGATTCATGCTAAAGTAGCGAATCCACAAAAATTGTTGAGATTTTATGGGTGGGAGAAGCCTTTTGTATCCATTATATCATCATTATCATTATATCGTAAAATTCTCTATAAAAAAAATGAAGAAAAGAAACTACAGATAAAACTTCGGAAGACCAGCGTTTTAATTCCGAAAAGGTTAGAACAAGTTTTTTGGTCCACCTGCAAAGTTTTTACAGATATACCAGTTTAGCGATACATCCGACGATACCTGTGATCGTAATTAATAACTTGGTAAGTATAAAAATGGTTTTCATGAGTTGTTTGTATCGTGATATATTTAGAAGTGTAGTAAACCGACTTCGTAAAGAAATTGGTAAATCGCGGCTCACTCTTTTTTAGCCTATAATATAATAATAATAATAAGTTTATTTAATAATAATTCAAGTACCATTCCTTTGTTGTTGTTTTTTTGACAGTAGAAAAATTAATTTTAAAAAACCTGCATAATAAAATAAAATAAAAAATAATAACTATGTAAATAATTAATAAATAAATGAAATAAGCAATAATAATATAATGAAAAATTATGTACATTTAAATAAATATATATAATTTATTTTATATATGTTAATTAAGCTAAAGCAAACTAAAATAAGTACTCAATGAATCTTAAGTAACATTATTTTGGTCAGTTTTATTCAAATAAAATATGTTTTGTACGTCTGTGTTTTTATCTTCGTAAACTTTACACATTGCCTATTGCTTTAATTATGGGATTTACTGATGCATTTTCTGAGTTAATTTTTTTTTCGGTCTGGGAGTATATAAATTGTTTAATTGTCCGGAAATCCAAATATTTTAACATGTTGGTTATTCTTGTGTATCTGGGACAATCCTTTATAATTTGCATGCACATATTTTTTACCCTTTCTCATTTTTTATAGTTTGGGTCATATGTATAACTCCATATTATTAAAAATACGTTAAACAAGAATAAGTTATTAATGTTTTTTAGCCTATAACGATTTCGTTTATTCGGTAGAACATCGCTGCATCCGTAAAAGTTTGGAAAATATTTTATCACCTTAAATTGTCAAAAATACATATTTAAACTAACCGACGATGTAGTATAATATAGGCAATAATTGAAATATAATAATGATTTTAATTGCCTTTAATATGCCTCTCTTATATAACTGTATGATTTGCAGTTTATCATATGAGCTTTATTTTCTATAGAATTTTGTTTTCTAATTCCGTAAATTTGTTATATTTCAGCACGCATCTTAATACCAGTTTCGAAAAGTAAAATTTTTCGTTATGTTTAAAATTTATGGAAAATATTTTTAAAAACTGCAATTGCTATTTTTTTTTTTGTGGAGGAGAGGTCAAAATATATTGGAATATGTCTCGAATATTTGATTAGAAAACAAAAAGAAAATATTTCTTCATTCTTCCATAAACCCCCTTAAGTTTGGACAACATAAAAATTGACCTTTTTTGTAACAGAATATCTTTAAAAAAAAAAGTTATTTCTAATTAATTTTTTGTGCCACAATCGTGATTGGTAACATAATAAAAAAAAAAAGGTTTTCAATAATAATAGTCAACAAACAATATATATGTATGAAATGACAATTGCCTCTAAATAACGAGTGTCCTGTATTCCATTCCAACAGCGGAGAGGCAGGAACTAGTAGCCATTAATGCTGTAGTCCACCCCATCCGCAGCTCCGAGGCGTGAGATGGAAAACTCCCTTCCTTGATAAATATTAAAACGCTATAACCAAAGTTACCCTATTTTACTAGGGAGTGGCGAAAAGGCACTTGAAATCCGAATAACAAATCACGCTTTAGTATCTCTTATCTCAGGTTTTTATAGTTAGTAAATCACAGCGGTAAGCAGAGTAAGTAAATAAATAAAATATGTACCTATCTCCGCCTTTGGAGTGTTTGGAAACAATTTTATTAATAAAGAAGAGAAGGATGGTTGGGGGTGATCAGTCAGAAATAAGAAGGCAAAAATAAATAATAATATTTATTTTAACATTTACCGACGTTTCGACCTGAAGTTCTGGCCTTCATCAGGAGGCAGCACAAGGAAACAGATAACAAGGAATGAGAAACATAAATAATGTAGGTAAAAAAATTAAAGCAAAATGAAGTGGGTAGAATAATGACAATAGTAAGAACTAAGAGATAAATAATAATAACCGTTACAAAGTGTGGAATGATGAAGTAAACATAATCAAAAAAGGTGACATAAGTATTAAAATGGTAATCTTAGAATAAAATGTAAAACAGAAAAAAGGAATATGCAGTTATATAAGAAATGAGAATAAGTGGTAAAATTAAGACATCACAAATAGAATAGTTAGAGATATTGTAAAGTCTACCAAAATGTACTGACAACGTTACAATTAACGCTAGAATAAAGAGTTAAAACAGAGAAAAGGAATGAAAGGAAGGAGGAAAAAAAGAGAAGACTATCTATGGCGGGCAATGAAAATCTTGTAATAACATTTTAGTATACTTCACAATGGAGAATAAGAGTTTAATAACTAATAGGCGTACAATTCGTAATCTTTAAAGGATGAATATACAGATATACTTTGAAATTTCTGTATCCATATATATATATATATATGTCAAAGACTGGATTTACATGGTTTACAAAAACAGATGGAGTAACGATGTTTTATTGCCTAACGTTGATATAATTAATAGGGTTTGGTTATAGTTAATGATTTGTTAGCTATAAACTTTAATCTGTAGCTCCGTTGACAATGTACCTCAAAAATTGTATTATAGCCCAACATTTCCAAAAAATAATTTCTATTTAAAGTAGAGCGGCAAATAAAATTTGTGTGTTGAGCGCACCAGGTTTTTTTTAAAGAAAGGATCAAAAATTTTGATTGTTTACGCACCATGTCGTTGTTTGAATCGTTTTCTAAACAAAGCAACGTAACTTTAAAACTTGAATGTGTAAAATTATATTAATGGGAAATAGAGTTCATGATAAAAAATACATTTTATGACGTGAAAGCAATGGCAAAAATGTAACTCATAAATAATAAAAACTTTTTTCTGATTTGTTATTGACCATAAAAAAAATCTGCCAAGTAAGTATGGATTCTTTTCAGCTTCTATTGCATGTAGGTAATTTAACTTATTAAGATGATTTAATGAAAAAATATTCTATTTCTGATTTTACATGAAATATTTCGAACAGACAAGATGTTGTTACAGAAAACATGAGCGAAAATGAAAATACCTATAATGCAAAAGCGATGTGCAAAATAATTCAATCCTAAAAAACATTAGAAGCACTACTAAATTTATTTTAGCAAAAAATGTCCAACGAAGGAAGCAAACTTATAACCATTATAGTATAAATGTGATTTCCCTTTCTATATATTCATTGCCCAACACATTCCACAGCTATTATGTTCCTTATGTTAATTGTTAAATGAAATGTGATGAAATTAATCCAATACGATTAATACATTATTCTCCAAATATCCTCCAACTCTGGTCACATAAAACGTGTCGTTTTCGAAATGTATACATGTTTTGATACTTTTTATATATTCTTGAATAATAACTTTACACATACAAAAGCAGAGGCATTTACTGATTGTAGAGGATGGAATTTGATGAAATTGATATTTATTTAATTATTTTTTGAGCAATCCTAAACTCCACTAACATTTGGGCCAAATCAAAAGTCTGGATTTCGAAATATAGGTGTATCAAGGAAAATATGTTTGTGCATACATAAAAGGAATTGGAGAATGGAGATCGGTAAAATTGATACAGCATTATTTTTCGCGCCCGCTGAATAGCTTTTGATTTTCAAGGTTTTTAATGAGTTTCAGAAAGTGCAGCATAATCTCCGAACAATACTTAATTTACTTTACTCATAAATTGAGATCGTATCGTCGTTTAGCAAAAAATCTGGTGCGGTGTGGTGTGTGGTAATACCACACAACTTTCACTTACCACCCTCTTCTTAGCAGAAATAATTTTTTAGAAAGCGAAGCGAAAGTAAAAATTATAGACTCTATATTTATTTATATTTCATCATAGATATTTGTATTTGTATAAGTACCCTCGTATATACAAATTTTAATATTTATATCGCTGTAATCTGTAGAATTAAATATTAAATAATACCAACAGTAGCATTTATGAAAGCCACATATGTATATTTATATAATATTGTTGGAGTCCGTATCATATTAATCTCATGATACGTATGGAAGCGTGTTCTATTCTTTCGGACGAGCTTGGATGTGCTCGTATTCCTTGGCCCCTTAATTACAACTATTCTTCGTTACGATCTCATATTTCTCCTTTAGTTAATTGTCTAATTCTTTCATATTTAATATTTAACAATTTTTCATATTAGAAATTAATGTGAAATGGTCAATTGTTTCAAATAAAAAAAATAAAGGTACTTTAGATTTTTACGAGAACAAATGAACATCTGTTACGAGAACAAATGAAATTAGCTGTTAGAGAACATCAATCAGAATAATAACCAAATTTTATTTAAAACTGCTTAATTTTACACTGTTATAATGAATTTAATCAAAATCGTTATAGCGGTTTTCGAGATAATCGTAAAAAAGTGTTTAGTCCATTATATAAAGTGCCACTTCCGGTTAGCTGATTTCGACGAAAAAGTTGCTGTAACATCTCTTGCATATATAAACCTTGAATATGCAATTTCACTTTGGCACGAATTTTTGTTTTTGAGCTAGACTGTTATTACACACACACAGACTATTTTGCAGGCCTTGGTTATTTGGGCTCAGGGGACCTAAAACGTATATTTCCGTTGAAAACTCAGATTCAAAAATTTTCACGATCGTAATACTTACCCTTAATATATATATATATCATATATAGGTAAGTGAAAGTAAAAACTCAAAAAGTGCACAATCGTAAAGATCAAAAATATGTAAAATTGTGTTATTAACACCTAACTCGTGAAAATGATCTAGTTTGTTTAATTTTAATACTAACTCATCGAAATTATATCAAACTTTGTGTTAAGCTTCTGAAATAATATAAAGTGAACGAAAAAAAAAATACAACATTGAAAACGAAGATTCAGATTACAAACAAAAAACGAAAAAAATGCATAATATAATACAATGATACATTACGATTAACCTAAGTTTAGAAGAAATAGAAATTTAAACAATAATAAGGTCTAACAAAAATCATTTAACAACAAACATTTAAAGATAAAACACAGGGACGAAATATTAAAAAACCATTCAGTTTGTGAATAGAAATATTATTTCCTCACCCGTTCTACAATTTTATCATCAAATTTTATCTCTGATTAATATTGTTTTAATTTTTGACTAGAAACAAGATCATACTTTCGGGATTCTTTTTCAATAATAATAAAATTGCGAAACACTATAATTATAATACTAATCCCTTAAAATCCCGAGGGGTACTAAAGAGCTAAACAATGAATGAAACAGCAACCAAAAAAAAAAAAAAAAAAGAATGAACCAAACAGCAAAACGTTCGATATTTCATTTCAATATGTAATCCTACTGATCGTGAAACGGATAGATTGTCGGGTATGAAGTTTTTACACGCAACCGAATAAAATGTGTAATACCATGGAAATTCGGTTTCTACTTACAAATAAATAAAAAAACACTCACATATCTATCCCGACGAGATGAATTAGTACGAGGTATTGAGTTTTCTGACCCCTACAAATGGATAAAGGCACAGGTTATTAGGAAATTTCACCAAAATGGTGAAATGTTACTCACTTTAACGGTATCATTAAGTACATCTTCAATATGAATACACCTGCCATATTTCTATCTGAGGTATCCGAAAGTATACTCTTTTCTCTTACCACAGCTCTTAAACAAATTCTCACTGCTGGTATCACTTAAGGTCTATCGCAGCTGCAACGTAAACCCTAGAAGAAGTAGTTCTAAAGTCGCTTTGCCAAGGAATTGAGGACGGTGTATAGTGTCACCTACTCCGTGAGCTGAATAAAGTTACATTTCTATTACAGTATCTTGAGGGGATAACATCTTATCCGGGGTTTTATCAATATTGTTTTACTTCTAGTGCTTTTTTGTGATAATATGAACTGACTCTAGAAATAATATAATTAAATTATGACAATTTAACCCTTTTCTCCAACTCGGAATTATTTTTAAAAAAGGCTTATATGTCGATACACAAAAGACTAGTTCACACTAGTATATCAACTTAATCATATGCCAAGTTATTAAGTAACTGCCACAAGCGGATCGAGGCTTTAATTTTGGAAGTAGCTCAGCCCGAAAGCTCTTTTTTTATATACACTGGTGTTCATAAAACCCGGCCCACCTTAAATTTTATCGTTATTTCTTTCCCAACAGTACATTTTCGATGTGGGGCCGAGCATTATCCTGCATAATAAGGAAACGAAAGGCGATAAATGGGCCAAAAGGTACCTTCGAGGATGTTGGTGATGTACGTGTGAGCATTGAGCGTAGGCTTTCGTAACACATGAAGGTATGTACTTGTCTCTAAACATAGTCCACCCCAAACCCTTCCGGATCCTCCTCTGAACTCTATGATTGCCAGCTATATTGCACTGAGCTAATATCTTACTTGGTCTTCTCCACGCTAGAACTCGTCCGTTTGCACCATAAAGGCTATATCTATAATCCTCCGAAAACAGAACAGAGGCCAAATCATCTTCTGTCCAGGCAGCGTGATCGCGACATAAGTGAAGGCGAGCTTCTCGGTGTGCTGCTGTGAGTAGGTTGAGTTCCGCAATCCTTACCCTTTCTGTTTGCTCGCTGACATCCGCACCCTCATCAATAAGTTATCGATGAGAAGTCTGATAGCATTTTCTGAGGGTCTTCATAGCAATGAAGCGGTTATCATCTGGACTTGACTCTCTTGGATGGCCTAATCCAAGCGTAGCTTCCTGGCTCCCGGTACCTCTGGACTGCCCGCCAAACCTTTGTTTTAGGCAGCCCGTGGACTCAGGCCGCATATCGGTGACTTCTGCTGTTTTCAATTAATTCAGTAATGTGAGTGACAGTCATGGGGAAAAAACAATGGGAACAGAAAACTGGAGACAAGTTGAAGTCCATGTTTTATTTTAATTCCTTTATCGTTGATCCTTGATTCTCGATCTCTAGCTCCTTGACTCCAGAGCGGTCTGTTCGGCGCTGCACATTTCCTTCTCTAATGTCCTCCTCCACGTTTCTCTAGGCCGTCTGCGTCTTCGCTGGCCATGGGGGTTCCAATCTAGACTCTTTCGTGTTATATCGTTATGTTCCTTTCTAAGCATATGCCCCAGTCAACTCCATTTCCAACGTTTAATCTACCTGATTTATCGGAGCTTAATTAGTTTGCGACCAGAGCTCGGCATTAGAGATTGTTTCAGGCCACCATATTCGCAATATATTCCTCACACATCTTTTGACGAATGTCTGTAGTTTCTTGGTCACCTGATTGGTAACTTTCCAAATCTCGCAAGCATAAAGCAGAACCGACATAACATTTTTCTTCAAGAAGCAAATCTTGGTTCCTCTCTTGAGATTTCTTGGAATCTCCACACTGGCTAAAGCTGCTAGAATACTTTTTGGGCTTTCCTTATACGATTCACAACATCTTTATCGGCCCCTCCATCCTGCCTCACCATACTTCCAAGACAGTAGAATTCGGTAACCCTTTCAATTATTTCATCTTCTATAAAAAGATTTTCCTGACTTCTACTATTCACTCGCATCTCTTTCTTTTTGGTAGCATTTATTTTGAGGAAAGCGCTTTGAGCTTCTTCCTTGAGTTCATTTAGCTTCTCCTGTATATCCCGGAAACTTTAGGCGAAATAATATAAGTCATCTACAAAGTCCAGATCTTCGAAATAATTACTTTGGAAGAAAAAGAAAGAAACTCACTACCTATATAAAATAGTGTTTAAGTGGTTCTTGAAGTCCTATTAAATGTAATTACGCTAATAATAATACTTTTAAAGATTTTTATATATTTTTTTCATAAGACATGATTATATTTTACTCTTTTTTGGTGGAGAGGAAGGGCTTCAGCCCGAAAGCCCCTTCTCCGTAGATCCGCCTGTAGTAACTGCATATCCAAGAACAGCAAACATTTCATTCGATTAACAATTAGTTCTCTAAATTATTTAGTCTAGTCATTTAATAAGATTTCTTTTTTCGAGAAGCAGCACCTGTAACACAACAACAAATATCAATGGCTCACTAAATAAACTACTGCAACTGTTTACAGTTGATTTGATCAGAAATGTTGACTGGAGATGACATTCCAACTATTTTTAACTGAAAAAAAAGGCCAATAAAATTAATGAATTTCACTGATGAGCATTCTGCCCTGCGAATTTAATTTTGGATTTTTTAAAAATTATAACGGTAATTACTCTGGACAGGATATAAAGGAACTGTAATTATAGAGTAGTAATATTTTTAGGGATATGATTTTTACCTATTTTTACTTGATATGTGCTTATATTTAGTAGAGAGAAATGTAAATGATTATATATTGTGAATTTTTAAGTAACGAACAAATATATATATATCCTATGTATGAGGGAGTCCAGCTCAAAAATACCTCCTCTCCATCGGGTGGATATCTTAATGGCCCTAAACACTTTCTCCATGAATTTTAAATAAAAACATTTTTTTCTCGATACTGCTACCTCACCAGTTCCTGGCATATGGAGTTTGTTCTAGAGCTACAACCAAAGCTGTATTAACCAGAGTGGGAAGGTCGTGATTCATTCCGTGGGTCGACCACGAAATAAAGTTTAACCCATCCAGACCGGTTTCGAACTGGCGTCGTTAGACTCATGAATGTTAAAATTTACGCTTTAGCACGCTTGGCCCCGGTTAAAGAAAATATCGGGTATGAAGATGATAGAAATATTCTCGAATGATAGTTACTAGAATGCCAGAATTCTGCAATCACCTTTTTTTTTTCTCTACCTCGCTTTTTCGGTTATACGGCATTTTTCTAGGGTCAGAGAAGAAAGCTACATGTTAAAAGCCTCCGGCACCGGAATTCGAACACGACATTAGCTCCCTCGCCCACGTCAAATCTGTAACCACCCTCCTGTGTCTCTTGCAATACATCGAAATGAGCATTTGTTTTCGAGATCTTCATCTCTTATAATAATTCATGAATACACTACCCTCCCTTTTTTTCCTCCAGGATATTCTTATTAAGGTGAATATATATATAAGGGACGCCTTCCTCTTGACCACCAGCCATAAATGGAATGCATCATTTCCTGTTCCGAACCCCAACCACTTCCTTCCCCATTGCCTCTAAGCTATTTTATCGGCCCTATCTTCAACACAGGTGGATCATAACAAACTTTTGCCCGAGACGGTTCGATGAAATAATAATAAGAAGAACTGAATTCCAAAATAAATGCAACCAAAATATCACTATACCAAAAATATATATCAAATGAATCTTAGGTACAGTAAATAATTAGCTACATTAAATCTATAATGGTTATAATAGCGGATCCAGGATTTAATTTTGAGGGGAGAGGGAGGCTTCAGCCCGAAAGATTTTTTCTCTTTTTCTCATATATATATTTATGTGTGTGTAACGATAATTAATTTGAAAAAAAGAAAGAAATTAACTACCTACATGAAACGGTGTTTAAGTGGTTCTTGAAGTCCTATTAAATGTAATCACACGAAGAGGAATACTTTAAGAAATAGTTTATTTATTTATTTTATTTTTTCTGTAAAACATGGTTATATTTTACCATTTTGGACGGGGCTTCAGCCCGAAAGCTCCCTCTTTCCCTTCCCTCCTTCCCCTCTCCCTCCCAGTTTAGATCCGCCAGTTATCTCTGCTGCTTTCCACTTCTTTATTCGACATGGACAACGGATCAACTGTCATCCTATCCGGCCGACCGCAGGCTCAGGCTACAGATTTTCTTCCTGGTGTTTAACTCTTCTTACAGAATTTCTTTTGGATTCCATTCTAGCAATATTCTCCGCCCAGTGAGGCCTTCCAATCTTTAAATATCTTATGACATTCATATTTTTAAATAGTCTTGATATGCACGCCAATAGTCTGTCGCCGAGGAGTTCTCTGACCGAGTTCGAAAAACGTTCATCATGCAGACGCATGTCAGAACAGACCTCCAGTTACATGACTAAATTAAAGCTCTCTTTCGATTCGTGCATTGCAGTCCCCCATTGCAATGTTTATGTCACCTCTAGTACAATCGTCGGTTCATTTTTCAAGATTATGCTAAAATATACACTTCTCCTCCTCTACTTATGGTTCCATGTGAGGCAATATTAATCATCAATTATTATAGAATTCACACCATCATGAAATTGAAGTCAGTTATCAGTTAGGAAGTCCTTTTACTAGTGATGAACCCGTACCAAATATGTGGTTCAGCTCATTATAATAATAATACATCACCTGACCCGTTTTGGAGTTCGTTCCGTTTCACCTCTAAATTATTTCCTAGATAGCAGTGTTGCCAAGTTTGCAATAGCTTGATTGTGTGAGGAATTTTTTCAACTATCACAGTCTGTTAAGAGAGAAAACATTTCAAGGATTGGATTTATCCGGTTTCAAAATAATTTCTAGTATAATTGTTTAAACTTTACAATTTAGGGGCTGCTATCTGTTAATAATTCAAACACTTGATATGCTAGGAAGAGGGAAGTCATAACTCTTATCCGTTACAGAGGTGAGGCCAGATAGTCATGCCTGGCTTTTAAATATAAATTCGAGTACACTGAATAATTGAGGGGCGACCACTTGTTCTTTGTCAACGAAAATGCTGGGAAATTAGGCGTTTTTAATCTTGAGTTCGGAATTTGTTTCTATTTAATGAAGTACTAAGAACCCATCAGCAGCCATTTGCTTTTCATTAGTATCGAAAGATAATTTTATCATAAAATCGAAGAAAAAAGTGGCCTACAAAAACATTAGGTCATTTGGCGTGGGACCTTCATGCCCAACAGGTCAGAATAACGAGGTTATATAGGTCAAAAGGCCCAATATTTCTGTAGGCTTATTTCAACGCTCAAAGAGCTAAAACGACGGAAGTCTGACTGATATGTGAAGGGACCTTGGTGATTGAAATTGTTCTTTTTCTCATTACTGATATTCCAGACTGACCGTGTAGGGTCCGTTTAAAAATTATATATAGCAGAAACAGTTCCACTATATTTCTTGAATTTCTGTTTTGGTCAGTCAGATTTACCCTTTTTCACAGGACGAAATTAAAAATCCCTTCGCCCAAAAATATCCAAATCAATACGTAATATTATATGTAACTACTCGTTTTGTGCCTGTTTCGCTGATATTATTTTTAAAAAAAATTGTGTCCCTTTTTTCCCCCTCTCAACCTTGGAATTTCCCTACGAAGGAAACTTTTTCACCAAAGTGGAAACCCTGGATACCTCACAACTCAGAATATTTGCCTCAATCGATTGAACTAAAACCAACCTGTCGTTTGAATGGCACGGCATTACGGTGCGGTTTGATTGCTAATACCACTAAAACGGGTTTCGTCCGGTATTGGATGTTTAGTTAAATAAATAAGATATAGAGACGCAATAGCCCTTCTCAAGTGAATTGATGGGTCAATAGTATATATATTGTGAGGAGAGGAGGGGACAGGCTAGCCGGATCGATACGGCAGGAACCGCTAGGAGTCGCTACCTGTCTGCCTTTCCGGCAACACCTGTCCGTAATATAACCCAATAGCGAGGAGTAATCAAACCATTAACATTATATCCCTAATTTCCTGCAACAACTTCATAACCAGAAAATTACCGTTTTTAAGTTAATACCATAAAGAAAATTGAAATGATGTGAAGTATCAAAGTGTCATTTCTGAGCCCAAAAAATGTCCAGTAATTTATTTATATTTTTTGCTTTAGGTGAAATTATGTTTGATAATATAAAGTAAGGTTGTATTATTTTATAGAGACTATAATCCAATTATGAAATATATATAATAATAATACTTTATTTATTCTGGGACGACTCCCTTCAGAATAATACAGAAAGACATAAATATGTTTTAAGGAGCCTCAGAGATACACAAATAAAAATACATAAATACAGTAATTAAACAGTCATAGTAAAAAATGAAAAAGTATTAGTTACTTTCTAATTTTAATCAGTTAATAATAAAAAATTGAAAAAGAAGGATGAAGTAAAAATAATGAAGAACGAACTAATAATTTATATATATATATACATTAGTTCTATTTACAATTTCATGGGGACTGGATGGAAAAGAAATGATGGGTGAACAGGCGAGATTTAAAGGTAGGAAGAGTATTAAATTGACGAATGTGAGATGGGATGGAGTTCCAAAGGGATGGGGATCGGATAATGAAAGATCTATCGAAAGCAGCGGTTCGGTGGGCCCTTATGTATAAATCAGAAGACCGGGAACGAGTATTGCGGGAACGAACAGAGGATTTGAACTGAAGGAGCTCAGAGATGTATGAAGGACGGTGGGATTGGATGACTTAAAAGAGAAGGATGCCAAGAAATATTTACGACGGTAGGAAGGATAAAGCCACTTCAACTCTGGATAAAAATGGAAACCAGAGGCGTCCCTGGGTATCCCGAAGATGAATCGTACAAAGCAATTCATCAAATGTTTTAGTTTTGCCTCGAGATCCCCAAAGACGCCCCCATATACCGAACAGCAATAGTCAAAGTGGGGGAAAATTAAGGAAGTGGCTATGAGCCTACTGGTTTCAAATTGAAATAGGTGAAGAGAAAAATTTAGACGTTTTAGAGTGGTAATGGTACGGAGGGAAATATTGGATACATGGTTTTTCCAAGAAAGCGTTTGATCGAAGGTTATTCCAAGATTTTTGACGGGGGGATAAAATTTGATGGGATTATCATGCAGAAAGAGAGTTGGAATATTAGGAACAGTTTTAAGAACATTATTTGAGCCTATTCAGATTGCCATTGTCTTTTCCGCATTCAACTTCAACTTGTTAGCTCTCGCCCAGTCACGAATTCTATCCAAGTCTTCTTTCTTACTATACTTCTATCCAAGTATAAGGAGTATTATTAAAACAAATGGGTTGGAAATCGTATCAAAGCAGATACGTAGCCAATGTACAAAAAGAAAATAAATATGGTGAAATAATGCAGCCTTACTACATAATAATTCATTCTGTATTTTTTTTTATTATAGTTCGACTGATGTAAACAAAGTCTTCAATTACATTTCCTGAAAATCATAAATTTTGAGATATGACGTAATTAGAGGGAGGAGGCAACTCGAGGTGGCGGTCATTAAAAGACCAAAATAGTGAAAAGAATATTTCATTTCAAGCCAACGTTTCGACCGACTTTGCAGGTCTTCTTCAGGGCTAGAACGAACGGGGCGGGGTGGTCAAATGGGTGAACGCGTGTGCACAGCACAGCGAAGTTGCCCGGCAACCAGATAACCGACGTTATGATATTTAAAAAAAGTACGAGTTCGCGTCTCGGTGTCGGAGAGCAATTTAAAGTCCCCGTCTTCACCCGTCCGGCCCGGAAAAATCCCGTATAGCCCAAAAGGCGAGGTAGGGTAGAACAAGAAAAAAGGAAGGAAAAAAAAGTACTAGAACGAACAAGATATAAAAAGATGTAGAAAATTTTGGAAGTTACATAATTTTTATCTAAAAATTATAAACAATGTGAATAAACTTATTAAAATTATAAACATTCGAAATATTAAGTATAATAAACTATATAAGCACAGTAAAAGTATAACTAAGTAACAAGATCCTAAACTGAAGTAAATAAATGGTAACAATTGTTGTAGATTATTGTAGATGGGGAAAAATTGAATGTAATATATCGATATGACATAGTTGTAGCAAATAGGCGATATTCATGCAGCTTATGGTAAATGCTTAATGTTTTATCATGGTAAACAATCAGCACACATTTTAAATGAACCTTGTATGCTAATCTGGTAAAGCGTTATTAGTTATAGTAAGGTTATGATTGAATTGCAGACAAAGCTTAGGAGTTCTCCTGCTTGATTGATCTAATAAGGTTTTGATTTATTTTTGAAATACCAGAGCTAAATACAAATGCAGAGCCGCTGAATTATTTGATTAAAAATGCGGTACTAGTTCGCAAGTACCAACTACCAAAAGTATATAGTACCAACTACCAAAAGTATATAGTACCAAAAATGCTTCAATAGAAAGCATGAATGAAGATTCAGAAGGGAATGAACATGGAAACATAAATGGAATCATGGCTGTTGAGTCTTTTGTTACATTCCATTTTGGTGGGTATAGCAGGCAAACGATGAACAAAACACAACCAGGCATGTGCTAACTATAACCTTTTACGACAAATGGAGAGCCCTTCCGGGGAGGACGTTAGTAAGCTTTGGCAGTCGGCGGGAGGTAATTTATTACCAACCGATGTGTTCAGTCGTCTCAAATTGAGGTCTTCTTAGTTGACATTGACATTGACAAACAATAACTGTTCGCACATGGCCGGATGCCTCTTTGAGACAAAGGAATTAATAATATATGTAATAAAAAAATAGTAATAATAATTATAATTATTTAATTCGTTTAAGAGGTTTACAATACTTAGCACTGGTTGCCTATTTATTTATAAAAAATTCTTAAGCGCTATGACTACATGCTGAATCCAAATATTTTAGATGTATTAAGCTTTCTGTTCAAAGCTTACTTTACAGCTAAGGTATTATGCTTAATTCCACGGTGAACTCCTTTTGAAGTATGTATAATTCAATCCAAGGGTGCCCATACCTCCAAGGTATAAACTCTCCAAAAAAAGGTTTTTCCTCTTCTCTTCTTAAAAACGCTGTAAGTGAAAGCCGAATTGGAAACATTGTAGATCACATACAGTTACACTTGCTGTGGTATGTTCCATGTATTCCGTTGTTTCCTGGTTTTTAAAGTTGCAAATTAAAAATTTGACCCTCCCCTGCCCCCTTCTCCCTCATAAATATTGAAAAAGCAACTTGTTCCCTCCTGGGAACCCCTGACTCAATCAATTCCTGGTCAAAAATTTATTTGAAAAAGTACATTTCTATGTGAAATATCATCAGAAATATCATAAAAACTTGATTATATTAATATTTGTCTAGCATACACGAGATTTTTTTCTTGTTCTTGAAAATGACATTTTTTTTATAGCCATATTTATAAATATTTAAATTTTTCTATATTATAATGATTTTTGGACAGAAAGAACACTAAAAAGGGCAATCAAGTTTCCTGGAAGAGGGGTATGCGGCATCGGCCTTGAAGGGCCCCGAAGATTTGAACAAGGCATAATTCATTTAATATATGAACATTATCGGCATAGCTACAATAAATCATCTTTTGTGGATAATTTGAGGGGGCGGAAGGGAGGCGAGCTGACTAACGCGTTTGCTGCACAAGTTTCCTGGCAACCTAATAACCTGTAGACACGGGCGGATCTACGGGGGGAAGTTTCGGGCTGAAGCCTACCCCCTCCCCCCAAAAAAATGCTAAAATATAATCAAGTTTTATCGAAAAAAATATTTAAAAAGTATCTCTTAAAGTATTATTGTTCGTGTAATTACATTTAAAAGGGCTTTAGGAATCACTTAAACACCATTTCATGTAGGTAGTTAGTTTCTTTCTTTTTTCCCAAAGTAATTATCGTTATTTTTATGAAAAAAAAAAAACTTTCGGGCTGAAGCCCCCCCCAAAAATAAATCCTGGATCCGCTAGTGCCTGTAGATTACGTGTTCGAATACCGGGGACGAGGGTTTTTAAATCATCAAGGGCATTAATTCCCACCCTATATCCTGGCTCAGGAAAACCGGCGTATAGTCGAAAAGGCAAGGTAGGGGAAAAAAGAAGTCAGTAATCATGACCTTGGGTGAATGATGTACACAGGTACTTACCAGATGGGACCCAATGATATCATCAATAGCTTCAAGGTATTTTTCTACGAAATAGGTTTTGGGGTAGAGTATTTATCTTGCGGTATATTTGAGAGAATTATCAGGTGAGAATGCAGCCCGGCATGACGCTCCATGTTCGCCGGATAGTTTAAGCCGAATGTTTAATGAAGACAGAGAACAGTCTGGAGTAAAAAATAAAATATCCTTCCCATTATTCTTCATGACCTTGACGCGGAATCGAAGATCATCTGCCGTTATTCCAATAGCGTTATTGTAGAAAGCCCTACACTAAACGAGACATTGTACAATGAAGAAGTAAATTTCGCTGAAAATATTTCAAACCAGAGGTTACCAGAACGGGGTATAATGGCGCTAGTTGGGCCATAAAAACTTTTGAGAGTGAAGACATATTTTGAGAGTTTTGAATTTTTTAGGGGGTCACATTTTCATGGTGAAATAACCTTGTTATCACAACACGAAAACGAAAAAAACAAAAGGAATATGCTGAGTAAAAAAGAGAACATGGGTAAGGAACATAATAGGAGAGAAGGAAGAAGAATATGCAGCAGAGAAGGGATTGCTGAAAAAAGAAAAAAAAGTCCATTGGAAATATATGGTCCCAAAAAAATAGATGATCATTGGCGAATACGAAAAAAAATGATCTTTATAAGAATGACAACAGTTTTTCCAGGTTTCAGATTTTCTCGACATTTATCCTCTTTAATTAAGGCTACTCACTTTAAGAGGTGGGTGTGCCTTAGAAAGGTCTCTTGATCTCAGGGTTGAACCTCAGCTGGTGTTACAGAATAAATCACACTTAACTTGAAGCTGGGACCTGGAGCATGCGAGCATAATGTCCTACTCACTCACTAAGCCCACCTATCTTTTGTCTTATTCACTTGACTGGTACTTGCATAATGACAGATTATTGGAAAGCTAATAAATAGAATATTTGTTTTGAAATATCATTTTTGTTCCTGCTGCAGTTATTATTAATGACAAATTTGTGTGCCCTATATTCTTACTCCTTACCCCTTTCTTTTAAAACCTAAATCAAACCATTGCACCTCTGAACTTTTTTGTCCTAAGTGACCACATAGATTGTTTATATGGTCGAGCCAACCCTGACTAATACCTAAAATGAATTCGTAGAATGTTAGTTATAGAAATAGACCTTGAAATAAACCAAGACTATAAAACAATATAACAATCAATCCAATTTATATTACAATAATAACCAAAAATGATATATTGAAACAAAAATACAAAACTTAATGAATTAATACAATAAAAAGTAGTAACTTCTAATAAAAGAAGAAAAACTAAATAACAATATCAATAAAACAATGATAAATAAATTAATTATAAAAGATAATAATTAATTAACTTTCATTAAATCTAATAATGTAAAAAAGTAAAATCATATAAAAGATAAATACATTATTAATTTTTTTCCCTCTTATTGAAGGGTCTTATTTATTTTTTCAATTTAAGATTCTCTTCCGTAAAGGATATTACTAGTATTATTTATTTTTGAGATTGATCAGGTGAGAATGCAGCCCAGCATGGGGGCAATAAATATTACTAGTATTATTTATTGACCACGTCCACAGCACTTTATGTATTTGTATGCATGTTATGAGGTTATGTATGTAATTAGATTAAAAAAAGAGAGGAGAAAATCTAGGGAATGAGAAAAATGTATAAGGTGAGAGAAGGAACAGAAAGGGATGTATAATGCTAATAAATGAATGAAAGAAATAGTAAAAAAACAAAAAATAAATAAATAAAAATATAGGAAAAAAAAATTATAATAAAAAAAATACTATACAATTGTATATTAGTTTTGGAAAATTCTCTGTAGCGATTAATAAGTATGCTGTGTTTAAAGCAACCCAATGTAATTGGGCAGCACCCTTTTATGATAATAAAGTGATTCTGTGTGTGTGTGTGTTTTCTTAAGTAAGCTTTAGTTAAAAAACTAATGAAAATATGAAGGTTTTTTAATTAAACATCCCCTTACATAAAGCATATTATATATCTGCTATATGTGTGTGTGTGTGTGTGTGTGTGTTGTCTTACTTTTTAAGTAAGCTTAAGTTAAAAAACTAAAGAAGAAAATATGAAGAAAAAGTAGAGAACAAAAGTAACATAAAATCAAAAGCAAGACAAACTAAGTGAATTATAAACCAAAAAGGATAAAAAAGGAAAAGCATAAACCAACCAACAAGAGGTGGAAGATGTCGATGTTGTTAAATTGCTTGAATTTTGTTGTTCTTCTACTGGTGGTACTAATTTTGTTTCTTGTTTTCCTAAACAGTTCATTGTTGGAGGTCAATTGATTTTGCAAATTTCAGCATCTTCTTCCTGGATTTAGTGAATAGAAAATGTTCTATTCACTAGTCACTTGAGTCAGTTAAGTATGATGATAAAATGTGCTTTTTTGTATTAGAATGGAATAGGAAATGTTGGAATTTTCATGAAGTTTGTTACAATCCAAGTGTATTTATCTCTCAGGCAGAATTATTTCAAATAATGTCAGGTTGGTCTGTCAGTAACTGTGTACTTAGTTGTAATGTGTACTATGTGGTTTATTGTGGATTTTTAGT
Source organism: Nezara viridula (assembly GCA_928085145.1). Lineage (NCBI taxonomy): Eukaryota > Metazoa > Arthropoda > Insecta > Hemiptera > Pentatomidae > Nezara > Nezara viridula. Next base: position 69,970,366 of record OV725081.1, read on the forward strand.
GAGAATTTTGTAATAATGTACTTATGCAAGGGTGGCCTTTTGTCAATCTTTGTCCTTGTCCATCAATGAGTCTACTAATTATTCTTAATAAATTGAATCATGGTATATTAAATGGTTTATTGAGAATCACGAGCAGTTTCTTTGGCCAACAAATCTGCTTGCTCATTCAGTGCCATTGCAGCTTTTGTTCTACCTTAATCTAATATATATACCATTGTTTATGACTTCAATTAAATAGTTCACAAGTTGAGTAGTCAGTGAGTAATGTGATTTTTTAAGTGAAAACTTCTTTAGGTGGGTTTTGAACTTTTTTAGTGAAGATTGAATTAGATGGAGCCCTTAGATCTCTGATGTGTAATGCTCGGGTAAAGTCAGCTGGAGTCGACTAATTGAAGTGTTTTTGCATATGGATTAAAATATCTCAAAAATTAAAAAAATGTTCATCATTTCATCTTCTTTGTAATGAGCTACTATTCAAAATTTTGTCTTAACGTGACACCGTGTTAGAGAGGCTAAAAGGGAAAAAAGTGTCAATAATCAAATTATTACGAGTTTTATTGGAGATATGGATTAAAATATCTCATAAATTAAAAATCAGACCTGCATACTGTAAGCAAGGAAATTGTTCTGCATTCCATCCTCTCTCTGATGTGCTATTAATTGCATCTTAATGTGACAGGACATAGTGTTAGGAAGATGAAAAAGAAAAAAAATATGTTGGCAACCAAATGATCAGTTTTATGGAAGATATGGATAAAAATGTCTCAGAAACTAAAAATTGGATCTGTATACAGTAAGCGAGTGAAATTTTCATCATTTCATCCTCTTATAATGAGCTATTATTCAAAATTTATATTTCATATTATTAATCTCGCCTTGTTGATGTTTTCATTTTTATCGTGTGGTCTAAAGCACGCACCTTAGTTGTTTTTATTTATTAGAGATTTTTTGTCAGTTTAACTATTGTATGAGTTTATTTTGTGTTCTGTCAGCCTTAAATGTATGGAGTGCCCTTTACTAGAGATAAGTTCTTTGTCTGATAGCCAGAATAGTTTGCATTGTTTTTTGCAATGCATGTTCTTGTGATTGAGAGTTAGTACCCATCCTGTATTTTGTCCCTCTTTGTTTTCATTAGTATGTATGTCATTGTTTAAAATAACCATGTCTGTAATACTTAGTTTAGCACGAATAAAGAGAAGTCAATTTTCTTTAGACGAATATCTGTATAGCGCAGTCATTGGTTTTATTATTTTGTTTATTGTTGCTAGACAGACTATTTTGAGGTGAACTACTAATATATCTGCATGGACACAGGGAACTTTGTAAGAATTAGTACAGATCTGATCCGAATCTCCATCAAACTCTGAATCCATTATAACTTTTTCAGATTAAGGTTTCTATCGTTGCTGATTTCATAAGGCATAGAGGAGTTGTGTGATAATAGCCCCTACATAAATAATTTGTGGTGCCTCTTTCTTATATCCCAATGTTTTTCTTGCAGCGATAGTCAATCCAATTACTGTTTTCCGGACCTTGTTAACTACATTGTCTGAATATACTTTCCAATTTAGTTTTCTGTTGAATATTAGTCCTGAATATATATGAGACCTGTTTATATGAGTGTTTAACAGTATAGTTGAATAATTGCATTCAGAATTTTTCTTTTCTTGGTCAAACGTTTTAGTCTTGTCAAATCTTAAAATTTTGTCTTGTCAGAGTTGAATTTAATTTTATTGTCATTAGCCCATTTTTATTTTAGCCATATTTATTTATTTTATTCATAGCAATATGTTATATTGCTTGTAAAAATAATTATTCTTCTAATGTTTCACATATTGTTTCATCAAGGTGTTTTCATATTGCATATACTGGTAATGGTACTGGTGGGGGACGCTAATCCGGCAAGTGAGCCTCATCGTCCTTTTTGCCAACCCCTGATGGCTACCTTGAGATTGCTGCCATGTACTTACCAGAGTGGGAATATCAAGATCCATTTCCTGGGGCCACCGAGAAATGGAAAGTAACCGACCCACGTTAGAATCAAACCCACAATGTTCAGAACCAGACACTCTGGGACCCATGTCTCACCGTGCTCGGCAATCCTGTCCTCCATATTGCATATAAGTACTGTTTCTAATTGATAAAACATTTTGCTAGCAACAGAAAGTAAGATGTTACCAGTTATTTATATGCTCCAGATTGTCAGGGAAAGAGAAGACCCTTGAGGTACACCTAATGTCAATTTTTTTATTGTTTGATAATTATTTGACTGTATTTCACATGTATGTAAATCAAAAAACAGATATGGTACATAATACAGAATAGATTTCTAGGATATTAGTGCTTCCTCACATTTACCAAGTTATCAGGCACACAGGCATTATTGAAAGCTCTAGATATCTTTAGTTTCAACATCAAGCAATTTAATTTGCCATTAATCACTAATTCTATGTCTAATATGGTTTTATAAAATAACTTTTTGGTATATGATTCCAAATTGATTTTTTTTTATACTATTTGTCACTAAGTAGTTGGTCTTTTTTTTTTTTTTGGGTCCTCCCCTTCCTCGCCATTAAGGCTATACGGGGTTTTCCCGGGCCAGAGAGTGTGGGCGGGGATTTAAAAGACTCCTTCGGCACCGGGATGCGAACTCATGACTATTTTATATCATTTGATTGATATATCAGGTTGCCGGGCAACAGCGGTGCTGTGCACATGCGTTAGCCCATTCAGCTGCACCACCCACTAAGTAGTTGGTCGATCTGTTGTTAATTATTTTATCCAATACTTAACTGATTTCTGAAAGAATAGTTTTTAGGAACATAAGAAATTTTTGTCTCCTCCCCAAAAACATATTAAATGGATAATGACAAAAATCAAACTTCATGAAATATTGATGTGGGATTTAACAATCTTTTGGAGTCTACTAAAGCAGCTATATTTTGGCCACTTAGGTTGTTTATATGGACAAGCAAACCCTGATCAACATCTAACATGGCTTCGTAGAGAGTTAGTTAGTTGAAATAAATCAAGACTATCAGATAGCATAACAAACAATTCGATTAATTTCACAAAAATTAAATATTAATACAGAAATACAATTTTCTTGATGAATTAATACAATAAGAAGTGGTCACTAACAATAAAAAAAGATAAAGTAAATAATAATATCAATCAAATAATGACATATACATGGGTATCATAAATTAATTGTCTGAGCAAGAATGCTAAAAAAATGTTTAAACAGAAGTAGATCTGTCATGAAATATGCTGTTGCCCACCAAAGTCATGGTAGATAATGCAATCACTCTTATTTCCAAAATAATTATTGTTTTTTACTTGAAAACTAGGAAAAGATAACTATTAAATTAATATATATTTAAATATGGTCTATTTTATTCTTTCAAAAATTGCTATTCCAGACAAGTTGGTAGAAAATAAAGATTAATTTCTTTGAAATAACTTTACTTTTTATTCAGTGATGACTATGTACAATTTTACACAGAAAAAAAAAATTGAATATGATTTGTTTGTCAATATATGGAAGCAAACTTTTCTTTTAAAATAATCTCTTGAAAAAAGCAATAATATTTAAATTTTAATTAACAAACCTTTTTAATAATAATGATTTTTTCTCTAAATTGATAAAGTACTAATTTAGCACTTAAACCTTTACCTAAACCTTAACCAGTATTATTATGTATATATGTAATATACATATATTATGTATATATGTAATATATAGTAAGTATTGCGATCGAGAAAATTTTTTTTTTTTTTTCCTTTTGGTCAGTCAGATTTACCTCTTTTTTCTCTCAGCATGAACTTAAAAATCCCTTCAGCCTAAATATATACAAAATAATAGGTAATATTATATGTAACTGTCGTTTTATTTCTTTTTTACTTATGTTATTTAAAAAGTAAATTACACTGCAATCAGATTAGACTTAGTTGATAAAAACTGTTCCTTTTTTTTTCCCTTCCCAACCTTAGAATATCCCTAAAAAGGAAAATTTTTCAGCAAAGTGGAAACTCTTTCTTAACATAAAGATTATACAAGTGAACCCTGGAATAAGGGGAACAAGTAGAATGCAGTTACTATTGAAGAGATAATCCAAGACTTGTTTTATTATAAGGCATAATTAGTGTATATTTCATGAATTTATCATAATGTTTTTTATTACCTCTATGTTACAGCTAGTTCTCTTAGTTCTGTCACAAATATTCTCCAATAAGTTATTTGAAGTTTGTTTCTGAAAAAAAACAAAAAAAAAACAGGAAATTAGAGTAAGTTAAAAAACACTATACCTTTAATAGATAATTAAAAATCATTGGCTAAAACAAAATTGATGCATCCAAGATGACACTGGGCCAAAAACCTCTGACTAGTCCATATCAATTCTGCAATAAACATTTCACAAGCTTAGATTATTATACCAAATATTTGTAATTTATTTTGTTTGTTTATGTAATATAATATGAATTTATTTAATTTGTATATTATCTTTTGAATCATAGCTGTAGTTTGCTGAAATAATTTAATTAAAATCACACTGAAATAACATTTAAAAAAACATCCAATACTTAAAGTTTCTTTGGTACAGTTCACGAGAGTTCTTTATGGATTAGGCTTGGTTCACAATCAGTTCAGTAGCACTCAATGTTTTGATTATTTATAATAAAAAAACTATTAGGAATATTGTTGCCATTGTCTGTTTTAAAATGAGATAAATCCAATAATACTAATTAATTAAATAATAGACAAAGCAATAGCAAATATGGATATATTTTGCAAAAATAAAGAAAGAAGATTAAAAACATAATAAATAATGGATGTTTGGGAAGTTTAGACTTTAAGATAAACAACTATATAATTTTTATAATTTCATACTTTTGCTAATACGTGTTCTGTAATATCGTAAATTGTCTTTTGGATGGGAAAGGACCCTAAACATTATATGAATGCAATGGTCATTTACATATTAAAATGAAAAAAGGAAGATATTGCTTGACTTAATTACCAAATATCATGTCCAAATCTTCCATATTACTTAAATAATGTTTAATGTTAAATATTGATAATTATTACATTTAAAAGTAACACTGTCACAGAGTAGCAATCCTTATGATTATAAACAAAATTTAATTGAAGTATCATTAAATAATATTTTATTTATATTATTGCTTAGCTACCAAAATCCTTTCTTGAGGAGTTCACAACTAATTAAGTTAATTAATCAAATTCAAATTTTCTTATTAAGTTAATAATTAAAAACCCAAAATCCAAAAAGGAATTGGAAATTTCTCATTTAAAAAAGGAAATTATTTAGATGAGGACCTCAAGAGTTAGGCATGGTTAACAATCACTTCAGTCACACTTGTTCATGAAACACCGAAAAAAGTATTTCGGAAAAACCCTTCAGCATTTCATAAACAAGTGTGACCGAAATGATTGTGAACCACACCAGCATTGCGGTCCTCATCTAAATAATTACCTTTTTCCTATAAAACAACTTTCTCAAATCCAGAGATTTAGCTCTAAAATCGCCCTCCACCCATTGTCGATTTAATTATATTTTTTTAAAAGAAAAGACTTATTGTATCTTATAAATCAGTTCTGTGACATTCAATCATACTAAAATGTTTTACATCTTCTGTTTTTAGAAAAATAAATATATTTATTAATTAAAGTAATGACCTCATGTAAGATTCAGATCCTGATTACACATTAATTTAAGCACCATGAATTAAAGAATAAGGCTATCCCATTTACATACCCAAGCATTTCATTCATTAGGAAAAGTAAAATAATAAGATATTTGAAACTCACAATCAATCATGTATTGGCCAACATCAAATATGGATACTCAAATATAAACTGTGAAATAATTTACATTAAACCGGGAACCAAAGATAAATATATTGGAACATTTTATGCAGGAACTGCCAGGGTGGCCAGTCCAGGAAATTTCAATGAAATTTTAATTTGTGCCTCCAGTAAATCTTTAATTATTTTAATCATTCATCATAGAATAATTTTCAGGTAAAAATAAACTTTATAATTTTTTAGCAATTATCTACAAATTATGACTAAGGACCGATTTTATGCCTTGAGTGTGGGGTGGGGTCAGTGCATATACAACTAGGAGACAATTTTTCAATAACAGGCAGGAAAAGGTTTTTGTTGCCTCACACAGGTACGGTAAATTCCACTCCGGACTGAAAATAAAACTCCAGTAACTCTAACAGTACATACTGCACTAAAAATGGTTGTGATTTTATTTATTTATTTATTTTTTTAATCGGGAATAGTCAAATACGAAATTCGCAAATGTAAATTCTTTCCTATTATTGAATAGTTGATGATCAAAACGCACATGTATTTTGAAAACGGCTTCTCTTGAAGATTTAATTCTCTAACGAAAATTTATAGACGTAATTGTGTAAATATAGGTAATTTTGTAAAGAATGAACAGGAGAAAGCTACACTGGCCATACTCACTAGCGGATCCAGGATTTAATTTTGGGAGGGCTTCAGCCCGGAAGCTTTTTTTTATATATAAAACGATAATTACTTTGGAAAAACAGAAATATACTAACTGCCTATATGAAATGGTGTTTAAGTGATTCTTGAAGTCCTATTAAATGTAATTAATCTAGCAATTATACTGTAAGACATAATTTTTTAATATTGTTTACCATAAAACATGGTTACATTTTACCATTTTGGAGGGGGGCTTCAGACCGAAAGCCCTCCTCTCCCCCGTAAATCCGCCTGAGGCCATACTTGGCAAATATTTTTTCAATAAATGATGCGAAATTCCAAAATTGTTCTCAAAAGTTCTGCTCCTACAAAAACTTATTTGTGAATTTTGCAATAAACCGACACTATTCTATTAACTTACAGCGTTAACATTTAAGTACTCATGGGTCTCGTAATAATGTAGAATTTAAAAAATATTAGCACACATACAATGACACTTTCAGAAGTCTCCTCTTGTTCTCTGGTTTGAAACTTTTCATTTCGAAAACTCACAACCCCGTTGAACTCTCAAATATTTTGATGGCGCAAACTGCGCCATCAAACCTCTTTCTGGGCACCTCTGAATCAAGGTCAATAAAACTACCTCATATACGTAGTTAGGTTTATTGACCTTGTCCCTGAATGTAACTGTGCTTACTTTACTTCCTAAAAAACAATAATTTAAAATAATAAGAAATAGAACCTCTTTGGATCAAGCTGAAATTATTTAGTTCATTGAAGCTCCGATTGGCGCAGCACCAGATTTTATCAACTTCTAACCTTTCAACAACTGTAGTCAAATCAAGCTACTGTACAGTGAACGTTTTTTATTAAAACAAAACAATCGGAGGATATTAAATTCGTCTGACACTAGATTAATTGTTCTCTTTTTTATTTTATTTTTTGATGATATTTATATATTAGTTAATTTTTAATTGGTTCCAAACAAATATGCTGCTTCTTACTTCGGTTGTATAGGGGAAGGCTAGAAAGTATAAAAGACCAGAAGGTGACGTGAGAATCGGCTTCGCAGAAGCCCACGAAGTAGTTGTTAATGTTTAAGAATTAGTTGTTTTATTTATGTTTAATCATGTCTCTTAGTCAAACAACTGTAGTAAGTACCTTGTTAATTTTTTTCTATTTATATTACTTTTATCTTTTTACTTAGTCACTTTTACCTAATCATGTTTATTAAGTAGTAACCATTCTTAACTGAATAAATCTATACAAAAGGGTGCATTCAATTTTGTTCTTAGGATATATTTTCAGCATTCTCATAGTGTCTATCCTTAAGACAAATTGTTTCCTTGCTTATTCATCACATGAGGAAGATTTTACTGATGACCAGTTCACTTTTTTTATATTTTAGGGTAAATTGTATGCTAGTGTTATTGATGATGTAATTGGAGGTGTCCGAGAATTCTTTCAAGATGAAGGAGTTGATGAACAGGTTTTAATGGAATTAAAAAATATATGGGAAACAAAATTGCAAGCTAGCAAAGCCATAGATCCAAGGCCAGATGATGTTGTACCTCCTGCACTTAAACAACCTGTTACTCAGAGGCCTGTAGGACCACAGCTTATCCATGGTAAGTGAATGTGATTCATCACTAGTTTAAGTTAACTTCAGCTCATATTAGTAAAAGCTTTGTGCTCTGAGCGAATGAAAGCAAAGCAAAGTTTGGTATCTACTACATGATTGCGTCTGAGTCGCTTTTTTAATTTGATCTACTTTGATAGTATGTTATTGTTTACATTATGTTATTCGACATTTAAGAAAGAGAAATGTTTATTAATTATAGTACCCACAGTATTCACTTCTTTCTAACAAATAAATATTAAAATAAAACAAGTTTTTTTTGTTCTAACTGATTTTAATTGACACCATTCTGTAACTCATTTTAATTAATTGTGTTACTACGAAAGGATCTTTTAAAGATACAACATAACTTTGAAAAGTAATGATTCTTTTTCATCTCTTCATATTGATTTATGTTGTATTTTATCATCTTTTTGATGTACTGATCAACTTTGTTCATAATGGATCTATCATTTATAATTTGTTTTAAAATTTAGTTATGTAGAGAGTTTTAAGTATCCTAGCATACCTGAGAACTCTCACATAAATATTTATTGGTCATTCTTCCATTTGACATGAAATTATTGTTTTAAATTTCACAAAACAAAAGTAAAGTGTGAACATAATAAAAATTTTTTTCCAAGATTCACTTTATTATTTACTCTTTATCATACTGACAAACAACCATTTATATAAATCAACCTTAATAGAGATAAATGATGATGATTGAAATCATGAAGGTGGGGGAAGGGGTTACTAAACAAGAATCAAATAAATGATATATACATCTCAGATGAATTTATAATTCATATTGAAGATCTTAATAAAATTCAAAGTTAACAGGTGAATATATGAGTATTGAAAATAAATATAATATGTTTGGAAGGCATGAAATGCTAACAGTTTTCCTCAAAATCTTTGAATCATTTCATGTCCCGCCCTGCCTAGAGGAACCTATATCAGATCGCCCAGGATTCAAAAATGTAAGTAGACATAAATCAGATTATCCTCAGTTTAGCTGTGACCTCCTGCAGTTTGTTAACTATGAAAATATATATATATTAAGCTGAGAAAAGATTTGGCTTATGTTTTTATAGACTAGAAGGGAATTAGATAAAACCTATAGAATAGAGGAATTATCATTTTTCGTGACACTTGATCCTGTTATTTCCTCTAAAACTCAACAACTCATATTACCAGAATCTAATGGCTCTAATCTAAAACAAAGTAGCTTGATAATGCCGGAAATAGGAAGCTTATTTACTTATCAAAGTTGCCAAATTATGTTATTGGACACTTTCAATAATTTAATTGTTAAAAATAAAAATAAATTGATTGGAAAGATAAAAATTATAGAACTCCAAGCTGATAATTCACACTGGTGTCAGTTGCTATACAAGAAATTTCACAATAAAGCCATAATCTCTATGGGACATGATTCCATATCAATTGGTGGAATGGCCCATATCTTTCTTCTCTCTGATGTATTTCAAGAATAAGTGGTTTTAACAAGGCATTTATTTTCATTAGCAATATAATACTATCTAGAAACTCTGTTCAATGTTCATATCTGATGAAGCTGCATGTTCCTTATAATGGCCATGTTGAAGTAACAGTTTATTTAATGATTAATTAATTACCTTATGTCAGCTTAAAATATATTCTTTAATTCAACAACTCAGTAATAAGATTCTGTTATCCATCTGTTTTTAAAAACTCAGCATTGTACTCGCTGATATCTATCAGGTGAGTGCAAGAGAGAAATATTGTTAGTTTTTAGTTCTTCCAGTTATTAAGTGTTGAATATAGAAGACAGACCTTTATCTTCTTCTTTGCTATAGCAATATTAACAACCAAAATGTGTTGATTTTTATTAAAAAGTTAAGAAGGGATCTCAGGTCTGGACTATTCTCTTTGTTAATCTTTTCAGTAAATTTTAGAATGCCTAGACTGGCTTTGCATGACTCAAAATATTAAAACTCAATTTTTCTAGTCTCAGTCTACTAACTTACTACTGTCCACTAAGTATTGAGTATCAAGAGCCAAACTGGGAATTTACAATTTATTGAAAAACTAAAAAAAGAAGAATATTCCTGACCTGAAATCCCTTCTTAACTTAATAATAAATGTCAGCACATATTGGTTTTTAATATTGGATCAAGTGGAGATCAAGATATCGCTCACATTTTATTATAGTTTATTACAAATCTAAGGATAAAAATTGAAATTTGCCCCATTTCCATAAAAATTCCTTTATTTTGACACATTGGTAAAATTCATTGCTGGAAGTCAGATCTTAACCATGAATTTTATATATATACCTATTAAACAGATATTTCTGTTATATGTTTATCTTTCCCTCAATAATTTTTATTCTTAACTTATGGTTTCAGGTAACTCTGGTATGCCAGTTGAATTTCCTAATAAAAATGTTTCTATTCAAATTACATTGCCTGCACAGCAAGGTGTTCCAGATTCTCAACCAAGAGCCATTACTATACAAGTACCAGCATCAGCTTTACAAGGTATTTATATTTTACTTTCTCAGTTGTTGTATCGACTACACTGTAATAAGCTATAAGTTTTTCTTATAAAGTTCTTTAACATATATAATATTCAATTATTTATTATATTCGAGAGAAATATTCTCGATGCTGTAAACAATTTTTGTTTATATGCTACTTTAAGCTCCTCACTGAAATATGCTTATTATGTAATCAATGTTTATAAATTAGTATTTTTTTTCTTCTGAAAGAATTAGTTGAAGGATTGTTACCCGTGCCTATAATATTCATCTATTTTGATGTCACATCAATATAAACTATAATGCCCTAAAGAACCGAATATATTTTCAATAATTTGTAAGCTTACATTTAATTAATCATACCATAACCTGCTATGGGAAAAACTCTTTTCTCTCGGACTTGGAGGAAAACTTATAAGGATAATGAAGGTGCTGTACGACAATGCTACAACTCAAATTACAATCAAAGGACAACTATCAGAAAGCATAGATATAACATCTGGCCTGTTACAGGGAGAAAGTCTTAGTCCAACACTTTTCGTCTTGTTCATATCAGATGTAATCCAATTTTTTCAGTATAATGGATTCACAGGCGTAAGCATCGATAGCACTCATGAAATAAAAATACTCTTACTAGCAGATGATATTATTCTTCTTAGTAATACTTGGCAAGGAGCACAAAAGAAACTGAAGATCCTGCAGCAGTACTGCGAGAAGAACTCCCTGACTGTAAATGAGGAAAAATCAAAAGTTGTAGTATTCCATAAATCCCCCAGGATGATGAAACTTAAGCCCCTTTACTGGTATGAGAAAAAGCTGGAATACACTAAGGCCTATACTTACTTAGGAGTATCTTTCACTTCCTCGGGAAAATTTAGTAAGGCATCTGAGCATTTTATACAGAAGTCCTGGGAAAAGTATTGGAGATTTTGCGAAGGGGTAGAAGCGATTCATGGGAGACAAAAATAGCTCTTTTTGATTCTATGGTGTCTTCAACCCTTCTGTATTCTTCTGAAATATGGAGCTTAAGATACATGGATGCTATTGAAGTGGTACACCTGAAGTTTCTGAAGCAACTATTTAGATGGCCAAGGAACACTGCCAACTACATTGTACATCTCGAAATTGGACGAAATGCTTTGAGCTTCAGGATTATGAGAAGGATTATAAATTACTGGTCTAAATTGTCGCTTATGCCTGAAGAGAGGTTACCAAGGCTTTTCTTGAACAAATTAATTTTGCTGGATACAAGGAATCCTGATATAAACTTTAATTGGATCACACAAGTCAGATCAATAACTGCTCATTATGGCTGTAAAGAAGAGTTCGATAAAGTATACCCAACTGGATTATTAAAATATAGCGATGAAATATTGGAAAAGCTAAAAAACCATAACCTATCTAAGGACATCCATTTATCCATAAATTCCAACAACAATCCCATATATAGAACTATTTCCAGCTTCAATATTTCCAGCCCAGAGTCCTATTTGATGTATAGAGTTAACATAAAAAAGCTAAGATCAATAAGTCAGTTAAGGGTTTCAAATCCCGAATTAATTAAGCTCTATAAGAAAAACAAAAGTTTCTACTTCAAAGCCCAGGAAAGCTGCACTTTCTGTAACAAATTCATTTCTAACAGCCTGTTCCATATCCTTCTGTACTGTGAAAAGCTAACAGACAACAGACACAAACATTTACGAGCATTTCTCTCTGCGCCAAGGGATGTAAACAAGATACAAGACATACTTCGAATCGATAGCATAGAGAAACTTAACAAGGTTTACTGGTTCATAACGTCAACGTGCAATTCACTGGATTCCTTAAGCTCTGATGTTCCACACACCAATCAAGTGCTATGACTAAGGATAATTGTTGGTCAGTTTAATTGTTTGTTTCTTTTTTTCTTATGGTTTTATTGATAATGTAGATAGAAATTAATTGGAATGTAATGAAGTATTATTGTTTAGTTATTGTTTTTATAGTAAGTCAATGTACAGTTAATGATAAACTAGACTCATGTTGGTGAGATAAAGTTGTTCATATATGTATGATTTGTACAAGATTGTAAAATAATCTTTAACAAATAAATTCAATTTAATTAATCATAATTAGCTATATTTCATTATGTCAGGAATGATTTTAAAAGTATATATCTGTGTTGTGGATTGATTAGTGAATAATTGAAGATAAGATTTGCTGATCAATAAAAAAAAAAATGTAAAAATAAATAAGTATATTTATTTTTATTTTCGCCGACGTTTCAGCCCAAAGTTCAGGGCTGATCAAACGAAAGATTTCCGCAAGATAACATTGTTGTGATAAGAAAAATTATAACTTCAGCTCTATCAGATTTAAGTTCTACTTCTTTTAGTTCTACTTACTTACTTCTTATTCAAGTTCTATTTTTTCTTACTTCAACAATGTCTTGCGGAAATCTTTCTTTTGACCAGCCCTGATGAAGTCCTGAACTTGGTGAAAATAAAAATAAATGTACTTATTTATTTTTACATTTTTTTTTTTTTTTACTGATCACCCCAACCAATCTTCTCTTCAATATATATCTGTGTAATTTATCCATCTTATTATTTAATAGCCCTAAATTTCCAAGTGTATGTGAAATTTTGTTGTTTATCCCACACTCCAAATACTCATAGTGTTTCCTTACTATATTCATTTTCTATTTTAATATTTATAAGCTATTAACTCTAGCTTTTAATTTGTTTGTCTCCTCTTTGAGTTATATGTCAATTAATGCTTTCCTAATATCTGATTTGCCATTTATAACTGTGGTAACATCACCTTGTCATTCGTTGTAGGTGAATTTTTTACTGCTTTCCTTGCTTGTTTTTTCATGTTGTGGTATACAAGACCTACTCCTTTCAATGCTGTCTTTCAAATTTGAATATTAAATATCTCTGTAATTCTTTCAAAATTGCAAGGAGATTTAGCTGTGTGAACTGCTTATCAAGCCTTGCCATGTTTAGTCTCTTTTCTTACAATGTTTACTGGAAGTACTTTTTTTTTTCTTACATAATTTATTCTACATACTTTAATTGAATGTTAATTTTGAAGTACATTTTATGCTTTAAATAATTATTAAATCATTAATCATGAAATTAATTTTTAATTTCAGGTAATCAACTTCAACAGGTATTAACTGGGCCCGTTATTACAGCAACAATGGCCATGCCTCCAAACCTTGCTCCAACACTTCTACAGCAACATGTAACTGCGGCTCTACAAGGACAAGCTACTACAGGTATAACAATATATTAAAATTTGTAATTTCTCTTGAATCAGTGTTTAAATGTACATTGTCTAGAAGAGCACTATCAGAAATGTACCAAGAGAGGATAGTTATTAAAGGAGTGATTAGAAATCATGATTCATTGTAAAGTGAGGTCGGTTATACCTCAGGTATCTTATCATCTAAACATTGCTCTGGTTTGGATTGATTCTTATTTAAACCATGTACCTGTTCAGAAGGGTATGGGTTCATTCTCACTTTGGTCAGTCAATAGTTATTTCATATCAATCTCCCTCTTGATAAGATAGAATATTAGCCTCTAGATAGCTGTCTGGTTCAGTGAAAATGGCCTGTAAGCTCAAATACTGGACTCACTTTTCTCGCAAGTACCAATACCTAGAAGAAATGTTATGTTTGTTTCTTTAATGTTTCTAATTTACTAATCAGAAACATATACAAACCACTCCATAGTAAAGGTGGAAAAAGCTATTATAAATATATATATATATATATATATATATATATATATATATATATATATATATATATATATATATATATATATATATATATATATATATATATATATATGCATAAACTTTTATAGAGATCATAGGTGGCGAACCTTTTTATCATTAGAGGCTGCAGTGTAAGGTTAGGCAGTGCTAATGGAGACAGCAATAATTCTTTATATTTTACTGCTGCTATTTTTATTTATCACTAAATACATACACCCACATACATACATTCCAAATTGTCATTTAATAAATAATATCTACTATCGCTCAAAAACGTTTGGAGGTCACAATCACGTCACAGGGGTCTCATGCGGCCTCCGAGGTAGCGGCTCTCCCTCCCCCCTCCCCTCTCCACGTCTATGATATAGATAAAAAATATACATATTAACAATTTATATTATAAATCCAATTTTTTCTAAATTTAATTAAAGCACATCAGTTTTTTTGGCACAAGACATTTGGTAAACCATGACTATCATTTATTATTATTCTTTACTTATTTACATCCTATACTAAAAAACTTGGTGCTACTGGTACAAATTTTCTAATATATTATTGTAGTCTCAACACTAATGCATTCTATTTAATAAAACCCTTCTTCTATTTTCCTTCCGTGGGTGAACATTGACATCCTATTTTCCTGGTACCAGGCTGATTCTTCGGTAGGCTTCGAGATTAAAGTATCAATTAAATTTACAAACCATAACTATAATTTATTTATTGTTTTTTTTTTTTTTTTAATCATTATGTTGAATTTTTCTGTTTCAGGTATCATTCATCAAATACAGCATCCAGTCCAATCTTCCAATTCTGTCACTGTGCCTAATACTGCTAATAGTACAAATTTTCCTGCTCAGGTATTTTGAATCTACTTCCTCATAAGATACACATTTATTAAAGTGTTTTTGTCTGATTACACTTCATAGTTTATTGAGATTTGTTTATAATAATATGTTAATTCTCTAAAACCCGGAACGCATATTTTTATTAAATTAGTCAAAACATACCTACCCTCCATACTACATGTTCTTCTAGTCAAAGTTATTTCTATCTAATCCAATCATTTAGTAGACCCACCTATAGGAGTTTCTCATTCAATCCAAACTCAAATGAGCAAAGAAATTTCATTCCTTTCAGTCTGGTTTTCATCATAGTTTTACCATTCACTTGATGCTCCTAAAAATCACCCAACACCTTTATCATATTATGGAGTTAAGTCTCCTTTAGATAATGTTTATCACAGAATTGTACTTCTCAAGCTGTAAGCCCTTTTCCTATCCAATAATGTTATTAAATGTATTACAGTCTACACACATGACACCAGTGTTTCAGACTCACCATTCCAATCACTTCATAATTGTTAGTCGTTCTTAATTACACTTCAAAAGCCTTTCCTTTTTTTTTCTTCCTGTATTCTATAGGGTTCATCCCTTTCTTATAATTTTTTTTTTCATCTATGTGAGTAATTCTAATAATCCTTCATTCTAGCTATTGTTTAGCCGATGGTTGTGAGATATTCTTTTCCTTTCACCCATCTCTAATCCAACAAGCGGCAAGGGGGTCATGATTGTATTAACTCTTTGCTGGAGCAGTAAGCTCATTTCTTAGAATCTTAATCTATTGTTATTTGTATCTGGTCTTCTTCTGTAATCCATTCTATCCTTTCCTATGTTATTTTTAACAACTCTCCCAATACAAAAATGTTTCTCCATTGAAAACTGATCAACTTGTCTCAATATTTATTTTGCTCACATCGACTACAGTTATTTTACAATGATATCTCTGGTGTTCTTAAAATTTGATTTATTCATGGGTTCTCTAAAGATTCTCTCATCGCATGTAACTAAATCAAGTTGTAGTAGCTTTTCCCTGAATCACTGCAACAAATACTTTCTTGCTTCAGTTCAAACCCAAATTTCACTGTCATAATACACGTTCCCATTCTTCTTCTTCTTTGCTAGGTGCATAAAGTTCGGATTTTTATAGATTTAAAAGTAGTCATAATTTATATGATTTTAATCATAACTTGATAGCCTGTTGTTAATTTAAACCCAATCATTTAAAGAAATAAAATAGTGGTATGATTTCTTTTTTTTCTTAAAGGATTGTGATACTGATTTTTTTTTTTTTAATAGAATAGTGGTATGACACAACTTGATGGACATAATGATACTTCTGATGAAGAAGAAGAAGAGGAGGAAGAGGAAGAAGACGAAGCTGAGGATGACGATGATGATGTTGATGAAGATAAAGACGAAGAAGATAATGAAGAGAATGAAGGGGGTGCAGAAGAGGTAACTAAACAAAATATTTAATTATTTAAACTCACATTTATTTTTGTTTCTTAAATTAAAAATTTGCTCAAAATCAGATATTAGTTAATTTTCTCATTTTAAAAGCATTTAAGTTGGTATATCATTGGTTTTAATATGAAACTGCATAATTATGAAATATTTTGATTTAGATTTACTTTATTTTTGCCTGAATTTTATTTAAAGTAACTAGGGTGAACACGCCATTGATGGACAGGTTGGACTTTAAATGTTGATTTAAAGGTTCCATTTTTTTGTAAATTGAAGAATGATGCCCTCTATTGAGGAGGAAGAGGGCAAAGTTCAAGTGTGTGAACAAAGTTCCCAAAAGAAAATTTTAAAATGCCTATTATTGTTTCTATAGTGTTCTTGAGATCAGTGTATTTTATGCCTTCATATTAACTGTTTTGCTGAGAGTAAGTTGAACATTTATTTTGACTTATCTTTATCATTATCTTTATAAAGATTTTAGAATTTTTCTGAGGTATACTTTTTACTGGTAACGACTCCCTGTCCATTACTAGAACAATTGAATTTCGGTGTATCCATCATTAGTGCAAAAAAGAGGTGTTGTTTTTAATGGAGATTATACCTGCATATCTGAATATTTTTTTCAATTTTAAAGTATCAAAATAGAAAAAGGAAACCCTAGAGATTCTAAATGTCCAACGGAGAAGTTTATAATAATTACGGCGGTGTAACACAAAATTGACAACAAATTTCTTAGCTATTTCCATCACTGGTGCGCTTACCTTAGTTGTAATTTTTTCTCTACTCAATGGCAAGTTTTCCATTTGCAATAAAAAAAAAACAAAAGAAAACAAAACCTATCAGTATAATTAAAATTAAAATTTTCTATCTCTTATAAAACGTTTGATAGTTGTACGGTGTCGCATTAAGACCCATTATATAGTATTTATATTTTGATTCGTTAATAGGTATTAAAAGTGAATTGATTTAGTTCTTTAGGTTTGAAAATTTTTAATAATATCCCTAAATTTTGTCTTAGGAACCATTGAATTCAGGTGATGATGTTAGTGAAGAAGATCCATCTGAAATGTTTGAGACTGACAATGTTGTAGTCTGTCAGTATGATAAGGTATTTATTTAAAGTTTTATATCTCTTCAAATATTTTGTTAAATGCTACTTCGGATCATTAATTTATATTGGCATCTGTGATATTACATATATTAAGATTGACAATGTTGTGTAGTCTGTTAGTATGATAAGGTATTTATTAAAGTTATTTAATATATAACAAATATTTTGTTGAATGCTACTTAGCATCATTAATTTATTTTAGCTTCTTGGATTATTACATATATTACTACTGACAATGTTGTAGTCTGTCAGTATGATAAGGCACTTATTAACGTTTTATATCTGTACGAATATTTTATTGAATGTTACTTCATATCATTAATTTATATTGGCATCTTTGATATCACATATATCCAGGGCAATATTCTATCAGCAAATTTTGGTGATCATGATTTTTTGTTAGTAATTTTTTTCATTAACATTGTATAGTAATAGCTACAGTTACAGAGTAAACTGAATTTAACATAATACAATCAATTTGAAATAAGAAATTATCCAATTTACATCTCTAACCGTAATTTCAAACCCAATCACTTCTTCAGATATACTGCTTTTGCTTTACATCAATATAAAGTAAATTAGAATTTTATCTGGAAAATTAAAAATGAATATTTGTACAAATACATATTGTTGTGATTTTGATAATTGATGTGTAAAAAAAGTAAACAATGAGCATGAGTTTGCTGCCATTGTACACTAAAATATGTTTGAAACAAAAATTTTGGGAATTTTAGCCAAGATATTTTTATTGGGTTAGCTGACATTTCAACCTACTTGTCTGGTTGAAAGTCATGAAAATTTTGTTTCAAACATATTTTAGTGTACAATGGCAGCAAACTCATGATTATTGTTTACTCTTTTTACACATCAATTATCAAAGTTTCATCCATATAATTTATCAGTCGACTATTTACCCGTCTATAAAATATGTTTGATCGATTGGAAGTAATAGAGACAACCAACACTACACTGCAAGCATCACTCTTTAGCCATCTTCTGAGTTAATCACTATGTCGCTTGTGAGCCGGCAGCAGACCAGAGAATTTATCAGCCAGTCGTCTATCAAATCACATCTCAGCAAGCATGCCATCAGCCAAACAGTGTTGGCAATATAGTACTGTCAAGGAAGAAATATAATCAATAATCAAAGCTGACCAACCATCTGCAACATAAACTGAATGTTATCCAAATTAATCTAATATTGTATAAATTATCATCTTACCATTTATGATGCTGGTATGATTTAAGAATCATACCAGCAGACCTGGAATGAAAAGTTTGGAAAGTGACAATAATTCAAGGTTGAGGATCAACAGTTCCATACGGTGGACTGTAAAGAACAGAAAACTCCATTAGAAGCGAACATAGAAATACTATAATTTCAGGAGACCTTAATGCATTAATGGGCAATATAGTTATGCATCTTGTCCATTTGTTGAAGAAACTGTCATAAATAATAATAGTTGAAAACCAATAGATTTATATACAGACAATAATCTATTAATAGGTAACTTATGGTTTAATCACAATCTTATTCATAAACTGACCTTTGTTAGGATAGGGCAGAATTGTCACAAGCACTATAGTTTATTTTGTATACAAATAATACAACAACAAAAGATCTTTAATCTAAAGATACTGTATTTAATTATAAAATAATAAATTCTTTGATCCTGGAAGTGTGGAGATGCTACACTATAAAGACAAATTTTCAAATTTGTAGTAGCCAATGCTATCGAATCCAGAATTAATATTACTTATTAATTATAATATACTTTAACGACAACTGCGGGCGTATGTGCCCGCCATTGAGATCCACAAAGAAGCTTGTTCCAGGAATTGTTGCACAGTTAAAACATAAAATTACCTGTGAAGAATGACAGTATGGTTCTTGTGAAAACATTTATCGCTTTGGGTTGTACTTACCTTTTTATTATTATCATAAAAATGCCTGGAATTTAACTTCATATTGTGTATCATCTTTTTTACAGGACTTATTCCTATCGGTTTTGAATAGGGAAAAGAGGAAATACAGCCGTACTTTATAGTACAGTATACCTGCAAAGGTAAAAACATATTTTTTTGCAATAATGTGGATCTTTTTTTGTTTAAATTTCCAAAAATAATCGAAATGTGATTATATACACGTAAGAAATAACTAACAAGGGTAAAAATAAGGAAATAAAAACTGAATTAACATCCCTATGGACAATGGCTGTCATATACGTCCGCTCTGTTTTTTGTTTTTTTTTTAATTATCATAGTTAAATTATTTCTAAAACTTAAAAAATGCTTGATACTTTTTTAAATAGTATATTTACAACTTTTAAGAGAGAAAAAAATGTGTTCCACTGAGAAAAATTCTCTCGAATTGCTTGGTCATTAGTGTTGGGGAGCATAAGGCCGGAAGAACCAGCAACCAAAATGCTATGATTAAATGTAGAGGGGAACTATTTCGAAAAAGGTTGGTGTTCAGTGCAGCAAAGAGCAAAGTGATAGAGATTGGAAAAACTGAAATCACCTGTAATGGGGTTATTATGTAATTTGTAGATTCCTATCAATACTTAGGCATCTTTTTAAGCACAGCTGGTTACATCGAGGTCATACCAGAAGAGTGATGACTGGTAGGACTAGGATGAGATTTGAGCACTTATTTTCTAATTTAAGTATAAGCTAATTTGTTCCATGCCATCTATGTTATTTATTATGAAGATATTGATTATTAATTGATGGTAAACCAAAACTAATAATTAAGAATCTGACCTTCTTTTTTATTTTCCTGATTATGTATGTTTTAATAATAATTTTAATTGTTGGTCTGTTATTTTGTTCTAGATTACCAGGACTAGGAATAAATGGAAATTTTATTTGAAAGATGGGATTATGAACCTTGGGGGCAAAGACTATGTTTTCCAAAAGTCCAATGGTGATGCAGAGTGGTGAAGGAGCTGGAAAACATTGTTGATAGTTTCTGGTTACACTGCACTGGTGATGGGGATCAAGTTCCTAGCTGAGCCGAATTTTTTTTTTTTTTATTTTAAATG
The DNA here is from genome assembly GCA_928085145.1 of Nezara viridula. Taxonomy (NCBI): domain Eukaryota; kingdom Metazoa; phylum Arthropoda; class Insecta; order Hemiptera; family Pentatomidae; genus Nezara; species Nezara viridula. The sequence continues at coordinate 69,991,218 of OV725081.1, forward strand.
AAAATCAAAGCTGAATATTTCAAACCAGTATTAGCATTTGAAATCACAAATTACAAACTAATATTGTTTTTCTTTCTGTTTTGTTTAGTTATGAACTTAGATCATGTTGATGTAAAAACTTTTTAGTTAGTGTTGTTTTAGCACAACTGATATTTGATAAATACTTATTATATAATTATGTTTCGGAACTGTAATGAATTCTTTAATGTATCTTGTATTGTGATTTATTGTTACAAGATCATTGTTTGATTTGCAAAGATTTATTTGTGCATCCATTGCATAACATAGTTTTAGCAATACCATTTTTCTGTTGTTGAATTGTTTTATTTAATTTTCTTGTTTTGTTGTTATCAACATTCATTATAAAACAGTTGATTTATTGTAGTGGTTCTTGTTTTATTGTATTATACTCAGGTAATTACAAAATGTATTTCTGAGCTGGTCATTATTATAATAAAATATATTTTTTTCTTTTGTATTTATGATAAATATTTTTAATTACCAGATTTGGGGATCATTCATGTTCTATTAAACATGAATCTAATTGATTATTAATAGTGTATAATAGGGCGATTGTTGTAAATAAAATTTGTATTATATATGTTTTTGTTTAAATGCATGCCTATGCATTCTAAGTGAATAAATACTTTTTTGTGAATCATTGTTCTATTTTAGGATTTTGGACTGGTTTTATTCACTCCATACCTACTTCAATCTAATTATGTTATACTTCTGTACATTAAAATAATGTTTTACTTAAGATGGAGAGAAAATACATATTTCAATCAATTATTTATTATTCAAGCAATATTTACATTTGTTGACTGTTTCTTATTTTTAGTAATAATAATAATAATAAGCTTATATAAGAGTAAAATACTCTGTTTTGACTGAAATATAAACTGTACCATCTCATAATTCATTTTTTATTGGTTTAATATCCTTTTTAGCCCATTACTAGACAATTTATAATATTTATTGTTATTGGATAATATTTAGATTCCTAAATAGTAGCGGCTTTATCACATAATTTCTAAAATAACATTAGAATAAAATTTCCAACAGATGACCTTAGTAAATTTCATACTTTGTCCTGAAAAAGTTTGTGCTTTTTTCTGCTGCTTCTCAGTTTGTGCTATCCATATTTATAGCATGAGTCATTGAAGCTGTGTCATTCTGGTGTTTGCCGGCCCAAAATTATATCAAATATTAGTTTATAAATAATTGTTACTATTGCTATATTAACGTGAACAAATTAACGAAATAAAACAAATGGAGCCTAAGGCAGAACGGCTGGAGGTCCGAGATATCTGAACGAATTAAATCTTTGTTAGAGTATGAAAGTTATAGAATTTCATTTCAATTTATAGGTTTTACTCTTCTATTGATTGCTTCAATATTGAATCAAAGAACCTCTTTGAAGGTTTAATAAAGGATGTAATTTAGTGTAGTAACTGAGTGGTAATGGATTATAATTACTCAAGGTTGCAATGATTCATGTAAATAAAGAAGATACAAGTTGATGTGCATACAGATAGGAAAATAGTATAAATGTCTAACACCCAAGCCAAGATTTTGCCAGGCAACTTCCAAACTTTCAATGGTCTATTTTCCTCTTGTTTGCAAGTTTCATACCTCTACATTTCTACTAATGTTCAAAACATTTTGAATCACTTTTTAATTATTAAAAAATAATATAAAGTACTTAATTTTTTTCCGTGACAACCTCCTTGTCTCACCCTTCTTACAGCCTTGCATGTTGAACAGGGCCGTCGCGTGGTTTAAAAGCACTCAGGGCGAAATTTTACCTGGTGCCCCCTCACTCATCTAAATTGGCCCAGTAGTTAAGAAAATAAAGTTTCTTATGTTTGCAGTTTATACCTATTAAACGAAAATATACCATTATGATGTCACCCATCTCTGATAAATTTCAAAGCTATTTATATATATATATTAAACAGCTAGAACTGAAATAAAAATTTGTCATCTATCTGAGTCAGGGTGAAAGAAACATTTGGGGAACTTTCCCAGACACTGAGGCTCAAAGAACTCCCCCATTCTCTAACTTTCATTTTCTTTCCAATAAATATTTCTGAAAGTTCACAAATGCAAGAAATCGCAATAATTATGTAATGAAAAGAGGATGAAACGAAAATTGTAGGTTTTAAGACAAATACATTATTAGACTACGGAAATGTGGGGAAGTGAAGTTGAAATAAAATAATACATATAACGATAATTAATTAGAAAGAAATTAACTACCTATATGAAATGGTGTTGAAGTGGTTCTTGAAGTCCTATTAAATGTAATTAATTACACGAACAAGAATACTTAAAGAGATAGTTTTTAATATTTTTTTCTGTAAAACGTGGTTATATTTTACCATTTTGGGGGCGGCTTCACGAAAGGGCCCCCCCCCTCCCGTAGATCCGCCTGAGCACAGCATATATGTCGTATCCTTAACCTTTATTATGAACAAAATCATAAAATAGGAAACTAACATTTTCCTAACTTCCTTAAACAATATATTTAGTTGATTCTCAGTTTCATTAGTTTAGTTTGATTTAAAACGATTAAATCCAGAATACACTCTTGATTAATCCAAATATACAAAAAGTATTGTATGTGACCATCGACCCAATCACTAGCGGATCCAGAATTTAATATTTTTTTTGGAGGGGAGGGAAGGCTTCAGTTCGAAAGCTTTTTTTTTACTTCCACTTACCTATATATGAAATATATAGTAAGGGAAAATATTCGTGAAAAATTTCGAATCTGTTTTCAACGTAAATACACGTTTTGAAGTCCCCAGGGTCCAAATAACCAAGTCCTGCAAAATGGTGTGTATGCGTATGTGTGTGTGTGTGTGTGTGTGTGTGTGTTAACAGCCTAGCTCAAAATCGAAAAGTCGTAGTGAAATTGTATATTTAAGGTTTTTATATGCTAAGAATATTACAGCAACTGTTTCGTCAAAATCGGCTAACCTGACTAGACTAAACACATTTTTGCAATTTTCTCAAAAAAAGATTTTGAATCGAAAGACTTTATATTTCTTGCTTCTCTACTATTCAGTGTAAGGTCTAGCAGAAGTGCATATGAATGCATTATAAAGTGAAATTTTGGCAGAAATATAAATATCTGCATGATTATTATATATTATTTCAATTTTGTCACCTAGCTGAGACGCCCCCTCCGCCACTGCTTCTCGTTTCGATCGCCCTACTCTCACGAAGGCCCTAGACCAAAACAAGGGCGGATCTACGGGGGAGGGGCTTTCGGGCTGAAGCCCCTTCCCCCCAAAATGGTAAAATATAATCATGTTTTGTGGAAAAAATATTAAAAAATTATCTCTTAAAGTATTATTGTTCGTGTAATTACATTTAAAAGGACTTAGGGAATTACTAAAACACCATTTCATATAGATAGTTAATTTCTTTCTTGTTTTCCAAAGTAATTATCGTCATTTTTATGAAAAAAAAGCTTTCGGACTGAAGCCCCCCAAAATGAAATCCTGGATCCGCCAGTGGGCCAAAAGATATATATTTACTTACAAATTCTAATAAATTATCTGAATATTTTATTTATTTTTTTTTAGGATTCCGAGTTACTGCGAAAGGTTTTGGGATTCGTTTAAAAAGGATTTTATTATAGATTAGAAATAAGCTAATTGGCTTTATATCAAATGATATATCCACAGAAAATTTATCAAATGATACATAAACCGATCTATTTTTCTAAGTTTCTATAATCTTTTTATCTGATTCTGTTGACTTTCCAAGAGATATTGAATCACCCGTTTCATTCCGTATTTCCCAACTAAAAACTAATTTCAAAACAACAATGTTCCACAGTAAGGTTTTTGTATTTTAAATGATTTATTTATTTTATAATAAACTCAATTAATAAATGAGAAATTACTAGACAAATATTAATAAAAAAAATTGTCACAAAGGCTATTATTTTAGAAGTGATGTGCGAATCTTCAAATTCTACATAATAATAATCTATATAATCTTCAAAGTTTTATGAATATGAAAAAATAACCAACACTGTATTTATTCAATTAGAGATTTATTTTAGATTTTTCATTGTTAGATTTTTATTTTCCAATATACTTAAAAGTAGTAAAGTAAGTAAGTATCAACACTGCTTTTGCTATTGGTTGTGGTCCAGGTACAGGGCGCATCCTGTCCAATCAATACTCATCTCAGTCCTTATTATGTTCTACCTTTTATTTAATCTCTTATATTATTTACTCCTTTTCCGCTCCAAACTCTTTCCCATCAAAAATATGTAATATCTAATCATTTTCTATTATCTTTATATCAAACATTGAGAAGTTATATCCCAAGATTAATACCACTATCATGGGCACTAGAGCTGCAGCATGTAAGTGCCTTGTTTCTTTCTGAATTAAACCTAGTAGACTGTTGAGGAATTAAAGACATCTCTTAGTCAAGAATGCATTTCTTCAGACTATGAAGTATACCATGAAATGTTTGTCCTTATCAAGATTGATTCCAATGATATCCATATGATTTTTTTAATAGCAGATTTGTTAAAATTATCTATCATCCTTAAATACATTATATCAAAATTTGTATATGTTGCAATACAGGTCACTTAGAAATTACAAAAAATGGTAGGATTCATTGAAGCTTATTAAACTATTTTTATATTCATCTGGGTTCCTTCCTGGTTTAGTTCACTTTTAGATTTATTATTTAGAGTTATGATTTTTATTAATTTATGGAATTTGAGTTCTACCAATGGGTAGTTTCTCTTCATGTTGTACATGCCATGTTACAAATTTCTCATTTACTTATTGTATTCTGTATGTAATACAGTTGTAAATTCCATTAAAAAAAATTTATGGAATGTCATTCAAAATTAAAATAAACAATTTTAATATTTAATATACAGTTAAAATATATTAAAACTTATTTCATGTTAAGAATTTGAAAGATGGGATATTTATAAATCTATATTATATTATTAATAATGTACCAGCTTTCTTTATTTCCATCTCAAATTTTATTAATATTAAATAGTTTATCTTAAAACAGGTCTCTCATATTAGATTTACCTCATATTGTGCTAAAATTGCATTATTAAAACAATTTGCTTGACACTTTAATTTAAAATGACCAAATATATTATATGCTACCTTATATGCTATATTACCTTTAAATTACTTCTGTTTTTAAGTAAACTTGGTATTTATATATATCTTCTGTGTTTTTATATAATTTTTACAATACAAACTGATATGCAGAGTTGAGGTTAGAGAAAATATAATACACTTTTGGAATTTCAAAATGTCTAATACTTAGTAAAAATTTAAGGCAGTGTTATGGTCTTAAGGTGACAGAAGATTGATTGCACTATACTAATCCTTCTATCTCAAGCCTATTCAAATTTATTGCATTTATTAGATTTCAAGATAAGTTAACTGAAATTCACAAATGAAATGATTTTAAAGATAATACAGTGAGACACAGAAGCATTTTTGTCATCAGTATAAGGCGATCAGTAAGCAGAAGAATGGATCCAAGTGTATCAGTTTCCTCCAAGCCATTTAATAATTTTAGAAAATTATGCAGTAGTCATTTTGGCCAAGTAAGAGTTTTACTTCAACAAAAGCCTCATGTTGTTAAAATAACAAATAATAAAAGTAAAGTAGATAAGCCTCAACTGTTTAACTTTTATTTCCAGTAAGGAACCAGCCCTCCCCCTTTGTTTAGTGGAAGAGTATCCTCCATTTTACCTAGGAATAAGAGAACCATAGGGGCTTGCCTAGTACCAGTGACAATTGATGTCTTCTGGGACTAAACAGTCTGAAAATGGTACTATGGGATAGGTGGTGGCCAGGATAACTCGTGGTGTGTCAGCAGAAGTATTGTTCGATAAGTTAATAAGACCATTGTAAGTAATACCAGTTTTCTGAGACTTATCCCAACATTGGCAACTAAGCTATGCTAGTAAGTTTTTTTTTTTCTATTACACACTACCTCGCCATTTCTGGCATATAGAGGATCGTTCTATAAGTACAACCAAAGCCTATTCCAACTAAAATTTAAATTGGTTGAGATTCATTCTTTGGGTTCACCACAAAATAAATTTTAACCTGCCATAGGCTCTATTCGAACCAGCTTGGCTTGATTAAAAAATACTAAAGTTCATGGTTTGATTCACTCCATCATCACATCCTCAAACACTAATTGGTATACCAAGCTCTTCCTTTTTGTTGGTGAGGAGCTGCTGTGATAGTGGGAAGACTGGTGGATTGGTTCATTGGAAGACAGGTAGCAGCTCTCCTTTCCGACCTCATGTCAGCAAACACAATGTCTGAGTTCTGTATTTTAAAATTTCTTTATTTTCGTTTTTACCTTTGTTAATACACATGTTTTTTGTAGACTGCCAGGAAATCTTAGGATTATCAAGAAATAATTTATTCTTAACTTTCTTTTTTAATAAGAATTTCGTCCTTTATCTGCAAATATTTAGTTTTAAACCTTTTCATCAATGTTTTGTGTTTCTTTATGACTATTTTTATACTCTGTTAAAACATTCTATTTTTAATTTTTAGTTGCTTCCAAAATCAGAAACATTCATGATTATCATTTGCGTTTGCTTCATAATGTGATTCCTTTACCATCTGGCCTAGAAATTGCGAATACCATTAAATATTTCTCTCAGACATTGTTAAGTATGTAATTTTACTATTCTGCTCTATTGCACCAAAGAAAAGTTATTTAATTAAAATAAATTTATTTTAAAGCTGTTCTTAAGGATGTTCCTAATTCGCCAATTGAAATGTTGAAATATCCTGAAAGAGATCAAACTCGATTGGCTTTGTACCCCAACTTGGACTATAAAGGTCTATATAATGCTATAGTAGAATTAGTTGATGTGGCTTCAGCAATTCAGTATGGACTTCAAAGTATGTGTATAAATTTTTCAGGATCATTAAATTTATTTATTAATATATTTTTTAATAAGTATTCTTATTTTTTTTTTAGCTTTTGGAGAAGCTTTATTGCAATGTTTAGGGTGCCTAATGCCATTTTTAGACAGTGACATGATTGACACTTTACCTTACCTTACTGCGTCAACAATGGCGGTTTTACCGAATATACTGCATCAGGAAATTGTCCATTCATTATATTTCTACATTTTACCTTTCACTATTAGTGAGCAGATGATAATTTTTTATTCTTTTTATAAGTAGGCTTAATTTTTGTTGAATTTATTTTGCTATATTGTAATTTAAAATTAGTTTGTTTCTTTAAACTTGAATTTTAATTTGTGACATAGAACACACACAGTTTTAGTAGGTTCAATTGACTATCCAATGATTTCAGCCAGAGTTACGCCAGATGGTAAAGAAACCTATGCGAGTCAGTCTGTACCAGCTGTTTTGATGATGATTTTTCAATATTCTGAAGACATGGGTAACTATATATAAAAGATGCTTTTACTTTATTAGAAGTGATAACTTTCATTATAGTAATTACTTTGTTCCCTATTATTATATCTTTCAGCTCATCATTGCCAAATATTAGAATGTTTAATGTCCATGAAGCAAAATTTGGTAAAAGATATGCTCTGCGTGATAGCACATGGTACGTCTACTGCTAGAGCATCTGCTGCTAAATTGTTGTTTTATTATTGGCCTACTTTCAACTCTAGTTTATTTGAAAGAAAAGGGATACCACCTAAATTCACTAGTAATATATTTATATATTTACATATATATTATAATTAAATGACTGAGCAATTTTTCATTTGATTTTATATTATTAATCTAGATTGGGTTCCATTTTTGTGTCAAAGAGATATGTGCCCGAATTCTGGGACAGCAGAAGCTTCCAAAGTTTGTTACGATCATTGTATATCTATTACATTTGCAACAGATTCACCTCCGCCATTATACTTGTGCATTGAATGTGCCAATGAAATCCACCGTGAACATCCCAATCAAATGTTTTATGACATATTGCACCCTATGCAACAAACATCTGTTACATGTGAAAATAAGGTTTGATAACAATGTTTTTATTATATATCAAATATTTTTTAATAGGGACTTTTATAATAATTAATGGGTTACAAAGTAGGTTTCAATTTTATTAATGCTTTAAAAGGAATTCTCTTTTAATATTAATACTCCAATTTTTAGAAATATTAATATTATAAAAAGGTGCTACCCGGCTGCATTATCTTTCTTGACTTGGTTATTTTTATTTTTTTCAATATTTCTTTCTTACTTAATGGACTATCCTTAGTAAATCAAATAACATTCAATTAAATATTGTATAGCATGTCCCAAAATTAACGCAAGACTTAAATTTAATATAAAACACAGTTATTTCTTCTTTTGTTTTCTTTTTCTTAGTCAATTTAACAGCTGATAGTATAGGGTTAGTAAAAATGGAGCGTTACACTAGCGAACAATATGTTTTTATTGTTGTAAAATATTTTTAAAATAATGAAAGTCTTACGGCCACTTTTCTTGCTTTGATATTGACACTCGAATGCCTTGTTTCAGAACGACCAGTGTATTTAACATCACCAATTAATCCAGTCTGCTTGAATTTTTCAATCAGTCCCTTCAAATTTTATGAAGTTAAATCACTATTCCAACCATATTTTATCATCAAGTATTTTGTAGGAAATTTTTGAACTGTAGCCGATAGACTTTCATGGTTTTTAAAATATTGTTCAAAAATGAAAACACGTTGTCCGCTCGTAAAACACTCCATTTTTACTAACCCTGAACTATCAGCTTTTAAATTGACAAAAAAAATTAAATCAAAAGAAGAAAGAACTGTTTTATGTATTTAATTTAAATCTTTTGTTAATTTTGGGACACCCTTTATAAATTCAATTATTTATTATTTATACAATTATTATTTGTCCAAGTGGATCTCTATAAATAGACTTGGAAGTATTTTTACATATTTTGAATCAATTCGCATTACTATGAAATAAATCACTAATAATTTTAGTTTTATTCCTTTTGAATTAATTAAGTGATTTTCCTATTACAGAACTGCCGTTCCTCTGACAAGAGCATAGTCTCTATTTGTTTTTCTTCCGAGTGTGCAAGTTTTAATGGTAACCATCCAATCAGGTTTTGTGCCCAATGTGATGCTAGTAGACATAATAAAAGAAGAGGTGGTGATCATATGGTTCATACTTGTCTACCGAAAGCTTGGACGATGACACCAGATATGCTTGTGTATTTAGTTGAAGCTATTGTCAGGTATTGATTTCTATGTGCTCAGTAATTTTGTACTATTTGTGGAAATAACATACATGAAACTGTTTAAGAACATTTAAAATTCGTGTATGCATAACTGAGTTATTCACAGATAAAATAAACATGTTTTTAATTAATTTATTACTAAACACAGCACTACGTGTTGCCTGGCAACCCAGATAGAAGATTTATGTTAAAAAATAATATTGAGTTCGCGTCCTAGTGCCAAAGGGATCTTTTAACTCTGCCATAAACCCCCACCCTTACCCACTGGCCTAGGAAAACCTCCATATAGCCTAAAAGGCGAAGAAGGGGAGGACAAAAAAAAAACTAAAAGCTTAATGACTAATAAACACTTACTGGCCATGTAAGTATTTTATAATCACATGTTTTTCTATTCATTTATGGCACCATTCTTTATGTAATAAATCCATAGAATAAAATGCTATGAACATGCCAGTACCTAAGGTATCTCCAAGGTTTTGCATTGTTCTCACACCATTATTACAATGTTGTCTAGTACACTTAAATATAAAAAACAGGTTATGAAAGAACATTGAATATAAAGCATCAAAACATAAAAATGAGCAAGGAAAAAAATATGTACAAAACATAAATTATAATGGGCAACAATTAAGGAACTAAAATGCATCACTGATATAATAGAAAGAAATTTCAACTAATACTCATTGTTCAAATATCTGGCTTTTTATTTTTGAAACTTATGGATTTTAATAAAAATTTTACAAAACTTAATCCGTTTTATTAAGCTGGAAGTTTCTTTATATATTCACAAATTTGAAATTTGCAGAATTTTTCAATCTTTCAAGAAACCCATGAACATTGAAAGATTTGTATATTTATTATTTTGTTTATTCTAGAAGTTCTTCACAGATTTAAAGTTTGCATGACTTAGAATTTCATTATATCATTCTTCGTTTTTTCAATTTCACTCTCTAATTTACAGCTTACTGAAGGAAGCCAGACCTACGACACCTGAAATTCCAAAAGACATGACTGATATACAAGCCAAGGCTGCTTTGTTAAATGCCTTGACTCAGTCAAGTTCACTAAGCATGGATGAGAGGCAGTTATTAGGTAGATTTGGAGTTTGGCTGTTGGTTGGTCTGTGTTCACCAAATGAGAATACATCCAATGAAATCCTAGGAAGGCTTTTGTCTATGCTCTTTCATTGGTTTCATGTCACAGCATACACATTTGATGGTAATGACTGTTATATTTATATTGTTTGTCATTTTTTAGTTTATTTCTTAAAATACATATGAAATTTATTTTTTCTTTGGAATTATTATTATTTTTACCTTGAAGAATCTCCTACAGATCACTGAGAAACAGATTAGTAAATCATTGTTTGCTGGAAGTCATTGGTATTCCAGTTTTATTAAAATAGAGTGATGAGTCGCTATTGCAGGCTTCGAGGTATTTGAGGAGCAAATAAATGGAAAATTAAGGTTCATGCTAACAGTATGCAATTTGTCATGGAAATCTACAATCCCTTTGTGGAAGATTGCGCTCTGTATGCCTACGGTAAAATTACTTGATTGCCAGATCGCATGCTGTGTGCCCGAGCATTTAGACTGTGTTTTGAGTTTTTATTTATTTGAAATTTATTTTCTGTTTTATCAACGAGAATAACTCTGGGATTAGATAATCCTGACATGAATCATCCTCTAAATGGTTAGGAACTTGCCATTCAAAAGATTTAGGGTGGTGTATCTACTTTTTAGATTCTTACAAAGGCTTTTTACTTTCTATGTGATTTATATTTTGTTTTCTACCTAGTATGGTAATAAATTAGGTTTTATACTCATCATTCTATTTGAGGTGTCATATATTGGTATAAGCAGGGAGCTAGTCCAACAAGTGAACCTTTTTGTTCCATTTTCATTCCCCATTTGTTCCAATTTCTCTGTGGCTCCTAGAGATTGCTGCTGTGATTAAATCAGAATGTGAGTGTCAAAATTTATTTTTTAGGGCCATCAAACTTAAATATCAACTGACCTAGGTAAAAAGTATTTCAAGAATATACATATTTGGTATGTCCACTGACACGACTTTCTTATCTATTTCAGAAAAGTTTTTATACCTTAAAATGTATCCATTAAGAAAAACAAAAAAATAAAATAAAATATATTGAATTAGATTTATTTTCCTGAAAATTAATCAAAGAAAATATTTGATTATGACTTCTTTGATAAACTACAGCAATGTAAACCAACTTGTGAAATATCACTGTAAAAAATTCAATACCCTCTAATATAGCTAATCAAAAACTTTTTGACATAGCCCAATTTTGGCAGAAGATAATTTCTGTTAAAAGTAGAGGAAATAGTGAAACTTGTATGATTCAGGCACTAGATTTTTTAACTTTTACTTACTTTTCTTTTCTTTTTCTTTTTGTCTCCCCTTTCTGGCACAGAGAATTGAATTCATAATCTTACATAAGACACTGAATTTGCTGTATCTTCGGTAATAGTTGTCAGAAATGAACGATTTTTATATAGTTTTGTACCATACAAAATAAAAAAAAGCAACAAAATCGGGCTATTAGTTCCCAAGATAATCTTGGCAAAGATAGGCAGACCAATAGCTTAAAATCTGTTTTTCGGACTCAGGAGGCTCTGAAACGTATAGATCCATCAAAAACCACACATCAGAAATTTGACCCGATCGTAATACTGTCCTTACCTAGGATAGGTAGGAAAGTAAAAGGATGTAGCAGTTTCTGTTTAAAAAAAAATTGTTCAAAGTTAGTTTTATTCAGGTGTTAACTTAATCAAGAGATCTAATTAATTTCTAGGGAATTAACCTGTAATGTAAAGTGTTAAGTGAGCTAATTTCAATGATTTAAAAATGTTTTTAAATTTAGTATAAAGAATTTAAAAAAAATTAATTAACAAAAATATAGATCATATCGATGTAAATATTTATTTATTTTTACAGATCAAGCTGAGTGTACACTTGAACGTTTGAAAACAGATTATGTTTGCAATTGGATGAATGAAGTTTGTCAAACACATTTTGGTGTGTTTGTATCGTGCCTTTTACCTCATCCACCAGAATATGCTAGAGTTGGAGGACATTGGTAAGTTTTTGCATTTTGTTCTATATAAAATAACTGACTTTTTTTGACTGACTTTGACTTTTTACTTTTTATTTTGAAATTGACATTTTAACTGACATTATTTGTTTGGTAATCCTTGATATGATATAATTAAAAATTCTTTGTTGAAATGTATCAAATCTAATATTGATTAAAGATTAGAATTAATTTATGATACAAAAAAATATATTTATGTTGATTTTATTGTTTAATATTTTTAATACTTTAAGGGACATGCTAGTTTCCAAAACTTCACACCTTAAAAATGGACTAAATAGATTATTCTGCCTTGTGCCATATGAAGTAATTACCACTGATGTGTGGGACTTTGTGATGCCTCATTGGCTGGAAGCAGTTGTCAGAGATGTTCCTGATAGAGAATTATATGAACTTAAAATGCTCCTGAGGTAACTTTATTTAAATATAAATTATACCTAAAACATAAATCTATTTACTTCGAAATGACCTGATATTTTGAAATAATGTCTAAATTTTTATAAAATATTGGTTTTCTTGATAAATGAATACTTTGTAATAAGAGCATGGAAAATTAATGGTTTCTGCAAATAGAACTATTTTTGGTGATGTGAAAGTCTAATATGATTGAAAGTTAAATGAAATCTTTAATTATTAAACCTGAATGTGGCATACAGCTTAGAATGAATGTGACTAAAAAAAAAAGAAGCAGTAAGACGGCTATCTATCTCTCTCATTGGCACTAAAACCCAGGGGTGAGTCCTGGCCTCCTTTAGGAGTTTCCGCCAACCAGATCGATCCATTGCCGCTGCATTCTAGTTCGGTGCTGCTAGTAGTATCTTGGAATCAGCAGCCGCTATCTATCCATCTTAGCCTGGGTCGGCCTCTCCTCCTGGTGTGGTCAATCCTAACCCCAAGGACTCTTCTGGGAATATCACCCTCCTCTATCCGAATCTCATAGCCGACCCAACTTAACCTTCCAATTTTTATGAAGTCGATGACATTCAAGTCATTATACAGAGTGTATAAATCCTGGTTTCTTCGTCTCTTCCAAACATCTCCTTCTTTCAGTATATTCATCGCAAAATTTTCCGTTCGAATATAAGGAGGCTATTCTCATCAGCCTTTGTCATCATCCATGTTTATGAGGTGTTGGTCTACACCAGCCTAATCAAATATATAGTCTTGCCTTAGTTTGCCTTGACGTCTGGTCTTCCAAAATTTGAGATTCTGTAGTTCTTAAAGAAATTTATTGAGGATATGAGCCATAAATGTGAGGAAGCTTACATAAAGGTTTCAGAGGTGCTGAGGCCCATCCTGCTCATGATAGGGTAAAAAATGAAAGGAGTGAAGTTCCCTAAATATTTTGTACTTGATAAAAATAAGTTTCAATTCATAAATTAAAAATAATATTCTTCCATAAAATAAAGCAAAATGTCTAATTTTAACTTTCTGATGAAAAAACTCAAAATATGTCACAAAGTTATGGAGACTGATCTTTCCAGAATTATAGTGGTAATTATGGCCTATGAACTATGAATAGAGTTATAGCAATACCAAAGAAATAAGTTTCTCTTTACACAGTTTTTATTGAAATTATTATTTTGTAATTTCAGCAAAATATTGGATCCTGACATGAGTCCTCTAGGATTTGATGCTAAAAAGCTGTATCACTTTGTTGCTGTACGTTTTAAAGGAACAAGCCCAAAAGTTCAAGAGCAGGCGCTTAGGTGGTTACAGGTAATTCATTTTTTCATTGAATTTGTTCAATATAAATCAGTAATTAATTTTCAAAATTAAAAGTAGACTTTTTATTTTTGAAGGCTTTGTGTTATTTAGTAAATAATAGTCCATGGTACAGCATGTTGTCAAATTATTATAATCCGTCTAAAAGTTTGTGAATGGTTTTATTTTATACAAACCTACAAGACTCAATAAGCACTTCTTTAACTTGGGCGTAAGCAAGACTTCCACCTGCAGGTTGTGTGGCTTGGAGAATAAAACAGCCTGTCACATTATTTGTAGATGTGATGATTTTTCTTGACTTCGATACTTTCACTTTGGATGTGATCGTATCACTGACTTTAAACTCTGTGAACTAACAAATTCTATTAATATTGACAAGGTTGAGAAGGTATCTGGTCTGTTTTAATAGAGTTTAGGACGACCCACAATAGGCCTCCATGAGGCCGCGTTGTATCCCCACATCAGAAAATAAAACCTAAAATTTGTTTTCTACAAACATTCTCAGAAGTGGGACAGAATTTTTTTTTTTAAATTTAATTAAGTACTAAAACTCATAAATACCCATTTGCTTTCCACTTGAATCGTAAGATAATTTGGTCACAAATTCGAAATAAAACGTGGCCTACATAAATATTAGGCCTAAATAACCTCATTATTTTATGATATGTTGGAGGTTGGAGGTCACATCAAACGGCCCAATATTTTTGTAGGACATCTGGTTTCTCGATTTTGTGATCAAGATTCATTTTACCATTCAAGTGGAAAGCAAACAGGTGTTCATAAGCTTTTAATACCTAATTAAATAGACAAAGTATGTCTATCTGCAGATTTAAAACTCCCCAATTCCGAGAATTTTCATAAATAAAAAGTTGTAGGTTAAGATAAGATAAAGCTATTCATGAAGTTTGAGGCAGATATTAATAATTTGATAAAAAGGGGTCTGTAGGATGGATTACAATATTGCTTGAAGTTAATATGCTGTCTGTTATTTAACAACATCTATAATATTGTTAGAAAAGCATATCAATCTGTGTATGAGAATTCATGGCTCGATAAATCTGAAAATAGTACTTGTTCTCGAGACAGCCAGAATGCTGCCCTTAATGTACCACTGTTGATTCAACTCAAAATTATTTAATAATTTTACCATCCACATTACAGGTTTTGACAATGTTAGAGATAATGATACCTACTCATTTATTATTTTCCTTCTTCGAAGAAGGTATCAACAGCATGAAGTTAAGTGATGCTGCTAACAAAGAATCCATGTTAGAGAAAAAAAATGGAAAAGAGCCAAGAAGTATTTGTATGAATTCTTCCCTATTAATGATTCATTTAATGTTACACCTTATGAAATTATTGATTATGTTTATTATTGCAGCTCCTGTAATTGAAGATGATTCTGGTCCTTGTTCTGCTTTATCTGATGATGAAGAACATGGTTCTCGTGTATCAAATTTGACGGGTGATGTTGACTTAAAGCTCTCATGTTGTGTTTTGATGCTTGATCTAGTTTTAAAACAAGTAAGAAACTTTATTAAATCAATTTAGTATTTGAAAACTAATGCTTCATAAATACAGTAGGCCGCAGTAAATTTTATCTCACACACTTCATTACCTGCAGTGTCTGTCTTAGGGACAGGCCTGCGGCCATGGACCTGTAGGGAGGACTCACCAATGTGGATATGAGTGGTTTTTATTATTTTTATTATTCTTATTCTATGTGTGTAGATTTTGGCGAAACCAGAGTGTTCTATTATGATATATTCAAAAGATATTAATTTTCAAAGTCACAATATTAGGCTTACTGAAAAGAACGTCGTGTTTTATGGCTGAGACTGGAATGATGTATTTCTTAATTATCACCACATCTGACCATTAAAAAAGTGTTTTTATTTTCTTGAATAAATATGCAGTCAACATATCACCAAAACTACACTTAAAATTTTAGCTTAAAAAAACTAATTGATAAGATAGCACATAATTAATTAACTAGAAATACACCTGTTGATAAATATGGGACTCAAGCTATAAGGTAGTGGCCTTAAATATGGTAAACACAGCTTCTGTTTCTTTTAAAAAACCAAGATAGAGTGAATGTGACAATGTTTTTGATAAATCAATCGGTGTCCTTCAAAGAGTTAAAGGGTTAAAGCTCTTTAAATAATAGAAAAATTATGGGGATGCATCAAAGTATGAGGATAAATGTTTGGTGACAGAGAATTTCTTTAGCAATAAATAGAAAATAAACTTTATTCTGGGATGATGTCCCCTTAGAATAACAATAACGAACAGTTACAAAAGAAAAAATACATATCTGGCCAAAAACTAACTTAATAAAGATTCAGACCATATATACAACAACTTAAATAATAGTAAGTAAACAACTAAAAAATAAAATAAAATCTTCTCAACTATACTTATAATTGTACTGGAGAAAATATCAAAAAGAAAAAAAAAAAAAAAAAAGAAAGAATTACATGTACAGAAAGAAAAAGCAAAACCACCAGAAAAGAAAAAAATATCAAATTATTGTTTTATTTATTTTTTTTTTTGTAAGTTGGAAAGACATGAAATTGAAAAACATACTGGGATTCATACAGTCATCGCACAAGATGTTTGCAGACTTCTCCAGTCAATGATGTGTGCTTCTTGGTTGATTCCTCACAGCTGCGAAGGCCAAACAAAAAATGACTGTATCCAGTGTGAACTTGTTATTGTTTGGCATCAACTCGCTCACCAACTTATAGAATATATTGCTCAAGAAAATCTAGCACACCCTCCAGATGTGAGTATATTAAATTTAAATTAATTTTATATAGTCTTATTTTTTAAATATTTCTACATGCATTTTCAAATTTAATGCTTTTTCATAGTGTTTTAATCATTATGCATTATGAATCTTTTTAATTATTTACATTATTTAGATTGCTTTGCTTATTTTAATGGTATAAAAAAAATAAACACCTACTCTTATCAATACATTCATTGTATCCAAGTTAATCTAACTGCATTTAGACTGGATTTAATTAAGATCATTTTGGCATTAGTTTTATCTCATTTGTTTTAATACATTTCAATTTTTTAAAAGCAAGTATTAAAACAAATTATTTTTATATTCTTAAAATTTTAATGTTTTTTTTTTTTAAACAATTTTAATTTATTTGATAAACTGAATATAGGTGTAATTTTAATTTTGTTTTTTCTTTGAATCTTCTGTTTTTGGAAATTTTAATAACTTTGGTTACACAAGGGAGCAGGGATGCCCAGAAGGGGTTTTATGGGGGTTTAAGTTGCGCCATCAAAGTTAATGAGTGGGGCACCTTTTGATGGGGTTTTCAACTTTTAGGGGGCACATTTCGACAGTCTTATGAATTTTCAAAATGATAAGTTTCAAATCAAAAGACAAGTGGAATCATGGAAAGGACCACAGGATATGTAATGGTATATAATCTATGAATATTCAAATTCTACTTTCATTTGCACTATTTTTAAGATGATGAGTAGAATAAAATTCTTGGGAGGGCTAGGAAAAGGTTTATGCGCCATCGGCTTTGAGGGAAATGGGAGGGCACTCCTGCAAGGGAGGTTGTGATAGTAACTCAAATAATTTAAATTTATGGTTAATTGGGTTTAAATATACTCAGAATATACTAAAAAAATACTTTGTAAATGTTATCAGGCTCTTTCTAATTATATATTTTCTATATTAAAAATATATTATTTATCATCTTTGTTAAAAAATATCATTATCATTAGGATGGATTTGGTCATCAGTATTTTGAAAAACTATTGTTGGATGTTTATATAGGAAAAAATCACTAATTGTTTATGATTTTAAATGTATTTTTATTTTTGATTGGTTGGGGTGATCAGTAAAAATAAATAATTATATTTATTTTTATATTTGCCGACGTTTCAGCCTGAAGTTCGGGCCTTCATCGGGCCTTCATCGGGGCTGGTTAATCGAACAAGCTTGGAAAAACCCTCCAGCGTGGATAAGGAAAGGTCTTTCCACACTCCTTCGATTGACCAGTCCTAATGAAGGCCTGAACTTTTGGCCCGAAACGTCGGCAAATATTAAAATAAATATAATTATTTATGTTTACTATTTTTTATTTTGACTGATCATACCAACTATCCTTCTCTTCAATTATTCACTGCAGCCAACCATTAATTCACAATTATTTTAATTTTTATTTTATATTCCCCTTCATTAATTAAACAATTAGTGATTGAGGTTTTACTGAAAAAACTGATAATTATTGAATTGGACTTACCTCTTGATCCATCACTAAATTCATTAATAATATTGTCCGTATCATTATCGGTACTGCCTGATTTGTCACTTTTTTTATTACTTCTTAAATAGTCTATTCATCATTTGGTTATGACAGATACTGTCCTGATTTGTATCCCCTTCTTTTTGAAATAAGATTCTATTGGTGCTGAAACGTTTAGGTAAACTGCAGGATATATACATGTGATAAATGATGCTTTGATGCAGAAAAGTATATATTTTTCCCTTTTAAAAACCATATCATTAAAAATGAAAAAAAGTTTTCTTTTCTTGATTCTATTTCTAATTTATTTTCTAGGCTGACCTTTAAAATTTCCATTTCAGCTGAGTTTTTTGCCATTATCGTCATTTTGACGAATTTTTCTTTTAATTTATTCAATTTCTTCTTTTTCCTGCTGTAGCCTAAAAAAAAACAATTTTAAATTAGTACTGCAAAGGCAAAACAGGATAAAATCAAACTTCAATTTCAATTCAAACAGTTACTAGAATATCTCAATATTTTTTTTTAAAGAAGAGAAAGGAATTCACATACTTTGAACTTAAAATATGTTTTCCCATAACCTATGAGGCTGACTTGGTTCATAGAAATTAATATCATCATTGTAACAAGTTGTACTGGAAAGAGTATACCCTGAAATAATTGTTTGAAAGATATTCTACGTTGTTAACTAGTTATTATTTTTATCATGTTTTTTTTCACATTTATGGGTTTATATAAATTATCTTTGTTTTTTGTTTTTAAAATTGATATTACTAGATACTGTATATGTTATTTTCTTTAAATATTCTTACCAGATAGGTAATGAATATCAAATAAAATCCATGATGTTCACTATACTATTATTATTAGTTATATTGAAAAATTAGTTTTGAAACAAAACTTGTATATTATTTTTAATTTATAACTTTATATTCAGGTATTTGTTTAAATATTTGCTTTTTCACTTTTATCTAGTGATATATATATATATTTTGTTGTAACTTATAAAAATTAAGATGGCTAATTTTTTTTGCTTCTGAGGAAATAAATTTTAAATTCAATTTTTTTTTTTAAATTAATGCCTTTTCACGTGGTGCACAAATATTAAAAATCAGATGTTGGAAAACCTTTTATTATTATAAAATGATGGAATAGTAATTTTTACAAATACAAATTCAAGTATAAAGTTTGGATTGTAATTTTTTTATAAAAATAATATTAATCCAATAAATGAATGAATGAGATACATGAAACTTGATGTCATACAATACAGTTATATATAAAACACTTAATTTGTTACAGCATGCTGTAAGCATAGCCTTCGACTATAAATAATTTAATTAAAGTCCTACTAATAAATGAATTAGTTTCTTTATTTCAAGAAGGTATTTTATATGATAGAAGTGTACAATATTGTCACTGATTATTACAATTTGGTTTGAAAATCAGAAATTTGCAAAAGAACACACACAAAAAGACTAAACACAAAATAAACAAAGCAGGATACTATTGAGCTTAAAAGTGGATCACTGAAAAAACAAAAAAAAAAAACACAAAGAATCATCAAAATTCACCTCCAGAATTCTAGCTTCAACACAACAACTATCATAAACATTTACAATGATTATTGTATTATTTTGATTGAATATAATAATATTGACTTACGATAAAATATTTTAGCCACCGTTAGAAGAAATTGTGCAAGAAGAGTCAGGACATTCGAGGAAGAGCCCACCTGAAAATGATAAGAAGTGTGAACCGAAGCCAGATGTCGTTATCAATATGCCCCTGATGGAGATCCATACAGTGGGAGGGGTACTTGTCAACATGCCTCATGTAATGCACAAATATCCTGCATTAGCATTTTCACTCTCTTCTCTTAAACTCCAGGCTTATAAAATTAAATATAGGAATTTATCATTCAAGTTGTATTTAATTTATTCCATATATTTTTGAATTGAGAGATTTTTTTGTGTTTTAGTGGAAAAAGCCCAAGTTTTACAAAAAATTGATGTAGTGTTATCTATTTGACCTATAAAAGTAGTCATTTTATATAATCAAATTAATAATTTTGATTATGTATATTATTTTTTGTGTTTAATTGTTATTTATAACTTTATAGAAAGTTCAAATTAATTTTATTTATATATATATTTTTTTTTTTAATTATTTAAAATGGTCTATTTTAATGTGTTTATACACTTCTCATAAAATCTATAAGAGTTCTTTTTAAAGGAATACAATTTATTATTTTATTGCTCTTAGTTTTTCTAGGATCGGGGTCTTTGTA
Source organism: Nezara viridula (assembly GCA_928085145.1). Lineage (NCBI taxonomy): Eukaryota > Metazoa > Arthropoda > Insecta > Hemiptera > Pentatomidae > Nezara > Nezara viridula. The sequence goes on from OV725081.1 coordinate 70,011,900, forward strand.
AATTCTAATATTATATACTAAGGGATTTAATGGTGTTAACAAAATAATGTTATACTATACTCATTTACGGACTATCAAAATAAAACACAGTCCTTGTTATGTTAGAGATTCTATTATCAATTTCAATGAAAGATGTCATCAAAATTCTCGAATAAGTGTATCGCTTATTTAATGTTGGTTTGGCATTCTCGTTTGATATAAATTGATTTTAATTATGGGTTATTCTTAATGTTTCCCTTGTGAAAAAAATTATATTTTTAGATAAAATATTCAATTTTTTGATAGATTTTTTAAAAAATTCATTATACAATGGACTCTCGCCAATGTGAACTAATTCAACCAAGGAATTCAGATTAGTGAAAAGTTTCATTACGGAACAAATAAAAAATATAAATTTATCTACATAAAAATATTTTTACGAAAGCAATCATTGTTCAGAAATTTATTTTTTACCTATTTTTTTTAAAAGAAAAATCTGAGGTGGTGGCGAGTGTTGTATAGCTAATAAAACATTTCTTGGGAAACAATCTTTTTGTTTGCACATATTTATTTTCTTAAAACTCATATTTAATTGTTTTTCAATAGCGTAAACTATGACTGTATTAACAATATGATTTCCCCCTGAAGATTAATTTAATGAAAAGATTAATTATATCCGATGATAAAGAAATTGAGAAAATAAATACATTTCCAAATTTGAATAAGTACATAGATTAGATTTTATTTTAAATAAAAGGAGTTGGTATTTTTAACTTGATTATTTTAGCATCAGTACTTAAGGTGTTGATAATACGATTTTACTGAATGTATGTATATATGTACTACATACATTAAATCATATCTTAAATTTTTTTTAAAGGGTGGTTCGAATATTGAATTGTCTGAATTATCAAGGTCAGTGAGAAACCACTGTATTTATATTTCAAATATCATATTTAATTCAATTTTATATTTCTGCTTGTATTATTTAAAAAACAAAAATGTAATTCTTCTGCGATTTAGTTTAGTAGCACACTCTCAAATTTTTTGTAAGACCTGTAAGCAACTTTTTCAATCACTTAATTTCGTATATCTTTATTTAATTTTATACATAATTTAATTAAAAATAAAATTCTTTTCTAAATTGATTCAGAAAACAAATATATCATCTGTAATCTAAAAACACCAATATTTTTTTATTATTTGTAAAAAATATACAGTAATTTAATTCATAAGCAGTTAGACTAACCCATGTTATTGTATCGGCTATTTGATTACTTTTCTAAAAATGATTTCGTTATACTAAAGTTTCCTCGATATTTATGTTTTTTTAATCACTGGCTCATTGACGTATCTTCTTATTTCATTTACTTTATTTTTATCTGGATCAATTTCGAAATAATTTTAAATTCTATCATAGTTAATGATTACTTTTTTCTTCATTTTGTTTTTCTATCAAATAAGTCTGAAGTTTCAATTAGAAGTTTTGATGTGACGCTATTTGTGTAATGGAAGTAAGTAATTGTTGAAATGAAAAGCTGTTTTCAGTGATTGTTTTACTTATAGTTTTATAAATGTTTAATGCTTGAAAACCAAGATATGACAATCTGGCACAGGTAGTTTAGGTTAAATGTTTTATGTGTGTCTTGAATAGAGGTGGGTTCTAATGTAGCCATGTGCTATTTCTATCATGAAAGCTTTATATGTGTTGAAAGGTGCACCCAAGCTCTTATGTACAATAAAACCTCGATTAACAATGGTAGAGGAGAGGGGATAGGCAACAATAATGAAACATATTGGTTAATAGAACATGAATTTTATTACAAACCAACAAATATTTGTTTGCATCTATGAATGAAGTATAAAGCAAACAATTACTTGAAGAATAAAACGCTTTAGTTGATAATAATATGATATATACTCTTTGTCTAATTGTTAACACAATGTGATTACATTTTATTTAATACCAATAAATTTTAAATAAACTAAACATAAATTTTTTTTTTCAAATTGAAAGTAAGAGGAAGAAAAAAAAGCATAAAGGATTGATCAACGTTTTTATTTTTATTGTTATCATTTTAAATCTTCAGAACTGAAAATTAAATTATGTAAAATGAATGTAGAGGAGGAAGTAGGTTTCCGTATGACAAGAGGTTGGAGTTGTGACAAAAAAGAGGCATAAAAAAAATTGCTGGAATTAATATTTTAATGACATTGGAACGTTTAACCTTCGAAGGTATATTAAAGCATCATTTCTTAATTGGATTAAAAATTATCAATATACCACAGCTCAAATAATTTTGTAATTGATTGATTAAGACGTAAAAATATAGATCTGGCTAAAAGTGGATATCAAAGATTTGTTTTGAAGGAACTAAAATGTAAGAAAAAAGATGGATTGTATTATAGAAATAAAACATTTTCGATTCGCTTTTCTCATTAGCCACCCCAGGATCCAAACACTGGATAATCGAGGTTTTACTGTTTTTTTCTTTCAACAACTTTTTTTTTTTTGCTTTTGGTTCATGAATGTTGAATTTCCAGTTTCTCATTGTATAAATGTCATTTTGAAATCTGTCCATATACCATCTGAACAAATTGTTCAAGCCCTCCGATATGATTTATTTACATCATTTTCCAACTATACAAAATTGATTAATTATCAAAGTTTTTAATAAGAAGGTATTGTGGTTTTACACATTACACTAGCTACTAATTTGTGAAAATCAATGACAAAAACAAGGAAACATTACAAAATTTAAAACAAAATATTTTGTAGTCTTTCTGAAACGATTTTACACCTTTGTATATTAACACCTCAAACAGCTCTCTCATTTATTTTTTTTAATAATTATTTATTTAATTGAGGTCCTTTTAATGATTACATCTTAGAATAGTAAATTCTTTATTACTCATGACACTGCTTTCTTAAAATATTTTAATGCATGCTTCATGTAGTTATTCACATTATTTTTTAACATTTTCATATCCTGCCATTTTTGCTCTTAAAATGAAAACTTTGCTTTAGCATGGTTTGCTTGAATGTGACTTCACAAACATTTCACCAGAACTTGTACATAATCACTTTATCATATGGATGTATAATTTATTTCTTAAACTGCTCAAAAAAAGTGACGTTGTATTGTTTGTTAACATTATTTTATTTTTACAGATTTAAGTTATTTAAAATTAACTTTCATAAATATTTGTCAATACCCAATCTTCATCTTATTTAAATTTTGATTAAATTCAATGCTATTTATCTAGATATTTTTGCGTAAGGTTCTTATATTGTATTTTAATGGATGCACATCTTTCAGGAACGCTTGAACCCGAATGCAACTATTCTTACGAGTTGTGTGAGTATGCGTTATTAAAAACTTAGCAACACAAATCTTCCGAAAATAATTATTATTTAATAAAAATCTGTGTTCCTATATTTTATTGTAGGGGTTCCCAAATATTAATGAATTAAGACACTATAAAAACCATAAAGTTAATAATAATTAGATATCAAAAATAATATTAAAAGAAACTGAAAATTATTCTTATATGATTAATTGAAAATATATTCATCTTTGAAATATTATAGTACATGCATTGCATATTTATTTCTCAATGGGATGTATGAGGAAATTTCAAAATATGATCCAAAATTAATTGAGTGTTGCTAATTTTTTTTTTTTTTTAACTCCATTTCTTCACCCACACCTATCATAAGCAATGACAATTAGCGGATCTGCTGTAGGTAAGAGTACAGGTAGTGGCTTGATTGGCGTTATGAAGAGGAATGTCCAGCGGCATCCCTTTCTGTCTTGAATTCAGCATCTTTTTAAGCAAGGAAATCCCTCATCCACCTCCTTTTGAGTCTCCTAATTGTGTTTTCGGACATGTTAAATGTAGCCATACTTTGTATAAGTGTGTTAGTATGTCCATGTAAGTTATTGTGAAACGGCTTGTAGTGTGTCAGTATGTGGTCGTTAACTGTTGCATTTGAAGGTCTTTATGAAGGTAAGTAATGTTTACGATGTACCATGAAGCTTTAGTTATAGTCCTGAAAGTTTTAGAATGAAAATTTTATTAAATTTTAGTGAAATTTTTAGTTTTCATATGTGGGTCATTTCGGCTGTCGTGAAGCATAGGTCTATGCTATGGACTTAAGTAGATGATTGTAAGTGTTCAGTTTTTGTTTTAGGTTTAATTTTGAGCGTCTTGAGAACAGTCATAGTCTGAGGTTTAAAGCTTTTTTTTTGTTTATATGTAGGCCCCCTGTCATTCTTCTGTCGAATGTCAGAGTAAGATGTGGTATTTTATCTGTTTGAGGAATTTCGGCATTGTCAAGATAAATAGGAGGACATGTTTCATGTCCAAGAGTGAAAGTGATGTGTTGTGATTTGTCTTGGTTGAGTCGAATTTTCCAGAGTTTGCACCGGTCGTTTAGCTCTGTTAGATGATGTTGTAAAGTTTGTGAGGCGTGTGTTGGATTTTTACGTTTTGTTAGAATAGCTGTATCATCTGTGTAAGTCGCTATAATAGTTCTGGCACTGTTTGGAATGTTGTGTGTGTATATGGTGTATAAAAGAAGAACGAGTACTGACCCCTGAGGAACTCCTGCTAAGGCTGGTCTTATTGAAGAAAGTTCAAAGACTTGGCAGACAAAGAAAAATCTGTCAGAAGGAAAGGATTGAAGGATAAGATTGTAGGTAGCAGGAAGTATCGTCTTAAGTTTGAAGAAAAACCTCTTATGCCAGGCTCTTTTGAATGCTTGAGCAACATCCAGAAATACTCCAGTTGCATAGAATTTTTGCTCCAGTGTCGTTGCAATGTAGTCAGTCACCCTGTGTAATTGATGGACGGTTGAATGTTGTTGTCAGAATCCAAATTGATAGTCGGGTATTATTTTTCCATCCGTCAGTATGTTAATAAGTCTTTTGTATGGTAGTTCTTCAAAGAGTTTAGAACACATTGGGAATAGGCTAATTAGCCTATATGATGAAGGGGTGTATTTGTCCTTGTTTGGTTTATGAATCATTGTAATGTATGAGTATTTCCATTGTATAAGAAATTTGAAGTTCTGAGTATTGCATTGTAAATAGACATTAAGTAAACTAAAGCTTTTCTAGACATTTTCTGGAACACTTGAGCAGTTATCAGGTCATGGTTAGGGGCTTTTTTTCTTTAGGTAATTGTCTAACTTGTTCTGCAACAAATTTTGGGATGAAGCAAGATGGAGGTAATTCCAATTGTAGTGGAATGTCAATAGTGTTTAGTACTTGTTCTTCATTTTCAATGTTGGTGAAGTCAGTATGTGGAGTAAAAATAGAAGAAAGATGGATAGGAAATAGCTCAGATTTTGTTATTTCTGACACGGCACAGGAACCATCTTCGTTTCGGAGTGGTGCAGACACTTCACGGCGATTTACAAGTTTTTTGTATGCCTCCATAAGCTCCCATCATCAGTAGAGAGATTTCTGAAGTAGTTGTCATAATTGTAATTTTAATTTGTTTTTATATGCTTAAAAAATTTATTTTTGGAAATATTTCAAAACTATGATACATGCATGAAACAAAATGTTAAGTTTCATAAAATTGTTACATTATTGTATATTGGTTCATATGTTGCAATTATAAGGTCACATAAATCATTTTTATGTTCCTAATTATTTGCATTCACTGGATTATTACTTTTGTTTACATCCAACATAATTGAAGTATATTGACAACCCAGATTTTGGGAACCCCTACTTAACAGTAAATTTGTTGAAAATAAGGTACACCTTCGATCTTAAATCTTAAGTACTTTTCCTTTTGACAACATACTTGCAAAAGTATAATATAAAAATTATTATAGACAAATATATAACAACAATATATGTGATAATATAATGATAATGATTAGAAAAATTGTGGTAATTAATTTTTTTAATACTAAATGAAATGAGTATCCTTGGGGGTAGGTTTGTTTCTTCATATCCCATTGAATTTGTTAAGTTTCTTTGTATATGCCTGCTATATAGTTATCAATGAGTATATACTTTAATTATTTATATTACTTCTTTGAGCAATTAACCATTTCTTTTACTTCTCGGATTGCTTACATAGCCGTTCCCTCTTTCATACAATGTCTTAAACTTTTTTTAAGCAGTTTATATTTTATATTATTACATATTACATACATTTTATTGACACATTACAGAGTAAGTACCTGGATATGCAATCATTTCTTCCTGAATCGATGTCGAACAATTGTGAAGATTTTAACTACACTGGTGGTCATAAAAACTGGTGCACCCTAAATTTTGTTGTTATTTCTTTCCCAACTGAACTAATATCGCAATTTTTTTACCTCAATATAGTGTGACATATTCTGCTTGTCGAAGACGGCAAATAGTGGAGAAAAAAACAACGAAAATTTACTTTAAAAAATTGTAATGTAAAATGAAGCAAATGAATACTCTTTTAAATAAAAATAAAACACTATCCAATTCTTTTTTAATTATGAAATCTGTATCACTAGTACTTAGTATTGCCTCCCATTTCTTGATTAATGGTCTGTACTCTCTTAGGCATACTACGAATAAGATGGTTACCCGATATTGAATCTGATCCCATTCACGTACTTGGAGGTCACATCCGTTCTGTTGTTGTCAACTGGTCCCAAAGATGCTTAATAGGATTGAAGTCCGGGCTGTGTGTTAGCCATTCCAAGATGCAGACACTAACCTCGTCTATATAATCCCTTACAATAGTTTCGATTACGGCCTAGTATTACTCTCCATAAAAGGGAAACAGAGGGTAATAAATGGTTAAAAAATTACCTCATATTTTTTGAGGATATCAGTGATGTAGGTGTGTGCATCGAGTGTCCGCCTTCGAAATACATGGAGGTTGTACTTGACTCCAAATATATTTCACCCCAAACCATCATCAAACCTTCTCCGAACTGCATTCTTTCTGCTATATTGTGCTGGGCTAATTGCTTACTTGGTCTTCCCCACAATAGAACTTGTCCGTCTGCTCCACAAAGGCTCTACCTAGACTCATCAGAAAACGGAACAGGGGGCAAATCATCTTCTGTTCAGACAGTTAGTTCATGACAAAAGTGAAGCGAGCTTCTCGGTGTTCCTGTGAGCAGAGAGTTGGAAGTGGGAACCCTAGCCTGCAGGCTGAGTTCAACAAGCCTACTCCTTACTGTGTGTGCTGACATTCGCACCCCGAGCAATGTGCAATCAATGAGAAGTCTCAACTGAAGTCTGGTAGCAGTTTCTGAGGGTCTGCTTAGCAATGAAGCGGTTATAAGTTAGATCTGTTGCTCTTGGATCACTTGATCACGGCCTCCGAGTATAGCTTCCTGTCTCCCTGTACCACTGCACTACCTCTCAAGCTGCGTATCGCTGACTTCAGCTGTTTTCAATTAACACAGTAATCTGAGCAACTGCCATGGGATCCAAAACCATTTTACACTCCTAAAAATGCTTGATACAAATGAAATATTGTTTTTCAGATTTTGAATAGACCCTTACAGATTTTAATACACCCTCGATGAATATTTTTGTAATATTCCATTTGAATACTCCTTGATTTTTGTAACATGACAACCAGCACTTCTGATTAAACTGGGATGTTCCTTACTTTATCTTGAGACTCGTCCTATAAATTTTCACTTAGGTTTGGAACTATATAAAATGATACAGTTCATTAAAAAATAAGAATGAAAAGTTTCCCGGTTCAAGGATAGGGTTACCACATTTTTTTCATCTCAGTGTAGCATTGGAAATTGCAAAAAAAGTAATTTTAAACGATATTAATTATGTATTAAAAATAACGGATCTTTAACCCTATTACAATTATTATATTAAAAATATTACAAGAACAAACAATTTAAGATAGTATAATGTGTTTTTTAAATGATCCACTTAGAAGCTTCTTTTATTGCTTCTCTTAGTCAATGTCGTTTGGCAGATACGTTGTTCTGTACACCACATTGGACCAAAGTAAATTCTTCTCGCTATTCCATTTCAAAGTTGAACTATGTCATTATGTCATGGAGCCATGCCTCTCCTCAACTAACAACTGTGGTAGGTATATCTTTAAAAATATTGCAAAGCGGTTGTAAATTACTTTTACATTTATGCACATGTTACATGGAACATGCATACATTATCTTGAATGAACCTTTATTTTATCATAACAAGTTGATATACCAGCATCATAAACATTTGTTCAAACAAGGTTGGTTTTATGGACAATAGAAATGGTATAATCAAGTCTGGAAAATAGGTGAGGTATGGTCAAATTTTCTGATTTATTCCTCAGAAATGTAGCTGTCGTTTTACTGAATTTTTAATATGTTCATGGAGTGGAAACTATTTTCAATGTAATGATATTAAATAATTTTAGTTCAGGACTAAATGCCTGTCATTTTTTTTTTTGCCATTAAGTATTGGCTTATCAAGCTGATCTTTTCTGGCACTTTCTTTTGCTAATTTATTATTTTCTAATTGTCTGATAAACCATAGTATACTGGTAACTGTCTTTATTTTTTTTTTCAATGATTACTAGTAATAATTTTGAAGCTTTTTTTTCCGCTAAAGCATTTTATTTTTAAAATTACTTAAAAATAATTGTATTTCATTTTATAATTTAAAACTTTTTATTGCATTTTTTTTTAAATTTGTTTATCATTTACTGCATAAAAATTCAGCATTTGCTTTCAGGCATAGTGCTATATTAACTTCTATATGTTATATTCAACTTCTATATTTAGGATCCTGTTTTCTTGCATTTATAAATATGTTACATAAGTATAATATAATATAATAACATTATTTTATTCATGTACTCCTTTAGAAAATAAGTTATGAAGACCCACCTTCAAATATCGAAATCTATGGTGCTTTAATATAAATAAAGACACAGTGGCGGATCCAGGTTTTTTTCAGGGGAGGCGCACCTCTATGCCACCACTATCCATCCTTCCCCCCACTTCTTAGCAGAGTTAAGTCACTCTAAAGTCCTCTATTAATGGTTTTAACAAATGCAAACTCTATTTTTATTTAAAGTAAATTTTGTCTGGTTTATAGTGAAGCAATCATTAATTACTTAAATTAAATAGTCTTTTAGTTATCACTTCCTATTCAACCAAAAACCTGACTTACTTAAAAAATCACAAAACTTTAATTTCCTACTTTCCTGTTGAAAATCGAACCATTGTTTATATAAACTTTTTTGTAATTCTTGAGTTCTGCTATCACTCCTTTAAATATTTTCCTCAATTTACGGGACACTCTGTATATGGGATCAGATATGTAAAAAACAAAATTGCTAACATGGTTCACCAAGAGAAAACTTTTTACAGCCAATAAAAGCCAAATTTATCTAATTTTTTTTTCATATATTACTACTAAATAGTGCATCAAAGCGAAAAACGTATACTTTAAGAAATTAAAGAATGTTAAATTGTGTGTGTTGAACGAGTATCTAAACTTGATAATTTGATTAAATGAATGGTTGATAACCATGGTTAATGAACTATAATTTTTACCAACTTTGTAAAAATCTGATAAAGATTACTATAAATTGTCCTGCAGTTTGGAAATGAGTTCTCTAAGAAGAAAAATTCAGAATAAATTCTGATTCCGATCATATTGGAGACCAAATAATAAGTGCCTTCCTTCATGAAAAAGTTTCCAACAGCAGCTATTTTAAGAAAAAAACAACACTTTCTAATGAGGAATATACAAATGATTATGGTGACCAGTTTTATGAATAGGTTGCAAGGCATCAGATCTATTGGAACTGAATAAAAACTGGATATGGTAGAAAAATCGTATTTTCATGTGCTCAGATAAAAGGTTGTTAAAAAGCTAAATAAAGATCTTTTTTTTTTAATTAATTTTCCTCCATCATGTATTCCATCTGCGAGACTCAGTTCAGAGTCAGTAGGAACAAACTGTAAAAGGAACAAAAGCCTTTGCAGCTCATGGTGGCTCAAAAACTACATCATTTCACCCTATGAGCCAACTTTTGCTCTCACATTCTATTCTTTGTTTCACAAAATCTTGTCGTTAAAGGGCCGGGCGCAAGTTGATCCACAGTCTGGTGAGGTGACATGATATAACAAACCATAAAATTAATAAAAATGGTCATGATAATAATTTTTTTTAAATATTACTTATGTAGTAGCCCTAGCTGGATCCGCCAGTACTGGTCACAATAATAATTTTTGACACTATATTTTTCTTTTTTTTAAATAGGTGTTTTTTGGAACTTTTTTTCCATTATCGAAGGGAGAGTGCGCCCCCTGGCAGAAAATGCAAGTGCTGGTCACGATAATAACTTTTTTTTACATTACAAAATTTGTCTATTAGGATGAATTTTCCCTATATTTCTCTTCTCTTTAAATAGCTGCATTTTGGAACTTTTTTTCCAACTCTCAGGGGGAAGCGCACGCCCCCCCCAGCTGGATCCGCTAGTGTAATGACATGAATAATGGGTACAAATAAAACATTTAATTACATTCTGAATACATTTGTTTTAAACAGAAATCATTATGTTCTGTTTTCCTGAAGATTCTGCCCAATTTTTTTGCTAAATCTATTTAACTCTAGTATTGAATATAAAAAAAAAAACTTATTTTTGTACAGTAATTTTGAACTGGATTGTTACAAGTGTTATATACACCTATAACATAAAATAATAGAGATGTTTGATTAAAAATGGAGAAATTTAAATACTAAAATAGATATATTAATAATTCTTTTGCAGAAAGTATAATATTTATTCATAACAGTATGTGCATGATTTTGTTGTCTAGTTAAATTTGAAATATTAACAAAAATTAGTGCTATACTTTTAGCTTTTAATAAATTCAGAAGACTAAATTAATTTACTTTTAGAAATGATTTAATTTTATGAATTGACTAATGTTTATTATGACAAAGATGTAAGTTTTCTATATTTATATACTGCCATTCTTAATAATGCAAAGTAATTAATCTTTTTGAATATATCCATGAACAGATTATGACGGCCACGGTCGAAACTGTTGTTGAGCAGCTTGATCTTGCTCCTATAATTATGTCAGAACGAGTCATTCCTGCTGTTGCACGTGCTGTCACACTAACTGACACTGATGTAGGCAAGTATTTCTTTTTTTTTTTTTTTTGTTCCATTTTTTATTACTTTTTCCTTCTAATTTTTACATGAATTCCATTTTAGCCACTGCCACGGCACAAGTTGCAAGGCCAACTTTAGTTGGGGAAAATGATGAAACAATTGAATCTGGTGGAGAAGAAATGGAGGATTTTTGGCAAACAACTGTTGGAAAATTTCGTTTTACGATTGATGAGCTACCACAACAACTGCAGTATATTCATCAACTCTTAAAAGTAATTCATGTTCACACTTAGAATTTCAATAAAACTATAATTATTACTTTACATTATGTTACCAAAATGATAATAGTAATGTTCATTATGTTTTTGAACCTAATACATTCCAACTTTTTGAAAATTCGTCAGTCCATCGAATGGTTTTCTGAATCTGTTGATATCCATATCCATCCATACAATCCTCCTTCAGAATTATATGAGCAGTTATATTTAGTCTTTTTTTTTTTAATTATAATTTTCAACTTTTCTACTGCAAGTCAGCTATTATAGAACTTTGTATTAAGGTGGTGGGGGGAGAATGAGCATTATTACTCTCTTTACTAATTAAGGAATAATAATTTTTAAAAAAAATGCTTGCTGTTAATTTTTTTTTTTTTTCTTCTAGGAGATATCAAAGACAGAGGATCCAGATGTTTTATATTATATGCTTAATTGCCTGTACCTGATGTGCTTACATGGTGATGCTTTGTTCAAAGCTGTTAAGCATCATAAAGGATTCATCATCTGGTGCCAGGAAAATCTGCTGATTAAAAAGTAATCATGTAATGAAACTATAATATAAACTAATAGAATATTATACAATGAATTATAAATTATATCTTTTTTTGCAGCTTGTGGGAGCTTTGCAATGCTGAACATTCACATATTTGCGAGGTTTCTGTACCTTTACTTCTTCATTGCATTACTATGCCATCTGGTTCAGATGCATTTTGGAGAGTTTTACAGGAAGAATTCCATTCAAGTGATTGGAGAATTCGTTTCATTGCTGGTAAATAAAAATATTTAAATGTTTGCTTGGTTTAACTTCCAGCTCTTGTTTGGATGTAGCCTCATTGTCTGAAATGATTTGTGTTTATACTGACTTAATTATATTCTCTCTTGGAAGTGTACTATGCTTTTTTTTGTTTTGCAAATTGATATTTTTGCTAATTGAGCATATGGCACTAAAAAATGCTATAAAGTTCTGACTTATCTTTATTCCTAATATCTGTAATCCTAAATGAATATTTTACAATAAAAATTTGTATTTCTTTCTTTTAGTTGAAAGAGTTACAGTGGTTGCTAGATTCATGGATTCTACACCTTTACGATCAAATATAATTTTACAAGCTTCTCTTACCAATGCATTTTGTTATCTGATTTCAAGTTTAGATGATTCTAATGTCCAAGTTGCCCAAAGGGCTACTTTATATTTAGGAACAATTCATGATTCTGCATTGAAGGTAATCTAATACTTTTTATTTGTTTATTAGTTTTCTTACCTTTAGCTATTATTTAAAAATATTACTTGTCTAAGATTTTACTCAAAGTAATCTGTAATTTTTACTTACAGTAGTCATTTATGTAATTTTTATTGTAGATGTAATGCAAAAAAATTTCTTCAATATTTACTCTTTGATTTTGAGTTTATCCAAATATCAAAACTGCTTTTAGTTAATCAAACTAAATGATATTGATATGTTAGCAGTGAATTTAATGCACATTTTTTTTTTTTTAAATGAGAGACAATTTTTCTCTTATTTTTTTAATTTCAGATATTTTTCTCTATCACAAATTTTTTTTGCTATTCATTTTTTATGTATTATTATTTTTTTTTTTTGTAAGTCAAAGAGAATCTTTCAATTTTTTATTGTGAAACTTTTCTTTTTTTTTTTAAATAAAAGAAATTCTAGTTATATTTAGCAATGAGTTATGATTCATTACATTCCTGCCATGAAAAAATACAAATTTCAATTTAATCACCATTTTCTATCTGTTATGCTATTTTTAAGTCTGTTTGTAACAATGAACGTTTTGCCTGTTGACCTACGATATATTTATTAGTTCGTATTCAAGCCAAGTTATCATGTTGTTTATTTGGGTGCCATATTTTTGCAGCCACAACTAAATTCATATTGATTTTTTTATGATTACTGTGATTTATTGTTAAAGTTTTTATTAAAATATGATAATTAATTAAACTATATTGGTTACTTAGAAGAGAATCCTGAAAGCTACCATGGATGTCAATGTGATAAATAAAAATTTTTTCAATAATCGTTTTTCCCAAAAGTTCAGAAATTGTACTGAGTTTTTCTAAAATTCAATTTTTAACTGATATTAGCTCACTTCTTAAGTAACTATAAATACTATTCACAAGATTGACAGAAAATCTAATGTAAAGGATTAATCAAATTTTTTGTAGCCTAAATATGTCTAAAATTATGAGAGGTTTTGTGTGGTAAGGTAGTTAAAATTAATAAAATTTAAAAAAAAACTCAAAATGGAAAATATCTCCCTAAAAAGGGTTTTTTAATTAACTTATTTTTGTATCTATTGATCTACAGAATCGGTTCTCAGAATTTGGCTATTTGGGACTGAGAGACTATTTTTTTGTCTGTACACATTTTAATCATCTCTTATTTTACTACCTATCTAAATACCTTTTTTCACTTTTTATATTGTTTTCAGTCCTTAATTATGTGCCTGGAAACGCAATTTGATTCAGTAATCGTTGACCGCCCTATGGTTTTGCAGTCTCTTTACCAACTTCATAATTGTCTTAGTGATCGACATATATTGACGTGGGATTTCTTTTTAAATCGATTTGATGCACTTTTCTTGGAAGCTCAGATCAATCTCGAAAAATCGGGTGATATAACCTACCTACGTGGTAAGACATTTTCATTGTTGTAAGTGTTTGTTTAGCACACCTTACTATCTTACTTAACTATTGCTTGCCACATTTACTGCCCTACCCCTTTAGAGATTATCATATTTATCATTTTCATTCATGCCATTCCCATATCACTCTCATTTTCCATGTGCTTGTGCTGTGAGAACCGAATTAAAATATTTATATGTCGATTAGACCTGCGTAACACTGATATGAACAGCGAAAGTTTCGTGCGAAAGCTACAAAGAGCGCAAGAAGCCTTGTCTCAGTCTCAGTCAGATTCTAGCTCAATTAAAACCCTGAGCGCAAGTTTTGGTCAAAAATGGCCTTACAAAAGAACTATGTCAGCTCCAGCTTCTATGGTGCCACGACAGGACACAAAGCAAGGTATTAATCGTGAAAATAGTTTATTCGACTGTAAATAACAGCTTACCTTTCTTTTTATCTTAATTGAAATTGTTATACTTGAATTATAATTTTAAAAAATGCTCTATTTTGTACATATCAGGGTATATAAATTGAGCACAACATTATACAGTCATATTTAACTTTCATTACTAAAGTTTTGTAGCCCCATCTAATTTGCACTGCTTCATATCCATGCAGTATATTTATTTATATCAATTATTAACATTCATCTTATCTTTCTGTTGCTTGTCATGTGCTTCTTGTTTCTTTGCTATTTTTTTTTTCATAGAAACACACAGTCCACTATTTGCCTTATGATCACTTTGGTAAATAATTCAACTCTATATGTTGTTAGCAGGTACCATGAATGTAGTTGTATTCATCCTTTATTATTTATTCAAAGCAGAATATTCTTATCAAAATCTCACTTATATGTTTTCTTCAGAAAAGGAGAAGGTCTACAGCAGGCAATATTCAGCTCCAATATTGAAAAGGAAAACTTCTAGATTTGGATTGGGTCAGTTGCTAGGTTCTATGCCTTCAAATAACACTATCGTTCTGCCAGGTAGACATTATTTGAACGATGTCAAAGTAAATTGTGTGAACAATTTTAATTCAGCACAATTGAAAACGAAATCGTGCTTTCATTGTTCGAAGATGCATGTTAAATCAATGTTATAGTTACTATTCAATGTCATTGTTATTTCTAAATGTCTATCTGGTAATAGAATTTTTTTTATATTTTCTAGTGGAATTAAATTATTTATTTATGCTTTCTTTGATTTAAATTTATTTTATTATTTGTCCATAAATTTGTTTATTTTAATTATTAATTTACAATACTACTGTACTAAAAAACTTCTTTATTATTTTTTTATTTTTACTAACTTTAAATTCATAAAAATATTATTTAAATATGTATAAAACTAAAATAAAGTACATTATAATATTTTGGGGACACACCATGAATTATTGGTATTTGTTTTAACATTAACATGTGTGTTTCTTTTTCTGAATATTCCCTAAGGCATGTTGGCTAAATGGTGAGTTTAATCTGGCGTTTCTAGCCTTCTTACGCTTCCGTTCGGTTCATTTTGTTTTTATTTATTTCCATGAGAGGGCATGTCTTATCCTTTTCGGTCTATATTTTTTAAACATGATGCTGCATTCATGTTATAATTTTGTTACCTTATGTAATACCCACAATTTGCAAACTTTCTATTACCTCTGTTCCTTTGTATCTACCACAATTTCTGACATCCATTTAAACTGCAATAATTGTAAATGCTTTTGTGTGGATTAAATATTTTTCATTAATGTTAATTGTTCAAAGATGCCATGTGCTGTGTATTGTACTGATCAGCCATAATGAATGTTTATAAATGTGCACTATAAATGTCTGTAACTGTTTGTGTAAAATTTCTTCTTCAACTCCTCTATTCAGTGTAATATTTTTTAATGCTCTGTTTTAATTATTTACTATTAATGTTTATCACTTCTTTGGATGTATCTAATGCCCTATACATATGTGTGTTATTTAAATGTTTAGTTAGGAATATTTCATTCTTCTAAGAAGTTAAACTTTATCATATTCAAGTATATTTTATCTAATATTCAAGTATTTTCTCCCCTTTTTTTATTGCTCTAATATTTTTTAATTCAATTTTTATATTTTTCAATGATTTAAAGTGTATAGTAATTTATTTTAAATTTGGTAGAAATTTCCATTTCTATTAAACGAAAATTTCAAAATATTTTTATCTTTTAACTTCTATAATTTCATTACTTTGATTTTATTTAATATTTTTTTATTCTATAAACTACATGCATAATTATGCCATCGGAAACCATTCTTCTGAAAAAATATATATATATCTCAATCAACAAACCCTCATGTAATTTATCTTAAGTATAATGAAGCTATTACTAGTTTACTTTCTCGACCATCTAAGGTAGAGGAAGTATGGATATTCTTGTAAGGATAACTGATTAGTTAATCGAATATTGAAATTTGTTTAATATAAAAGTCTGGAAATATATTTAAATAAAATGTGTTCTCTTTTATGAAGCTTTATCTTACTTAATGGTTGAATAATTGCAAAAAAAAGTTTTCTGATGGCATTGTTATTTATTTTATTATTTATGCATGTCTCATTGCATTATTTTAATTAGAATGAGTTGATTTCTTTTTGATTATTAATTGTGCATTTAATATTGATATTCTATTTTTAAATTAATAAATATTTATCATTTACATGTTTGGGTTTAATTTTAATAATTGATTATTCGTCAGTTTTATTTTCAATCACTGATGTAATTATTTTGTACACTGCCTTAAAGTTAATTCTTATTTTTAAAATGGAATAGAAGTATGCACAAATGCATCACTTCATGCTTCTAGCTGGCAGGTAAAACATTTTTAGAAAATATCCTATTTAAGAGATCCTCCTGGGGTAAATCCAGCTTCTATGAAGTTGTCACTTTTAATTAAATAATTAATTAAGGGAATAATGTGATGGTTGAGTATGATCTCGGCCCA
Source organism: Nezara viridula (assembly GCA_928085145.1). Classification (NCBI taxonomy): domain Eukaryota; kingdom Metazoa; phylum Arthropoda; class Insecta; order Hemiptera; family Pentatomidae; genus Nezara; species Nezara viridula. The sequence continues at coordinate 70,028,875 of OV725081.1, forward strand.
ATCTCCTCCCTGAAGAACAATTAGCCTTGAAACAGTACTTCCTTACCGGGTACTGAACCCAAGACCCTCCATAGGGTCTTTTTTTTTCTAAACAGAGAACAATAATTTAGTCAAAATAATTTGTTTTGTTGTTTATATTATGTAAATTGCTTGCTTATAAATTTTGAAGAGCTTATTTACTAGAAACTTACAAGGCGTAATTTTAATACGATGACCTTATAGTGTAACATTAAATTCCAATATACTGCAGTTTTCTGAAGTAAATATTCATTAATACAACTGTTGGAATCGATTTATCACATTTAAAATTTCATAAATGGTTGGCTTTTTTTTTTATTATTAGTTTATCTCCTGAGCATCTCTTACTTTCAATTGTCATCAAGAATTTTTTTTAAAATTACAATGAATTTAATTTGGAAAATTCACCATTTACGTGTGTGTAATTCTTCTCAAACAACTCATTTCCTATTATAAAATAAAGCATATTCAGGAGAGTGTTTTGTATATTTATATATTTTTTCATTTTCTAATAGATGGACATATCCATTCTATAAATCAAGGCGAGGATGGAAATTTAGCTGGTCTTTTACATAGAGTAATTGACCTAGAAGAAGCTGACAAGGAAACAATGCATTTGCTGATTTTTCTTTTCTTACAATTCCTATCTAGACCTGAACAGGTAAAAATTTCTCCATTCTTCTCAACATTCACAGTTCTTATTCTGGCATTACCCATGCCCATAGTCTGTGTTTTAACTTGAGGTATTGTGCTACCATAGATCTTATAAGTTTTTATGCCTGTTCTAATTTTTTTTCATTTCTTAAGGCTTATCCGACTGATGAGAAGTACATGGCAAAAACACAAACCATAGTTTTGAGGCATCTATATTTACTCCTGGGATATAACCAAAATGAAAAAGGATTTCACATATCCCCTGGCAAGTTAAGGTAGATAATCCTCCTAATATGATTAATGTTAACAGACTGAAAAAAATTAATTGTTATTTATTTGATACATTCTATCTATTATTTTGGTTACTGGTACCATTATTATAAGTAAATATTGTACTGGAAACTTACATTGTATGAATATTATTAATGCCTCATCCGTTTGGAAAAATAGATAAATATATATATCATTTTGCTTGACAAAGAAATCTAATTCGTTAAAATTACCTTATATCTAATGTTATGATGTAAGAATTTTGATATGACTTCCAACTCCTCATTTTTATGCACTCCAAAGTATGTAGTAAAAATATATCTCAAAAATATCTCCGAAACCTCAGTGTGAAATGTTTTATTAATAAAATGACATTATATGGAAATATTTTTTCTACATTTATTTAATATCCAAGCGGATCCAAATATACTTCTGAATAGTTAAAGAAAAATTTATATAATTTGATAAATCATTTTCATATTTGAGGATTTTATTGATAAATGAGTAATAAAAAATTAATTAAATAAATTAAAAAAATTAAACCAAAAGTATCATAAATATAATTGACATCTTAGAGCAATATATACAACATTCATTATGGCCCAGATATAGTGTTGGTAAGTGGTAACTATTTCCTTGTTATTAGTGTCTATAATAATCGTTTTTAATTTAATTTACAGAACCTGTGGAGTATTCAATGTGTTCATTTGTAACCTCCCGCAAGTATTAGATCAAAATCATTTGATGGGCGAGGTGTTGATGAGTACTTGCCTGTTGCTATTGCATTACTGCCCTTGCCCGCCTCACCTCACACCTGATAGCCAAGCTACGCCTGAATACAGTCTTTGGTATTTGGAACCACATGTCAGGAGATCATGGCTTGTATCAACATTAGTATTTCTATATAAGGTAGGCAAATCAATAATTTCAAGTCTTGAACCAATAATAATTTTATAGACGCCAATTATCCTTTCTTTTTTACATTTCTATGTTTTTTTTCTATACATAAATGAAAATTTTATATTTTAAATTCAAAAAAATAACTGGTCACCATTGAATTATTGCAATGAATATGAATATTAAATAAAATGTGAGAAGGAGTTGGTCGGGGGAGGGAGGGGGGGAGGTGCTGTCAAATAAATACTAAATATTTAAAAAATAATATTTTTAATTGTTTTGCCAACATTTCGACCCACCTTGCAGGTCTTCATCAGGGCTACAAAAGATACAAAATATAAAAGGCACAGGGTGAAAATAAAATAAATGAATTATAAGTAGATATTAAATAAGAAACAGTTGTCTGATAAAGAAATAATAAGATGACATCAGAAATTTAGTGGGTGAGAGTGTAGTTAAAAGATCAAGTATTATATACATATAGAAGATACAAACAAAAATAGAAAATAAGTATGAATAAAAATAGAAAACAAAGGAGAATATAGCATGTAAGTTGAAAGTAAACAGATTGAGATAAATGATAAGAAATGAGTGTATAACAAACTGGAATAGATTACATTGGATAACTGTAGGTAAACAGATAAATAAAATGATTCTTGACAAATAAAGAAATAGAAAAATGAATAAGTAATGATCCAGTAAATCTAAAAATTTTATTCGTCAACATTCATTTTATTTATCTGTTAACCTGCAGTTATCAAATCTGTTTTCTTTTAAGTTACATGCTATATTCTCCTTTGTTTTCTATTTGTATTCATACTTATTTTCTATTTTTGTTTGTATCTTCTATATATATATAATACTTGATATTTTAATACACTGTCACCCACCATATCTCTGATGTCATCTTATTATTTCTTTATCAGGCATTATTTCTCTGTCAGACAACTGCTGAGACCAAAAACAGGATTTTTCAATGTTTAGGAACTTAAAGAAGGCTTGTTGGATAAACTAGCTCACAGTCCTATAGGTTCACCAAATGGTTCCTTCACAAATATCTCTAACCTAAGTCGTATTAATCTATCACTCCATCTTATAATGTGATCAGCTGATTCCCATGAATTCTCTTATGGATTTCCCAACAAAATTACTTCTTGCACAGGAATAATTTAGAATGAACCTGTTCCTTTTTTTGCCGATGTTCTTTGGCTTTAGTTTCTTGGTGGAAGGTCGTATGAGATCCATTGAACTGGTCTGGCTCATAGGATTAGCATCGGAGAAGCATGTGTCCCTAACTTGACTTCATAAAAATTAAAATTTTAATAGAAGCTCAGTTAAAAATCGAAATATTGTAGAAAACTAATAAGAAAATTAGTTTAACATTTTTTTCAAAATAAACTTAGTTATATTGAATATTTAATAGTTGACCGTTGCATTATAAAGGAAGGAGATGGTCCGGGGTTGCGGTCATAAAAAGACTAAATAGTGATAAAACTATTTTATTGAAAACCAACGTTTCGACCCGACTTTGCAGGTCTTCATCAGGGCTAGAACGGACAAGATACAAAAAGAGAGAATTGTGGCAATTACATAATATTTAGACATAATTTATAAACAATGTGAATAAGCTTATTAGAATTATAAACAGTAAGTACAATAAAATATGGACTAAGTAAGCTGAGTAACAAGATCCTAAAATAAAGTAAATAGATGCTAACAATTGTTGTATGTCCGCAACCCCGGACCATCTCCTTCCTTTTTAAACTTAGTTATGTTTTTAGCCTTAATGTGGTACATAAGAAAAAAATCAATGGTGCTCATGCTTTCTGAAACATGCTTTATGTATGGTTTGGCTGGCAGATATATTTTTTTTTTGTTTTTCTTGTATTTATAGAATTTATCATTTTTTATCTCTTTTCATATTGCTGAAGAGCATATTTGAATAAACTTTGATTACTATCACAATTTTTCTTCTATTTTAGTATCAGTATTGTACTCAGCCACAATCAACCCAGGTTCAATATTTAGTAAGAATTGTTTTGAACACATTAGATGCACAACATCATGTATGTCGTCAGATTCCTCGTACTGTTGTCATGACTGCTCCATCACGATCGAGAGGTTACTTTTTTTTTAAGTTATGTTTTATTCTTTTGTTCAAAATTATTTTTATATTTATTATCACAATGATATTAACAGATGTCAGTCAGCCTTCTCTAGGAGTTGATGGTGATCATAATGATAGATATGAAACCCCACCACTGTCACCTATGTTTTCTGGAGGTGATGGAAGCCATGCAAGCGCAAGTACTAAAAGTAAAACCTGCCCATCTTTCCAATCTAAGGGTCCTGGTATGGAAACACATTGGGAAGAGACAACCCATCGTGATGGGAAACTTAGCTCTAGGCGTCATCCAGAATACAGGTTATATAGTTCTTATAGATTTATATTAAAATGAACTTATGTTTACATTTTTTTTTTTTTGTCCTCTCCCTCCTAGCCATTTAGATTTTTTGCCTGTGCCAGTGATGAGGGTGTGGGATTAATGCCAGAGTTAAAAGCATCACCGGCATCAGGATGAGAACTCGTAATTATTTCATCAAATTATCTTCCACCAGGTTCCTGGGCATGCAGTACACACAAGTTTGCCTTCTCAACCTCTCCGCCCTCAACTTATGTTTAACAATCTTCAATTACATTATAACACAGCTTAATCCATATCTGCATACTTAATTGATTATCAATTACAAAATCCTGGGTCTAATCTCTTCAGACAAACAATATAAAGGAAAAATAATTTTTGAAGTTACTAAACAAATTTTAAGAATTTTTTACTTGTAACATGAACACTACATAGTGATTGTAGGCACATGTTACAGTGAATTGTTGAATCTGTTGGGACGAGATGCTACTCAAACTGATAACTTTTACCACTACAACCCATGAAGGGTCTGCTGAAGTTCAGTACTATTTAGGGAAAGCACTGTTTCTAGGTCAACGGTCAAGGATTATCGACGCTGTATTGAAAGATGCAAAGATTATGAAAAAAGATTGTGCGGTGGTATTCCTTGACGTTGTCGGTGCTTTTGACAATGTTGGCCACAATCATATCGTGAGCTCCTTGGAAGCAAGAGGTGTGTCGCCGGATCTTCAACACGTTATATCGGCTCTCCTCTGCACGAACACAATCAAAATTAGTAACGGTGTTCACGCAACTAGCCAAATCAAAGTGCTGCGCGGGGTACCCCAAGGCGGCCCCTTGTCGTCGTCGCTCTTCAACCTGGCCATTGACCATCTCTATCGCGACCTGTGCGATGAAGAATTTTCCAAAAAATTTGGATACAAGTTAAAAAGTGACCAAGGTTGTGTGGTCCTCACAGGTTTCGCGGATGACCAGGCCGTGTCAGCGCGTGACAAGGGGGCTGCAGAAAGAGTGATCGGCAGCGTTCAGAGGACATTTGAGGGAATTGGTTTGGCTATTAATCCTCAAAAAAGCGTGGGCATCGTTCTAAATAAAGGAGAGCTGGAAACCGCGATGCTCTCCCTTGAGAACGGAGAGTACATCCAAACAATGCAGAATGGAGATACAATCAAGTATTTAGGATGTACATTCTCGGGAGAGCTACAGTTCAACGAAGATTCGGTGACCAAATTGAACGAAAACCTGAATAAACTGGTAACCTCTCCCTTGCTGAAGCCGGAGCAGAAGCTAAACATTGTCAACCAATATCTGTTCCCGGGTCTTACTTACCCTCTCCAAACTGCGCCCCTCACAAAGCTGCGTCCTGCCGTACTTGACGGCATCGACACCATGATTCGCAGGAGTGTGAAGGCTATTGTTGGACTCCCTGCGAACACCTCCACGGCGATGTTGTACTCTCCCAGGAGGTATCGAGGATTAGGATTAATCCGCTGCCAATGGGAGGCTCCTCTACAACATTGGTCCATTGCTCAGCGACTGTCCAATGTGCCCGATGCCCTTTTTCAGTCGATCTTTGATTATTCGGCTGAGGTTGATGAATGTGCCGAGAGATTGGGGGTTGATCGGGGTATTCGGAATATGAGAGCTCTACGGCAGTCGCTTCGAGAAAATTCGTTTGAGGAATGGACCAATTGCAGGTGGCAGGGCATTGGAGTTCGCCATTTTAAAGAGACCCCGAAAGCCAATAAATACATGTATGATAAGCAAGTACTTTCTGGGTCTGAATGGTCAAATGCCCTGAAACTAAATATTAATTATGCTCCCCTGCGTGGAGTCCCAGGTGTCAGCGGACAGGTAAGAGAAGTTGGGTCCCTCTGTCGCAAATGCGACAGAGAGCCAGAAACACCAGCACATGTGCTTGGAAAATGCCCCAACAACTCCCTCCTTATAACACGCCGTCACCACAGAGTCAAGCATGAACTGATGAGGCTCCTTGAAGAGAGAGAATACGCCTGTTTCGAGGAAGTATATTGTATAGATACGGATGGATCCACCCGATATGCCGACATTGTAGCATTCTCTAAGACGGGAAAGTCGGCGATGATTTTGGATCCGACCGTGAGATATGAGACCAACGACCTCGATCAGGCAGAAAAAGTGGAAAGGGAGAAAAAACAGATATATGAGAAATGCATCCCTTTCCTTAGTGAAAAGTTCCGCGAGAGTTTCGGGCCGAGAGAGTTCCACGTGAGAGGCCTTTGGTTCGGAGCTCGCGGAACGATACCAGACTCAACAAGGAGCTTCATGGAGGGCCTTGGTGTCGACATAAAGGACGTGGCAAGGTTGGCAGAGAGTATAATCCTCGACTCCCTGGGAATCATCCACCACCATGTGCATGGGAGCGGATAGGGGGAGAGTTTGCTCGCGAGGGGGAGGCATGCGTGTGTTACAGCATTTTTTATATTATTATTTATTGAACACGTCCACTGTACTTTATGAATTTTTTATGTATTAGGTTAGAAAGAGAGAGGAGAGAATGTGAGTGGGAACATGTATAGGGGGAGAGAAGGAAGAGAAAGGGTACAGAATGATAATAAATGAATGAAAGAAATAGTAAAAATTATAAAAAAAAAAAAAAAAAAAAGGAAAAAAAAAAAAATAATATATATATATATACGTATAAAATATTGTATACTATGCTCATACATATTGTTAATCCTATAATTGTATAATAATTTTAAATAATGTCTGTAGTGATTAATAAGTATGCTGTGTTGTTAGCAACCCAATGTAATTGGGCAGCACCATTTTATTTTATTTTATGATAATAAAGTGATTCTCTCTCTCTCTATAGTTATTCGACTGAAGCAGATGAAACGGAATCTGAATTGGCAGCCATTCCAGAAAGTTACAAGTCTGATAGTACTGTTCATGGCAGTTCTCAGGTAGCAAAAGAGAAAAAATACAACTAATTAATCACCATTAATCGATTATATTTCAAACAAAACATACAATTTTTCAAGGGATCATTTGAAGAAGTAGAAGATGGTTCGGATGGGAAAAGGCGTTTCTCCGACAAAGGCAGTCATCGCCCAGCTTGGCTTGGTACTTCTGATAGCCATGTAAGTACAATTAATTTAATTCATTGATTGATTTAAATTTTTGTTTTAGTCATTACATTAATTTTATTACTTTGATATTCAATTATATCTGACAGGTGATATCATTTTTCCTTTTGGTAGATAATTTTTAAGCTAATTCTGTATGGTGATTTTTAATTTGTTTCATTTTATCAAATATTAATCAACTTAATGTTGAATTCATCGATAACATTGATGTTTTTATTTTTTAAAATGATATTTTTTGTTATTCCTACTTTTAATTTTTTAGTGTAATTTTCTCGTTACAAAGTCAACCACTTTCACAAACTTTCTTTCTAAAAAAAGTTTTTTTTTTTTAATTTTTATTGGTAACACTGATGTGATATTCTTTGTTACGAAGCATTATTTTTGTACTTGTTTTGATTATTTTTCATTTAAAAATAATAATTCTCAATAATAATAAAATTTAAATATAAATTTATTAATGCTTTAATGAAAAAAACAAAATAAAAAAAACTGTACCACTACAACCCATGAAGGGTCTTGGGTTCAGTACTATTTAGGGAAAGCACTGTTTCTTGGACTACGGCTCTGCAAGAAGGTGATTTGACCAAGATCACACTCAACCGCCAGATTTTTTCCCTTAATTAATTATTTCAATTAAGTGTACCCACTTTATAGAGGCTTGGTCTACCTTAGGAGGATCTCTTAAATAAGATATTTTACCTGCCAGCTAGCATGAAGTGATGTATTTGTACATACTTCAATTCCATTTTAACAAATAAGAATTAACTTTAATGCAGTGCACAAAATAATTACATCATTGATTAAAAATAAAACTGAAGCCTAATTAATTGTTAAAATTAAACCTAAACAAGTGATTGTAAATGATAAATATTTATTTATTTATTTTTTTATTTCTTTATGACATTTACAACTGTATTACATAAATTTGGACATAATTGATATAATGACATGAATACACTTGTAGAGTAACTACCCAATGGTAGCAATTTATTAATTTAAAAATAAAGTATCGATATTAAATGCACAATTAATAATCAAAAAGAAATCCACTCATTCTAATTAAAATAATGCAATGAGACATGCTAAAATAAATAACAATGTCATCAGAATTTTTTTTTTTATTCCAACCATTAAGTAAAATAAAGCTTGACAAGAACAAATTTTATTTAAATATATTTCCAGACTTTTATACCAAACAAATTCCAATATTCAATTAACTAATCAATTATCCTTAAAAGGATGTGAGACAAATGAACTCTTGTCCAAGATATCACACTTCAAAAAAAAGTTTTAAAATCCTTACAGATGTATCATAATTATTTTTTTCGATTACCATACTTCCCCTACCTTAGATGGTTGAGAAAGTAAACTAGTAATAATAGATTCAACACACTTAAGATAAAATAAATGAGTGCCCCAGGAGGGTTAATGCTTTAATATTAACTAAATATTTTAATGTTTCAGAGAGAAAATGGAATCATTGCAAAACTAGGGTTAAAAGAAGGAATGAAGATGTTGGTCTCTACCTCGATCCTTCCTGTAAATGCACAACAATCTGAAGTGCCATCACTCGCTACTGCAACTGTAATGAATCCAACAGTCTTACAAGATTCCAGTCCAATGACAAAGTAAGCAAATCTTGGTTAGTTCATAACTTATCAGTTCATCCTATAATCGATGAAGCAGGATAGAATATTTCTCTTTAAAATTGTTAATACTTTATTAACCACTGCAGCTCTTCTCGCTCATGTGAGCTTTACTTCAGACTAAAACTATACTGATGTTAAATTATTTTAATAATGCCAAAAATAATATGTACTTTATTTTGAATGATTATATTATAAAAGCTATGAGTAACTTAAATTTGGAAAATGCAGAAACAAAAACTAAAGATAAACTGAAATATATTTCTGTGACTTTGATATTGCTGATTTTATTTGAGCAAGTAAAGTGAAAGAAAGTTATTCATTTAGTATAATATTGAATGATATTAAACAATTCTGTTAATCATTTTACCTTCTACTTTCTTCAAGTTCTGTCTTGTACTCTGCTACTGGTCCCTGAAAACTGACAGATGAAAAACATTGCAAATCATGATAGCCTGATATATGAAATGTTCCATAAATCTGTTTAATGACAAGCCATAAAAAATATCCAGCAATAAAATCTATGCTTATCCCATTAATGCTATAGATATCATTCTTGATGGTCTTAAGAAAGAAACAGACCCTTTGTTTTTATTTTTTTACTTAGAATAATTTTATGTACTGTAACTCTATAATAATATTCTTATTTTTATTTTCGTGTCGGTCAAATTAGACACGTTATCTTGCAAAAGGTTGGGTAATTGAAATTTCTTCTTTATATTGTTAGGTATGTATTGAATATAAAAATCCAAGTTTGAAAGACTTCTGGATTCGCTGCAGTGCTCTGAAAACCATTGAAATTTCTAATTTTTTTTTTTATGCTAAATATCTTCTTTTTAGAGTGACATGGATAAAAAATGGTTATATTCAATCATAAAAAGCTTAAAATTATCTAACATTTTTTTCTAGACCCAGCTGAATGCGAACTATCGAGCTTTCAAAATTTACCCATTTTGATTTCTTCACAATAGTTTCACTCCATTTTGAACCTCATTCAGAGAATTTCGAGTTTTTACTTGAAGATAATGAGCCATTGATTAGAACGGTAAACGGTAGTTGGGAGATGTTTTGAAAAGTATTTTACACAATACACCAGATCTCTCTACCGTGCATCCTCTCCCTACAGCCCAATAAGTTGCTTATAGTTGTGTTTATTGTAACTATTTATAAAAAAAATAAAGAAAAAAAGAAACCAATGTTCTCATAAAAAAAGTGGAAACACTGTCCCAAAGCAGTGTCCAAACATGGCGGATTGACGTCTTTGATTTGATTTAGTTCTTCGTCACTGAGATTCAGCATTTGGCTTCATTTTGTTTTAATTGTCCTTTCATTAAAGCTGGATATTTAGAGGATAATAAAACATTAAAAAATAACATATTATTTTAAATAAAAAACACCAGTAAATTTATAATTTTTGAGTCATTAAAACTAAAATTGAAAATCAAGCGTCATTTGTAAATAAATGGCCAACAATAATGAAAAGGCCAACAATAATGAAAAACACTCCAAAATAAAACATCTGTAGAATACATTTCTCTTTCTAAAACAATGATTCTCTGCCACATCATTCAGTACTCATAAATGACATGATAACGCTATAATGTTATAATAACGTTTTTAGTACATTATTTTGATTGCATTAGCAAACAAATATTAATACAATAATTTCACTGTCCAAAACATTTTTTTTTTCTTTTTAATTCTTATATTCTTGTATAGCACTATAACGATACCGTTTTTGATTACTGAATGATGTGGTATAAATGTGGCAATAGTAACAAGAAAAACAGTAATTGTTGATGACCGATTTCATTAAAATAAGTGGTATCAGTAAAAATAAAATTATAAGGATTTTTTATATTTTCAAAACATGAATTTTTTTTAAATGATTTTTATTTAAGTTGTTAAGTTTAGAAAAATATGTTTTGTGTAAAAGCTGTAGTAAATTGTGTGTGGTTTAATAATTAATTTAAAAATTTGAGCTGTATCACTAATAAAAACAGATAATTAGTAAAAAACAAAAAAATTATACATGTTTTTTTGTGAATTTTCAAAACTTTACTCATTTTGAAAGTTCGATAGTTCGCTTCCTCTTGGTTTTAGAAAGACATGTTATATGTAAAAATGTTAGATAATTTTAAGCTGTTTAAGATTAAATATAACCATTTTTTGATCTATCTCGCTTTAAAAAAGAGGTATTTAGCGTAAACTAAAAAAAAGTTTGAACTTTCAATGGTTTTTGGAGCACTCCAGCGAACCCACAAGGCTTTCAATGGCAGAAACTTAGATTTTTTATATTCACTACATACTTAACAATATAAAAGAAAAATATGAATTACCCGACCTTTTGCAAGGTAGACTCTTTTTTAGTGCTAATTTGACTGAGCTATAATGTAAACAAGCAAAAAAAAAAAGATGTAATAATTTTTATTTCATGAGTCCGTTTTTTTTTTAGTTATCAGAAGTTTATTTTTAGATCAAGTGACTCAAAAGGTGATACATGGCCAGAAAATTCTGTACACGGTTCACCAACTCCTAAAAGTTCACTCAGGTCACGTCCTGAAGTAACACTGCAGCATACAACTTCAACCTCAACATCTTCTTCAACACCAACTCCTACACCCTCTGCATATCCTCCATGGCAGATGGATCATCCATTTAAGCAACTAGCTGCCCTGCATGGCCAGGAGAGACTCTTGCCAATTGGTACAAGCAGAGGTACATGTCTTTTATAATATTATGAATAGTAATTCTTTCTTGTAATATTTTATAGTTGGACAAATACTGCATGTATATACATATATATAATATAATAATACTGCATATGTATATAATTTTTTATTTCCTTATGCAGCTCCCAAACAATTGTAATTTTCATGTGTTGTTATTCCTCATTATAAAAATCAACTTATTCGAATAATTAATAAAATATTTAAGTTTTAATTGATAAAAAACCTGTACCACTACAACCCATGAAGGTTCTGGGGTTCAGTACTATTTAGGGAAAGCACTGTTTCTAGGTCTACGGTTGTGCAAAGAGGTGATTTGACCGATATCACGCTCGACCGCCAAGTTTTCTCCCTTAATTAATTTTTTAATTAAGGATACCCACTTTATAGAGGCTGGGTGTGCCACAGGAGGGTCTCCTGACCCAGGGTCGCCTCACGGCCAATGAAACAGATAAATAAATTTTCTGCCATGAGCCAGGGTTTGAACTTGGGAATTTTAGCATTGGAAGCTCAGTACCTAGTTTTAATTTATATTAATGATAATAAATCTAGTGATTGAAACATAATATTCTAACATTAATTTCAAAGGGTCTAATATGAAAATTTCATCTAATGTGGAGATAAACAATGTGGTTTAATAATTATTACTTTTCATTTATACCTTGTTAATGTATTTGGCACAGCTTTTTATGTATAAAGTATTTTTTTTTTTTTTTTTTTTTTTTTGGTTTATTGATAAATATTACAATCTGTCTCAATAAAGGACATTTATAATAGAGTTCTGAGAGCACATTCACACCATATTTACAAATTTAAAAAAATAAATAAATAAAAAAAATAAACTAACTTCAAATAATATAAAGCTACTAAAGAACAAAATAAAATATCATAGTGAGAAAAAAAAAAAAAAAGTAATGAAAATAAACATCTTAGATGCAGGCATACCTATTACACTAATAAAGTATTTAAATACTATTATGTAAATAATATTGGAGTGGCACAACAGAATGGAATTTTTGTTTAATTTTATTCTATATAATTACTAATTAATTTCTACATAATTTTATTATGATTATAACTATGCATGGTATAATCCATAAAAAAAAAAAAAAAAAAAAAAAAATACTGCCCAATAATACATTCATTTATTTCAGAAAGCTTAAATTTGTTTTTTTTCATTAGTTCCTAAGCCACTTCCAAAGTCGGCTAGAGATGGTGCATATGGTTCACCTGATTCTCCTCTCTCCAAGATGGACATAATTACAGTAGGTACGTAATGCTTTTTCACTATTCTTTCAGTAATCTGTAGAGACAAATACATGAATCACCTACCATTTCCAATATGCAGAATAATGTTTAACACACCTACATTTTTGTATGCGTGTATCATCTATGTGTTACTCTTCAATAAGATTAAAATTACTGTTCCTTGATTGTGCTATTCCAATTAAAATTATCACTTTATTCTTAGGATCTCCCATTGAATTAGAGTCAGAAGGAAATACTTCATCGCAGTACGATTCGGTTTCTCAACATAGTATGGCTCAATTGGAAATTCCGCAGCAGGAAAGGTTATTGCCAATTGGTGCACCGCATAGTATGGCAAATTTAGTCCAGCATGTCAGACAAGTTCTTGGAGTACATGGTACATTATTTTGATTTCCAACTTATTTAAATTTTAAAATAGCTGTACTTATGTTACTTTTTTCTTTCTCCTATCTGTTTTTTGTATTTTCAGCTAATACAAAAAGTTTATTATGAATAATGGCCTGTAGTTTCTTTCTGTTTTTACAATACTACAATATAATACAAAATTATATTGTGATAATATAATACATTGTTATTAAAACTCAATTCTGTAATAAAATAATCTATTTGTGCTGTAAGCTATCTGTAGTAGGGGAGATTTAAATTGACTAGTGGATACAGGATGATGGAAGATGGTATTATTAGTTTTTATTTAAATAGTGTTATTAATTTTTAAAAAAATTATAGTTTTAGTTATTAATGTTAGTTTTAATTGTTAAGTTAAAATTTTATGAATAACTAATCATGTCTGGTAAAAGCAGTATGACTATTAAGAAAGGACATGAAGTGCTTAAATCCCAATTTCATGAAATATTATAAAGTTTTCAGAATTATTTTAAGAAGATGAAATTAAATTGTTGGAAACAACTGCAATTCCTACAGATAATTCTACTACTAACAGGAAGGATTACATCAATAAGGAGAGAAATATTGCGAAAGATGGCAACAATCCATGGCTCAATAAATCAGGAAAGAGACCAACTCGTAAGAAAAAAAATTTATCATTAGGTTCAATTCAAGATGCTATACAAACTTATTTGTATTCTTGCAGTCAAAAAAATCGTATGCACTGTAAATGGTCTACTTGCTTTTGTTAAAAGAAGCAGACCTATTCGGATTGTAGATTAGGTAATCCATTAGCCAAGTTGAATTTCCATAATTTTTTTTTAAAGCCTCTTGACTTATTGACTTCCGTCATTAGTCCTCTAGCAGCTACGGGGCTGTTCCAGTCGACAGCTGTGATGATTTGGTTATCACATACTCGTATAGATATCCAGAGAGCACGTGGTTTCATAATAACTGGACACGATCACTAATTACTCTCTCTTCATTACGATGGATGGTGACCCTTTCGCAGATTCTCCATCCTGTTGTTTTTTACAGGATAAGGTAATTGGTCCTGTGCCCAAATTCCAATCTGGATTACCAGAAGCTATGATGTTGGAAGATACAGGAGTTGCTCATCTTCCTGCTAATCTCAGGATGGAGGCGTTACTGTCTCCATGCGGGAATCGAACCCACGCCATAGTGGTCTAAGCAATCGAGTAGGGGTTGCACTTATTTATTTATTATTTATTATCTTTTATTTATTTTTATTTTTTTTATATCCATGATTAGAAGTACAATAAGCTATTTTATAATCTATATGACATTGTATTCCAGATAACAGAAATACTGATCAATCATCATTACGCACTCCGACGGAAATTGATTCACTTTCTCTTTCTCCAGTTTCAAAACAAGATAGTTTTGACAGGAGTGACCACGCTCAGCATGTTAGTTATACTTTTAAAATGACATTTTCATTTCATTAAGAATCTATGAACTGTCTTCCAGGTAATTTCTTTTTTCCCAGACAAGTAGAAGTACAAGCCCTAGAAGATTGTGCAAACAAGTTGCCCTGGAGTCTCCTCCACCCCAACTGACGTCAGATCCAGATCAAGCATTCTATAGAAGGCCTAGTAACAATCCAAGTACTAATAATTGTAATTTGAAATAACTTGCTTTCTTATGTTGATAATTATTAAGTAAATGATTTTTGTATTAGTTGATAACAAGGAGATCAACCGAAAACAGAAAACGAGAAAAGGTCCATTTTCTTTCAGTCCTTACTCCATGTCTGATCATAGTCAGAGAATTGGTGCTTGGTACGTAACTCTTCATTAATTATTTGTATAGATGCATTGAAAAAATTGCTTTTACTAAAACACTTTGCACATATTTAAGTACAAAAGAGTTGATTTTGAAATCACATGTGCTATTATAGGTATGGTGTGCATCCTCCCTTAGATGCTTCCGCACAACAGGCTTGCCATGCTTCATTTGAACTTAAACAAAGCGATTTTAGGGTTGGAGAATATTGCATTTATGAAAGGTAGTTCATACTTTTTATATTCGATTATATTCATAAAAATGTTTTACAATTTTTATTTTCAAAATTATCTTAAAATAACAATTATCTGTCTCAAAAAGCTAGGTCTTTCCTTGATAGTTTTTCAATTGATCGTCAACTAAATATACTTAATAACTCATATTTGAACCTGTTACTAATCTAAATATTTTCAAATTTTGTTGGCAGTTTTCCATTTTTAAATAAAAGCTTTAACAATCAGCTTTCTGTTTTCATAATTCTATATTATTTAAAAGCAAATAGATTGTCAATGGTATAATTAAAAGAATTTAAGAGTAGTATATATTTTTATTATTAGTTCCTAAAATTCCTGAGGTGGGATATAGGGCCGCTACGAAGTTCTGCCAGGCATCTCGATCTTTAGCCAGCTCCTTGACTTCAGACCAAGTCTTTTCGGCCCTGCTTATTTCCTTTTCTGGAGTCCTCCTCCTCGTTTCTCTAGGCCATCCGCGTCTTTGCTGGCCTTGGGGGTTCCACTCCAGCTATGCTCCTTTCTAAGCGAGTGCCCAAGCCATCTCCATTTCCGACGTTTAATGACCTGATCTATTGGGGCTTGATTTGTTTCAGCTCGGCATTAGAGACTGTTTCAGACTACCATAGTTCCAATATATTTCTCAGGCATCTATTGACGAATGTCTGTAGCCTCTTGGTTAGCTGCTTGGTAACTTTCTAAGTCTCGCTATCATATAGCAGAACTGACATGACATTTGTTTTGAAGATGCAAAATTTGGCCCCATCCTGATTTCCACACTGGCCAAAGCTGTGAGAATGCTTTATAGGCTTTCCTTCTATGACTCCCATCATCTTCATCAGTCCCTCCATCCTGGCTCACCATACTCCCAAAGTAGCAGCATTTAGTAATCCTTTCTATAGTTTGATCTTGTATAATAAGATTTACTTGACTCCTACTATTCACTCACATCTCTTTTGTTTCAGTGTCATTTATTTATTATTATAGACCATAGTGTATATTAGCTCTCCTCAATTGTTTTAACTAATTGTATTAATTATTGACAATGGATAGATATATTTGACAAGAGACATGATTATAAGGGATTGAATATAAGGGAACAACCGAGTGCAAAGGGTTAATTGTATTTTTTTTTTTTGTTGTTGGTTTCGGTCATTTAATCTTCTTCAGGCTTATTTATGATTAGTTTCCTCTGTCCATCAATTAATGACCTCAATAGTTGAGAAAAACCGTCATAAATAGGCCTGATGATGGTTTAACGACCAAAACCAACAACAAAAAACAATAATAAAATTATATATAGGATTAAAAAATCTTTTTATTGAATTTGATCTCACTCCTGCAATATCGAGTCTAAATTCAAAAAGCAATATTTTACAAAAATTTTAGAATTTCTAATTATGAAGGAGAGGAGAAGCACACCATTAAAATGGTGACTATTTATTAACTTTTAGCTACCAATAGTTTTACCCCTCCTCATACAGTTATTTATGCTGAGTGGTAAATAATAGAAAATTGCTTCATTATGGTGAATCGTAAAAAAATAACTCACCCAATACCTAAGTGGATTTATCCACCTCAAAGTTAAATGTTTTTTGCATGTCTTAATTTTTTTGTTCATTTAGTCTCGTTTCCATCCTTTGGTTACACTACAGTACCATATGTTTATTTTATCCTTTATATCTTCTAAACTATTAAATTATTGCACATTACTACTATCTTAATAAAGTTAAATTAAAAAAAAAAATATGGATTATATCTATAAAGATTTTATAAAAAAAATATGTTATTATCGCTTTCTGATGGTTGCTTATTCAGGTTACAGAAAGACTGCTCTTTCTCTCAGCTTTCATTTATGATTTATAAATAATATTTTGATCCCTGCATTGAAAGTTCTCCATGCTCCATCTTCTCGTACCATTATTTTGACATTTTGATGAATTATTATAATTTTAACCTCCTCTAATTGAGAGCTTTATATTGAAATCTATTATTTTTACAATGTGGCAAAAAGAACACTCAATATAACATGTGTCTTTTTTTCAACAGCAAGATACTAAAGATACTCATTCCCCAAAGGTCGATGGTACTTGATCTCTCTCCTTCCTAGAAATTTTATTCCTTTCTTCTTCTTAAAAACAATGGAAAAGAAAGTAGAATTTAAAAAAATCATATACCATCACACTCGCTGTATTTGTTCATTTTTTTTTTCCTTTAAAATATCCTCAAAATTTAACCCCACAATAATATGATTCCTTCCAAAAATTCATAAACCCTAAAAATATGTCTCCCCAAAAATTTTGATAGCGTAGCTTGCACCATGCAATTCCCTTCTGGGACCTTATTTGAAAGATTCAGAAATAATGTTAATGTAGGTATGATCAGATAAATGTACTGTATAACAATCCACTTATTATTTTATGGGGAAGAGTCTTAAAGTGATACTGTGTTTTTTTTTTTTATTAAGGTGTCTGTTCTGTTAATTTATAATTTTTATTTATTTTCCTTTTGTCAACATTCCTGGCTCTTCTTAAATTTTTTCTGGATAATGTTTTCCATTTTATATGAACAAAATTTTTTGCAACATTCATTCCTTTGTCAATTTTCGTCCTGAAGTAATACATTTCTAAAAATATTAAATTTTTTACAATTTAAAAATACATTTACATAATAAAATATATTTGGAACATAACAAAATATAATTGTAATTAAGATCTTGGAATCAATTAGATGTTGTTTCCTACTGTTAATGATAGATATTTTCTGCCAGTTGCCAGCTTCTCTAGAACATTTGTCATTTCCTTTCTCCCTGTCCTGAGTTGTTATAAATTAATATAATTTATTTTAATATTTATGTAACTAAATGTAGTTACGTTATAATATAACCTTAAAAATTATGTTGATAGGTGTGGAGAATGTGGTGCATTAAAAGAAGAATATAGCGATGAAGAGCTTGGCCTTTGTATTGTTATTTTGGCTACGTTCATTCACAGGGAACCAGCGCTCGCAGCTCCTCTTCTTCCGGAAATATTATCTATTGTGGCGAAGTAACTAATTTAATTATTTTGTTCATTTTTAAATTTTCAAAAAAGGTTGACTTAAACTTGTCAACGCAAATCAATAAATTAAATCAACATTGATTTTTTTTTTAAATCTATTTTTTCATTCAGTAATTATGAACAACATTCCTTATAACTCTAATGTAAATAATATTTCAGACTAGCAGTTACCCCTACCTATTCTTGGCAGAATGAAAGTAATATGTACCTTCCAGGGGGTGCAATTAGCGTCGCTCATCAATTTTTAAGATGTGTTCTGCATCAGTTAGCTCCAAATGGAGTTTTTACTCAAATGTTTCAAACAAACATGAATGGTAACTAAATATTACTATTGTGAAAGCAGTTCTCAGGTCAGCAAATTAACCTCTGATTTATCAGTACTTTTGTTGAAATGTTTTAGAGACCAACAGAATGCAGTTTTTCCGCAGTGTGTCACAAGCTTTATTGGATTTTAATGAATTGAACCCCCTTGCTCCATTACAGTTATTATTGGAGGTAAGTAATTTGCTGCCTTAATTTACTTTTAAGTGAATGATTCATTGTATTTAAATTAAACTTTAACAGAACTCAAATAGAAGAACTCAAATCATCGTACAATAACTTGTAAATTATGAAGAAATGCCCAAACAATAGTATCATAACTACAAATCTAACAATTAAATCCAATCACAAGCCATTGTATAAATAATTGCATTTTAAGAATTTTTTAAAAACAATTTTCATTTTTATAAAAAAAAAAAAAAAAAAACCTATTCTAAAGATTTTCATTTTATATAAAACTACACACTTTTTAGAACTGAATGGTGTTGGTAAAGGTTAATATTAAAATCATACATTTTTTAGTTTCTCAGATTTACAAATATAGAAAAAAAAATACTTATATAAATAATTTATTCAATTAAAACTCTAATTTATATAAAAGAAAAATTTATATTAAAAATATAAAATAGTTTTTAATGAATTAACTTTATATACAACACACAAAAAAAAAAAAAAAAAAAGAAGAGGGCAGATCGATTCAGTATTTGTGTAATATTTGTGAATAAGAGATAATCAATTGTTATTGTTTTCAATGATAATTTTATTCTTAGAATTTAAAACATTCAAATAAAATTTTACTTAAGATATCACAAAAGTGTTTCTGTAATTGTTTAATGTAACAGGTATCTGGAAATTTGTGGAAACATAGCAAACATCTCATCCACTGTCAATCACCAGTCTTCATGAACAGTTTTCTCGATTTTTTGCACCAACTCATTTGTCACAAAAGAACGTTTTTCCCTCCTTTGCTCGTCATGAATATTCTTTCTTCCTTAATTGAACTCATGGCACCACTTAAACCTGTACGTTCGGTTCATAGTACCTTCACCATAAATGATTTTGATTCATGCAAAACTTTCAGTCAGAATTTTCCCTCTGCAAGAAGGAGCCTTATGCCAATGTGCATCTCACACTTGGCAGGATTTCTTATTGACATATTTCACAGAAACGGACACTATGAGACAAGTTTTGGTGCTGATACCGGTCGCTGGTGCTCGTTGTGTTCAGGAGACCTCACCACCCCTCAGTGTTGCCAACTATTAAAAAAAAAAAAAAAATTCTCACAGCATGACAGTACACAAATTTCTGGCCGTGCCTCGTAAATATGCAAAGATGTGCTTTCTGCCCTTTCCTCAGTTCTAGAAAATCCACTGACTCACTGATCGAAAACATGACTGCTCTCTTGGCTGACACTCGAATAAATCATACATGGCCATTAATATATCCAACTTAATTACATAGGAAATTTTAATATTTACAATTTTCTGAATATAATTCCAGAAATAATACACCATTTTATGTCAACAATATAAATTTTGTATTTATTTATTTAATCTCCTTCTCCCCTACCACATAAGAGAGTGAGGATTTCTTTGACAGAATGAAGAAAATGATCCACTTATCTCTGTCATAAAACATCCTTCTTCTTTCCTATACCAGCTCTCTTTTGCCAAAGGCTTTCCAGATTACTCCTTTCCATGTCTTTCTTGGTCTCTGCTCTTCCTTGTTTTCCTATACCAGCTCTCTTTTGCCAAAGGCTTTCCAGATTACTCCTTTCCATGTCTTTCTTGGTCTCTGCTCTTCCTTGTTTTATATACGATGTACAATGTAAATTTATGTTTATTATCTAAATATTATCATTAAGATATGTTATTTTTTCTTAGAAGCTGAAGAAAAACCATTAATTTTAAATTAGTAATTATTGATTTTTTTGTCTTCAATATGTTAAAGCTTATTAGACTTTGTTGTTTTCTTTTAGAGTTTGAATTCAAAGAAGTCTTTACCAGATATTCTTCCCATAATTCTACATAATATCGCCTGCTATCTTGACTGCCTCCCTCTTGAAGCAGGACTCGGTCCTGGATCTGGTCCTTGGTCATCCCTACTTACACAGCTAGACATTTTGTTTCGTAGACTGTCTCTTCAAATTCAACTGGCTACACCGTTACCATTGCTCAGAATAATGCTCTCTACATTACGAGTTCCAGGAATAGCTGCCTGCAAGGTAATGTTACAATTATTTTAATAATACTTATGACTTATATTTATATAAAGTGCAACCAGGACAATTGATTATTACACATCTCCAGTCAAATGATTATTCAAATGAAATATTTCTCAAAACCGAAATTTCTTCATTCTTCTATCAGCCTTTTCTTATGAAGTTCTCACATTGTAAATGTTTTAATATATTTAGGAGTTGTGCTATTATCTAAAGCATATTACAGATGCAGTAGAAGTGCTTTGACAGGATGTGAACCAAAATCAGAATTAACTGCATGAGAAATAACAGCATTAGTGCTCCACTAAGAGTGATATATATTATTGAAAACCTTAAGGAGTGCCAGCTAAAATGACTTGGCCATGTTTGTAAGATAAGAGGTAATTATAAGACCCAATGGTTAATGAAATCAAGGTCAATAGGAAAGCACCCCGTTGGTAGACCATGAGCTGGCTATAATGAATACATGGATGGACTCTAACACCAATAGATCAATTCCAAAGAATGGCTTTGGATAGAGATATGTAAAAGAGATGGGCTGAAGTTATTCCACACCTGTCGGCACTAACGATATAGTAAATATCGTAGCAAATATATAGATATAGTTTAATGAATGATCACTCTTTATTCTTCAAACCAAGATTTATTTTTATTTATCTTATTTTTAAAGATTAACATGCAGGATTAGTTTGACCTGAGGGTTAGTTGAGTTGAGGATTTTAAGTAGGATTTTGGATTGTAAGGATTAGATACGAGAGGAATTCGGTGGTTTAGTGGAGCCATTTAAGCTCAATTCCGTAAGTCCAAATAGGTCTTATTATTGTCATATATATGAGTCATTTGTAATTTATTGAAAGCTTAGAGCGTTTGTCTAATAAGTGCTGCAGTAGTTGAAAACGTCGGGCAGTTTCTAGTCGTTTCAGTCTGGTATGGGGGTAAATAAATTAAATTTTGAGATAAATAAATAAATTAAATTTTGAGATAAATAAATTAATTAAATTTTGAGATAAATAAATTGATTAAATTTTTAGATAAATAAATAAATTAAATTTTGAAGAGAGGAATATGACATGATTGCCCAGGGGATGCTGAATGTCGAAGGCTGGCACAGTTACTTTTATCCATTTTATAATACTAACTGTAAACTTCATTTTTTGTTAGTATGTTTTTAAAAAATTATAATATTTATTTCTAAAAAAAATTTGACATTTTTAGAGCATCCTTGATCCATTTTCAAAAGTGTTGAGCTGTTGCATTCAAAACTATATCCTGAAGTACCAACAGCTTTCTGATCTATGCTATCTTTGTAACCGAGCATTCACCAGGGTGAGTTGTCAAAGTCGCTAAATTTTTCATAGTTTTTTTTTACATTTTTAACTTTCTTTTCTTTTTCCTTTTTAGGAACGTGAAAAACAAGCTTTGACAAGGACAGTAGTGTTTGAGCTAGTTCAAGCATTAAAGTTCAAAACAAATATACCTGAATCAAATTTTCTTCTTCTTATCAACTTCGTCCTTCAAGTAAAAACCTTTTGTAATTACTTGTAAATTAGATATTAAGGCTCATTGAGGCTGTTGTAAGCAAGTGAAGGAAATGGAGTCGTATTATAAAAAATCATGAGTTGAAATCTCAGAACACTATTTTCTGTGTACTGAAATTACTCATTTAACGTCATTAGTGGTAATAGTCAATGCAGTGTATACACATAATAAATCAAGGTTTAAAATTAAACTTATTTTTAATCAGTTTCAATTCGACTGGAATATATATTTTTAACTTTAATAAATTTCTTATTTTATCGAGGCATATCCATCAATATTGTCATTTTCATTGATCTAGAAATTTATTAGGACATATAACAATTATGATATTAATAATAAATCTTAATATTATATTAAAATATGTTTATTATTTTTTATTTATTATTATTTTACTTTTTATTGTTTAAATACTGGTCCTTCCTTAGTGTATCATACTCTCAATTATTTACTTAAAATCCTTGTAAAAATTAATACTTAGGACGCTGGTGGAATGCTACCTGCTCCAACTGCTAAATTAGAAGAGTCTGCATATCCAAATCTAGATTCCCAACAAGTTTATAACACATGCGCTGCAGAAGTTATGAGACAGCATCTGACTGATGCACTGGATTTCTTGGCAGATATTCACACTATCACAAAAATCAAGGTGGCTGCTGACAAAATTAAGGTATTTTTATTTAAATATGTCTTTCCAATTCAACAAAATATTATATAATATTACTTAAGTTGTTTCATTACATATCATAATATCTTTTAGAATAAAGGCATGTCACTGGGATTGAGCGAAGACACGTTTGGCGGCACTTTAAAATCTGGCATCGCTCAATTTGTAGCATTAGAAATGACAAGAGGATGTAGCCGAGATAATAGGACTGTTTCCAGATATTTACCATGGTTATATAATGCTCCATCTTCGATTCAACAAGGGTAACTTTTAAGTTTTATTTAGCACTTAATTTTAATTATTATCTTAATATCTTGTGCACTTAATTTCTAATTAAACTTTCCTTCAAATATGTTGATAAGTTCATTTTCATAATCATTTTATGTGTAATTTTTTTAAAAAGAAATATTGATAAAATCAAAAATAGTGAGTTAAGTAATCTAACAATTATCAGACATTTTTTATTGGAATAGAACCATTTAGCTACATCTTAAAAGGATTAAAACTTAAAACTTGGTGAATACAAACAGTATTAAAAATAAATAAATTATTATAAATAAACCAGTAACAAACTGTCTGCTGTAAAATATTCTCTTTTTTTTTTTAAACATTCTTTTTTGTAAATTTTGTATAAGCATTCTTCTTATTCAGAAATGTGAATTATCTTATAATAGATTAATTCAAAATTACTTAAATCACATTGAAAGATTTACCTTAGACTTTAAACAAACAAATTAAAAATTAACATGTTTTCACTTGAAGTGTAGTCCATTACACATTTTTCTGACTGTTGTTACACTAACTGCCAGTTTATATCAGGACAGCTTTATTCTATAGTTTAAAGTTCCTATAAAATTATTATTAATCACATGAAAAATATCTTTCCTTGTAATTTATTTTAAAAGATGAATTTTGCCAATTGATTGACTGGGTCTCTTTCAAAGAAATCTTGAACCATATATTTATATATTATTATTATTATTTATATATTATTTATATTTTATTAATTATAATTATATCTTTTAGACCTAGAGAATTTTCGGATTGTGTGGCACACATGAGATTACTTTCTTGGTTACTTCTTGGTGCTCTGACTCATACTGCTCTTCATTCGAGTCCCTGTTCGCCAGTTCCACAAGAAGCTGCCTGCCATATTGCTGACCATGTTCAAGTTATCATGGCTGGTTTTGCTGAACAGTCAAAATCTTCTGTTCTTCATATGTCTTCCCTTTTTCATGCTTTTGTTTTATGCCAGGTATGCATTGCTCATATTTGCTCAATTAATTTTTAATTAGATTTTTTTATTTTTTTTTATTATATGGATTAATTTAATTTAATTTTTTCAAGTTATGGACGGTGTATTTAGAGCAAGGTGCTGCTAGTAATCTTCCAAGCAGTGACGCACATTCTGTCACAATGAGTATTTTGTTCGATTTTTGGGGAAAAGTTACACCCAGTATTTTACAACTTGTATCGCATTCAAAAGTATGTGTATTATACAATATTATTTCATAAATTTTATAATAATTTTACGAACAGAGCAGCCAAGATTTATTTTTCCTTCTTTTACACTTTCAAAATCACATTTTGAAACATTAGTATTTATTAAATTAAAAACTTCTACAAACAATATATATCGGTAATTGTTTTTTTTTATAGGTTACCGAAGTTAATGCACATTTTTTGACATTATTAGAAGCATTGTTAGAATGTAAATCTGCTGTATTAAATAAATTGATGCCTGTTTGGAGTCCAGTTTTGTACTCAGGACAGATTCCAGTAATACTAGCCATTTATTTACTTAAAATTATTTGTACAAATTAAAAGTATGTTGTAGTTGTATAATTTTTTTTTTCTTATTAATTTTAGATTCCTGGTCAAATTCAAATGAGACTTCAGACCTGTAATAATTTTGCTCCTACAACCCCTCTTTTTTCTACATTAAATACAGTGAACCAGGCAACGCAAAACACTGTATTGTTACAATGGTTAAAAAGGCTTCAATTTAAAATGGGCCAAGTTGAACTACAGTCCTCTGCAGCTACTCAGATCTATTCAGTTTAAAGAAATAGAAAATGATTATTTGTTTTCAAACGATACTTTTAGTTTTATCATAATTGGATACAGTTTATTTGGTTTTTTAATTTACAATAATTAAATCTTTATTGTTAAATGACTGTTTCCGTTATGGGTATGAACGTTATAAAAAACCCTAAAATTAGTATTGTCATTTCATGAGTATGACAAATATTCTCTATTCTCTAACTTTAAAATGCAGTCAGAGAAATCTTGCGCAATGATTGACCATTGGTTCATGAAAAATATATAATCTGATTGAAATGTTAATTTGGTTCATATTTTTTATTTGGTCTGAAAACGCTAGATACATTATGACTAATCTTTTTGATATCATCAAACCTATAAATTCAGCAAAATAAACAAATAATAAAGCATTCCAAGATCTCACTATTTATTTATTTAAAATTTGTTATGCAACAATTCAAGTAGACCTACTCATTAAAAATTACCTTCCCACATTGCTATTTTTGTATGCATTTATACTTTATTGGTTATAACTGAATTGAGTAGATACTTAATAAATAGTAAATCTTACATTATATGAAAATTAGTAAATTTATAGGAAGACCTAGGGAGGTGTAATAAATTAATATATAAAATAAGAAATGATTTGTGAATAGAAAAATAGATTTTTAAAGATGCACCAATTTTATTGGGCTAGTCCTAATAAACTTATTTTTGATGTGCACAAAATTATTTTAATTATTTTATTAAATGTATTTAATACATAATATTAAATAATATTTTTTAACAATAATTTTATCTCTTCTCTTGAATATGTTCCAAAAGTGTCAAAATCGTCAATATTTGTTTATAAATTAATGAGATGATTATTTTTTCATGTGAAAATAATATTATAAAAGAAAGATGAATTTTTTATATTTTACTAATGGAGTTAAATGTATGAATTTCTTGTTTATGAATAGTAGAATTTAAGATTTGTTGGACTTAACCAGAAAATAGTATATAGTACAATTAATATATTAATTGTAAATAAAATTGCTATTGTGGTTTAAATAGAGACTGTTCTAAATCTGTGGATTTTAACCGCTGGTATGTAATAAGTTTTATAAATATTTTATTTAACGAATAAAAAAGGCTGGCCTTTGGTACTATAGATGTAGTTTTTAATTGTGAATGTTTTCTACTTTATTATACAAATTATATACCAAAGTTAAAATATTTATAAGGAAACATCTTGTGAAACAGTTGAATCAAAATAACAAGCAAGAGTCTAAAGCATATTTTACATTTATTTTCCATATGGAAAATCTATAGTGTATAACATACTACTCAAATTCCTCAGTCCCTCTTTGGACAGGCAAAGTAAAATAAATCCTGTTGAAGAAGGAATGAAACTAAATAAATTTGCACTCCTATTAAGCTTAATTGAATTAAACTCTTGTCTCCAATTTTTATTCAATTATTTCTATTATTGCCAAAGTTAATTACAAAATGACTGATTTTATTTGTTATTTCACTGATGATTTATTGAAATAATAAATTTTTACAAATGAACATCTTGAATTTTTATTTTATTATATAAATATTCCTACTTCTGATGACATGAGGTTTACAAAACAAAATAAAAAAACCCTATCTGGAATTGAAAAAATTATGAATGATAATATAATGTTATTCCTAATTTCAAGGTTAATATAATGCATTTTGTATTAAATTCGTAATTTAAAAAACATATTGATTCTGGTTTGCATTGAATAAATATTATAAAATTGAAATACACTTATTCATTAAATTTTCAAATATTTCATTCATATTTTGATATTAATAATTAATAAGAATAGATCGGGTCATAAAACTTTTATTCCAAAGAGATTTCAGCACTTTACATTACATATTTCTTGTTATTAATTGGTTTTGTTGTGTCCTTATTGATACTACTATAGCTCTAACTCAAATATAAATCATTCACTCTTGCTTTAGAAAAAAAGGAAATAACTCTATCTCCAGCAAAACCATTATCATACTTCAGTGGAGACCTGCACACTGCATACTGTTAAGGAATGAAGTAGGTGTTCAACCTTCAAAGGAAGTAGTAGGATCCCCTCAAGTCAACTCCACTAACCCTCTAAAGGAAATGATATGTCTATATAAAGCAGCTATATGACAAAGATAGAGTGATGCTCTATTAGACTTTACTGATCTTTATAGTGCGTGAGTTGTGCTATAAAGTTAGTAGTAAGTATCAATTTGAGCTCTTTAGAATTTAGACAGATCTGAACAGGCAGAAATCTCTTATTAAAAAGAAATTTGATCGAAAGACCCTTCTGTGGATTCAGAACAAAAAACCGAACAGAACGCATTCTGCAAACATATGAGTCAGAGAACATCAGAAAGCAGATCTAGCCGAACCCTACCAACTTAGCAACTAAGTTCCATTATAATCTGGATCTTGATCATAACCATCAAGTTTAATATTTTAATCCTGAACCTAACCATTTAAGAGGAGAATAAAACAAAATTTTTTGTTGTTAATATATTGTTGGACATCTCCAGGAGTTTTTATTGATCTCTAGTGAGCTTTGACTTTTTTAAATATTATTTATTTGCTAATATTTCACAACACTATTTTATGTTTTGGACATCATAATCAGCCTTCATTATTTCTACAACAATAATAAAAGAAAAATTTCAGATTTCCTTTGGTAGCATTATAGTCCCAATATTTATGAAGAAATCAACTGAAATTATTATATTTGTATAGAGACAAGATTGTTTTGTATTACTGTATTTTAGTATTTACTTGTGTCCATGTCAAATTGAAGCAATAAGAATTAACAGAGCCACCTCCTGGAGATCTAATATTTGTTTAAATTTAATTATTCTAAAAAGAGGGTCATAATACCATAAAAAAACAATTAAAAAACCATATAATGTTTTATTCATCTTAATAAACATATCCTGGACTAATCCATTATATATTTTTTATTATATTTAATTATTGCAATCATACCTTTTACATTTGCTAAATTCACTTTTAGTGAATGTCTTATGACAAAACCTAAAAGGAAAGTAATAATAAAAAAATATATATTTAATTTTATTTACAATTATTCAACTTTTTTTAGAAAAAATAATTAAATTAAAACATAACATACAAATATTTAACTTGTCCAACATATAAATGTTAGTTATACTAATAAAATAACAAAAGTGTTAAAAACTTCTAAGAAGTTCATGGCAGTGGTAATAAGTATTTTTAAACTCAATAATAATAGTATAACAAAACCCTTTAAAAAACTCCTGAAATACTTGCATAATGTTCAATGTTCCATATAAAGTTATCCAACTATAAAAAAGCTTTATGTTATTTTAATTTGCCTTTAATAGGGATTCTAAATTCCCAATTTTTAATGCTGTACATTTATTTCTTACAAAATCATAAGAACTTGCTAAATTCTTTCTACAGCTATAGCGATACCCATTCCTCCTCCAATGCAAAGAGCTGCAACACCCTTTGACTTTCCTGTTCTTTCCAGTGCATGTATCAATGTTACCAGCACCCTGGCTCCTAAAACATTAAATGGCTAATTTATTGTTTCAGTTTTCTTGTGGTAAAAGTTTAGTTCATTCTACTACCAATATCATTGAAAATTTTTCTGATGAAAGCACTGATCCTCAACATTTGTTTTATTTTTCTTGTTTTGTTAAACTTTTATATGTAAAAGCTGCTAAAGTATTGATGCTACTCTGAATGTAATGAATGTATTAGAAACAATAGTTCTTTCATACAATTTTCTCCAGAAATTTTATGAATTTGACAAGATGTTGTTTAGGAAAATTAGGAAATAAGTAGCAAAATGTTACAATAAATAGAATAATCCTCTTGTTTGAAGAGAATTTTTCAGAACTATTTTTTACAGTCTAGCCTTCTTAAAATTATCAAACTTCGCAAAAAGGTAGAGTACTTATGGCAAATTTAGTTAAGCAAAGAATAATACACGACATGTAATATCAAACATAAAATCACAATGAAGAAAAAGACAAAATAAAATCCACTCTCTAACAGTAGCAGATCCAGGATTTAATTTTGGGGGGCGCTTCAGCCCGAAAGATTTTTTTTTCATATACATATAACGATAATTAATTTTTAAAAAAAGAAAGAAATTAATTACCTATATGAAATAGTGTTTAAGTGGTTCTTGAAGTCCTGTTAAATATAATGTACATGAGCAAGAATACTTTAAGAGATAGATTTTAATATTTTTTTCTGTTAAACATGGTTACATTTTACCATTTTGGGAAGGGCTTCAGCCCGAAAGCCCCCCTCCCCGTAGATCCGCCTGTGCTCTCTAATGCCCATACCAATTGATTTGATAAACGTTGATTTCACCTTATTGAAACAATTAAATTTTTTTTGTTGCAATCTGGATTTTAATAATTTATATTATACTTTTAATAGAATTTATTGTAATTATGAGAAAATATACCTGATGCTGCCATTGGATGACCTAATGCTATAGCTCCTCCATTGATGTTCACTTTTTCATTATCGATCCCTAATTCTCTGACCACTGCAATAATTTGGGCTGCAAACGCTTCATTTATCTCAAAAAGATCAACGTCTTCAATGGACCAAGATATTTTCTGCAGCTGAAAATAATTTTAAAAAATCATATAACCACTTCTATATATAAATAAGCAAACAATTGCCGTCTAGTATGTATTACGTAATACACATTATTATAATGAAATGAATTTGTCTGTAGGGATTAACCACTTAATTTTTTCAGAAAATAAACTGATTATAACTCCTCTTTTCTTAAAAGCTTAGCCCTCTTTGTTTGTTTTTTTCCTCATTCATAATATCTGGAAACATTCTAGCAAGACTGGCAGGAAATAAATCATTTTTTATCTTGTGAATCTTGCCTGTTGCATTATGTTGCCCGAGCTTTCATAGAGGTTGAAAAATCTAGTTAGCACCATAGTAAGTCTATAGAACTCTCTTTAAAGCATACCTATTCTAGGCCTAAAAAATCTACTATAAGTTCGTTTACATAAAATTATTTATAAGCCTTAAAATAATAAATTCTTAAATCCATAAAAGAGTAGATAAAATGAAAAAAATAATCAGCTGAACAAAACATTACTTTTTTTATCAGTTATTCTGTCAAATTTTTGTATTTATCCATTTCATCATAATCATTTATAATTAGAAATGGTTATTTTATGACAGAAAAAAATTCCATTATTATTAGTATATGCATAATATATTATTTTTTTAAAAATGAATTACCTTACAAAATATATATTTTAAAGAAAAATAAGAGATTTTTATGTCCTAAATATTCGCTGTCTCACCTGATAAAATACAAAAATGTTGGGGATGCAATAACTACTTTTACCATATTCTAATTTTTATTCTGCTATGTTGAAATTATTCAATCTATTTATAGACTTAATCACTGAAAATTCTTTTATATTTAATACAAAGTAACTCACAATCCCAGGCATACATTGCAGATGTAATCATTAATGCAAAATAAGAAACATAGCAAGAACCCTTAAAAATTGAAAAATATAAATACTTAACTTTATGGTTTTGAATAACCCAGAAAAAAAAATGGAAAAGAAGTTTTATTTATTTATTCACTATGATCAATAGTTATTTAGTTTTTATTATAGGAATTCAACATACCAAATTTTTAATTGCGTGAACTGGCCCTAAACCCATAACCTTTGGGTCTACTCCGCTTTGCCCAAAGCCTAGAATTTTAACTTTTGGAACTAAATTTTGTTTTCTGGCTTCATCCAATGTCATTAAAATTACTCCTGCAGCACCATCATTCCAACCACATGCATTTCCTGCAGTTACTGTACCATCCTGTAATAATATATTTTTATAAATTCATTTGTATATTTGAAGTAATATACAATATTTCTAATTATTTGTTAAAAAGTATAAGTTTTTTTATAAATATATACCAATTTATTTATTTATATATATTTTTATTAATACATTAATTGTATCTTATTAAAAATAATAGATATAATACAAACAAAACTAATTATAAAAGCATTAAGAATTGGATTGGGCTGGGTTGGTAAGACTGAATATTTTATAATAGTTCATCTGGAAGCTTAATAGTTTATGGTGCATTAAGAGCTATCAATTTAACACTGGGTAAGTGTTGTAATTTACTGTCCAAAAAGTTAAATATATCTAATGATTCATTTTTTAAAAATATAATAACTGATTTAATGATGTTAGTTGCCATAAACTAATGTGAATTGCAAGAACTTTGTCTGTTTAAAAATAAATATTTATAAGTATATAGTTTCAAAATAAAATTATAAACATTTAAATTTGAAAATCATTAGTAATTATTTCAGAGAGAGTATTGGTACTATACAATCAAATACCATATTGGATTTACATTAATGTTGGAATCAAACATTAGAAAACTGCTCCATTTACTATTACCACTATTTTTAGTTAATTAATAATAATTATTTTGTGACTATGACAAGATATTGTCTTTGATTGTTTTTAAATATAAACACTTTTATAAGTGGATCACTCATTCTTTTTTCTAATTAAAAAGTTTAGCTTCAAGAAGTACTTTTGAAAAAGCAGGCCTTAGTCGTTCAAGAGTTTCATATGTAGTTCCATGACAGGGAAATTCATCCTTGTTAACTATTACATCTCCTTTCCTGTCTTTAACTGTTATAGGAACTATTTCTTTGTCAAAATAGCCCTGCTTTTGAGCAATTTCAGCTCTGTTCTGAGATATAACAGCTTGCAAATCTTGTTCTTTTCTTGATATGTTGAATTGTTTGGCAATATTTTCAGCTGAAATTAAACACATAACTTTAAATTTTTTACCTATATTTTTTTTAAATGCATAATAATTTTAAAATTATAACACAAATACCTGTGTCTCCCATATGGATTGAATGAAATGCGTCAGTTAATCCATCAGTTGTAATAGTACACACTAGAGGCGTGTTTCCCATTTTTAAAGGCTTTCGCATCAGAATACAATGAGGGGCCATTGACATTGATTCCTGTCCCCCACATATGACAATATTAGCATCACCAGTCTTGATACTCTGATATCCTAGCATAACAGACCTAAGGAATATATATTTAAATACATTTGAAGACAATTATTTTAAAAGAAAATTCAGTTTAGTAATGGACTTACTTTAAGCCAGATCCACAAAGTTGATTAATAATATAAGCAGGAGCATTAAGAGGTACACCCGCATTTATGGCTGATTGCCTGGCTGGATTTTGACCTGCTCCTGCAGTAAGCACCTTAAATTTAAAAAAAAATATTGAATAAGAATATTGTTTATACAACTAAAAAATGATATTGATATTGATATTGATATTGAAAATAGTAAATTATTTAACTCTTTTGTAAAGGCTCCTGAAAAATCAATTATCATTAGTTGTAAATCTTCAACCATTGCCACTTTTAATTAATAGCTAAAAGCCTAAATAAGTTTGAAGTAGATTTCAGATTTGATCTTTTTAACGGTATTCAGACAACAAAATTCTATCTTAGAGTAACTCCTACATATTTAACAACTGCTCTGGACTTGATACTTATACAAATTCCAATAAAATGTAACTAATATTGATTCAGTAAAGTAAAACCTCTGGTTACTGGACAGTCATGGTGACTCATTTCTTGTCCTGTAATGAGACGTATCGTTAATGTAGAGGTTTTTTAAAATTATATTTATACTTATATACATACACTTAAAACAGCATATGCATATGCATTTATGTAAAAGACTAATAGTTGTATTAATCTATTACAATTATTATATAAATGGTTTTATTTTAAACAAATATATATCTATTTACCTACATTCGGATTTTTAAAGACAAATGGTGAATGTAACGGTAATAGACAGGTTTCAATATATATGCTAAAAGATTGTAGAAATACCAGTAGATTTAAAGCTAGAACACTTAAGAGGGTTATACCTTCAACCTCAAGTGATATCATGCCAAAATAGCGGATTGGTTGATTTTTTAATGGAGCAAGGCTGGATTTTTGTTTAAGAGATAGATTTGGAATTTTGATTCATTCATCTGTTGTTTGCCATTTCCTTGATTAGAACTGTGGAGAATTTATTTTGGGTTTTTTCATTATATAAAAAAACCTGTTGACCCTCAAAACCTGGGTGTCTATTATTTGTGCAAAATACTCTGCCAGAATTTCAGAAGTTTTTTATGAATAACAAACTAATTGACTGTATAAAAAAAAAAATGAAATTGGTAAAAGACTAAATTGGCTCTCAATTAAATCTATTTGCAAAGATCTACCGTCAGAACTAAAGTTATGGTTCACATTAATATAGAAATTTTTTCTTAAAATGTCTGTTACTGTTACATTTACCTTAATACATACCCAAGGAATGATATATTATATCTACATATTGGGATGGGCAAAATAATAACAAAATCTACAGATATTTCACTCAATAAAAATTGATAAATTTAGTGTTTTTTATACATTACTAAAATTGTGTTGTAAGTTTAAGAAAAAAAAATTATATTATCTCTGAGAATTGCTGAAAATGTTAACCTTGTATATTAGATAAATACAAATACATTTCTGAAAGTTTCAATTAATGTTTATGAAATACTAATTACCTGTCCCAAAATCACTTCTGATACTTCACTTGGTGGCAGCTTGGTTCTGGAAAGAAGCTCCTTAATCACAGCAGTTCCTAATTCATGAGATTTCACAGAAGAAAGTGAACCACTAATAGAACCTATTTTTCAAAGATTTTTATTACTTTTAAGACCGCTTTTATATTTACTTTTTATTTGAATAGTAGATTAACTATTTTAGAATTAAAAAGCTTTCATTGAAAATTACCTATGGGTGTTCTGACTGCTTCAACTATCACAATGGTTGAGTCTGACATCATATATAAACTTTATTGGGAAGATTCTAAGACTAAAATAAGTAGATGGAATGAACCAACCTCTCTGATCCAACATAAGAAACTAAAATGTTTATTGTGCTCCTGAAAATTTATAGAGTTGAAGTTAATTTGCCTGAAGTGGAAGGGAGGTCCAACTTCCTTCCCCCACTCAAGTTCTCTAAAGAATAAATACTCATTCTGGAACAAATGTTATTGCTTTAATTCTTTTCATACTTCTGTTCATACTTCTTTTCATATTACTTTTCCTACTCTTATTCAGAAAATTATTTTTTATTTTAGTTCTGATCTTTACAGAATAAAATTATATATGATTTCTGAGTATTTTTTTTAAACACAGGAAGTTTCGTTTTTTACTTTTCGTTCATAATAGGAATTTTAAAATTATACTTATCTGAATTGATCATTTTCTTTTCATTTATAAATTTAATATTATAATTAATTAAATTAATATTAGTTTAGTAAATTTCAAAACAAAAAAAAATCGTTAGTTTTTCATATTGAAGTCATACGCAAATAGACGGCATAATTAGCCATTTTTTAAAACTTTCCAAAACTTTTATAGAAAGAGAAGACAATTTTCAATATCCTAAAGATTATATGTAACTACATTATTATAAACATAATATTAATTATTGTAATTTTTTAATATAAAGCTTTTCTTTAATTCTAATGGGAATGTTTCACGACGGGTGTTGAAAAAAAAATGCAGTTTGTGTATCAGTGATCAATTAATTTTAAAACTTCTCAAAGCGAATTATTCCGATCAATCCACTAGCGGATCCAGGATTTAATTTTTGGGGGTGAAGGCTTCAGCCCGGAAGCTTTTTTTTCATATATATAACGATAATTACATTGAAAAAACAGAAAGATACTACCTACCTATATGGAATGGTGTTTAGGTAATTTATGAAGCCCTATTAAATGTAATTAAACGAGCAATAATACTTTAAGACATAATTTTTTTATATTTTTTACCATAAAACATGGTTACATTTTACCATTTTGGGAGGGGGGGCTTCAGCCCGAAAGTCTCCCCCCCCTCCGTAAATCCGCCTGTGGATCAATCCATACATACCATAGACGTTCCATTTGATTAGGGGCCGAGGAAAAAAAAAAAATCTTCAGTTACCTACCAAACTCAATTTATTCAAAAATTGATTCAAGCGATGTTATTTAATGAAAAAAAAAAACAAAGCAAAAAAAAACAAATAAAATGACATTCACATAGGAACGCGAAGGCCAAACGTTGTCCTGACTGACATATAAATACCATTCAATATTCTTCCACAACAAACAACTCACTGGATACAATATTAGATATGATATAAGTAACTTATGAACAATTTTAATGGTCTATGATAGAAAAAAACGGATAAACAAACTCCTACATAATATAGCAGGATCTTAGTAATCAATTTCAATTGTAAATATCAAATAACGGGCTCTGAATTGGAAAAGTGGTCTCCCAGACTAGATTTGAGAAATGGGGCACTAATTTACTTAATTAGTTAGTAAAATACATACTTTTTTAATACTGTAATTAACTAATTTAATGGGGGGTTTTCGTTTCTTTAATTAATTAATGAACTTCGTAATTGAGACAAAGCCACAATAACTAAATATGCCATAGTACTATTATTACATGGCAATGGTTTGAGAAGAAGCTACTTATTGGTAGCCTTATAACTGTTATTTTATGTAGAAGGTTCTGTGACCATTTTCTTTTCAGACACCATGGACAGGTAATGAGATCTTGGACCACTGAGATGATAGGATGCGAATTAGTGGATTTGTCTTGGCAAAAAGTCGATATGTGTTTGTTGATTATTGAGAAAATTCCTACTTCTCAGGCTGAGAATCTCAGCACGGGCGGATCTACGGGGAGGGGTGGGGGCTTTCGGATTGAAGCCCCCCTCCCCCCAAAATGGTAAAATGTAGCCCTGTTTTATGGAAAAAATTATCTCTTAAAGTATTATTGTTCATGTGATCACATTTAAAAGGACTTTAGGAATCACTTAAACACCATTTCATATAGGTAGTTAGTTTATTTCTTTTTTCCCAAAGTAATTATCGTCATTTTTATGAAAAAAAAAGCTTTCGGGCTGAAGCCCCCCTCCTCCCCAAATTAAATCCTGGATCCGCTAGTGCTTCTCAGTGCCGACCTTATACATTTGGCTCTGTCAAGCAATATCTTCCCACCTAAAAAAAAATAATTTATTTCTTAAATTGTTTTATATTATGTAATATTTGAATTTTGTTTCATTCAACTTGTCTCTAATATAGGTGCTTTATTAATATCCTAATACTAATTATTATAAGGTGTTTTTTATATATTTTTTTTTATTTCTTAACAAATGGCGAGGTTAGTCCGAGCAATCGTTCTGGTTGCCCCGTCCTAAGGCCGGCACCTCTGCTCCAGTAAAAGAATATATATTTCTAAATAAGCGATATTTCTTGAGAATGTGGTACTTAATTTCAGAAATAGGCAAAAAAATGGGAAATGAAACTACTCATGCAACAAGATAAAGAGGACATAAATACAAATTCAAGATTATAGTTAATTAATAAACATTTTTTAAAAAATGAAATCTGCCAATTGCTTTACTTTTTTTCGGTTACCGCATACCTCGCTATTTCTGGCATACGAAGGGTGAGGATTATTCTAGGGAAACGGCACTGAACAAATGATACTGAATAAACATTTTGATTCCATAGAAAGTATACATTGGAATCTAGAATCATTTCATTGAATTAAGGATTAAGGGTTATTGTCCTCTATATTAACATTCCTAATTGAAAACAAACAAAAAGTATACCTTATTCATTAAAAAGATTTTTTCATGTTTTCATCTAAAAATATTTCTGCTTTGGATTGGTCTATTGTTTTTAATGAATAAGGTATACTTTTTGTTTGTTTTCAATTAGGAATGTTAATATAGAGGACAATAACCCTTAATCCTCAATTCAATGAAATGATTCTGGATTCCAATGTATACTTTCTATGGAATCAAAATGTTTATTCAGTATCATTAGTTCAGTGCCGTTTCTTGCAACACACTTCTTAGTCTCCGGCTTTTAATTTTTTCAATATTAAGTTTAAAAATGCCTCTTCGTGCTGAGGATGTTGCGCGTGGTGTGGCACTTATTGATGATGGACGTTCCATTAGATATGCATGCCATGCTATGCTAATGCCATCGGAGTTCCATATGAAACTTTACGAGACGCCGTCAGGCGTTTTCGGGAAACTGGTTCTTACAATAGAAGGTCCGGTTCTGGACGGCCTAGGGTAACAGAACCACGGGATGACCGGTTTTTAACTTCGAGAATTTTCGAAACCGTCACCTTACCGTTGTTCAAGCGATTCATCTGCTCGAAGAAGTAAATGAGTATGGATTAATGACTTTACGTCCAGTAAGAGGATCAGAGTTGACCAGAACTCACAGAGTAACAGGGCTGGCTTTTGTTCGAGAACACAGCCATTGGACTATGGACGAATGGAGTGCTGTACTTTTTACAGATGAGTCAAGATTCGCTCTTGGATCTCCAGACGGGCGTGAAAGGGTGTGGAGAAGAAGAAACGAAAGATATGCAGCCTGTAATTTTTCCCAGAGCCAGCCTTTCCAACGTGGTTCCTTAATGGGTAACAAGTGGGTGGAATTTTTTGCCTGTCAGTATATATATATATATATATATATATATATATATATATATATATATATATATATATATATATGGTCGATCAAAAGTTCCCTTTGAATGATTTTAACAAAGACAAACTGTATTGGTATTTGAAGGAAATTGTGTCTAGTTACTATAAAGCAATTTTTAATTACCTGAATTAAAAAAATGTTTGTGTTATCACTTATATCCATCAAATGATTTTTGTTTTGGTAGATATTCTGTCTAGAATCACGTCCATGTTCTGTGTTGTTTCAAAATGTTAACAAATAAAAATAGTATTTTTATAATTATTGCTATTTAAAATGTAAAAAGTATCATTATTTTTTAATTATTCATACTTAGCACTTATTCCTCTTGCCTTTTTGAGAATTGGTATCCTCTTTTTACGTTATAATGCATATAAAGGTACTAAGGGTAAACAAGTATTAAGAAGAAATATAATAAATTTATTTATAAAAACATTATTGTTCTGTAATTACATTTTTTTCTTGTAGAGTAATTACCACTATATATATAAAAGCTCCCCCTCCTGAAAAAAATGAATCCTGAATCCGCCCGCCACTGGGTGAAATGATACATTTATGTAGTAACACTAGTTTTCTGTTATTTTAGATGATAATTTTTAAATATTTATTTTTGAAGTAATGTTTGTAGTATATTTATGCTTAAGGTCAAGGGAAGTAATTTATTTAAACTACTCGAGATTAAAAAACGCTTCAGAACTTGAAAAACACTATTTAACATTACGTTTTGTTTACTTGCGTTACGACGGCAGTCAGGCCATCGTCAGGTGATTCAGGAATGGGCTCAATTAAATTAATTATATTGCCAAATACAATAAATATTTTATAAGTTTGATAACAGAAACGTAACGAAAATAAAGTTTTATAAGTGGCAAATTGTTTTTTAATCTCAAGTGGTTTTGACGGCCCTATCTGAGTACCGAGGAATTTAATCAGTACTTCAAGTTTTTGTTAAGATTTACTGCAGCAGTGACTAAATCCTAATAATGATTAAATTTAAATAAAGTATTCGAGATAGTTTTGGCCAACAACCTTTATGGAAACAATAATTTCAATAAAAATATAATTGATAGTTGTACGCAATTCAAATAAAATTTGCGATGGGATCTATTAATTTTATTTTTCAAACGACAATTAATCTAAATATCCCTCTGATTAAGGACATGAATCATAAGTACGTAAACAAATATCAATTTCTTTATCTTCATGATATTTATTTAACATTTTGTCCTCATATTTATTTTAAAATTGTTATCAATATTGAAGTTGATAACGATTTTTAAAAACATTTTTGATAACAATTAACAACATGCTATGTCTATTGAAACAACTGCTGCGGATTCGACCGGAATTCATGGTTAAAAACCAAATAGTATGATGTTACATAAGTAGGAAGCTGTTGAAAAAATAATGTAGCTATTATTTTCAATAATGAACCATTGTAATCGAACAAAAAATTCAATAACTTAACTCCCTCTCAAAATTTGAGGAATTACGTATCAGGATAAGTAGAATTCGAAAAGCGAATAAGATTTTTTTTGTCCGTCCGCCGTCCGCACATTTTCTCCTAAACTACGGGACCGATTTTTTTCAAATTTGGATTTAAAATCAGAGGATGATCATCCTTCATCGACATTACTATCCGCCTTTTACTATCAAAATGGCGGCCGAAAAAACTGCGTTGCTATAGACTGTAGCGCCTAAACGAATGTACCGATTTCAATGAAACTTGGCTAAAGTCTTCTTCTTGATGCCCTTAAAATTTTCTATATAACATACTTGAACGAAAAGAAGCTGGAAAAAGGTTACGAGGGATGGTAAAATTATATTCCAAATAACTCAAAAAGTACATCCTTTTTTGTTGTGGTTTTTTAAAAGTTTACGAAGTTTCCTAAAATAACAAAAAACAAAATAGTTGAGCAAAGATTTTGTTTTGGATATTGATTTTTGAATATTTTACTGAAGTAATGCTATTTTTTTTTTTAGCAAATTACTAATGATGAAAAAAAAATGTTTAGGCAAATAATTAGAATTAACTTTTTATTTCTTTTAATTTGTCACTAGAAAGGTAATGTTACTTTAGATCTATAATTGTTGGGAAATAATAAACCATTGTGAAATAATTTTCAACGGTTTTTATGATAGTTTTAAACTCATTCATTTTTAGTTTTATGAAAACAATTTCACAATTTTTTTTTTACCGTGGAGTAACAAATATCAATAAGTACCTCAAACGTTACTGTATGAAATCTTTATAAGGAATATCAGAACATCTATATTTTTAGAAAAATCACTAGCAATGAACCTATAGGTTCTTAACTGAGTTTCATTGACAAACTTATTTGTACTAACCCTCCCCAGGAAATAATTGTATGCAACAACATATCCGATTATAGATTTTATGATTCATGTGAAGATTTTATCACATTTCTGGCGGCAAATGTTTAGTAATCGAGGATCGAGAGTTTATCTCAGTGTCCCAAAACTTTAAATGAATATAAATATATGTGATATATTCAGTATCTTTGTAAACATATTTTCAAATATACCCATACACAAAAAAAAAAAAAAAAAAAAGCCAATAATCACTCATAATTTTTGTTCATAATAAAAACTCAAGAGACTTTTTGGTGAGAGCAGATAATTCTCCCTCTCCCAATTATAAAAGAAAGTCAGAGCCTATAAACATGCTTCTATTGAGAAAAATAGAATCATCTGTTATAAGTAATACTCAATCTATCATGAATAATATTAGGGAATATGGAAGAACTTGATATTAACAAAAATGGTTTCTTACATCCAATTATTTTACTTGTCTCCATTTCATTGAAAAATAAATTAAGATTATGACAAATAAAATAATTCTTTAAGAAATTACCATATCATTAATTAAGTTGAAAAACTATCTATTATAGTTTCAAGATAATAGGAAAAAAATTACTTTAGATAATTTGTAGGTTTTTTTTTTTTTATCTATTAGCATTGTTTGCTTGGAGAAGCAATTATTAATATAGCTAATTATATATATATATATATATATATATATATATATAGGGGATGGGGTAGCCCTACGGGCTCAGGCGCTTTGCAATAGGTAATCAAAGTTAAGCAAAGCCAATTAAGAGGCCCGTCAGCCTACTGGAGGCAACTCACACCGACTGGGCGTAGGACTGATGACCCTACCCCGTGTACTTAAATCGGGAATCGGGATGTGGTTTACCAGGATGTTAATAGTCCCTCTGAGGTTCAGTCCATGGACGGTCTGTTTCGGGGAAACAAATACGCTGACTCCGAGTAGCCATAATCCATGGATCTAGAACCATTTGTCAATGTCCTTGAATCCGAGAAAGTCGGTGGGAAGGACATTGCCAGTTTGGCCCCAAAGGGAAGTCTGCCGCTGCACCATGGAAACCATGTTTCGTAGCTACGTGAGGTTGGGTGATCCCCTCCAGACTATCTGAGCTCCTGCAGGTATCACACGTCTGTAAGGAGAGCATATCTCGCGGCCAAAGATCTTCATGGTCTGTAGTACCAACCGAAAAAAAAATAATAATATATATATATATACCTCAAACGGTCTTTTTTTTTTCGGTACTATATCTTTGTTAATTTTTCATCAAATACCATAATGAGTCATTATTTTGAAGATTATCTTTTCCTTCAGGTATGCATAATCACATTTCTACGAAAGAGAGGAATACAAGTTATGAAGAAAAGGAAACTTTATTTTCTCACAGCTCTTAAAGCATACGATTTATTATTTATGCCCATGGTAAGTTAATCTTTAAAAAAAATTATTCTCTCTTTTTTATTTTAAAAATCCTCAAGCATTTTCCTTAAACAAGGTGTTTCAGGGTTAAGTGGTCAAACTGAAAATGTGAATTAAGGACCTCAAAACAAGAAAAAAAATTCCTATGAATGTATGTACAGAAACGCTTTGTTTAGAAGATATTCACACCTAAAGATTTTCATTATTTGAATTATTTACGTTATATTAAGTAAATAAAACTTATTTGTTTGTTCCAACTGCTTTATTAATGAAATGTAAATATTAAATGTTGTTGAAAGCAATTTCCTTGAGCATTAAGACAGGCTTGGCATCTTTCTTCAAGAGCAGCAGTGGCAGAATGGCACTGGATATGTGTTATTGTTTCACAAGATCCAATTATCCTTCTTAGTAAGGAATTAAGGTCATTGATCGGACTTGCATAGACTTTTTGTAAAGGGGCATAAATACCATCACCACGAGGTATTATAGGAAATACACCAGTTTCTCTAAGACATTGAAACGTGGAGCTAAAGATAGACTTGTTTGGTAATCTTCTATTTGGAAATCGCCTGGCATATTCATGACAGGCAGCATTACCATTGCAAAAACCGTATACTAACACCATATTCACCATTAGTATAAATGGAAGGCATGATGAGTACTCTGCGAAAGCTCCTTACAAACTGATAAATGTTATTGAGAGTTCCCAATGCTATTTCCAAACAGTATTAACCCTTATGTTTCCAATAGTTTCTATAGAGTTAGGCATAAAGGGCCATATTAGTATTCTATCTAATCCATCTCCTAAACAAAGCGTTTGCGGACATCCTTCACTAATAACATTTAATATGAACGTTAATGTTTACATTTAATTAATAAAGTAGTTAGAAGAAATAAATAGGTTTTATTTATTTCATACAATGAAAATCTTTAGGTGCGAATATCTCCTAAACAAAGTGTTTGCGGACATACCTTCAGAGGAAATTTTTTTCTTGCTTTGAGGTCCTTAATTTATTTTTTCAGTTTGGCCACTTAACCCTGAAACACTCTGTATATGAAAAAAAAAATGTATTAATTTAAAACTGGAAATTATGATTATTTTTAGTTTGTCGAAGAGTCATAGAAGTGACTTGCTCATGGAATTATGACTTGGGTAATATTTTAGTCAATTAGTGCTAACTGAAAATAGTCTGATGATTTAAATATGTTTTATCTTCATTTAGTTTTTAAGTATTGTACACAAATAACCAAGACAATTTTTTTAATGTAACAGGTGTGTTGTAGTTTTTAAAATGTGTGCCACTTGTGGTAAGTTAAAACATCTTACCATGAACCTTTGAATTTGTTTTCACCTATCATATTAATTATGAAAAATATGTGAAGACTTGAAAATTATAATAATGTTCATAAAGAGACTTTTATAAATTATTTTTATTTCTACCTCAGACGGTAGTTACTGTAATTTATATTGAGGAGAAATTTGTAGTGATACAAGAAGAAGAAAAGAAAATTTAAGTAAAAAACTAGGATAGTTTCAAGAGTGCTAGAGCTCGGATAAAACTTTTTTTAATGTGTGCTTAAGTTTCTACTCAAGCTCTATCAGTGTAAAAAAAAAAAAGAGCTAAAATCGAAGAAAAATATAGATTAAGTATGAAATAGAAAGGAGAGCATTTATTTCAGAGTATCCTAATAGGTCCTGATGAAAGGCTAATGTTAGAACTTATAAAAAGAAATTGTATACTATTGTGTATTATCTCTTTTGATCATATCTGAGGTCAAAAATATTTCCATTATTAATTTACTTCATAGATTTGTTGTGACTGTCAATAATACCAGTTAGAAGACATAATTTACTGTTACAATATAGAATAGTATTCACTTTTTTTTTTTTTAAACTAAATTGTTTTTGTCACAGAATATTTGTTTATTAAACCCTTTCTTCTGGTTAAATGCCATAGATGCCTATGTTGTCAATAAAAATTGTAAAAAAAATTTAATCCTCCTTAGGTATGGTTCAAACACATTTGTTAAAGAATATTTAGTGTTCACATTCAGCTAATATTTATTCCTGCAATGTTATAACAACCTTGTGAGATAAATATTATAATTATCATTCAAATAAAAAAAATAGGGTATCATCTAAAGATCACTCTGGTGTTGGTGAAAATGATTATCAGACCAACCCATAACCCACTACCAGCAATTTTTATGATCATCTATAAACTTGGAACAGGTCCTGATGGGAAGAACTAGTCAGCCCTTGGACCTTGTGGTCCTTTTTGCCAACTCCTGATGGGATGGTTACCTTGAGGTTGAC
The DNA here is from genome assembly GCA_928085145.1 of Nezara viridula. Taxonomy (NCBI): domain Eukaryota; kingdom Metazoa; phylum Arthropoda; class Insecta; order Hemiptera; family Pentatomidae; genus Nezara; species Nezara viridula. The sequence goes on from OV725081.1 coordinate 70,072,937, forward strand.
ACCACTAATTTACCAGAGTGGAAATGTCAGGGCACGGGCTATTGCATGTGCACGGCACCACACTGTGCCCGGCACCCGAGATCAAAGATAATTAGATAAAAATAATTACGAGTTCGCATCCTGGTGGCGCTTTTAACTTAGGTATTATAATCCCCCACCCTCATCCCTTGGCCCAGAAAAACCCTTTTTAGCCTACAAGTTGAGGAAGGGGAAGACAAAAAAAAAAAAAAAAATTCATTGAGTGGGAATGTTCAAGTTTAATTTCCAGGTTCACTGAGAAATGAAAATTAACCGACCCAGTGGGAATCGAACACACACCATTCAAATCCCGGGCACTCTGGGCCCCACACTCCAATGTGCTAGGCCGTCATGTCCTCCATAATGATATATATATATATATATATATATATCAAGTTTACGATTGAATGTCATGGAGTGCTGTGATCTTAGGTTTTTTTTTTTTTCTGTCTTTATGATGATGCCTGAATTTGTGTAACACTGACTGGTGATTTTATTCTTTACCTGCATGTTAGAGACAAAAAGTAGTGGGGATGGTGCTTTCCAATTATAAACTAACATAAATTTTCTATCTTTTCATGAGTTTTTACTTGTTACTTGTTTATATAAATAAACAAGGTACCAGGTTAAAAAATAATACAAGGTACCAGTCAACAAGTGTCTCAGTTGATTGACAGGTGGATCAAGACCACATCGATCATCCTATACCTAGATACCAGATCAGTAACTAAAAGTAGGAATGTTGATGATTTTCGCAGGCTCATTAAACTTGCTCATGTGGTGAACACACTCCCAATGGTTCATTTTCTAAGAAGGCTTTTTAGTCAAAGGAGATGGATTTTTATAGACACATTTAGTTACTTTTGAGATTTAGTGTACTGTGGAATAATAATGGGATCTTGCTCCATCTTTCAAACATACAGCCCTTGAGAATTAGTACTGAATACTGCTTCAATTTTAGTAAAAATCCAAGAGTTATGTTTTATTATCAACTTCCGTAACTGACAACATATTAGTGGGTTCTGGAAAACAACTAGTTTTTATAAGTTTGTCAATTTCAGCATTAGCTTTTATTTTTATATAGAGAATTCTAAATTCTAAGCTAACAATAAATGGTATCAGGAGTGTAACAACACAGTAGTGATAAATAGGACTTTCTTACTTTTGATTAACTATTAAAATCCATTAACAGCTAGAATTTAATGTTTATCCCCACTGTACAATGTTACTAGTTCAAGAAGCTTTGACAATTTAAACTAACACTTGACAGTGAAAAAGATAATAAAATAAAATTTTTAATTGTGAAGAGGTATTATGTCCAACTTTATAAAAACAAACACTTCATAGGCAAACATTGCAGCAGGTTGCACATAGGTTATATCCATGATTAGCACGTGTTTGCAAGCAGTTTTCCTGGTTAAAAAAGGAAAACAGAATTGACAGTTTAAGTGCTATGTAACCGTATTGGTAGGTTTTAGTGTTGTTGTTTTATATTAGTCTACTCATTATGGAATTTGCCGGTGCTGTGAGGGAAAGTAAAAGGGAAGCCTTCAACTCTTATAATAGTTTATTATGTGTTGCTCAGGCTGTTACTGGCTCATACACAACCATTGATTTAAGAAATGATTCTTTTATTTCTGGGAAAATAGAACAAGTTGATGGGTTAGTAATCTCATTTTAGTTGTGTTGATTTAATTTTTAGAGGAATAACAGCACTGAATTTCCAGGTTTATGAATATTGTTATAAGTGATGCTTTATTTACTGATGCCTGCGGAAATGAATTTTATTATGATCTTTTTTTTGTTAAGGAGAGAAATATTAGATACATTCATTTACCAGAAGAGGTAAGGACTTGCATTGTATCCTCCCAATTGGAGGTTATTTGACCTACATATTGTTTCATTTAGTTGTGATAAAAGATAGTCTGGTGATAAGTTTTATTTATGCAAAAAATGTTAACACTTTTGATAAGTGCTATACTATATCCCTGTTTGTCCCCTAAAAGTTATTGGGTTTTTTATAAAAATAGAATTGTTTCCTATGTGTATTGCAATAGACCTAACCCTCATACAAGGTCATATCCATAGTGTTTATTAATCATTTTGTTACATAATTTCAGTTATGAAGGCTTACCTTCTTTTTAAAAATAATTTATATTTTTATTCTTTGAAGTCAAACTTGTTTTCTTTTAATAGATCATTTAATTGTTCCTCTGGCAGAACATTATTTAGCCAAATTCACAATTATCATAAGTGTAGTTTTAAAATATCTTGTGCTGAAAATAGATATAGAAATTTCAGTTCTAAGAAGGATATTTTCAATGAAAACTGTCAAAATTTTGCTTTAAGTAACTATGACTGTATTGGATTTGATTTAGACAATACAATATGTGAATACAAAATTGACTCCATAGCTCAAATGGAATATGAAGTACTATCAAAATTCCTTGTTGAAAAAAAAGGTTATGATGAAAATTATTTATATGCTCCTTTGGACTCAGAATCTGTGGACTTTCTTCAGCGAGGTTTGATTTTAGATTTGAAAAAAGGAAACATTTTAAAGTTGAATGAAAATGGTGTGATTATTAAAGCCAGTCATGGCACTAAGTTTCTTTCTGAAGATAGTATAAAAGCAGCTTATGATTCTTCTAAAACCTGTGAGTTAAGTGAAAATATAATGAAAAATTTGACTCTAGCTTGGCAAGAACCATTTAGGCAGAATTTCAGATTATTATTGGATTGTTTTGATTTACCAGCATCGCTTGGCTTTGCTAGAGCTGTAGATTCAAGAGAATCTGCTGGAAATGATGATTATCCTGCTGTTGGTCGTGATTTACTTTCAGCTCTTCTTTACATGTATTCAAGGGATCATTTTAAAACAGAAGAAAGTGAATTCTTTAGGCGGCTAAAAGCCAATCCACAAAACTATATTAATAAATGTTCTGATAAAGTAATTCATTGGTTAAGAGAATTAAAAAAGACTAAAAAGTTATTTCTAATTACTGGTTCTAATATTGATAATGCTTCATTTACTGCTTCTAACTGTTTAGGTGATGATTGGAAAGATTTGTTTGATATTGTCATTTGCTATGCACGTAAACCAGGCTTTTTTGAAATGGATAGGCCATATTTTTCTCTTAATGGCTTAAATGAAGGAAATGAATTAAAGAAGCATAGTATAAAACTAGGCAATGCTTACAGCCAAGGTAATTGGAAAGATTTATATGCTGTCCTCTGCAATCATTCAAGCAAAAAATCTAGATGTTTATACATTGGTGATAATTTTGTGGAAGATATTTATGCTCCTCGGAGAAACTTGCTTTGTGATACTGTTGCTATATCTGAAGAGCTCTCTGCTGAAGGATTTACTGGTCAAAACCATCCTTCTGGAAATTATATAAGATCTAAAAAATGGAGTTCCTGCTTTATTGAATCAGGATTACTGACTCTGTGGGGTAGTGTTATCAATAATTATGCCAAAATCTGTGTTCCCTCTTTAAATTATTTGGCAAATTTTGAAATTGATCAAAATATACGCTCAGCCAGCAAAAAATATTTTATTAGCTAATGCACCTGAATTTATAATGTCATGGTATTTATTACTTTAGAGTGGTATAGAATTGAATAAACAAACTATATGTATATATATATATATATATATATATATATATAATTATTATTATTATTATTGTAGTTAAATCTATATTTAATAAATAATATTTGGAACAAAATAAATCTTGAAATTATGATATTTATGTGTATCTCTGATACATTTTCAAGAACCTGATGTATAATGTCTTTTATACAATTCATTATATTGTCTATGAGACCTAAAAAGATTTTGGGTACTCTTTAAGTTTGTTCACCCAAACCTATGCCACTCTGTTATTTAAAAATGTTCATATTTTAAATATATGGAAAAACTATTTATATTTTTAAATGTCTAAATAATTTATAATGATTAAAATGTTTATTTTTTTAAAACCGTTATTTGTGTATGATTTATGATTGCAGTGGATTCTCTTTAAATATGGCTTGTTATACTGCGAATTAGAATATAATGTTGATCTTTCTCTGGTTCCAATCTCTGATTAGTCTTAAAAATATATTAATTTATTGTTTCCACACGATTTAGAAAAAATAAATAAAAGAATTAAGTGCCTTGGCACCATACTAGTAATTTTTGTTTTGCCACTTCTGTATTTTTCACCCTACTTTCTCATATGTAGAGAGGGTCCTCTGTATTTCTGTTATCAATTAGGAATGTTATGTAACAGAACTTTGTTTTAAATTAATATTTTATTACCACAAAGTAGAATATTTATATATTTTAAGCAATAATTTTTATCTACATTTTAGTTCTATTAACATTAAGTGATTATGGTATGTTAGTATAGTTATAAGGTTAATTAATTGAATAAAGTACCTTATGAACCTTTGAATAAAAAGGGCTAATGCCCAAAATTTTGAAATTTGAATGAGCTCTATGAAAAAAATCTGTGTTGGGTATACATTGATTGTTTAAGGGGCTAATGATCTCCCATTAATAGTTAGTCTGAGCGCCTAACAAGAGTAGAACATTTACACCGTTCATTTAAATTTGAAAAATTTTTTACATTGACTCTTTTCTTCTTAGGTACAGAATTTAAGTTAAATAATCTCAACGGATATAAATAAGAAAGAAAAGAACAGTGAAGGAAGAGAAGGGGGTGTTAACTCAAAATCTCTTTTTTGTTTCTAGTGCTCAAGTCACTAAAGTTACCTTTTTGTATGCATACGCTTGTAGCATCTTTTGTATATGCATCTATGGGTTGTGCTTGTTTTGTTTGTACATAATACTGTTGATATTTTTACGGGTATTTTGCAATAACTCATTCGCTCAAAAGTAAAATATTTAGTAATATTTATTTGTTAATTATTTATTAGTTTTTATCCCATTATTTAAAAAAAAATAAATTTTAACCCTTATACATTTTATTAATGCTTTAATTCATTTTAACATCTCGATGACATTTTGGGCAATTTTGCCCATTTTAAAGTTGAATATTATATCTATAATATAAATCACAATAATTATGAATATATATGTAAAAGAATATAACAGCACATAAAAAATAATAAAACGGAAATCAATTGTTTTTTTCCCCTCAATATTATAAACATTATAAATTAGTTTTTTATTGTTTCAAAAACTGAACTGAAAAGGAATAATCAGCAGGAAAACATTCATTACCATCATGAAAGTTATTTTGAGAATTATTTTAGATGAATTCTTAATTAATTTGCTCTAATTATATTTTATTTATTTATTTTTGTTTACCTTTACATGATTAATTGATCTTCTAGTTTATTTTAAGTGGATCTACAGTCTAAACTCTGTGAATATTATTCATCTGTGATATACTTCTGGTATACATTGTCAATCTTAGTGTTATGTGTTAAACTGTCCCACTTCTATAAAGAGCATAAACATCTATTTATCTACACAAAAATTTATTTTCATATCTGTTCAGTTCCTTTAAATTTGTATTTTATATTAGTGTTTATTTGTTATGGAGAGAGAGGGGGAGGTGCACTTTCATATTTTTTTAAAAGTTTTTTCTCATAAGTCTTAAAAAGATTTTACCTTTTGAAATAATGTAAAATAGCATTTCCTATTTTTAACATGTTCTCATCTATTCTTCATTATTTGTAGCACAAAAGTCATATTAAAAATTAAATTTAGTATTTTCTCATCCTTAAAAGTATTTAATTTTAGTGTAATATCTCCGGTTTACTTGATTTGAATAGTTCCTTTATTGTGGAGATTTTTAATTACATTTGATTTTCTATTTTCTCCTATTGTAACAAAAATATTATTTTGTATGATAATTTTAAACCATTCTTCAGCACTAATAATTGTTGTAGACATGTAAAATAAAGTAGTTTATAAGCTTTAACCACATGAATCCCAAACATTTCAGTTATACATTTTTTATTGATTACAAAAACTTGTTTTAATTTTAATTCAATTTTAGTAAATTTGATTGCATGAAAAATTTGTTTTAACAAAAAAATAAATAATATAATAAAAAAAGTAGGATTATTGTACTCATTTATATTTTTATCAGATTTCCTGATATTCCGGTCCTGTGCCCAATGTTAATATAATATGAAGCTGCATATAAATAATTTTGACATAATAATAATTACCAAGTGTGGTGCTTTCAAGTGCTTGTGAAATTGACTCAGTTATAAAATTATTTTAGTTCTTTTACAGGAACTAAGGATTGTGCTCTTTTTAAGAAAGGATATTTGAAATAAATTATTACTGAAACAATGATTTGTCTATTTTTCTTACCTTTTTCCTGCAGCATATAATATTTACTAGAAAACATACTTTGGAATAAAACATAAATAAATTACAAAAAGTAAATGGTCTAGAAGTCGGTTGGATAAACATCAAATAATTATTATTATTTATTCAATACTGATGTTCTGACCCACATTTGAGGTCTTCTTCTGCACTATAAAGAAACATATTAAGAAGATGAAAGTATTGTGGGAGTATCATATGCAGAATGACGGACTTAATAATGAATATACAAAGTTAAAAATAATACACAAAAATTATAATATTTGATATAATGATAGACAAGAAATAATTATAATAAAGTGATGAACCAATATACTTACTATTAACAACCAGTTAGGGGTGGATAAGTTAATTATTTAAAAAACAAAACAAGATGTTTTAAAATCTCATAACTCAGTTATTTGATGAATTTTGAACTAATTTTTCACAAATACTTGATTAATGTCACTAGATTTTAAAATGATAATAATACTGAAATCAAATTACATAATTATTTGTTTGAAACTTATTAGTATAATTATTGTTGAAGGAAGTTAGTCTACTGTTCTACATATCGTGGATGATAAATATTTATTCAGGACACAATCCTTATACATTTTTTATTGCTGCCGATGTTTCAACCCAAACATGTGGGTCATCATCAGAGCTGAAAAATTGTTTAATACGTTCAGAGATATAATATTATAAAGCAGATAATGGTTAATAACAAAAAATAGTGATTAATGATACATGAGATAGACAAATGAAATATGTAAAAAGTTATACAACCTGAAATAATGTATATAATCAATTTATAAAAAATGTAATATTTGCTCTTACTAACCATGTTTCGAGTACTGACACATGGGTAGCATTCTTACTTAACTACCAATATTTTTGTATTTTGATTTATTTAAATGAGAATTTTTGAAGTAATTCTGATTCTAAACAATGTTAATTACAGAAAATTGTAATATTCTATTATTGATTATTTTAATTATTAATAAATGCATGTTTTATTTTTAGATTTCTATTGCAGAAGTAATTGAGCGTAAGGTGAATCCTATACGGATAAAGAGAAAACTTCCTACTAGTTTTAAAGGAAAAAAGCTAATGACCAGACAATTAGAGACATTAGCTCGGGTTAAACAAATCAAATTGGAGCGTCAAAATAAGAAAGCAGAATCCATGAAAGAAAAGCAATAGGAATCTTAAGAGTATAAGAAGCTAATATTATCAGGTATATATTTGTGGTCTTTGCCTTATCGTGGGATATAAATAAAAATAAACTTTTAACGGTCTTTATCTGAAAATGGCAGAATTTATAATTCACTTTATCTAAGATTTTGTTCTGACATTTTTAGACTTGTCTATTTATTATGTGAATATTAGGCATATCTGAGAACATTTCTAAAGTAAGCACAAATTCAAATTATTCATACGGTATCAGTAGCCATTGATAGGGGAATCAGTCTGGCAAATGGATCTTGCTTTTTAACAATCCGTGTCTGAGTGGGAGTTTCAAGATTTATTTCTCAGGGCTGCCAACAAATAAATATTAACTGACCCAATAGTTGAATCCGCAACCACGCACTCTGTCTGTGATCCCACGTGTCTGTGCTTTGCCATCACGTTCTCACATACAAATTAATATTTTATTTTATAATAATTTTTATAAGTGGCTTATTCTGGTGACTCAAGTAATTAACAATTGCTTTTACCTTGTTAGAAAAATATTCTTTAAGATGATTTCTTGAGTTGCTGTCGATTCTACTCTTCTTTTTAATTTATGAGAGTAACATTTCAACCAACCTATTTTCACCAGAGTGGAAAATTCAGTAATAATTTTATGGGTCTGTCGCAAAACAAATTTCAACACACGCAGGTCGGATTCCCACGGCACCACTAGACTCGAGGATGTTATGGTTACTATGCTCTAACACTCTCAGCCGTTATGGCTATTCAATTGATATTTACTATTAAATATTCTTAAAAACTGAATAAAGTAAAAAAAAAAAAAAATCAGAATAATTACCTCGTAGAAAAATAATAGTGTTCTACCACGATAATGAAAAACCTTGGATGTCTTTAATTTCCCATGGGGAATTATTGTATGTTGATTAGAAGTGATGTCACATCTGTTACATCAACTTTCAGTGCACATATAAATAAAAATATATACAGGGTGTCTTAGTTCTTAATAGCCAAACTCTGAGGGTTGATTCTATACAAAATTTCTAACAAAAAAATTCATTTGATGCAGGAGCCGATTCCGAAAGGAAAAATGGTTAAAACCAATTTTGTGTTTTTCTTAAGGGGGTCAGGTTTTTCATTAAATAAGAAGCAATCGCTCACAAATTGTTCAGGATAATTAAATTCTAAGTACATCATTGTAAAGTAGACACAATTTTTTGAGTAAACAGTGATTTAATTTACTAAGTTCAATGAAAATAGGGCCTTTCAACAAGTCTAATACGACCGTTATAGTGAAGCAGTTACAGTACCCATACATGAACACCATATCTCTGTATTCCCGATTGGTGAAATAATTAAAAAAATTACAATGATGTAGAGATGGTTGACCGTTGATATAATATGAGAAGGAGTTAGTCGGGGGGTGCGGTCAGATAAATACTAAATTAAAATATAGTAATAATTTTATTTTAATAAAATTATTAATTTTATTTTTATTTATTTTATTTTGTATTTATTATCATTACATTATTTATTTTATTTTAATAATTTTATTTTAAAATAAAATTATTACTATATTTTAATTTAGTATTTATCTGACTGCACCCCCGACTAACTCCTTCTCATAAAAATATTACAATTTTTCTATTTAAAATCATTCTTTAAAAAGAGCATTTGATGGAACTTAATCAGAAAACTGGCTCCAATATACTAGGCATCATCTGGCATTTATTAATTTTTTGTTTTTTTACCAGGACCAAAATTTCTATGAGTGTGTAGTCATAAAGTGAATGTCATTAAACAAAATGATTAACATATAACTGATTAATGGTTGTTCTCTGTAAAAAAACAAATAAAAAATAAAATTTACCTTCTTGCTTACTCAATAGTTTAGATTTAGTTCAAAGGCTAAATGGAAACTAGTAAAATCTTTTTTAGACTTGGATATGTTTTTTTATGTATTATAATTATATTTGTATATTGTAAAGATTTTTATTTTTGTGAAAAGTTTAAAAAATTAAATTTGAATATTAAAATTATATATGTTGTGCAACTGTTAGTGCAAAAGCCGTATGTAACAATTTACCATGTTTATTCTATTTGTGCTAAAGGTGACATATTGTAGTCTGCAACAGTAATAAGTAGTCTGCTAAATTAGCACATGGAAGTTAAGTATGAAATTATACTAATAAATCATAAAGAAGTAATCAGTTTTTTTGCTCTTCTGTAAAAAGAAACTCAATTTTTGGTACAGTCCTTTGCACTAACAGCAACGATATTTTTATTTTCTAAGGTTTGCAAATAAATAAAATTAAACAAATATAAATAATTTATTTAATAGAATAATAATTTATACAACAAAAGCTTATAATAAACAAAATAGAAAGCTTATAATAAAAACAAAATATTTTTTTAATGAAGAAACTATCCTTAAGAGGACTAATTGATTTAGTATTTGTGAAATGCCCATAAATAATTGTATATTTGATTTTAATACTCAATTTTATACTTAAAATTAACTTTTTTTTTTATTTTTCACGTTGACTTGCTTCTTTGGGGTACCATTAGTTGATAGTTGGAGGAGTTAAAGATTTATGTTTTTTTTTTTTCAAAGTTACTGAGTTCTCAAAAGCCAAGATCTCAAACAATGTTTTTTTTTACGTGTCTTTTCTCTCTTGGGTTTGTAACTCAAATCAATTAGACGTCCATTTAAATAAAAACAAATTTTCCTATAATTAATTTTTATTTACTAAAGATTTACTCCTGTGATTGGTTTCAATAATTAAATACTATTTAGTTCAATGAAGGAAATCAGATTTCTGTTTAACTTTATTTCTTTATATGTAAAAAAAAACTTCATATTCACATACTTATTTTTTATTTACTTAAAACAATAAAAAAATAAATGAAAAATTATATCCAACTCAATTCTACGTGCAACTTGTATATTATACAATTCCAAAACAATACTTTATTTTACTTCATCAATCTCAAAATTACAAAAACCTTTATAAAATTATTGATGCCAACAATCTAAATATCAATTAAACATTTAATATTATATTATATATATATAAATTAGTATTACTTATAAAAGATAATGAATTTATAAATCTTTTCAGCTAACTACATATATCACACACCAGAATGATAAGGCACAACTCAAACATTTTTTTTTAATCAACATAATATACATATTTTAAGTTCTATAGGGAAGCATCTAAGGTGTTATTATAACACATATTGCCAGAACATCACCTAATGTATTTGAGGGCCAACTGGTTTTTGGAATGATGATAGATCCAACAATTGAAATTTTGAGTTTTATCTGTCATTCTGTGTGCGATACCAAAACAGCACCTCTTTGGCAATCCACTTTTTAACATTAAAAATAATGTTTTATTGTTATTGTCATGGTCATCCTTTTCTTTGGTACTTATAACATTGGACCCATTATTGGTCTTTTTAAGAGTTAGATATAATTTTCTAAACCTAATTTCAGTCTCAGATCAGTAAAAAACAACTTATTGACATATTATATTTGTTTTGTTTCCATACATTGTTAACATTTTATTCAATATAAACATACGTTGATTGATAAAAACAGAATGGTAATTAGTTGAGTATAATTTTTCACCTTAGTTAAAATCTTTGAGAAGTACTGAAATTAGACATACATACATTTTGCTTTAAATACACTCGCGGTCATAGAAATTGCACCTCCCAGTAAATATGAAGGACGAATTTTGTATCTTATGTATTTTGAAACATAAACCTCAAATTTTTAGTGAGGGAGAGGGTAATTTTTAGTGAATTTAAATTAAAATTATTTGATACTATATTTTTTTTCCTTTCAATTTCGTAATTACAGGAATGTAGACAATTTGGGGTATATTAAGCACATGGTCGCTGGTACAGAATTTATACACCAAATTTTCTAAACCAGCTCTTTCAGTGGAATAGTCCTTAACATAATTCCTAGTCTTGGTTTCCACTTAATAGTTCACAATAAAATATTGTAGAATTCTAAATGACGTATGGACTATGACTAATGTGTACCATTTGTCTATAAAGGATTAAACAAGTGTGCAATGACACAGAAGTAGCTTCTTTAGCAAAGTTTAACGGAGAACTAAGATAGAAATACGAAAATCTTTATAATATTCTTATTCAAAAAGTATTGTAGTGATAAGACTAATGAAAATCCCAATAATATTCTTCCTGAAAAAGTAATTGAGCATTTTGGTAATTGTAATAAAAAACTGAAGAGGAAGATAATTAACAAAAGCGATAAAAGACCTCTAAGAACTATCTTTGACCAAGTAATTTCTGCTATATTTTGGACTTGGATTGAGGGGCATGAATAATGTATTAAACCCATAAAATTGTTTTTATAAAAACAAAAATTAAAAAAAAAAAGGGAAACTAATAAGATAGTTCAGTATCAATAAAAATAATACTCTTTTTTTTCCATATATATAAAATCGAAGGAACAAAAACAATTTCTGGACTTAGATTTTAAGGTTCTAACCTCAGTAATTCATAGTTTTCTTCTCTGCATAAAGAATGGATATGAAAGAGTAGGGGATATCATTTAGACTTTCTGCAAAATTATGGTTTGTCCTGATTTATATATGGACTTCATGGAGCATGGCAATTTACCTGTTTTTCAATACTTCTTAACTTTACTTAAATATGTATTATAATTGAAAAAATTGGTTAGATTGAAAGTTAACAATATTTCCACAAAAGTCCAATTACTTCAATGAGCTATAACAAGTTTTTTTTTTTTTTTTTAAGATTTAAGTAAATATTTTTAATTGATTAAATCATCAATAAAATCATTATTTATTTATCAACAAACAAATATTTAACATGTTTTTTTACTAACATCCCTTTTACCCTAATTAATTTGAGTTCAATAGTGCAATAAAAATTTTTTTTTGATTAATAACCATTTGCCTTGTGTAACATTAACTCGAATAAATACGTAATATTCAGATGCCATAAGGAATTGAATAACTTACATCATTGATTAAATATGACTAGGCAATGTCAAGAATTGAGCAAAATATTTTATGCTGCTGAGATTCATTTACAGCACTTGCTGTCAATTTATTAAAACAAAGAGATATTTTAACACGCTGATTGCCAACTTACTAGATAATTCTTAGTTATTATTGTTAAGGGGTGTAGAACACAAGTTGCCCAGCAACTTGATAAACTGAAGTATATGAGTTCAAGTCCTGCTGTCAGTGGCTTTCAACCCTGACATAATCCCCCACCCCCTCCCATGGCCTGGGAAAAATCTTGTGTAGCCAAAAAGAAAAAAAAGTTAATATTCTTGACCATGGACGCCAACTACAAGTTATTTAGAAGATTACTTAGGTGCCATATTTTTGCAGCAACAATGAAAGTCATACTGCTTTTTGATGTTAACTATGTATTAAAATTCGAGTTTTTAATAACATGACATGATTAAATTAAATTGGCTTTTAGACCGGAATTCTTAAAAAGCATTGTGGCCATCAACGTGTTAAAAATGACTGGTTACCTAAATTTCATAATGCTTTTTTGGTAATTAGCATTCTAATTTCACATATATTAAACATTCTCCAATCATTCTTTGGATTAAAAAATAGCATAATGTATGTCATACATTTTTATAGCATCCATAATTCATTTTAAACAATAAAATGATAAATAGTGTGGTAGTACCTAATCCCCTGAATATCAAGATCTATGATCATTAGTAGTAACATGGTTTATTTAATATATTATGTAAACAACCTAATAATAAACAACAAAAATTAACAAATTTATAAAATTTTACCATTCATACTACCTTTAACCATCATTCATTCCTCTTTAGCATACAATTTTTTTTCCATTAAACAAAATATTTTAATAATTTAATTTTACATACACTTTACTTTTCATTAAACAAAATAATTAAATTAAAACATAACGTACAATATATAAATCTTGTTAAAAAAAAAAAAAAATCAAAATTTTATACCTAAAATAACAAATGTCATAATTTATGCATTAAAAACTTCTAGGAAGTTCACAGCAATTAAAATAAAAATATTAAAAACTAAATAATAGTGTAACAAAATGCTTACAAATTCCTGAGATACTTGTGCCAAACTAAGAATGTTACATATAGCTATTAACAATAAAAATACTGTATTTTATCTTAATTTGTCTCTAACAGTGATTCTAAGCACAAAATTGTTAAAATTATACATTTAATTATAACAAAACATTATAATCTTGAAGAGTTAAATTCTCTCTACAGCTATCGCAATACCCATACCTCCTCCAATACAAAGTGCTGCGATTCCTTTTGATTTTCCCGTTCTTTGCAGTGCATATATCAAGGTAACCAATACCCTGGCTCCTAAAAAAAAAAAAAACAATTAAATTATTCAATTTATAAAAATGAAATTACAGTAGTTCATTCTGCTACCACTATTGAAAAAAATATTTGTGATAAAGCTTCACTGATTCTCAACAGGTGAGGAACTTTCTTTCAAAGAAGACATTTCATCCATAGAATAAATTAAGTGATTTTCAATTTTTAATTTCATTTTGATGAATTGAATCAAACCTTCTAATCAAAACTGATTTAACAAATCTTGCAAGGCTTATGTTCCACCTCCCCAAAACCCTATCACGAATTTATATATGTTCATAAATATATTTTTGGAAAAAAAAATTATAAAAGAAATGTCTACTTGTAAAAAAAAGGTGTGAGCAGCAGAGCTCCATCACTAAAGTTCTATTTTCCACTTATTTTTAATTTTTTAAAAATAGAAAGGGATTAAATTGTTTCATTGGCATTAAGTAGATAAATAAAAACTTTGCAAATTATTATCCAATGGTTTATTATATTCAAATAGTTATAAGTTCAATATGTAAAGCGAACGACTTTATCTACCACATTGGAAAACATTTATAAGCAAAGATTAGGACATTACAAAATAGTTATTTAATAACATATCTTTTTGATAAGCTATGTACATAAAAACCGACGGAGCACCTAAACCTATGAACCGATTTTAATGAAAGATGTCCACAGTCTTCTACTCGAAGAACTTTAAATTTATAATTGGTAATTGGTTGACTGTCGTGGATAATGAAGAGAAGAATAGTTGGGGTGCTCAGTCAAAAAAGGAAGGCAAAAATAAATTATAATATTTATTTTTTACATATGCCGACGTTTCGACCTGAAGTTCAGGCCATCATCAGGGCTAAGAAAATAACCAGATAACAAGGTATGAGAAACTTAAGTAATGAAGTTATCTGGTTATTTTCTTAGCCCTGATGATGGCCTGAACTTCAGGTCGAAACGTCGGCATATGTAAAAAATAAATATTATAATTTATTTTTGCCTTCCTTTTTTGACTGAGCACCCCAACTATTCTTCTCTTCATTCAACTTTAAATTTACATCTATAATAAACTTCACCCAAAAGAAGCCGGAAAAAATAATTATGATGTTAACATTGGATATCTGAAAAACCCCAAAATTATTAACTTTTTTGTTGATATTGTATAGCCTCCTTTTTATAGTATACTAAATTACCTAAAAAATAAAAAAAGATCATTAGAATCAGACAATTTGGTAAAGAGATATGTTGTTCTAAATATTTACCAAATGTTGTAAAGTTGGCCATTGTTTTGTCCTAAAGAAACTGTATGACGGATCTTTGTTAATACTGGCTAGATTTGGATGAAAGTTTTTTTATCCTTTTATTTACATTAGACGATTTTTAAATATCGTCAAAATATGTTTTGACCCAAAAAGTGCACCCTCTTTGAGTTATTCGCAAATAAAGTCTTATATTCGTCAAACCTCCTTTTCAAGTCAAGAAAGTATGTTATATACATAAATTTATAGTGTTTTACGGAGAATACACTAGGAAAGTTTTTATTAATATCGTTACAGGGAAAAAACGTTCTTACATGCCATAAAGTTTAATAATATTGTTCCACCCGAGAACAAACTCTGTATACCGAACTTCAGCTTATTCGGTCAAATAAGAGCCAAAATGTAGTGGGGGGGGGAGGGGAGAATATATATAACTGACATCTCTAAAATTTGCAGAATTGTACTCAAGGGTTTCTAAAATGGATAGAAATCCAAATCCCACCTTCAACTGACGACTTTCAATACAGTGCAAATAGTCTATTGTTTCTGAAGGAAAATAGACAAACATTGTAGAAGAGTGGAGGATCAGCTGGAAAATGTTTTGCCACTGCATCTCTCTACCCACCGGCAAATTAACCTCAGACGGATTCTTAAGTATATCAAAAACAAACTATTTTTAATATATAAACTTCAAAAATATATAATACAGTAGCAACAATATGAGTTTAAAATAGTATGGATGACAACTAATACCACACAACGAAGATGACATTCAGTGTAGCAGGTTTGGTGGAAGAAAGTTCACGATTTATAGATTTTTTAGTAACTATTCATTTTATAATTTATTGGCAAAAATAATCAGAAATTTCTCTGAGTTTCTGAGTGGTTAGATGAAAATCCTTAACTTTTCATCTAAGCAGCTTTCCCAGTTTAAGCTATATGAGATGTCCAGTATATTGAAATTCACATTTTGATGAATAACATTGTATCATTATTAGAATTTATTTTAATCACAAGAAAATATACCTGATGCTCCCACAGGATGGCCTAATGCTATAGCTCCTCCACTGATGTTTACCTTTTCCTCATCAATTCCCAGTTCTCTAACCACTGCAATTGATTGGGCAGCAAATGCCTCATTTAACTCAAAAAGATCCACTTCATTGATAGACCAAGAAATTTTCTTTAGCTGAAAATAATAATACAAATTTTATTGTTACTAATAAATCCCAGCTCCTACTTCCCAGTACAGCTGGTCCCGATGGGAAATTAGATCATTACCTCCTTAATTAGGGGAGAACTACAAAGTGAAAAATATGTGTAAGAACAGGCTAGTAAAAAAAAAAATAATTATAGAACAATCTTGGTACAGTTTATCTTCAGAAATTAAAGTGCTTATTTAATAGTAAAATTAATGGGTTAAACGATGCCCTTCTTAGTTAAAAGATTGGGCCTATTTTTTTTCTTTCTCTAAGTGGATTGCAACAATAACTAGAAACATATCATCACTGTTTTTATAGCAGGATAAAGTATGTAATTTTTTTAAAGACAAGTTTATCAAATATCAAAAGTGCAAAAACCACAATTTTTACATAATACCAAATATGTTGATATCTTTAAAAAATGCATATTAAGCCTAGTAACTCCTAATTTAGTTTATATTAATAGCATATTTTTAATTTATAAAAAAATAATTGTAAACTAAATAAATCTATAGGAGAATAGAGACTAAATATATCAAAGCTGAACAAAAGTTTCCTTTTTTTAATTAGTTATCTTGCCTAAGTTTTTCTAATAAGTTTGAAGTTAACTATTTTAAAGTTAATAGATATAATTTTTAAATGTTAATTTTTTTTTATTTATGATATTTACAACTGTATTAAGAAATAAAATACATTTAGTAAATTTGATAACAGAAAATAATATAACTTGTTGAGAAGCTACCCACTTGTAGAACTCTAAAAAAAAAAATGTATTTACAATAGGAGATCTCGAGACCATCTTCTTTTCAGACGCCTTGGTGGGTTGTTAGGAATTGAAAAGGAAGCAATGTTTAAAACGAGAGGATTCGGATGGTTTTGCAGTATTTTATGGAAGGATAGGTATCTGGATTGGGCTAAATCGGAAACATATGGTACGTTAAGGTCGTTATGAATGATTTTATTTGTGACAAAGTAAGGAGCATTGAGAATTTTACGAAGGATTTTAGATTGTAAGGATTAGATACAAGAGGAATTCGATGGTTTAGTGGAGCCCCAAAGCTCAATTTCGCAAGTCCAGATTGGCCTTATAGTCATGAATATGAGTCTTTTGTAATTAACTAATAGCTTAGAGCGTTTGTCTAATAAGTGCTGGAGTAGTCTGAAACGTCGAGCGGTTTCTTGTCGTTTCAGTCTGGTATGAGGATTCCAAGTTATACGTTTGTCCAAGTGAAGTCGAAAGTATCGAACAGGGATAATGGGGTATTATCAAAGGATACTGTAGGACAGGAGGTCATTTTATGGCAAAGGGTAAAAGTGATTTGATGAGATTTATTAGAATTTATTTGCACCGGGGCAGTTATGTTACCAATGAAGTGTTCTACTGAGGTGCGATTATTGCTTGTTTTTAAATGTTAAACATTCAATTGTAGACATAATGTAAAACACACACACACTGTATATATATATATATATAAAATTATAATAGGGTTGTATTACTAAAAATCATCAATGTAATTGTATATATATATATATATATATATATATATATATATATATATATACAATTACATTGATGATTCTTAGTAATAAAACCCTATCATAATTTATTTTTTTTTTAGTTTGAATCCATTTATAGTAAATCTTCTCTATTTTACAGATATGAGGAGAAAAGGTCATGGCAAAAAATAAGTTGGACAGGAAAATATTCTAAAAGGATATTCTTTTAGAATACTCCTTGAGATAGTATCATTCCCATGAATAACGTATGGAAATCTCAGTTATTGTTGGTTTCATGAAAAAATAATTTGTGGGAACTTATTTTTAAATACAATGTTGGCTCTATTGTGAAGTTTATTAAAGCACCACATCACAATTTAATAGTATTTTTATTTATTAAAATTATTTATCATGGACTTGGTTCTCAGCCAAATACCAGCTGAAATATTTTATATATTATGTAACATTATTTATCAAATTAAGTGCGAATGATTGTATTGTAACTGCTTAATTAATATCAGTATGTTAATAAGTAGAGAACCAATATACATTCCTCACTTAAAGAATCAGTCTTTATTTAAAAAAAAATGTTCATTTTATCATGCTCCCATTTTTATTCTCTTTTGGTACAATTTAAAATTAATTAACCTATTTATAAATTCAAAGAGTTACAGAATTTGGTGTGAGATACAAACTAACACCGGGTACAGATATCATTAACATACTGTAAGAAATATAAAGCAACAAGTGTTCTTAATATTGTTGAAAAAAAAATAATCTTATTTAAAAAGTGTTTGAGAAATTCAAAAGAATTAATAATAATAATTAGTTATTGTTGAAAAACATAGTTTTTTTTTCACTCACCACAGCATTTTATTAATTATAATGAGAAGAATGCAGCTTACCAAATTTTTAATCGCAGGAATTGGCCCTAAACCCATAACCTTTGGTTCCAGCCCAGCTTGACCAAAACCAATAATTTTTACTTTTGGAACTAAATTTTGTTTTCTTGCTTCATCCAATGTCATCAAAATTACTCCAGCAGCACCATCATTCAAACCAGATGCATTTCCTGCAGTCACTGTACCATCCTGTAATAATGTATAAAATAAAATATATTTTAAATATTTCTAATATACTTGCAACATTATACAGTAGCAATATATATTTTTTTGAACTATTTAATTGTATCATATTATATACCTAAATTAAAATTATAATAATATCTAATAACAAATAATAAGTCAAATATAATCCAAACTAATTGTAAAAGCATTGAACATTGGAATATGTTGGTAAGCCTGATTATTTTATAAGTGTATCTAAAAGTTCAACAGTTTATTGTGTATTATTAAATATCATTTAAATAATGGGTAAGTGTTGTTATTTGAAATACATGTATCAATATTGAATAATGCTTAATTATGAAAATGAATTTATTGATATTAGCTTTATCCCATTGACTGTTAAATTAATTGTAAGTTGCCTGAATCATTTTCTTTTAAGCTATAAATATAAAAACAGATAATTCTAATGTTATTTAAAGTAGACAGTACAAAATATAGTACATTAGAATTTCAAATGAATATTAACAATTGAAAGACAGTATTAATATTATTAGAATCAAACTCCTGTGGAATTATCAAAATATTAGTAACATTACATTTTGTATTAGAAGTAGAGTATCCTTAATTAATATTTTCAATTAATTAGTAAATATCATTGTGATTATCACAAAGTATTGCCTTGTAATTTTTCATTTGTGGATAATTAACTTTTTAAAAACTTAAGTAAGACATTTCATCCATATGGTTCAAGACATACTTTTAAAAAAGCTGGCCTGAGCCGCTCAAGGGTTCCACATGTAGTTCCATGACAGGGAAATTCATCCTTGCTAACTAATATATCTCCTTTCCTATCTTTTACTGTAATTGTAACTATTTCTTTATCGAAATAGCCTTGCTTTTGAGCAGCTTCTGTTTTATTTTGAGATTTAGCAGCAAATAAATCTTGCTCTTTTCTTGATATGTTGAATTCTTGGGCTATATTTTCAGCTGAAATAAAAGATGAAAAATGATACTTTCTACTTACAACTTTTTAAATATTACATTGTTATTTTAAAATTAAGACACCAATACCTGTCAAGCCCATATGAATAGAATTAAACGCATCAGTTAATCCATCTGTAGTTAGTGTACACACAAGAGGTGTATTTCCCATTTTTACAGACTTTCGCATCAGAACACAATGAGGGGCCATTGACATTGATTCCTGTCCCCCACATATGACAATACTAGTCTCGCCAGCCTTGATACTCTGATATCCTAGGAAAACAGACCTAAAGAATACTTATGTAAAAACATTTTAAGACAATTATTTTTAAAAGTATATAGTTTAGTAATTAATTTACTTTAAGCCAGATCCGCAAAGTTGATTAATAGTATAGGCAGGAACTGTAATAGGAATGCCAGCGTTTATGGCCGATTGTCTGGCTGGATTTTGACCTGCTCCTGCAGTAAGTACCTTAAATCAAACAAAATATTAAATAATATTTATACAATATAAATAATTCTAATACTAGTAATAATGAATTTTGTAACCCTTTCTAAAACTTTTTATGCAGTTCAGAAGTAGTACCAGTTCCATAAAAGTTAATTATTAACAGTTCTATATAATATTCCATTGGTACATTAAATAAACGGATAAAAAAATAATTAACTTTGATATAGTTTTCATGTCAATCCGATCTTTTATACAAGAATCAGTCATATAAATTTTATAATATACTAGATCTAAATACTTCCTAATTGTGGGTAAATGGTTGGCTGTCGTGAATAATGAAGAGAAGAATAGTTGGGGTGATCAGTCAAATAAGAAGGCAAAAATAAATAAAAATATTTATTTTGACATTTGCCGACGTGTCTTGAAGCAAAACACAAAATCAAATAAATATTAATTTTTTGTCCTATAGAGTTGTTAATAATGTTTAGTTTTTTAAAAAGTTGTATGTTGTTTTATCTCTCTCTGTATAAATATATTAAACTAATTATTCTTTCTGGGTATTAGGTCATTTAGTTTAAAGAGTCATTTCAGGGTTTATTAAAAAAAAAATTGTATTATATGTATAAATTTAAAATAGCATAAGCGTGTGCAAGTAAAAGGAATGTAGACTGTTTAAATCTACTACAATTCTTATGAAAATGGTTTTGTTTTGAACAAATTCTTACGTATGTAACTACTTGGAATTTTTTTATGACATTATTAATCTAACTTAAAATTCTATTTATCGGTAAACACATAACCATCCATTGAAAGGTAATCCTAATTAGAATGACCTAATCTTGCAAATAAAAGATTTCTTTTGAATTAAAAAAGGGAAAGGCCAAGGAACGATTTTGTTTAAATATGAATGACTAATATATTATTTGGAGAGAATAAACAAATCTCATGCTGTATTTGATCAAGAGGTATTTAGCTACCAAGAGAAGTACCCAAAAAAACCATCTACAGATAATTATCGTTATCCCAGTTTTCTATCTAGTGCTTTCCCAATAGAGGTTTCAAAAACATTGTTTTTGCAAACTCCAGTATAAGTACATTGAAGATCGATCTTTAAATAGAGGTGTCCTATCAAGCGAGAGGTCATTATGAAGAGGTTTCACTGTATTTAGAATTACAGATGATAGGATACTTGCTGATAAAAGTAAAGGATGGCTAATATATTTCTGTAAGTTCTTATTTATGCTTATGAAATTACCTGTCCCATAATCACTTCTGATATTGCGCTTGATGGCAGTTTGGTTCTCAAAAGAAGCTCCTTAATGACAGCAGTTCCTAACTCATGAGATTTCACAGAAGAAAGTGAACCACAAATGGAACCTATTTTTCAAAGATTTCTAATTATTTTTAAAACTGCTTTTTCACTTCATATTTAACTGAATACTAAAAGCAATAATTTAAAATTAAAAAGTTTCATTAAAAATTACCTATAGGTGTCCTGACTGCTTCAACTATCACAATGGTTGGATCTGACATCGTGTATAAACTTTGTCAGGAGGATTTCTAGACTGAAAAAGAGGACACCTCTCTCCAAACGAACCACTCTCACCCGACACGAGAAACTGAAAAGTTGATTGCATTCCTGAAAGTTAATACCTGAGCCGGCTACCCACAATGCACTGCTGTCACTTGATTGCAATTTTCAGTTGAAAAGTTAATAATCCTTAAGTTATAATTTTTTTTTTCAAAAGTACCCCATTTAATATGAGTTTTTTCGTTAAATATTTTGATTCAATCTTTAAACCTTAAAAAAAAAACATAATATCGATAAGATTGGTAGGGTTTCATTTCAGGTCCCGTAACCTTTCCAGTCCAGTAGTATTACCCTGTTGTGTTGTGCAAAAATGGCTGATAGACTGGAGGCAAATTCGAGCTCTCCAAAATGTACAGGTAAATAAATGATACATTCTACATTTCGGTGGGGATAAAACATATTCTGTTGCATATTGTGAGCCAGCTATGCTCTATGCCGTTTGCCGAAGCACCGATGACTTTATAACCTTTCTGGTCCAGATGTCCAATGAATTACAATTATAAATAAATAAATGGATTTACTTTCTTGCATATGTTTTTTAGCTATCGATTTGGTATTCTGCATCTTCAATTACCTGTTGTAAAGTTTTATTGTGTCATCTGTTCAGGTTATGTATGTATTGAATTCTTTCAAATTCTCCTCTAATTTTCTTTTATCATGTTATCCTCATGGACTTAATGTTTTTAATATAATATAAATCTTGTATAGATTGTTTTGTTATTCTGTTAGGTTAACATCTCTTTGAATATCCCTTCTTGTTAATCTTGAGTTGTCCTAGTTGCAAAGAGATGGTATGTTTTAAACAATTTTTGGGCCAGTATCTTTATCTTTTGATACTTTAATTAGTTTTGAACATCTTTGAGACCTTTTAATGTATTTATATTTCGATATAAATTCATCTATTGTAGAAGTTTTTTTTATTGGCCAATTTGACATTTGACAATTCATCAATTTTGTTGACATATACATTTTTTTAACATTTCTTTCGGTTGAATTTCCTTCTATAGTCAATATTTACTGGTTTTAATTTGATTCCAATAATTTTCTTTATCAATTATTTTTTTAACTATTTGATCTATGTGGTACTTTCTCTGAAGTTGTTACTTCTGCATGTAGATTAATTAATGGATACATTTAGTTTTTATGCTTGTTTAGTTAAAAAATCTCTTAAACTCAAACTGTATTTTATCTTTTACCATTTGTTTAAATCATACTTCTTAAGTTATGCTATCTACCTTATAAATTTTGGCCTTATATGGCATGTTTATTTAGGAACACATTTATACTCGATGTTATTGATTTATAAATAGTTTAATTCCTGTATGATTCTTTTAATAACGGTTGATAATAAAGTTATTTTTTAAATGATGATGTGTTTTGTTTTAATTTATCATAGTAACCTTCGAATCGGGCTGTATATATATTGATTGCTGATGTAGGTGACTGATGATATCATTTTGGATAGGCTAATATCATTGCTTGTCATTAATCTCATGCTCAACTATTTTTGAAACTAAAATAAAATTCTCATAAGTTGAAAGTGTCCTTTTAATTGTCATTTTAGTATAATTATTTTTTCCTTTGTAAACAATGGAACAAATTCTTGTGATCTGGATCTAAATATACAAATAAGAA
The DNA here is from genome assembly GCA_928085145.1 of Nezara viridula. Classification (NCBI taxonomy): domain Eukaryota; kingdom Metazoa; phylum Arthropoda; class Insecta; order Hemiptera; family Pentatomidae; genus Nezara; species Nezara viridula. The sequence continues at coordinate 70,096,566 of OV725081.1, forward strand.
CGTGAATATATATATACATCCATGGAATATATATTTTTTCCATGGCTATTAATGGATGGAAATATTTTTTAAGTTATTTTTTTATTAAACTTTAGTTAGCTTTTAATTTTAGTTTAGGATCACTACTCAAATTTTATAGTTTTATTAAATTTAGAATATTTTGACATTTGTCTTGGTATGAACACGTACCTCTATGATCCAAGAAGTGTGTTGGGTTCAGTACTTTGAAAGAAAGTACTGTTTCAAGGTCAAAAGTTGTGCAGGGAGGTAATTGGTCCAGGATCACGCTTATCCACGAGTTTCCTTAATCAATTACTTAATTAAGGGTAATCATTTTAAAGAGGCTGGGCATACCCCAGGAGGGTCTTCCTACCCTAGGGTCGATCTAGGGCTTTAACAGAGTTCATAATATCATCTGCCACAGCCAGACTTAAATCTGGGCCCTTGAGAATAGTTGCACAGTGCCTTATTCACTGAGCTAACCCACTACCTTGTCTTGATACGATATTAGTTAAATTAAATAAAAATGGATGTAATGTTTTCATTAGTTAATGTATTAGCTGTCTCATATGCTGAGTAATAATTTTTTTTTTTTTTAGAAAATATTAAATCAGATATAGAGCAGTGACTAATTGTATTTTAAAATTGATGAAATTTAAAGAAAAATATATCGCTGTTTTTAGTGCAAAAGATCATGTAAACATTTAGTGTTTTTACAGAAGAGACTGATTATTTCTTTATTATACATTATTGTAATATTATATTTTATTTCCCTCTGCTATTTTCCATAGTAGTGGATTATAAAATGTCACATTAAAATTATTACAAATGACCTTTCACACAGTGATATACACCTATGTATATTTCATAAATAATTTTGGAGAGTTAGGGAAAAACTCGCTAAGAGCACATGATCGTAGAGAAAAACTCGTTGCGAGATAGCACATGATCGTGGAGATTGGTTGGCTGTAGTGAAGAAGGCCTGGGTTCTTGCTGGACTGTAGTGCCATAATAATAAGAGGAAAAACAGAAAATTAGTTCCAACTTAGCACTGTTTCATGTCGCCGTAGGGCTGCTGACTAATTGTGGTTGAGCTTTAGTTAATATAATTATATTTAATTTATGTATCCTTTTTACCATTCTAATTCAGTTTATTTTGGAATTTAGAAGTGTTAAATTGACCCTCTAATAATTTTGATTTCATTCATATTATGCTCTATTATTGAAATTCTGAGTGTGATTAAGAAATAGATTTTATATTTTATTACTAGTCATATTAATTTTTCATTATCAGCTCCCATGTTGAATAAATAGATAATATTACTTGTATTTTTATTTTAGTTATTTTGTATTCCATTCCATCCAGTCTTCTAATTATTTATATTTATGAACTTGACTACACAATAATAAACATAACATAAATAATAGGTCTTTTATTGTTTTGATTTTCTTCTATTTGTTTTTCACAGTTTGTTTGGTATCTGAAAAGGAAGGATGTCTTTATGATATATCTCGAAAGAAATGTGTTTCTAGTTTTTATCTGAAGTTCATAATTTTTTTTTTTGACAGATATGAAAAATGATCAGAGAACCAACAAAATTACATTTTTTTGGCTTAAAACATGCAAACAAAATTTTTTATGCAAATAGTTACCCTGGGAAGGGGCTGGGGTAGCCGTACAGGCTAAGGCACTTGCAATTGATAACCAAGTTAAGCAACGCCGAGCGTGGTTAGCACTAGGATGGGTGACCATCCACCAGGGAAAGCCACGCTGTCCGAGACCTCCCCCAGGTATATGAGACCCGTCAGGCTACTGGAGGCAACTCACACCGACCGGACGTAGGACTGATGACCCTACCCCCGTATACTTAAATCAGGAATCGGGATGTGGACCACACCTCGCGGTCAAAGATCTTCAAGATCTGTAGCGCCAACCGAAAAAAAAAAGAAGAAAAAGTTACTCTATATTAAAATAAAGATGAGAAAATGATCTTCATATATGCTAAATTTTTTTTTTTTTTTTATCGACGTCTAGTATTGGGACAAAGGGACGTCGAACAATTGTTGAACATCCTATTTCCATTAATATGACTAAATAATATATTTTTTTTTCTATTTGTTAATTTGTACCTGTATCTTTAGCTGTACTATCCTTGGTAGCTCAGTAATAAATTCTTATGTCTGACCATGATTTAGAAAATTTGTTTTGAAATACAGCGGATACCTGTAGGACGCTAAAGACTTGGAATCTGCTACATATAAAGTCTGTTTTATTTTAAGACGGCGATTTTCAAGACGGTTGGTAAACTGGGAGTGTGTTGAAATTTAGAATTAAGTCGCAGATAAGATACTTTTAGAATGGAAGGCGGCAACTTGAAATATTTTATTTAAAAAAAAAACTATTGAACGTTTGTTTAGAATTATAATTTTACATTTAGTTTTTGAAGAATTGGATCCCAAAAAATCAGAGTGGACCAGTGCTCCTATTGTTAAATACAAAAATTTAGTCCGACTGTGGCAGATAATTCTGTTTTATCAATCGTGGATCGACCCTGTGGTTGGGAGTCCTTCCTGTGGCACAGAGCCTTTACATAGTGAATATCCTTAATTAATTAATTGACAGAAGGGAAAACCAGAGGCTTGTGGGTTTCTCGACCCAATCACCTCCCTGCTTACCCATTGGTCTACAAATAGTACTTCAAACTGATTCAACGACCCTTTCACCCCAAATATCTATTCGCACCTGTCATGGTATTGACAATCATTAGATTTGTTGTAATAAATCATGATTGGCATTATAGGTATGAGGAATGATAGCACTCAGCAGCACCTCTTCCTTGATTCAGAACAAGAGGTCCTTTTTAGTCTCCTGATGGGCATGTCAGTCGTGGCCATGTCGTTTATAAGTATGTTGTGGCCGTGTAGTTTAAGTTGAAAGTGAGAGTAGAGAGTAAGTATGTGTTGGTCAATAGTTGGTTGTCGTAAGTCGTTATGTGAAGTTTTTTTGTTAACGTACCAGGGAACTCCTTTTATAAGGCCTGTAACTTTTGAAGTGCGTCTTTTTTGAGTAGGCAAATATGTATTCAGTTTTGTCGAACTTTCAATTTCGATTTAGAAAAAAATGAATGTTCTTTTAATTTTTAAAACTTGTATTATCGCACGTCTTTGTAATTTATGAGAAAAGGGGGAAGTATCTAAGTGCCATTCTGTCTAATATATTTATCGTGGAGTCGATGGAGTGCTCATTTTTGATACGTGTTTATTGGGGTGAGGGGAGGCGGAGATAAGCACAGACATTACTAGAATCGTTGTAATAATGATTTACGCGTATATTAATGATGAGAATTTTTATTATATGCCGTCGGAATTCTGTTGGTGTTTTATGTTTGGAATTGTTGAAAATATCTTTAACAAGGATTTGGGTTACATTACTGATAAATATGTTTTTTTTCTCTGTAATGGAAACTGCATACTTGGGGGCGGGGTGGCCAATTGGGATAACGTGTGTGCACAGCACCGCGAGTTGCCCAGCAACCTGATAACCATGTTTTGAGATTGAAAAAAAAAGCACGAGTTCGCTTCCCGGTGCCAGAGGGACAGGGGATTTTAAATTTCCCGCCCATATCCTCCGTCCAGGGAAAATCACGTGTTGCCTAAAAGGCGAGGTAGGGAAGAACAGGAAAAAAAAAAAATGTAAGCTGCATTAGAAAATAAAAATGGTAGTGTTAAAATTAAATTTCATCCGTCTATATTTGATAAATTGATTATACTTCAAGCGAAGGAACTAACAGAAAGTATAAATTTATTGTGTTGATTTTGTATCGAAAATGCAGTAATTCACATTAAATACGGGAGTTGTTTAAGTTGAAGTATGATTTTCAAGTTAATTTAATTTAGTAATGCTGTTGGCAATTCATTCCGATTCAGAATTCTGAGTACTGCTATGAAATTGGGTTGTACCGGCTCGTTAAGAAATAGAAATAAATGTTAATACGTACAAAAAGTAATATTTTTCAACTCAGAATTAAAAATTTCGAAACTAATGTTAGATTAATGAGAATAACAGTAAGAATACTGAAGGTAATTTTTAAGGCAATCAGTACATCAGTCTATTTTTCGCTATGCCATACATCTGAAGAATATCCAACTCATGGATTTCCTTACCATACACCAGGGGTGCCCATCCCCCCTCCCCAAGGTCGATGGCGCCCCACCTGTTCCCCCACTCCCAAGATATTTTATTGCTCACCTTCTCGTAAAAACTGAGGAAGCGAAGGTAGAACTAAAAAAATCGTAGATCATACACAATTACAGTTGCTGCGATATGTTCCATGTTTTCTCTTTGTCTCTTAGTATGAAACTTTTCATTCTGGAAACTCATAACACCGTCGAAATGTGGCCCCCATACAAATTCCAAAACTCGCTAAAATATGCCCACTCAATAAATGTTGTCGCAAATTGCGCCATCAAATCACAATAAATCTAAGACTAAAATTGTTACATTCACTGTTAAGACGACATTCCAAATTAAAAGCAAGACAGAAACTAAGTATTTACACGTATCTTTTAAAACCTCTTTGGACTTACGGACTACAAATATACGGAATTGCAAAACCAACTCACATAAAAAAACTTCAAACTTTTCAGTCTAAGATACTACGACTAATCACTTAAGCACCATGGTACATAAACAATCACACTTTACACACTGACCTACACGTTCCTACAGTCAATGAACACATACGAACGTACTACAAACGATTTCATAACATGTTAAACGGGCACTCCAACCAGCTGGTAAAAGAAATGGCCACAACTAGTATGCCCGAGAACTCCAGAAGACGACTAAAAAGGGTCTGGATGAGGGATCTGCTTAAATAATGTTAGTAAATAAAAGCCATGGAAGGGATACCGCTGGGTATTGCTATTCCTCATGCCTATCAAGCCTTTTTATTTATTTATTTTTCTCTCATTACTACGCCAGCACATCTGCTGATTGTCAATAATAATTGACAGGTGCGGATAAATATATGTAAGTGCAAAAAAAAAAATTCTCTTTTGGGCACTCCTGCCATATACCAAGTTTTATCAGCCTATTGCATAGGTGGATAACCGTTTTATCATTAGAAGCCGCAGTAAGGTTAGGCAGTGCTAATGGAAGCCGTAATAATTCTTCATATTTTATCGTTGCTATTTTTATTTATTAATTTGTGAGAGATTAAAAAAACACGAGTTCGCATCTCGGTGTCAGAGAGGATTTTAAATTCCCTGCCCACAACCCCGGCCTGGGAAAACCCCGTGTGTCCTAAAAGGGGAGGTAGGGAAGAAAAACGGGAGGGTTGTATGCGGTATGGAGTTTTAGTTGAACTCAAACTAGCTCAATTTCAAGCAAAACTCCATGTTGCATACAACCTACAATCCCCAGAAGAAGACCTTCAAAGTTGGATCGAAAGATTAGAAACAAAGAAGTTTCTTCGCGAGGTAGGGAAGAAACCCGACTTGCAAAGGTGATCCCAAAAGAGGAATCTATTTTAAATTTTTGTTGTTTTAATTAAATGGTACATACATTGTTATAGAACTTAACTTACATTTGTTTTTATCCTACGAGGACTTTTTATTATTAAGTTTCTTGAAGGTATGCGAAAAAAAAATTCAATTTTTCTCCTACTGTAAATTATATTATTATTTACGTATTATTATTAATTAGCTGTAACGCGTTGATGTGGCTCATTCTGTTTGCATAGAAAAATAAATAAAAAAGAAATCAGATGTCTCTAATATATTTTATTTGACATTACTTGTGGATATACAATATTTTTTTTTTGTTCCACTATTTGTGTAGATGTAGAGGTTGTCTGGTTTTCCAAATATAGAATGCGCAACATATAATTGTCCATGTGAGAAGCAGTTCGCCTCTAAATCTCCGAAGAAAAGGCACTAAATGTTTAAAACATTATCTCTGCACCAAATCGTCCGATTTTAGTGATTTTTAAATTTATTTTTCAGAGGATTCAGGAAGTTTTCAAATAATCATAAGTAATAATCAAAAGTATACAAATTGTATACTTTTTGAGTTATCCTAAAATATAGTTTTGAATCCATCTTAATTTTTTTTTCATACTCTTTTCGGGTAAGGATGTTATATATATAAACTAAAAGAGCTTCAAGGAGAAGGCTTTATCCACGTTTAACTAAAATCGTTACAGCCGTTTAGGCGCTACACTCTATAGCAACACAAGTTTTTTGGCCGGCTTTCCGAAACGAAAGGTCAGAGAATAATTAAATGTATATCGAACACTCCTAAATCCGATAGAAACGTCATGTCAAAATTTAAAAGCCATTGGTGAAGAAGTTTCGGAGATCAGCGGCTTTAACAAAAGAACATTTACATTTTTGTTTATGCAGATAATTATTTTATTATGTTTTCTCCTTACGTACTCAACGTTTCGGGGATCTGCCCCATCTCCAGGAATATTCTATTTCTTATTGTTCCCAAATATTGTGCTGTATCCATAATTTTTTTATAATGTCATTCAAGGAGACAAAATTGATTTTTTCCCCATACCTTCAAGAAACTAAATAAAAACTGAATACTTAATAATTGACCGTTGTATTATCAAGGAAGGAGATAGTCCGGGGTGGCGGTCATAAATGGAGTAAATAGTGGTAAAACTATTTTATTAAAATTCAACGTTCCGACCCGACTTTGCTGGTCTTCTTCAATGCTAGAAAGGACACTATATAGAGAATTGTGGAAGTTACATAAAATTGAGATAAAAAAATTATAAACAATGTTAATAAACTTATTGAAATTATAAACCAGAGAAGGATGGTTGGGTTGATCAATCATAAATAAAAAGGCAAAAATAAATAATAATATTTATTTTAACATTTGCCGACGTTTCGACCTGAAGTTCAGGCCTTCGTCAGTGTTCGAAGAGATAGTTCGAATGGAGTAGTCTGAATTCGAACTATCTCTTCGAACAGCCCTGTTGAAGGCTTGAACTTCAGGTCGAAACGTCGGCAAATGTTAAAATAAATATTATTTTTTATTTCTGCCTGATCAATCCAACCATCCTTCTCTTCATTATTCACGACAGTCAACCATCAACCCATAATTATGAATTTATAAACATTAGGTACATTCAAAAATTATAAACAATGTGAATAAACTTATTGAAATTATAAACAGTAGATGTATTCAAATATTAAGAACAATAAGTTATATAAATAGAGTAACCTAAGTAAGAAGATCCTAAACTGAAGTAAATAGATGGTAACAATTGTTATAGTACAATATATATAATATATTATGTATTATATATTATAGCCCTGAAGAAGACCTGCAAAGTCGGGTCGGAACGTTGGCTTCTAATAAAATAGATTTGCTACTATTTAGTCTATTTATGACCGCCACCCCGGACCATCTCCTTCCTTAAATAAGAAAAATCTTCCTGTATAGTGTGATTTATAAAAAATATATTATTATTGAATTTTATTTAGGAGCTTCGAATATTAATCCGCCAAGGGCACCAAATTTAAGTGTAAGCTAAGTAACAAGATCCTAAACTGAAGTAAATAGATGTTAACAATTGTAGTATAATACATATATTATATAATAAAGCCCTGAAGAAGACCTGCAAAGTCGGGTCGAAACGATGGATTTTAATAAAATAGTTTTGCCACTATTTAGTCTATTTATGACCGTCACTCCGGACCATCTCCTTCCTTAAATAAAAAACTTTCTGTATAGTGTGATTTATAAAATAAATATTATTGTTGAGTTTTATTTAGGGGCTTCGAATATTAATCCGCCCCGGCCACCAAATTTAAGTACCTTACTTTTCCCTGGAAATTGTTGTTTTCAACTAGTTACATTTAATTAGCTACTTTTTAAATATATTTCAATGTCAAATTCTATAATTTCTGGCGCTCCTATTCATAAATAAATAGTCCTATTAATGAATAGTTATCCTATTCATAAACATTTAGTTTCTGTTTACATCCTATTACATAATTATTATTTTATTTAATTTTCCTTCGCCGAAATATTGTCCTATCAACCGGGAAAACCTTGAAGTGGGGGATGAGGCTGGAGGGGAGTGGGTGGGGTCTCCAGTTGGTGCTGACGAGGGAACCTTGGCGAGATGGTCCTAGCCGCCGAAGCCGATGACGATATAGGTACGCCCTCGAATTTGTGGACCCTTTTTTTTTTTAATTTATATTAATTTATTATCTATGTTACTTTTCAAAAGTTTTTTTATCCTGAAGTCGGTTGAAACTTAATTGCCCTAAAGATCTGAATATATTTATTATATTTTGATGCCTTGACTAGATCTGAATTTTCGTTAATTGTATCTTTAATACTGATTTAGCATTTTTAATCCTTCCGTTAAAAATAGATGCTACAATTTTTGTTATGCTTACATAGTCGAATATAATTTGTGTTTAATTTTTTAATAAATAATCAATTTTTTTTCATATTTATTTAAATTAATCAGTACAAAATTTTGCATATTCCACATATATATGTTACCTCGATATCAGAAAATATCTTACATAATATTATAACTCATAATCACCCATCCATTAAAACTAATTTTAATAAGAAAATACTCTTTAACATTTATAATAATTTTTTTTTTCGTGATTGGACAACTTGAATATTTAAAGTTCAAAATGGATAATGACAATCAACTCAAAATGTAAAATTTGCTTTTAATGAATATATTGTTCTGTGAAGACGAACAAGCTTTTCGGTATTCAGTTAAATGTATCTAGTGATAATTATTCGATTTAATTATGTTCTATAATATTAAAGGTATCTGATTTGTTTTTTACCTGTATTTGTAGCTAAAATAAATTTTGCGGAGTAAATTAGTGTAGGTAATAAAGTAATCAGTTTTGAGAGTAATTTCTCTTGGACATGTATGGTATATGTGCAAATTCCTAAATATATAGTTAATATAAATCAAAAATTTGTTCAGGTCAGTTAAAGTATTTTTGATATTCACACGTTTCAGAGAAAAAATGTAGGGGGGAGATAGTATTTTAATTTTTACCGACATTGTTGAGAGATCAGACTTCGGCCTGAGGTGAAGAGCATGCTGCACATGCCTTTCCATACAGTTTTATTTTTAGCGGACCATTGGCAACATCTTATTGACCACACCGCCAGTATAAGAATCGTATTGTTTTCTTTGGCATAATTTCTGTAAGATTTTATTTTTTTTTTGGTCACGAAATTTTTTTTTCGTTACGAATTATTATGAGGTTTGTTTTATTATAATTTTTTAATATGAACTGATCGAGATTAGCCTGATGTTAATCACCGTTCCGAAGCGGTGGATCGGAAAATTGACTGAATTTATGCTGAGCAGTTTCATGAACCTCATTCGGCCTTCTATTGCGTAAATTAAGCGCATCAGCTATTTAATGCATTATTTTACGAGGGCAACGTTCCTGTGGTATTTTTATGGGATTTTATTATTTAATATGGATTTTGTTATAACCTCGTTAACTGCTCTCTAAATATACTCTTTGCTTTTATCTCGTACGAAATCGTAACGTGTGTTGGTGCACTTAATTTTAAGGTCTATTGAAGACTATTTACATTTTATATGCATATAGTTGCATACATTTAAAAATATATATTTATGTGCTGTTATATTCGTACTTAATTTTTGCTTTATCAATCCTCATAGCGCACGTATATATCAGTCCCTCCTGCCATGAGTTGAGATGGTTAATGGTTGACGAAAGTTACTTCATTGCTCGTGTTTGCATAACTTGCCGTCAGTAACCTATCCCAAGGTCGAACAAGGTCACTGTTCTTTTTTACTTCTTTTGCTCATCATGGTAGTCTGACTGAAGGTACTCGCGTTCCATTCTTCCGTTTTTTCAATTATGACCCATAATATACAGCCCGTAAAACTGATATAGCTAAATGACGCAGTAATTCTTTATGGCGTTTTATTTATTTATAAGTTTTTGAATAATTACTAAAATAAGCTTAAAGCTAGAAAAGATAAGGTGATTATGCTATAAATGAAAAATTCCAAACAACAAAGCCATGAGTCTCCATCGTACAAGTGAATCGTTAACTTGCCAACGTTTCGTTAATTCAGGTATCATCTGGGCTGAAATACCAAGGTTACATGTATGTAGAAAGAAAAAGCAAAAGGGAAAACAAAAATTATTGCAGTATACATCTCACGAAGGAAAGGGAAGGTTCTATTGACAACAACAAAGGAAGGTTATATTGAACAGCTAATTAGACGTAATACAAGACAAATAAAAGTTATAACTAAATATAATAATACAAAACTTTTTAAATTAAATTAAAAAAAGTAAATATATAATTTTAAAAAAATCAAATGAAAAAGCTTAAAGGAATATATAGCATCCATTCCCAAAAAAATGTTTGGTGAAACGTTAGCAAAATCACTATTCACTTGTATGTTGGAGATTTGTGGCTTTGATGTTTGGTTTTTCCATTTATAAAATAATTTTTAAAAATTTACTTCGCAATGAAAAATCGCTACCGAGTCCGTTAGATGCGCAGGGCAGGAAATAAGTATTTTGAATTAATTCTAAAAAAAAAATTTGTTTGAAGGATACCAATATAAAAATTGAAAGAATTTTTATCAATTGAGGTATAAATGAGAAAGAGCGTAGTGCAATGTATTTTTATTTGACAATTTTAATCTGTCGAACTTTTTAAATATATCTTAAACTCAGATTATTGTAAAACAATTATTAAAAATTCGGACTGTTGATTTTGTTATCATATATCTAGTACGATCTCCCCATCTGTGATATTTGAGCATTGGTTCATCGCATACATAAATAAAAATTATTTATTTTATTTTATTAATTTTGAAGGTATCACTTTTATATTTTTAACAATTGTCTTATTCCTCTATTCCCCGATTTCCTTTTTCGTTCCTGAAGAAGATATCTTTGGAATCGAGTTCGTAAAAAATCACAATTTTATTAAATATTATCCGTTATTTGACTTTAGTTCTTTACCAGTAGTGTTCAAGTATAAAGTTTCATCAATTGTGTGTATTGAAGAGGCTATCTGAATACAATTATATTGTTTATTCAAATAAATTTGTTTCCCTCTTATTCGTCGAATGCACTAGGAAGAATAGGTATCTAATGTGAGTACTTTCATTGGGCTATACTAGTGTAGTATTATTTCATAACTAGTATATACGTTACTTTGAAAGCTAAATATTTATAAGACCATTGTGGCAATTAGAAGTACATTTTTCCTTTGAAGGCGAATTGAATAACTCTAAAAATTCGAGTATGTTTGTCGTATAAATAGAAATAGAAAACCAAGGAAAATAATGGGCGTTAAACTTACTTTTTAAATGATTTAACAATTATGTAAAAATTCAAGAAATAAAAATTTTATTTTATTTAGGTGGTATCCCCTGTTCGCTAAACGACGGACCTAAATTTATACTACTGTTCATTTAATTGTATTACTCGTTGCTCAGATTGAATAACTCCAATTCACATGTATTCTGTAGTTAAAATTATTTTATTTTTTATCAACATCAAATAAACTGAACGAAACCTCAGTTCGGGAAAAAATTGGATTGAAGTTATATAGAGTTGAAGAATGAAATGATGTCTACTTGTCGTTGGATGTAGAATTTTACTGTTGGGAGGTGTTTATATCGTTATGTATAGTGTTACTTAAAATGTACCATGGTGCGTTGACAATTTTTCGTAACATTTTTTTATTGTGTTGTTTGTATTTTATTTATATGTGTTTGTTTTGTCGAACCCCGAAGTTCTCCTTATGTCCAAATTGGTCCCGGTATGGTGTTGTAGATATGTCGCTTGTATCGTAAATCAAGTGAAGGTATGTAGTCCACAAAATGTGAGTGTTGCTTACTTCGTCTAGTCAGTTCTTGTCTTTTTAATTTAGAATATATGTTCCAGGTAAGGCTTTTGTCTTAGTAGAGCCCGATTTACCGTACATAGTTTTTTGAAGGTACTGGGTTATTCCCAATCAGTATGGGTGGACATGAGGCTTTCCTAAGAGAGAAAGTCATGGGGTGGGTTTGCTACTATTTATTTTAATTTTCCATTTTTTGAAGATCAAATAGTAGGTTTTGAAGGACAATTGATGCGACAGTAGGAGTTTTGTGAGAAAAAGGAATTGCAGTGTCGTCAGCGAAACAATACATGGTGGTGCAAGGGTGGGATGCTCTGAGTAATGTTGCCCAAATGCGAGACCGAGACAAGTCTTGGTTTTGCAAACTCAGTCTTGGAAATGGTCTTTATTTTTTTTACTAGCCCTGGTCTTGGTTTTGCAACAGTTAGGCGACCTAGGTCTTGGTCTTACAAAGTGCAACAACAAGACCGATTTTGGGCAACACTAGCTCTGGGATATCAATTTTTAGTCTAAATCTTTAGTTTGTATTAGGGGAATAGGAGGCAACAGGAGCCCAACGCATATGTAATTAAATGGCTAGCTGTATAATTTGTAAAATAATCGCCATAGGGGAGCAGCACTATCGAGCCTAGAGGACTAGGCTGGAAAGCTGAGCTCCTTTAATCTCCCACTCTCCTAATACTAAAATAAAATAAAATATGAAACAAACTGAAAACGTTTTTATGTAATAGAGAGATATGTTATTATCATCATAATCATGTTCCTCTTTACCCTCTATGCAGTGTGAGATTGCTTCTTGTAGAGCTTGGACCAGGCGGACCTTTCCAGTACCAGCTCTCGTCTCCTGTTCTATTCTAAACCTCGCTTCTAGAATGCATCTCGCACGTCCTCTTCCCAGAAGATTCCGGGTCTTCCTCTCGGTCTCCTACCCTGCACGCGAGTCTCATGCGTCTTCCTTGCGACTCTGATATGTTATCCAACCTGATATTATATATTTCTTTTGCCTGTAGATGACAACACATTCCTCTAGTTACGCGTTCGTTTTTTGATTCCGTTGATATCTTCTTCTTTCTTTTTCTCTTTAAGCCGTCATCAGCGTGCTCAAATTCAACACTGCCAGTCTTCCCTGTCCCTACTCAGCAGTTTCATTTCAGCTGATTGCTTCTATTCTCTCTTGGCATATTCTTGATAAGAAATTCTTCGACGGCTGTGTGGTCTTTAACCTGTAACTTTAGTTTAGTGTCCATTATTTCCCTTGGTTTTGTTTATTTTTATCAGTACGAAAACGTACTAGAACCATGTATTATGTACGGTTGAAAGAATAATGTTCCTTATCAAAGTTTGTCAACCATTTTAACATTATTCATACATTTTTGTTAGTAAGATTAATACTTATTTTAATGAGACGTTTTCATTTCCCAACCTCAAATTTTTTTTATTGTATGTTTTTAATGAATTTATTGGATAGTTTTTCACACACAGTTTCCCTTTAATTTGAGCTACATATTTAATTAAGCATTTAATACATTTTATCATCAGTTTTATAAAATAAATATGAAAGATTAAACGTTACGAATGAAAACAAATTATCTTAAACGTTTCTATAAATTTATTCTTTTCTTTCGACTCAAAAATATACTAGAGGTATCCACACATCCAGCGTAATGGATGTTAATCTTTTAAAGTAGAAAAACTTATTTAATGTGTATTGAATAAGACCGCTAGAACACTCGACTTTAACATAGTCTGGGATCTCTTAAAACTTGTGCTAATTTCGGAAAAGCAGGAAGAAGGTTAGTATAAGGGTTTAATCAGATGCTTAATACTTGTGTGTGTGTAAAGATTTTAAAAGTCAAACTTTTAAAAATTGTCCATACTTTAAAAGTGCATTTTAAGACAATAATGCGGAATAAATCAGGAAAACATTGCACAAAAAAAAAAAGAAAAAAAATAGCATGTGCTGAAAATTCAATGAAGTTAAAGGTGAGTTATTCTATTTAAAAAAAACAACAACAATCAAACGATCTCAGATCAACCGATTTCAATAACTCGGTTAACCTTGCTGTATCTTGTAAATAATACTTTAGCATGTTGATGCAGAGGTGTCATTCTCTCAAGATTCATGTTAACTGCTTTAGAACGATAACACATTACACATTTATCATAAGTTGTGTGAATACCGTACTATTGAAAATATATACAGTGCTGAAAAAAACAAAATCAATTTGAAACTGTTTTAAATTGATAAAGTATGCTTGGTATTTTGTATTCAAAGATTAAACAAATTATCTTGTTTAAGTTGGTTATATTCACTTTGTTGAACGGTCTGAAGGCTGTTGAAGGAAAATGGTGGAAAATAGCTTGAAGTTTTCCAATGCTTCATTGGCCGGGTGGAGTCATCATTCTCTTATCTTATCACAGTGAATGTTCACCTGCTGTGTAATAGACCCGCATACTCGGAAAATATGTCAGGTTGAATTTTTAACCCATCGATCATGAACAAAAATGAAATCTTTATCTCTTACTTACTTATATCCAAACATTATAAGGTTTTTACAGGGTGGCGACCGACCTGTAAAAACGGGCTAAGTCAGGGAATTTTCAAAACAAGGAGAAGTCAGGGAAAAGTTTTTTTAGTACTTAAATATTTTTTCCAAATTTGAAATAAATATATAATGGATATCGTTTATAATGATCTTGAATTAGTAAACTTCGTCGTCATAAAAGACCATGGCTACAAAAGGACCAGTATTCATCCACCTTAGACTGTCAATAACGGCACTGGTCGTGATGTTTAAATCAAACTGTAATAAATAAATAAATAATAATCAAATTGTAATGAATAAAATTTGAGCAAAATGGACTTAAAACAGTAATTTGTTTAAAAGAAAAACATACCAATAGTATTTACTATTTGTAATATATACATCTGGGTCAAGATCTGGAAAGCTCTCATTCGTTCGAGCCTTGGTGCTCCTTAAAACAGCACTTATTGATCAGAAATGTCACACTTAATGCCAAATGGATAATAATTATGCTGTTTATGGTAATAAAGAAACTGAATTACATAAAAATAAAATGACTTAATGTTTAGTTCTCAAAATAAAAAACCCTAATCAAGCTTAAAAATGCTTCCCCTAACTAAAACATTTTATTTGTTATTTAAAGTACTGATTTTTTTTATTCAAATCGTTTTAAAGTGAATTTTCTTTTATGTATAGTAAAAAATTTGTTATAAATTATACGTTTTTAATTTTTTTTTTTTTTTTTTTTTTAATAGTTTTTCTGTCCCCAGACATATTAGGTAGGGGAAACTATATAATTAAATAGGGAAACGTCAGGGAATTTTACTTTCAAAATAGTTTACTTAAAAAAGTAAAGCAATAGTAAAATCTATATCAAATCTGGTAGCATTCATACTCATGTAATTTTTTAATATGAAATATTTTTTTGTTGCAAATATCTTCTTAATAAAACAAATTTACGAAACACATGCAAACATATTTTTGCTCCATATTAACAGTTGGGGGTCAAACCCTTGTTAGACCAGTCCTCTTCATTACGTCTTGGAACCGGTAAAAGCCAACGAAAGGATTCATTGTTTTTTTTTTCCAGTTTTTCTGCCTAGAAGCCGTTAATACGTATAGGGTAGAGGTCAACGGAACTGTAAACAAATATATTCTTCCTCGAAGTCAAATATTTCGTATATATTAGTTAATGTATTTAAAATATATTCTATTTATTTAATTTAACGTACTTTTTTTTTCATGAGATATACAACTGTATAAATTAAAAATACATCCAGTAAATGTGCACAAGATAATAATACAATCACATGAAAATGCTTGTTGAAAAAATACCCATTGGTAGCACTCTAATAATATGTTTACATAAGTAGATATCGAGGCCATCTTCTTTTCAGACGCCTTGGAGGGTTATTAGGTATTGAAAAGGAAGCAAGTTTTGAAACGAGAGGATTCGGATGGTTTTGAAGTTTTTTATGGAAGGATAGGTATATGGATTGGGCTAAATAGGAAACATATGGTACGTTAAGGTCGTTATGAATGATTTTATTTGTGACAAAGTAAGGAGCATTAAGAATTTTCCGAAGGATTTTGGATTGTAAGGATTGGATACGAGAGGACTTCGATGGTTTAGTGGAGCCCCTAAGCTCAAGTCCTTAAGTCAAGATTGGCCTTATCATAGTCAGGTATATGAGTCTTTTGTAATATATAGAAAGTTTAGAGTGTTTGTCTGGAGTAGTCGAAAACGTCGAGGAGTTTCTTGTCGTTTCAGTCTTGTATGAGAATTCCAAGTGAGTCGTTTGTCCAGTGAAGTCCTAGGCATCATTTTGTTCAACAGGGATAAGTGGGGAATTGTTAAAGGATAGTGTAGGATAGGAAGTCATAGGTTTACGTCGAAGAGTGAAGGTAATTTGACGGGATTTGTTGGGATTTATTTTAATTCTCCAGTTTTGACACCATTCTTCAAGGTTAGTGATATGTAATAAAAGAGTTTGGGATGCAATTGATGAATCGTTATTAACTGATAGGATACATGTGTCATCATCATATGTGGTTTTTAACGTACTTAATTTTATAAAACACAAAAGCAGAAGTGGACTTTTACCGAAGAGTCACCGAACTAAGTATCGAGGTCCTAGGTCCACAAGCACCTTCAGTCCGACCCGCGAATGTTTCTTGATTACATGGTAAATTTTAAAAATATGAAATTTAATAAATCACTCATACACAAGGTGATTATTTAATTGCTTCGGCAATTTCAATTAAAAAGCTCATTTCACTACTGTTATTTGTACAGCAATGTTTTTTTGTTCCTTACAAGCGATGACTCGTGGGATGTAATGCAGGCTTCAATGCACCCCGCGATCCAAAAATATTGGTTATCCCTCCTTTTTAATCTACTCTATTATTCAGTGTAATATTTTTATTTTTTATTTTTCGCTCTCAATAATTATTCAGTAATAATAAATCTTATAATATAGTCAATTAACTCTGGCACATTTTATCTAGTTAACCCCTTAAATCGCTCATTATTTTATTTGTTTTGTATTTAATTTTATTTGTTAGTTAATGTTCGTTTTTAATGTACGTTTTATTATTCCTTAATTAGCAATCCATACTGCTTCTACAACCGTCTGAGTATTGCATTCTCGTGCTTGACCTAATGTTGTATTAATGTGAATGAGTGAGCCCTTTTTCGGGCAATGTCTCCCGAAGTCCAGAATCCTAACATCTTCTCCATTGTCCGCCCTTATATAGATATACATGGAAGGATTTTTTTTTTCATTTCAAGATTTTATTTGAATGTATCAAATTAATTAAATTTAGGGTAAATTTAACATTAAAGGGTAGATTTAACATACCCTAACCTAACCGTCATCGCCATGATAAACGTCGCTTTGTTAATTAAGAATAAATTTAATACATAACCAGTTTGCTTTATGGCTTAAAAGTATCATCATCAAGAACCAAAGGAGGCATTTACCCCCACTTGGCCGTATTCGATAGACTACTACTAGTAAAAAATATTTGTTTCGAACTTAATTCAGTCAATGAATTGAGTTATTGTTATGTGATAGTAATATTTATTACGAAATAATTATCTGAAATACTTTTTTTTTTTTTTTTTTTGACAAGTGAGTGAGAAATGATGAAAGGGGCAAAATTCTGGAAACTTCTTGAATTTTTAGAAGTTTCCAGAATTTTGCCCCTTTCATCATTTCTCTCTCACTTTTCCAAAAAAAAAATATATATATATATATTTCAGATAATTATTTCGTAATAAAAATTACTATCACATAACAATAGCTCAATTCATTGACTCAATTAAATTCGAAACAAATATTTTTTACTTAACCGAAAAATAAAATTTTGCTCGAAGTTGTAATCTATCGAATTCGGCCACTTGGGGACAAATACCTCCTTTGCTTCTTGATGATGATCTGTTTATTTATTCATTACTGTTTGATTTTAACATCACGACCAGTGCCGTTATTGACAGTCAAAGGTGGATGAATATAGCGGTCATGGTATTTTATAACAACGTAGTTTACCAATTCATGATCATTATAAACTATATCTGTTCTATATTTATTTTAAATTCTAGATTCCTGACAAGTATTGTACGGAGGGAATCGTTTTAGAAAGGTGGTGGGGTGGCCGATAACCCGACAAATCGAAGATTACAAGTTCAAATCGCTGTGTCGAGGTGACTTTTAACTCTGACAGTAATCTCCCGCCCTCTCTCTTCGTCAGGGAAAAAGAATCGTTTTTTTACAACATGCATGGAAGAGATCGAACATAAGAGACATTCTGTTCCTCTTCATATAATATTGAGGAGGGAGGAAGGAGTATGCAGACTGCTTGGTGTCGGCACTCGTGTGTGGAGTTTTGTTTTAAATTTGATTGTTTTTTTGGAGGAATTTTATTGATCAAATTTTGTCTTCTATTCTAGCTTGGATAAAATAATTCTTATTCTGTTTATGTATTTATTATTATTTTTTGTTATGGGATAAGGTGTTATAGTATTATCGATAACATTATACATCTCATCGAGGAGTGATAGCGTTGGCTGGCAGACGTGTGGAGTTGCGGTACCGTTCAAGTGCGGCCGACCAAGACAATGGATTGGATGCCGGCCGGTCTTCCGGTCGGTCCTTCCGTTCGGCCCAAGTTAGATTTAAATATCACTCAGTGTTTAATATCTCCTTCTGCAATTGTTTCTATTCTATAAATTATTTTCTTGCTGTTAGTAAACTATATAATAATTAATAGTTATACGTTAGTGGCAACTTTATTCATTTTCTATAGTATTCAAATTATTTTACGTCATGAAATAATTTGAATTGTTTTTTAAAATCAAATTTGATTGAATAAATTTAAGCGTACTATAGATTGCCTATTTTCAACACATTAATTAATTTTTTTTAAAACTTGTTTATTGAAAATATTACAATCTCTCTCAAAGGACATTTATAATAGTGTTCAGGGATCACATTCACACTCTATGTACAATAAAAAAAATAAATTATACAAAAAATAATATATATACAATAAATAAGTATAAAATAACCTAAAAATAAATAAGTAAAAAAGAACACATACATACCTATATACACTATAATTAATTTTAAATACATAAATTGAGGAAACATACGTAATACCTAATAAAATGAAAAAAAAAATTGTTTTCTAGTAAAATTCATTTTTAGAAGTATTTATCATCGTATTTACTTATGTATTTCTTGTATTCACTAATTAAGAAAATGTTATCGTTGATCATTATGAATTTTAAAATTCATTGGATAATGTTTTCTGTAATATTTGTTTCTTGTATATTTTAGAAATATTTTTCGAAGCTGCTGCATTTTGATCAGCATGTAAGGTGTATGTATAATGAATTTTGCTCGAATTATTCAATTTAATTAGTTAAATGATTTGTTTTTTCTTTGTCATTGGTCACACAATATGATATAAGAAAATACACGATTATACTGTTGCAGTAACAGCTAATTAAATTATTTCGTTGTATATTTTGCTTGATAACGCTTATTTAGAAAACATGTATTAATTGATTATATATTGAATATTTAACAAACATTATTTTTTCACTTATAATTAACTAAAGATATTTTAAGCGCTCCATTCTATTGAAAGAAAAAACTCTGATATGTCCTAGCTTTTTTACGAATACCATTATAGGTAGGTATGATAAATATACACAAAAAAAAATACGCGGCCGAACTACTCGGCCAATTGAGATTATTGAACACTACCTTTAGTGTTGCCCAAATGCGAGACCGAGACGATTCTTGGTCTTGCAAATTCAGTCTTCGTCATGGTCTTGGTCATGCGCAAGAATCTCGCAACAGTCTTGTAGTTACTTATTAGCTTATTACTATAGAGATATTACTGTAATTTTTTATATAGAAGAAACCTAACTAAGCCTGAATGAATAATTAGAGGAGTTAAATGCAAAAGTATATTGGTTATACCAATTATTTACATATTGTAACTAAAATTGTCAAGTATTAGTAACTATTTTGTCTTAATTTTTATTCAAAAAATCGATTTTTTCACCAGGCCTGGTCTTGGTCTTGCAACAGTTACGAGGCCTCGGTCTTGGTCTTGCAAAGTACAAGACCAAGACAGAGTTTGGGCAACTCTAACTATCTTAAATGGCCGTATCATTTTCTGAACTAACTCATCTATAACAAGTTCTTATTTTAATATTGTTAAATCGCAAGTGGTAGTCATATCGTTAATAATAATTAAAGATCTGCATAGTTCTTTGTGTGCATAAACTATAAAAAAACTATGAATAAATATTTTTTAATATTTCATTTTTCTCCGAATATTCTTTATTTACCTGTCAATTTTGATTGAAATTTCATGATAGATTCAAGAATATTTTAAAATCATTTAGGTTTATTTAAAAAATGTTGATGCTTTCCATGTGTAGTTTGTGAATCTTTAATATTTCGTGGTTGCTGATACTCAGACAATCTAGAACTTAATTTACAGCCAGTAATCAACACAAATGTCTTCATGATGTTGAGGTTTGAATACGTTATATTATATTATATATCACATTTAATATACGTTATATATAATATATATTAGCCTTTTTATATTTTAATATAATTTTATAATAAATATTACGACAGTAATAAATATTATACAGTTCATTTCGACCTAATTTTGAAAACGCTCTCTCGTAATTAACTAGGGTGAGAATACTTGACCTTCCTAATCGGTTTAATCAGAGCTATAAACGGACAGTCTATCCTGGTTTAGTCATGTAATGAATAAATAAACAAAATATTTTAAATATCAACAAAATTATATTTGATATATATAATTTTTTTAAAGTAATTTAATCTTAATAATTGGACTCCAGCTGGACAAACGTCTCATTTGGAATCCTCATACAAGACTGAAACGACAAGAAACTGCTCGACGTTTCCGCTTACTCCAACACTTACTAGACAAACGCTCTAAACTTCCCATTAATTACAAACGACTCATATACATGACTATAATAAGACCTATTTAGACTTATGGAGTGGAGCTATGGGGCACCACTAAACCATCAAATTCCTCTCGTATTCAATCATTACAATCCAAAATCCTTCGTAAAATCCTCAATGCTCCTTACTTTGTCACAAATAAAATAATCCATAAAGACCTCAATGTTGCATATGTTTCCGATTTGGCCAAATGAAGATACCTATCCTCCCATAATAAACTTCATAACCATCCGAATCCTCTTGTTTCTAACCTTGCTTCCTCTTCGATTCCTTATAACCCTCCGAGGCGTCTGAAACGAAGATGGCCTCGTGATCTCCTCATGTAGACAAATTATTAGAGTGCTACCAATGGGTAGTTTCTCAACAAGCGTGTTTCATGTTATTTTATTCCTCTGTACACATTTACTTGATGTATTCATACTAATACAGTTGTAAGTATCATAATAAAAGTTAAAAAAAAGAATCTTAATAATATTGATTCTTTATACCACTATATATGTTTTTATAATGTAGGGACGGACAGTACTTTATTCTACTATGTCAAATAAAAAAGTTTTAAAATCATTTTTAATTTAATTTAATAAATTTAAAAAACTTTCCTGACTTAAAAAAAATAAATGAACTTTTAAGTCTTGTCTTGTGAAGGTAGATCAGTGCTAAGAACGTGGACATTACAAAAGTGTCTTTATCTATTGTAACATGAGTTAACCCTGAGCCCGAAATGTTTCCTGAGTCATTTCCTGGTTTGTTATTAGCTGTTGTGGTTTTTCACTTTTGGTTCATATTCAACTACAGTTGATAAACAGGGCAACTCCAGAGGTTTGGTCCAAACTTCAGTAGTGCATTGAACATATGAGAATAATTTTTAAAAACTGAGATGTTCATTCCCTAACTCTTGTTTGTTTGATTTGTTGATTTGTTTAAATTCAGCTCCTTTCGAAAGGAGAACAATTGCCTTCCGATTGTTTCATATCTTCCTTTAATAACGTCTACGCTATTTTTAAAACGTTGAATCAGTGCATCTCGCTTGTTTACTTTTACTTTGTATTCATCTTTGTACCAGCTCCATAATCAATAATCCAATATTATGAGATCTGGAGATTTTGGAGACCACCTGATTGTACTACCGCGGCCAATCCAACCATCTGGAAGTAGTGTTGCCCAAAATCGGTCTTGGTCTTGCTCTTTGCAGACCAAGGCCACATAACTGTTGCAAGACCAAGACCAGGGCTCATAAAAAAAATCGATTTTTTAAATAAAAATCAAGGCAAAATAGGTACTAATATTTGACAATCTTAGTTACTATATGTTGATAATTGATATGACCAATATACTTTTGCATTTAACTCTTCTAATTTTTCATTCAGGCTTAGGCTTAAAAAATATATTAATATCTCTGTAGTAATAAGCGAATAAGTAACTGCAAGACTGTTGCGAGATTCTTGCACAAGACCAATACCATGATAAAGACTGCGAGAGTTTGCAAGACCAAGACTCGTCTCGGTATCGCTTTTGGGCAACACTATCTGGAAGCCTTACATCCAAATGTTGCTTCACCTGACAAGCGAAATGAGCGGGAGCTTCATCATGCTCAAAATGCAATTGCATTCGGATGTTAAGAGAAAGAACATCTTTAATAGTCACTTTTAATTAAAATCATAAAAAAAATCTTATTATTAATTGCGAAAGTTGATTTGGTAGTCGTAACGTAAGGCGTGTACCAGATGAACTAAAAATCAGTTGATATAATAATTAGTTCCGGTGCCGGCGAGATTTTAACTCTGACATTAATAGTTCGGTCTCTTCCCTGGCATGGGGAAACCCCGTTTAGCCAAAAAGACGAGGAAAGGGAGGATATAATAAAATCTAGTAGTAGAATCTTGTCGATTCTGTAAAATGAAGTGTCAATTAAATAAGTGTCATCAATTCCACATCACATGTTTACCGAACAAGTTTTTTGAAAATTGCATTCGACTTTTGCGTGGAGATTTTCGTCGGTTCAATCTGTGAAATTTAGTGTATTTGTAACAAACAACTAACAAACAAATAATTTTCCTGTGTTTGAAAAAAATGTAAACAAATGAAATGTTTTTTATTATTATTATTTTTGTCTATGTTTATAGGACTATGTTGCTTGCTGTGTGTCCGTTATAATTTTCTGGTTTTAAAACTTTGGCATTCGAATTCCATTTTTTTTTTTTGCACTATAAATTTCCGAAATTATCTTGTATCGGTTTTAGCGAAATATGTATATATTGTATAATTGTAATTGTGTGTATTAGTATATTACAGTATTGATATTGTCTATGCTGTATAATATGAAAAAGAATTTGTATATATATAAACATATGTTAAGTATAATTAAGTGCTATGTCCAAGAAGAGAAAGCATTGATGAGTATGCTGCGTATCGAGCAACCCTATATAGTAGGGCAGCACTGCTTTAAATAAAGTATTTCTCTCTCTTGCTTTGCAATCTTTTTCTGGTGTATGGTCCGTTCTCCAGACTCATCCTGTAGGAGGTATGCATAAACACATGTAGTTCAACTTCTTAAAAAAAAAAAAAATCTTTATGACGCTACGATTATTTGTATGAAATCGGTTTAAAGATAAATCGCTGTACAACTAAACCCACCATCAGCAAAATAAGATGAAAATGTAATCATTAAACGTTTTGAAGTTTATCGAATCCTGTTATTATTAAATGATCCTTTTTTTGAGATTATTTTTGTATTACTAGTTTATTTTGTTACGCTAGACAGAAACGGTGCAGTTCGTTTCCTTTCGATGGTGAGGATTGTAAGTGGCCCTACTTACCCTGAAACACGTGAGGGTAGAGCAGGCTGCTGTAGTGTGATGAGATTGAGGTCACGGCCTCTGCCTGCTTGCAGTGTGTTGCACACCATCGAACCGCCCCCGTTTTCTACCTATTGAAGTAAAACTTGATCTTTATTTTCACCTCACTTCTTGCCCATGGCTCTCATTTAAAATTATAAACACATTATTTATATTTTTCTCTTTCTCCTTTTTATTTGGACTTTCGGGCACTTTTGGACTTTATCCCCCTCTTCAGCCATAATAATTATTATAATTTGCCCCAGTATTACCATAAATCAACTTTGAGAAATATTACAAACTGTCTCAATTAAGGGTATTTATAACAGTATTCAGGGAACACATTCACACTCATTCATAGTCCCTTTTTATTTATTTTGTCTTGAATCCTTGGATTTTCATTTCTTCATAATAGTCCTTTTACTGCTTAAAAGCATTGTGAGGTTTATTTTTTGATTTTTCTTTGTCTTTTCTGAGTATTTTTTTCTACATCTGTAATATAAAAGGTGATGAGGCTCACCTCAGGCTTGAGTTACTCTCTCACTGAGCTCACTGGTGTGCTGTGTTGCATACCAAGACGAGTCTTGGTCTTGCAAACCCAGTCTTGGTCATGGTCTTGGTCTTGTGCAAGAGTCTCGCAACAGTCTTGCAGTTGCTTATTACTATAGCGATATTACTGTAATTTTTTATATAGGAGAAACCTAACTAAGCCCGAATGAAAAATTAGAGGAGTTAAATGCAAAAGTATATTGGTTATACCAATTATTAACCTATAGTAACTAAGATTGTCAAGTATTAGTAACTATTTTGCCTTAATTTTTATTTTAAAAATTGATGTTTTTTTACCAGTTCTCGTGTTGTTCTTGCAACAGTTAGGCGGCCTTGGGCGATTTTGAGCAACACTACTGGGTGTATACTAGTACCTACGTAAAATTTTTTTATATATAAATATTTAATCATTTATATTTTATGATATTGTTTACTTAATCATTTAGAGCTATTTCTTGTTGTGGTCTATTGCGAAGAGGTCTATGCCTGTACGATGACTGAGGTTTTATTCTTGTGCCGAGGATGCGGCCATTGGCATTCCGTCTCGACTTCCTCCCCTCAGACTACCGTTGATCCGACTATTTTTAAATCATTTTCTCCTACTTAGGTAATTCCTAAATATAAGTCCGCATATTTCTTTGCTATTATTGATTGTACGAAAACAAATATTCTAGAAGTCTACTTATCTTATCCCGAACAACTATGCAATTATAGTGAGATTTATTATTCACTCAAAATTAAAGTACCGGTAGGTTTTAGAATTTAATTCTGTTGGATTATATAGGTCGTCTTCCTTCGACAATAAGGCAGTAAAAGGCTGTTTGTATAGTCAACAATAGGAATAATGGCAAGCTTGCCTTAAAAAGGTTCTTCTCAGATTATCATTAAACAGCGAATAAAACAGTGCAATTGGCGTTGACAATGTTATAAAATTAAAAAAAAAAAAGAAACGAGCTTTTATAATGATAGCTTCTAAAAAATAATTTTAAATAAATGACACGTTCACTCCTCCATTCTTAAATTCCGTATCTAAAAATTAAATCTTGTAATTGTTTGCCTAGTTAATAAACTTCTAAGTTTTAAGTTTACTTCGCGAACGAAATAAATAAATACATTTGTATGTGTTTAGGCACGAATAACTATTAATTTAGAGTCACTATCATCTTCCGTAAAAATGTTTAATTTCATGCCTTTAATTCAGCAAAGGCTTAATTTGCGACACCTTCAAAAGAAATTTTTTATTCAGTATCAAGGTTGATGGTGCAGGAACTCTTCACCCTATTTCCAAAAAATTATATTTCTTTCCTGTTTTAAAAAACAGTGCAAGCAAAAAACTAAGTTGTTTGCTTTAGACCACACGATAGAAGTGAAAGCATCAACGAGGCGTGATTAATAATATGAGATACAAATTATAAATAACAGCTTATTGTAAAAAGGATGAAGGCCTGAACATTTTCCTTGCTTATAGTATGCAGGTCCGATTTTTAGTTTCTTAGATATTTTAATCCATATCTTCCATAAAACTTATCATTTGGTTATGGAAACTTCTTTTTCCCTCTTTTACTCTTTAACAAGGTGTTGGGTTAAGATACAATTTTGAATAATCGCTCATTACAAAGAAGATGAAATGCTGAACATTTCTCTCGCTTACAGTATACAGGTCCGATTTTTAATATCTGACATATTTTAATCCATATAATCAACTAATCTCGTTATCATTCTGTTTTCGACACTATTTTTTCTTTTTCGTCTCCCTAACTCGTCGTCGCGTTAAGATACTATTTCGAATAATAGCTCATTACAAAGAAGATGAAACTCTGAACGATGTTCTCGCTTACAGTATGCAGCCCCGATTTGTTAGCTGTTGAAGGTATCACTTAAAAAATAGAAAAATCGTAGATCATGCATAATTACACCTGATGTGGTCTGGACCGTGTTTTCTCATTTGTTACCTTGTTTGAAACTTTTCCCTTCGAAAATTCATAACCCCTCGAAATGCGCCCTCCCCTTAAAAATTCAAAATCCCGTCAAAATGTGCCTGTCTCAAAAAATTTGATTGCGCCATAACTTAAACTTCTGTTAAGCATTAAATTTTCTAAAAGTTATTCGTAGTAGGTTGTTATTTTATTTTATTTTTCTGGACAAATGAAAGGCTTATGGGGCGTATCAAGTATACCATATCGCATAACTCAGTATTTAAGTTTTAAAATATTTAATATTAAAGTATTTATTTATATATTAAAGTACATCTTTTAAATTTAGGATGACAAAATAAAACAAAGCTAATCCACCTAAAGTTACTTTAATTGGTGGTTTCATTTTTTACCCACCTAGACCTATGTTATCCAAACGAGCAATATATTTATTTAGTTTAAAAATTATTTTAATACACTGCAGCAAGTAATTGTGCAGGCAGAATATAAAGCATGTATTGAATACATGAACACTTATGAATATGAACACTTCAATTTACTAAAATCAATATAGAATTTAAAAAATATAATGTATCTCTTGGAAAAGTGTGAATTTTGAGTTATGAGCATGTTAAAAAAAATGTATGTTATGTTTAAGGACTCACATACGAGTCGGTTTTGATTGAATTCACTCCTTTTCTCTGTTCTATGAAAATTGTTTATGTATTATCAAATATTGTATGATTTTTTTGTTTTAATTTAGTATCAGTTCATATTTTATAATATCATATATATATATATATATATATATATATATATATATATATATATATATATATATATATATATATATATATATATATATTTTAAAGTATGATTTATATACAAAAAAAAATAATTATTTTTTTATCTGAGTGCGTTTACAGCGTACCAATATTTTATGTTAATACATTTTCAAGAACTTTGTAAATTAAATAATCTTGGAAGAAAATAATATGTAATGGTTTAGTTGTAATATCGCAGTTAATTTCGAATCGGTTCTACGGTACAAGGCATGGAAAGAATGTTGGGTTGCAGCCAATATGACTCTTATTCTTGCATTGACTCAATTCCACCTCCCCAAAGCTATTTCTTTCTTAACTGGAAACTCCAGAAATTCACCTGTTATGAACAAAAAAAATAAACTATTGAAAAAAAAAAAATTGTATTGCCTCAAGTTCATAAATTCAGGATAAATCTTTTCAATATTACTACAAAAATGATCCTGTTCTCCTTTAAACATACTGACTTATGATTTAAGTATATCAGCAATTGTATATTCACATATATTATATAATGCATCCACAAGTATAATTTTGAGTATACACGTAGTGTATATTCACCATAGGAAAAAGCCCTAATGAAATTAAGAAGTAGTTCGGATCAATTGAAGCCACACTCTCTGAATAATAGTTAAATCATTTAAAATATATAAAAGTATCGTACTGGTAAATAACTCCAAATTAAAAATAAATAATATTATCATTACGATTAATTTTTAACCAATCTGTCTTATTTATAACTTCAAATATAATTTTAATTGGTTCTATCTGTTGAGGAAGTAACTCACTGGAAAATAAAATTTCAATATTTTTTTTTATTTGTTATTTATTTGTTAATTTCATTATTACAACGTAGTAATTAAATGCTAAATATTGTCATTCTGTTGCTAAAGGTCATTAATTAACATTTCATGAAATCAAATCACTATGTATTTTGATCATTTATTCCTTTGTGAAACCAGAATAACGTGCAATCAGTATTTGATATGTAAACGAATTTCTGTCATTTTGAAGTTCTTACTATGTTTTTGTATCATTAAATAAAATAAAAAAAAAATAGTAGTGATCTGGCTGATAGTGAATAGTGAATAACTTGTCATTCATTTGTCTAAAGAGTACTAATAATTAAAAAAAATTAATAAGACTCGGAACAGTTCTTTTTAGCATTTAATTAATGTCAATAAAATAAATTTTAAGACGGATCATTCATAATGATTAATTATTCGGATTGTTATTTGAATACAGTGAAGGTAAAGCAAGGGAAAGTAAGCTTTGAAGTCCTGATATGAGCTTTTAAGTTGACAGAATTACTAACTCCAATTTCAACATTTTTGTGTTTCTAGTTGGAAAATTTATAATATTTGTATAGACAGTGGGAAAGTTGATTACAGAGTAGGTATATATATATATTTTGAAAGTGTTGAAATATATAACTGTGAATAAAGGTATAGATTTTCCAACTAGAAATGTCCCTAAAATTAATAATAAAAATTGTTGAAATCAGAATTAGTCATTCTGTCAACTGGAAGGCTCATATAATACGTTTTATATGAGAAAGAACGACCTAGCCGGGACTATCAGAAATTTATCTGATGTGATTGTCATGTGATATGTTCATGCTGTGTGGGAAAATTAAATATATCCCCTCCGTTTGATTGTACCACATAATTTTTTTTTGTAGGTGTGTTATGCAATTTTATTTTATTCTATTTATAATCTATAAGGATGATTGTTTATTTTGATGATTTTATGTACAAATAAGTACATTCAAAAAGAATAATTTGGCAAATGTAGTGCATAGAAGTTGGGTATACTGATGACAAAATAGTTAACTATAGGTTTGCAAGTTTCTAAACTCCCCGCAGCGCTCATCGATGGCATCAGATTCTTCTCTAAACTGAGCAAAATGATGTTTTCGATCACTTAGGGGCTTTCCGCCTAAAGCCCTCACTAAAATAGAAAAATATTTTTATTTTTTTCAGTAGTTTATAGTTGTATATGGTCTATTTTGAATAATCTACTCTAAATAATTTAATAGTTACTATATTTTACAAACATATCGTCGGTATATTGCAATAAGTTACTAAGTTCACTTTTAGTTGATCTAAAACTGAAGTTACGTTGCTGTTAATTTCCATCATATTTATTGATAGAACAAATCCTCATAAAGTGCATAAAAATAATGCAAAGCCTTTTATATGTAGAAAATAGTTTTACTTAGTGCACGATGCTCTGACTTAACAAAGCAAAATGTCACCAAGTTACTTAATGAAATTCTTGTTCTCAAAATAAGGTTAAAGTAGAACGCCAAAATTCATTATCTGCTCCATAATGACTTTTTTTTACACCGAATAAATTCATCGAATGGTTAATAAAACTAATTAAGTAAGTAAGTCACTAAGTACGTCGTAGTTTCAGTTTTTTCATTATGTATATGTTAAGTATTTTAATTGATTGTCGGAAATAGAATACATATTTAAAAAAGCAAATAAAAAGCATAAACTAATACAGTTGTTAATTTATTATTTTTAATTAATCATAAATTTCAAATTTCACTGTTCCAAATTAATTAAAATGTTACTTAATGACTTTTTTTGCAATAACCCGGCGATATTATGTTTTTAACTATTTCAAGAAAAATAGAATAATTCAGAATGAATGGAGTTCTTAAATCTTGCTCCCTGTATTAATATACTGATTTTCTCCTGTTTGAATAAGGTAACTTATGGTTGCCCTTGGAAAAAATCTTCTCTTAAGTCGATTTGTATGCTTAAAAGTTAAAAGAATTGTAGAAATAAAGCTGTTAGTTCCTGAAATTGGCGCGTTCAAATGAACAATTTATTTTATCTCTACTTATTAGTTTAGTTTAATATATATTTTTTAGTTTTTATTAATTAGTTTAAATTTGATTGATGTTCGTTTTGAGATTGGGTATAATCAATATATATGACCTCATAATGAATAATTATTAAGTGGAGCTTGCGAAAAATCAATTTAAAAAAGTAATATGCACGCTACATTCTAACCCAATTTCATAATGAATTTTTAATCTGGCGGATAACGATAAATTCAGTAAACAATGAGTTCTATCGCCGCTTTAGCAGATAAGGTCTTATGTGCAGTGCTAAACGGATGAAGATGTACAATGGCTGTATCGTATAGCTCTTGCCTCCAGACTCACCCTTTTTTCTTTTTTTTTTTTGTAATTATTTTAGGGTGATATTAAATTTATAAGCGGTAAGGCTGTCCTCAGAAACTTAGATTCCATGATTTATTCCCAAAGTTTCCGGTGTTTAACCATGTGATATTAATTCATTTGTTTAATACTTGTATAATTAGTTTAAAGAATGAAGAAAAAGTGTAAAAAACAGCTCCGTCCCGAAGGTCGTATATTCTCCATATGTTTGCCTGAGAAACAGGTTAAAAGTGATTAAATGTTTTCATCATGGCGTACCTTGGAAAATTGAATAGAATTTGAAAATTAATTTAACCGCTGAATTTCTTTCTCCTGTATTGTTATTTAAGCGTTTCTTTGGGAGGGGCTGTATACCGCACATAAAACTTGTACATAAAACTTGAAAAATTGAGATAAAACGCAAATAAAAGTCTAGAATTTTCTAAATGTTAATGACGAACTTTATTCAAACTTTCACAACATTGTTCTACTTTGAAATGAATCCTACTTACCGACATCCAGTTTATTTGACCGAAGAGGTCCGCTGGAAAACATAGGATAGATAAATATCGGATACCCCTTCGAAACTCCCATAGTCCGAAAGAGTTCGAAAGTGGATATAAAACACATTCCACCCCCTCCGATGACCTTACAACGGTACAAAACAGTACACAAATCAATTATTTTCTCGGTTAAATACGACTAAAAATGTATAAGTCACAATAAAATTCGGAATAGAAAATGTAGGTATCTTATCATCAACAGCACACCTATTAAATATATATATAGTCGTCTCAGTTTATTAATGAAATGCAAAACAACGATGTGTTCAAGTGTTATAACTAAAAAAAAAAATATAATACTGATAGATTAGTTATGAAGCAGTCAAATTCGACGGCTCATAATCTTTAAAAATTACTTTTACTGCATCCGTGTGTTAATGATCAGTAAAATGATGCAGTATTTTGAATTATTATTTTCGGCTAGAATACGACAAAAAATATTAACGTCGCAATATATAGAATAGAATAGAAAATAATTTTATTCTGGGACAAAGTTCCTTTAAAATAACAGAGTAATACATTATGAAAATATTACATTTGGCCTAAATAAAACAAAAAAGAAAAAGAAAAAAATAAAGAAAACATTAGTTAAAGATACTATATACAAAACAAATAAACCTATATACAAAACACTTAAAACTATGACAAGACACTTAAAATTATGCACAGTGGTAAAACATAAATTATCACTTTTAGGAAAAAAATACATTAAATTCTTCTTTGAAATAAACTCCGTGTTTCTGCGAAAAAAAAGAAGAAAAAAAGCCGTATCTGATTGTAAAAATTGTCTGAGTATTTAAAGGATGAATAATATATAAATACATCATTATGACTAATATGTAATTACATCATAAAAGGTTAGTGGGTATCTGACTGTTTTTGGTACAGGAATTGGAATAGGGCTTTTAATGTAGATGTCGAGGGGGAGTGCCTAATTTTGATAGGAAGGAAATTTCAGAAATCAACAGAGCGAGCAATAAAGGAGTTTTGGAATGAGGCAGATCTGTGAGAAGGGATGTAAAGGCAAGGTCGAGATCATGTGAAAAGGAAATGGACTGAGGGCTTGAAGAAGAAGGACGATAATTGTTGATGCTTTGATAGGGGAACGTACCTAAGAAATATTGTCTTCAGAAGTAAGGGAAGAGCCAACACCAAAAAAATAAAAATAATACGACATAATCCAGAATAATCCAATAAATAAATAATAAAAAAATAATCCAGGTTGAATCGTGGTTGAAGATTACTTTTAATGCACCATTGCCAATAAAATATTTTGATAAATTTATATTTTTTTATTTGCTTTTTTTAACGTCGCATCGACTGCCAGGGTCATTAGCGACGATATTTCTTCTTAGATATAACTTATTTTTTTTATTTGTCGGATGTACTTCAGCGTTTTTTCAATACCACTGGTATAAATATTTTTTAACTATTTTTTTTTTGTTATTATTAAAATGTACAACAGTGTTAAATGATAAATATAACAAGTAAATATGAAATAAGCAACATGACATGTACAACATGTTGAGAAACTACCCATTGGTAGCACTCCAAAGTATAAATATTTATTTAGTATTTATAATGTTTCCAAATATACTACAATTGAATCGCTCGTTTAACTATTATGTTTAGACTAGTTCTCGAATCTATTAACATTATCGTTATAATTTAATTGATCAATTAATTTAAACTGTAAATTTATAAATAATGCATATCAGAAACATAAACACATTTTCAACTGATAGTATAGAAGATAGTAGCGGTAAATTGGTGTACATTTAAAGTGGCTAATTCTCTTGTAGTTAAAGACCACTATAAGGTCCTTAATGTATTTGACGTTTAACTGTGAGCTAATCTCATTGATCATAACGTCCATGGTAAGGAATCTGTCAACTCATCCACTTCTAGTTACTTGGTAATCTTATCCATATAACCACTAGCGGGTCCAGGATTTAATTTTGGGGGGGGGGGCTTCAGCCCGAAACCTTTTTTTTTTCATAAAAATAACGATAATTACTTTGAAAAACAGAAAGAAACTAACTACCTATATGAAATGATGTTTAAGTTATTCCTCAAGTACTTTTAGATGTAATTACACGAACAATAATACTTTAAGAGGTATTTTTAATTTTTTTTCCCCATAAAACATGGTTATATTTTTCCATTTGGGGGGGGGGGGAGGGAGGGACTTCAGCCCGAAAGCCCCCCCGTAGATCCGCCCGTGCATATAACATTCAATCAATTGACATTAAGTATATTTTAGTGTTTGTTACTTCGTTCTCCTCTCCGACTGTGAAATCTTTGGTGCATATACGATTACTTACTGCATGCTAACAATTGATATTTATGTTGCAATTATTTATTTATTCGGAGTTTAGTTAGGTCTCACCATTCTGAAAAATGACAGTAATGTATCTATAGTATGTATTGGTAACATTTTTTAAAAGGTTATGAAATTTCCGACAAAACTATTAAAAAAATCGTCTAAATCGAACCAGCTATACACTAATAATTGTTCACTTGCCCGTTTACGTTGCTTTTGTTCATTGAAGAAATTGTACTGTGATGATTTTCTCTGATCGTTTATGAGCAAAATTAGTCTAATTCAATTGTGTTATTTTTAATGAATATATTTGAAATTGAAAAAAAAAAATGTTTAAAATCGGTGGGAAAGTCATGTGAGTCGACATACCAGATTTTGTTTTAAATAATTGGTGACATAGTATAGATAGTCTTTAGCTTCTCTTCTCTTCCATTCCAAGGTGGTCACGTATCACTATTTTTCTTGACAATGCTTTTAATGTATTGTCAAGTTAATTTTATTAATTTGGTTGGACTATACTACGTAAATGTCAACATCTAAATGTACCTATTCTGTAGCCTTTTTCTAAGATCTGAGAGTTAATGGCTAACTGTAGGACTTGCGCAAGACCAAGGTCAAGACTCGTTCTTGCATTTGGATAACACTGGGCCATTTGGCAAAATTTTAATTATTATTAAGAATAAAAGTGTTAAGTGTAATGCACATAAATGTTCACGTGAATACAATATTTGTCATAACCGAGTTGATGGTGTGTCCCATGGACGATACATCTACGTTTGCTTTGTAATGACCAAAAAGTTATTTAAATTCAGTGTTCCCATAACTAAAAAAGTCTTATATAAACCTTTATCCACATGAACGTTTGGTCAAGTTTGAGGTGAGAAATTTATAATGTTGTTCGTCCACTGGTAATCAAGGATCACTTGACATAAAAAAAACAATGGCCGGAGGAATTCGGTATTCAACAACCTTAAGAAGGTAGGAATCTCTATTAGACGTGCAGCTGACAGAGACAATTGGGGAAGACAATTGAGCTCTCCAAGGACAACTGCAAGCGTCCATCGTTCCGTTCAAAAACAGATATTATATTCCGTTGACTGGAGTTGAAATATGGAGTTGTTGGATCGATGGAGTTGGAATTTGGAATAACTCGAATAAATCAGTTTGCCTGCAATTAATATCCGTTATTGATTAATTTTTCATGGATTACTGAAACTCTTTGCAGATACTTTGCAGTTTATTCTTGCATAAGTTGCCTTTGGTTGCCTGTATTGTTGTTTCCCTGACCCAGTCTTCTTAAAAGCTTGGTCAACATCGATGACGGGCTGAGTGCCTGGTGTGCCATTACATTCTGTCTGGACAGAATATCAGAGGATCTGGAACTGGTTCGGATAGGTAATCAATGCTTCAGTAAATACTACTGAAAGCCTGTGATGTTATAATTATTTTTTTAAATGTTTTATAATATTAGTTTGTGTTCCTTTTGTCGAAGTATTGTACCTTTTTCTGTTTGTGTGATATGATCTTTTCCTGTCAGGTGATGCTCGAATGAGTAAAATTTTAATTATTTTGTTGTTTAATGGTGTTATATAAACCAAGAGTTACACA
Source organism: Nezara viridula (assembly GCA_928085145.1). Lineage (NCBI taxonomy): Eukaryota > Metazoa > Arthropoda > Insecta > Hemiptera > Pentatomidae > Nezara > Nezara viridula. The sequence goes on from OV725081.1 coordinate 70,131,321, forward strand.
GTGGACTTAATCCTTAATAAATGATGATAATAATAGATTATAATATTGATTGTACCACTCTTTAAATAATTCTTGTTCTTCTTAAATGACGCTATGTCCCGCTTGGGGACAAGCCATCTTGCAGCTTTAACCCAATCATCCCGGTTCCGTTGATATATAACTGATAAGTAAATGGAACTTATGCAGCATTCCAGTTATGAATCTCATGCATAGATCTGACGTCTGCAGCATGATTTTAAACTTTAAACGATTGTGGCAATCGATGATATAAAGTAGTGAAAAAATCCATAATTCAAAGAACAGGGCTATCTCTGATAGTCTAGGCTAGTAGTTATCTATAAGTACTCAATAGACAACTTATTAAGACCTAAGGAATTATTATGGATTTCGGCAAAGATTCTTCAATAAAAAAAAAATCAATATTTAAAAAATGGAATTTCAATTGTCAACAACTTTCCTTTCCAAACCTCAGACTTTTATTAAACATTAAAAAAAAAATAAGATGAAACTTGGCAGATTGTTTATTACCCTCTTCATAATAACTGGTAAAAAGTCCCAAAGAATCCCGCTTCGGGTCTTGATGTGGGGAGGAGAAGAAGAACGGACAACTGATATTTTTTTGAGAATATCTAAAAAACATCATAATTTCTCATAAAAACAAAGAAGTTTTACTGAAAGTGTTGTATCTGCAGGCGAGTTGGAAGGTTAAAAAGAAAATCACGAAGAATTCTTGATTTTTTGTAATACCGAACTCGCCGTAGTTTAACTGCTTAAAAATCCTCTTTAAATGGTTTTAAAGTAGACAAGATTCACTTGCATTTAATGTAAATTTAATCTATTTTACTATGAAATAATTGGTTATAACCTAAATTAAACATTTTTTTAGTTATTGCTTTTTATTCAGCTTAAAACGTGATTGGCTTAAAAATTACAGAATTTAAGTTTCCTCAGACCATGGTTTATGGTAACTTCTTGTAAGTTGATTATAACGAAATTCTCCATTGATTTATATCGAATATAATAATGCTGCTGTCAATGACTTTTTTGGATAATTATAAGAAAAAAACTTTGAATAACAATTTGAACAATAAAAAATGTTTTAAACTAATTATACTTCAAAACGTTATCGTTTTAAATTCATATCTACTATGAACAACATCACTTCCGTGGTTTAAAACAATTATTGCTTAAAGTGGAATACAATAGATATGATCTCATAAGTATCTCCATAACCATTGATTTTATCAAAAAAATGTATAGGGTTATTTTTATAGAGTTTGTAAATTACTTTAATATTGTGCTAAACAATTTTTGCGAAAAACTTCATAGTTGTTGCGATACTCTCAAAAAAATAAAAAAAATATCAGTTTCCTGTCCTTCGGTCCCCATCAAAACTCGACACGGGATTCTTTAGGACTTTTTACCAGTTATTATGGGGAGGCTAATGAATAATTTCCGATAAGTTTCTTCTTAATTTTTTTAATGTTGGGGTCTCTCCATAATTTTACTGGACCACTACTATTCCTGGGTATATTTAGCCCCGTGGTGCTCAGGACAGTTGACTTTAGCAGTCACTATTATAGAAGACCTGGTGTTAACTTTTGTAATCAATCTAGTTGTCATAGTTCAATTTGGTGTATATGATGCCATATGTAACATCAATTATAAATAAAATTGCTGCTCCTTAAATTCCCTCTATTTCGTGTCAGAACTAAGGAACGAATTAGATTCCGTATGTCTGTCTTTCTACGTGTCTATGATCGAATCCATTCGAGGGATTCGAATTTAATGATACCCATTTTGAATTTCGCATGCGCTAACTTATTTTTGTTAACATTTGAATTTCAAAAACTGCACTTTAGAAGAAGTGAAATATAAAAATATTTCATAGATACGTTTATGACCTTAAATATATTTACTGTAATTTAATAACTCTAGCTCAGATATTATATTTAAATATTTAGGTATTTATCGTCCGTTTATTCCGAAAAATCATCATATAACTTTTTTGAAAATTAAATTAGTGAATAGTTAGTTGAATGAAATTTCCATTTGTGATAATCCAACAGTATCCACTTACAATTAGTGTGACAACTTTTGACCTGTCTGACAGACAATTCAAATCTCTAAATTCCGTTTTAGTAAACTTTGCAATAGAAAATAACACTTTAAGAACCAATAGTCTTACAATCCATTATCAACGGATCGTATAATCCATCATCAACCGGTGATATAATAAATGGGACTTTTGTTATTTTAATGGTATTTATGATACGTTATCTGTAATTTTTTTATTCTGTTATCTGGGTACTGAACTTCCAATGCAAAGGTCCCAGGTTCGAACCCCGGCTCATGGCAGAAAATTTATTTATTTGTTTCATTGGCCGTGGGGCGACCCTGCGTCGAGAGACCCTCCTGGGGCACACCCAGCCTCTATAAAGTGGGTACCTTTAATTAAATAATTGATTAAGGGGGAAAACCTGGCGGTTGAGTGTGATCTCGGTCAAATCACCTCCTTGCACAACCGTTGACCTAGAAACAGTGCTTTCTCTAAATAGTACTGAACCCCAGACCCTTTATGGGTCGTAGTGGTACAGGTTTTTTTTTTTATCTGTAATTTTTTAGCTTTAGCTCGGTTAAAAATGCAATTCAAAAATTTTATAATAGCGCAAAATGGCCAGAAAATAATTTCTATTAAAACGTTGAGTGGTAAGTGAAAGTTGTGTGTTGCGCGCACCAAATTTTTCTTAAGCTTATTTATGGTGATGTACTTTCCTTGACAAGAGTACTTAAGAATCGGTTCGTCCATTAAATTTTATTCTCCCATGACCTTTTACCCATAACAACAGTGTTTTTGTGGTTATTTATGCGATGAATCTTTTAAATGACGGTTCAACTAACTAATTAACAGTTCAAAGTTAATTGAAAGTTTTAATTAACATCTTACTATAGCTTACGTAATTCTAAGCTCAAGATGTAACAGGAAGGTTGAAGCCGAAATAACAGGTCAATCGTAAAGGTTTTCTGGTGTTAATTATTCTCCTTGGAGCTAAACATAAACAACACTTCTATAATCTCGTATAAAAAAAAAAATCATACAATTAATGATGAATTTGATATCAACACCTTGTAGAAAAATAACCATTCAATTGTTTTTTCGTTTAATTTATAATCAATTCTTCCGATGTCTAGTTTAATAGACAATTTTGAACTAGATCTTTTCCAAAATATTTGTTAACTTTACTTTGTTTATTGACCAGAATTGTTTCCTGCCCTGTGACGCAAGGTATCGACGTCATTTGGGCTCTGCTGATCCAGCTGTGTGCTTGGTTAGGTCTGGTATTGAGTTTCCCTGCCGTTTCCTTTTTAACAGTTTTTTTTTTTTTTTATATCAAGTTTTAAGTTAAGTTTTATATCATGTATCGTAAACTGTTGAAGTAAATAGTGGAAAACATATATTGCGATGTTAGGTTATATGTTATGCTTTGATTGGTAATGATTGATGTGTGCTAACTCAAATATGAACTTATTTCGTTTAATACTGTATTTTAATTATGTATGTATTTTTTTTAGAACTTGTATATTTTTAAATTGTACAAAATACTGACGAATTTCGATCACTTAAAAAACGTTTAAGTTTAAAGTATATAAAATAATAATTTTTTTCTAAATTTAACAGTTTCCAGTTTTGACCTTTTTTCTATAATATCTTCTCACTGTTTTTTGACATTACATTCTATCAATCTGTCGTGGAAGAACAAATTGATTTTTATTAAATCTTAAGCGTGTCGACTATTACCAATACGATAAAAATAAACTTTTAAGAAAAATTTAAAGTTTATAAGATCATAATTTATTTCTAAATTTTAAAAGTTTCCAGTTTTGACCTTTTTTCTATAATATCTTCTGTTTTTTGGCCTATAGGTCGATTTAATGAAATAATTAAAATGTGTCTCTAATTTAATTCATCCACATACATTTCACTATTATTTGGTTTATATTGTACTTGATTTACGTTGTTTATAATGGTGTACGTTATTATTTTATTTAATAGACCTAAATAGGCAAAAAATATTGAGAAGATAATTTTAAAAGTTTTTTAAATATTTTTATATTTTATTTTATTAAAAATTGCCACTCCAAATTACATTGCATCCATCACTCTATTGTGGAAGAACAAAATGATTTTTATTAAATCTTGTGCATTTCGACTGTTACCTATTCGATAAAAAATTAAGAATACAGCTTCATTTGCTAAAATTTTGCTAAAATGCGGTGCATTTTTAAGAGCTAAGAAGCCCCATGCGTCAAAAGGTTTTTCAAGTAGCCGAGATTTTAACTTTGTTCTTAGATTGTTTACAATCTTCTTGTTAGCTAATGAACAAGATTACACTGGACCAGTTAACAATCAACTTGTGAATTTGTTGGCTTATAACTTGTTACGTTCTTGAGTGTGAACTTGGCTCAAGGTAGGATATTCCAAGTTCTGTACGTCGGCGCTAATGAACACCATGTCACATTTTTGTGTTTGTTCACTGAGCCAATTATCCATCACTTTAAGCTATTATAATTTGTGTCTTAGTTACTAAATTATTTAATAAAAGAAATGTACATGGTGTCCTTCACCTACGGGGCACAGACTTAAGTGGGATAACCTAAAGTTTTTTTTCGAACGGTTATCATCATATCTCCACTTTGAGTAATTTTTTTTAATTTTCAAATATTCATCTGTGGCTGTCGACGAACTATTGACAATCAGCAGATAGTCGATAAATATTATATGAAACAGGTATGTCATGGGAAAGATTAGCATCCATCAGTACCTCTTCCTTGGTTTGATTCAATTACCATCTTGCACTTAGCAAGACCAAGACCGCCTAACTGTTGAAAGACCAAGACCAGAACTGGTAAAAAAAGTCGATTTTTTAAATAAAAATTAAGGAAAAATAGTTCCTAATACTTGACAATCTTAGTTACTATACGTTAATAATTGGTATAACCAATATACTTTTACATTTGACTTCTCTAATTTTTCATTTAGGCTTAGTTAGGTTTCTCCTTTATAAACAATTACAGTAATAAGTAAATGCACATCGGATAATATTACAGTCAATAAATAACAGTGCTTATTGCTTTGTATTAATTCAATCAAAGATGTACTATAGGAATTGTATCGATATTCTTAAATATCGCGACATCACTAGATAGTCAGCTTTATCAATAACAGTTATTTTAGTAATTTTTTCAAGGTCATTTTTTTATATATTTTATATCAGTAAGATTAAAATAACATTAAAAAAAATTGTAAAACTTTTAGTATCCTAAATAATCTCTGCCTTGTTTACTATAAAGATACATTCATGTTCGTAATAAAGTAAATACAATTAGAATCAAGGATGTAGGAAATTTTTACTACATTTTCCAATCATACCATTTTTTCGAGGTAATTTTTTAAAAATATTTTTCACATCAGTAAAAATAAAAAAAAATAAAACAAAAAAATGTAAAACTTTTAGTATCCTAAATAATCGAAAATCCTCTTGGCCTTGTTTACTATAAAGATACATTTATGTTCGTAATAAAGTAAATAAAATTCGAATCAAGGATGTAGGAAATTAATTTTGACTACGTTTTCCTATAACATTTTTTCGAGGTCATATTTATCAAGGCTGTAGTAAACTCATATTTAAATTATTATAAAAATTGTTTTATTTGATTTATTTTTTATTGTTGGCATTTTAATAAAAGTCTCCTTTGAATTTTCTTGATCTTAAGTTTAATGAATTTTCTATGTTGAGAACATTTTTTAATTATTTATTGGTTTATTATATTCGTCGAGGTCGAGGTCATCAATGCTCATAAGAACATTCTGTTACGTAAGCTAATATTCTATTTACATTTTTTTTTTCTGTCCTCTTATTAATAATGTATTTTTCTCAGTGTATTGTTAGATGCCTTTTTATCTCCTTAACTGTGACGAAACTATTGCATTATAAAGAGCGTTATGCTTAATTATAATACGTGACCTTTAAGCTAGGTTCTGAAAAGATGCATAACGTATTACTTTCCTCTATCCCTTATTAAACAATATATATTATCACCCCATAATATCTCAAATTAATCTTAAATTTTAAAAACAATTACAAGTTAAATTTTTTTATTAGAATTAACATAAATTCTCTTTAATATTAAAACCTGTTCAGTATTCTGCAGTATCTTGTGTTCGTAGAATAAGGGCACTGCAGTAATGTCAATATGTGGTTGAGTTGTGAAACTCAATCGATTGCTCTGAAGTGATGGCAAAATGGACTGTCTCTCGGTTACTGATAACTGTTATCGCACCTGAATTGTTTCTTTTTGTTTGAAAAAAAGGATATTTATATATCTTCCGCGTTTTTATCATTTTCTTAAGGCCAAGGTCAAGGAATAGGTACAACCACATACACCAGTTTGTCGTATATTGAATTATATTGGTGCGTATCTCTGCTCGTGGATGAAAAAAAAAATTGTCAAGACCATTTTGTACGTAAGCACATTACTTTATATCGGCCTTTCATTTTAATTTTATTTTTTTATCATCGGAGAAGGGAGAAAAGTCACTGCAATGCTCACCAGCATCTTTCTTAGCTCGAATATACTGCCTGGTATAAAAAGGATAGTATAAAAATCTATATTCGATCTATAATCAGACCTGCGAAACATGGGTCATTAGCGATGGAAATAGACTTTTGAAGAAGGGTATTTAGAAAATCCTGAAGGGAAAGAATTCTGAAAATGGTGTTGGTGAAAAATGACATTCTCTAGCAGATATTGTCTGCAGAAAGATTTTCAAAGTATGAAACTGGAAGTAGACGAAAGAAAGGAAAAAAGGAAGACCGAATGTAAAATAAAAGACGAAATGGAAGAAAACCTGGCGGGACATGGGCTCAGTGAAGAGCAATGGTTATGGATCGCGAACTTTAGAGAAATATTCTAAATGATATTAAGGTCTACTAAAACCAGAATTGTGGAAAATTCGTTTATCATTAAAATGTCATCTAGTATTCAAATTTTTTAAAAAATGAATATTATATCTCGCTCTTAATTTTTTATTTTTAAGCTTTGTAGAAGAAATATCCGCGCTCAATATTGTTGTCAATATTACTTTGTAGTTTGGTTTTTATATCAAGGACGTCACCTTACTAAAAAAATCAATGGGCGTGATTACATTGATGTACATTTATAAAGTTTAAAACCATTCAAGTTAAATCAAAATCAATTGTAAAGATTGCTGAAAACTATTTTTAATTTTGTTGCTATAATGGCTTATGTCATAATGCCTTCAGATTTTATTTAAGGCTGTTACATTCTAAATTTTTATTATGGTTCATGCCATACTTGATCTTGGCCATATGTAATACTGATAGCAGATATAAAGTGGTGTGGGCATAATTTTTAATAACACACCCTCTCCGTCGTGTCGTAAACCTACGACTTGTACTACAATATCTTTCTATAATATTCCATTTGTCCCTGTTGAACAAATCCGCTACCTAGGATTTCAACTGGACATAAGTCTTACTTGGAATTCGCATACAAGACTGAAACGACAAGAAACTGCTCGACGTTTTCAGATGCTCCAACACTTGCTAGACAAATACTCTCAAGTTTCAATTAACGATAAAAGACTAATTTACATGACTATAATAAGACCTATATGGACATATGGAGTTGAGCTGTGGGGCTCCGCGAAGGCATCGAATTTCGATCGTATCCAATCTTTAAATCCAAAATCCTTCGTAAAATCCTTAATGTCCCATCTTGAATATTTAATAGTTGACCGTTGCATTATAAAGGAAGGATATAGTCCGGGGTGGCGGTCATAATTAGGCTAAATAGTGGTATCACTATTTAGCCTATGTATGACCGCCGCCCCGGACCATCTCCTTCCTTTTTAATGTCTCATATTTTGTCACAAATAAAACCATTCATCAATACTTTAATGTTCTATATTTCGCTGATTTAGCCCAAGCAAGATGTATATCATTTCATGACTCCAGTCCCATCCGAATCCAGTCCCATCCGAATCCATTTGTTTCTAGGCTTGCTTCTTCCTCAATTCCTTATAATCTTCTTAGGCGTCTGAACAAAAAATGGCCTCGTGATCTTCTTACTTAGAACTATTTAGGAAGTGTTATCATTGGGTAGTTTCTCTACAAGTCTGTCCATGTCATAACTCTTGATTTACTCATGTTTACTAGTTGTATTAAATTAGTACAGTTGTAAATTTCAATGAAAAAAAAAAAAACTACAAAAAATAATAGCAGACCAATAAATGAGATGCTATTTTTGTCTAAAAATATTAATCCGATCGTTCTCTTAACCTAATTTAAAAAAATGAAGTTATTAATTCATTATGCTAATTAATGGATATAACATATCTTTAATGTATATAATAAATCATAGGAAGACACGAAACAAATTAATAAAAAATCCTTATTTTACTTTTGTTAATTTTATATTTTCTGTATATCTGTTATGAATGTGATCATATATCACTATAATTCAACGTAACAGATTTTTATATTTCTAAATAAATAAATAAAAAAACAAATAAAAAATCAGGAATTAATAAACATAATTTTTTTTTTTTTATTTATTCATGATATTTACAACTGTATTAAAAAATTAAATACATTAATTTGATAACAGAAAATGATAACATGAAATGACTTGTTGAGAAACTAACCACTGGTAGCACTCTAAAAACAAAATGTATTTACAATAAGAGATCTCGAGGCCATCTTCTTTTCAGACGCCTCGGAGGGTTATCAGGATTAGAAGAGGAAGCAAGGTTAGAGACGAGAGGATTCGGATGGTTCTGAAGTTTATTATGGAAGGATTGGTATCTGGATTGGGCCAAATCGGAAACATAAGGAACATTAAGGTCATTATGGATTATTTTATTGGTGACAAAGTAAGGAGCATTGAGGATTTTCCTAAGGATTTTGGATTTTAAGGATTGGATACGAGAGGAATTCGATGGCTTTGTGGAGCCCCAAAGCTCAACTCCGTAAGTCCAAATAGGTCTTATTGTAGTCATGTATATAAGTCTTTTGTAATTAACTGGAAGCTTAGAGCGTTTGTCTAGTAAGTGTTGGAGTAGTCGGAAACGTCGAGCGGTTTCTTGTCGTTTCAGTCTGGTATGAGGATTCCAAGTTAGACGTTTGTCCAAGTGAAGTCCAAGGTATCGGATTTGTTCAACGGGGATAAGTGGGGTATTATTAAAAGATACTGTGGGACATGAGGTCATAGGTTTACGTCGAAGGGTAAAGGTGATTTGATGGGATTTATTAGAATTTATTTTAATCCTCCAGTTTTAAACATAATTTGAGTTTTTAAATACATCATAATTAATTAATGCTGATAATAAAATGGTCTATCCATTCATGAAACGCTTTTTACGTTCGTCCTTATCATCATTATTAGTTTAGTGAGTGAGATATCGTGGTATTTTTTAGTGAATCACCAGCCATAATGTTCTCAGTGAGTCAGATATAGGGCGTCAGATCTGTTAACTGAATCACGATTTTCATTCCGAGGCCACCTCTTCATTACCTTAAATCGGGGTTACTTTAGGATTAGGAGGTGGCTCTGTACATAACAGTGTTTCAAATATGAATTTAGCAGGCGGACTAAAACATTTTCGTAATCAAACAACATTCCTTTAGTCTTGATATTACAATATTCCAGTCCACCAAGTAATTTCAAATTTAAAATAAACTGTAATACACAAGTCACTCTCTACTGTCAAATTAACTCTAGTTTACAGTACGTAATATTGAAATACATCCATCCGATATATTTGAATATATAAATTGTACATATAAAAGCAGAAATATTTTTATTAATTTTTACTAGTAGGCCCGTGCGAAAAATTCGCACAGCATATTGTTATCAAATGCCAAATTAATAAGAAAATAAAATAATGCAACGTATCAAAAGATAAAGAAATCAATTGTTACTTTATCCATAAATATAATCCACAAAGGAAACAAAATTAATTTAAATCTTCAGTTTTGTTTGGAACCAACATATTTACAAATTTCAATAAGCTGTATCTTTGCAAAACATTTTCCGATTTCAATGATTTTTTTTTCCTTTTATAGACAATTAAGTAATGTTTTATATAATCATAGGAATGACATAGGGAAAAGTGTAATTTTTTAGTTATTCGCAAATAAAGTTTCTTTTTTTCTATAACTTGTTTGCCTGAATTTTCGAGGTGATTGGATTATTTTTCCCGCCTGAAGGAGAAGGAAGCCTTCGAAATTGGTGGCTCAATCTTGAGATTTGGTGAAGAATAAACGATGATATGGCTTGCCGATCAAAAACACCATCGATAAATAATATAAACTCCTTCTGTCTCGATCATAGAGACCTCAAGTCGACAAAAGAGACATGTATCCAATGACACTACTACAATTAACGTCAGGTTTTGTGGATGCGAACCCCATGCCTTGTGTTATCTCGAAAATAGTACATTTTTGGACTTAAAAACGCAGGATCCGATAGTTCCGGAGGAACTATCCGGGTCTTGCTGTACGCATCAAAATCTTCAAGATCCAATTTGTCCCGCATCGATCTACAGACCTACCACCGTTCCAGTTTTGAAGTCTAGCAAAATGTTTCTATCGACTTTATTTATTTTAGAAAGAAAAACAAAAGCGGAGAATACGATTCGCTAACCCCTCGTGAAATTCTGAATCCAATGGTACCCCATCCATGGTATTTGAGCATGACAGGAGCTTATATTTGGTACAAAACCGATTTCGATCCTTACTGTAATAACATATGTACGACGGATAGATTATTCTAAGCGAATATTACTTTCACGATGAACTTATTGTTTATAATACAAACGGTGATGGTTTCTGTGGTATAAATAAAATGGTAATATGTGTGTGTGCGTGCGCGCGTGTGCTTATATTTTATGAGATACTGTATCATTTATCTTTATTTAATATTTCATCACTTATCACACGTGTGTATATTTTTTTCCTTTTTCTTTTTGTTTAATCAGTTTTGTAAACTCAGACGTGTTCTTTCCATGACGGTTTCTTCGAACGACTTTCTATCGCAGTTAATATATTCATGCTACCTTACTGCTCTACTAACCACCATTGAGCTCTGACAGGCTTAAAGGATTGAATAAAGGTACTGCCATACCTGTGGCTTACCTTTGAATAAGTCTTCTTTGATCTCTTTTTGTGTAGCGACATCACTACTTGGCTAAAATTAATTATGTAAAACTTCGGAAAATGTTTATCATGAGTGTGCCCATACCCTAATATAAGTAATTCTACATTTTTATTTTATTTTCATTTTTTATTGTTATAAAAAAAAATAAGTCAAAATAATTAGCATTATTACTTGATTTTATATACCTGGTAATTTTTTTATTTATTTTGTTTCATCATCTCCGAATATCCATATCGGCGCAATGATTTGGAAGAGTTTGGAATCATTGCATAGGTTTTTTTTTAAATTAATGATTCTTTTTAATATTATTATTAGTAGACGTTTATTGGAAGTTGAAGTCAGTATAGTATACAATTTTTTTTAAATTTAAATTTTATGTTTATTTCACTGATTCCAACCCTCAACAAACTTCCTTTATACACTTTGAATAATGTTATAATTATATTGATTTATTACTTGGATTACTGCTGTAATACTTTTAATTTTATTTTTTATCGCTAATGAAAAGTGCTCAGAGAATTTAACACTTATTCTTTTTAGAAGTTGAAGCCATTTGTAGGCTTTTATAATATTTATAATGTACTATTTTTAACTATTTATGGTAATAAGTTTTCATATTACTATAAATGTTTACATAGATTTTTATCTTAAGCAATTTATAAATAAGAAAAAAAGAAAAGAAATGTATGTAATATAATACCGGTTTAAGCATATTAAAGAAATTAATTGAACCAAAAAATGTTAACTTATCCACATATAAATATCTATAATTACACCACAATCAGTTGGGATTCCGAAAGCGAACTCTTACAGCAATAAGTTGAAACTCATTGTGAACAAATCCGGTACCTTTACTATCTATACTAGGACTCCACTTGTATAAACGTCTTACTTACAGTCATACTAGACTGAAACGACAAGAAACTGCACTACGTTTACGACTGCTCCAACACTTACTAGACCAGCGCTCTAAACTTTCAATTAATTACAAAAGACTCATCCACATAACTGTAATAAGACCTATTGAATACTCAATAAATAGACTAAAATAGTGGCAAAACTATTTTATTTCAAGACAACGTTTGTTTCGATCCGACAAAGCAGGTCTTCTTCAGGGAGGTGTGTTCAACAAGGAGTTTTAGTTAAAACTGAAAGTTTCAGTGTTAGATGTTCAGTTCAGATCTCTTCAAGTCATATTTACAACATATTTACTGGTTGGGGGCGGGGTGGCCGAATAGGCTAAAGCGTGTGTAACAGCACCGCTAGTTGCCTGGCAACCGGATAACAGAGATTTGAGATGATATAAAAAGTACGAGTTCGCGTCCCGGTGCCGGAGGGGATTTTAAATTCTCCGCCCTCACCCCCCGGCCCAGGAAAATCCCGTATAGCCTTAAAGGCGAGGTAGGGAAGAACAAAAAAAAACAAAAAAAAAAACATATTTACTGGTTGTATTTGTATACAGTTGTGAATTTCATTAAATAAAAAAAAAAGTTGAAACCAACATTTTGTTTTATTCTCTTACAAGATATTTTGTAATATAGGTATGTTTATATTTGAAAATATGTTATAGTGTTTTCAACCTTAGACTGCCAACTAATTGTATTTACGTTTTTAATATATGATCTTCGAAATTTCTTCGATTTCGAAATTCGAATTCGAATGACTTCTAACTATTTATAGTATTTTTTTCTACCCAAAATACTCATGAAACGTTTGTAAAGGATCATTTTATAATTGCTTTAATTATTAACTTTTCAACAAAGTACGATATGTTGGGGCAACATAGATTTTAAAATGGCAACCCAAAATTATACACACCATTGAAGAATAGAGTTGACGTCATCTTGAATGAAATGCATTTCTCTTTAAAACGTCAAAGGAGGATAGCGCATGAATAAAAGACAATGTGCAGAATAGATGTATTAGACCAAATGAGAAAAGGACAATGGACAGTCATTGAATCAAGGCATAAAGGAAGTGCAAAAAGCAAAGAGATCTGAATGAATGTCTAGGAGAGATAAATTTAATGAAGTAGTCATGGAGTATACGTTGGAGATTTGAGGTTTTTATCTGCTTAATAACAAAACAATATTAATATAATCTAATAAAAAGTAAATAATTTATTAATTTAAATAAGTAAATTATCGATATTTTTTAGAAACAAACAATTTTTTCCCATGGTGGTTTAAAGTAATGTCATTCGGTTCATATTTATTTTGGGAAATAAATGTTTTATAGAATTATCGTGATAAATTTCAAAGTCCCAACTTTGTGTGAGGAACGTATTAAATATTTAGGCTTATATAATTATATTTAAACGTATTAAATATATAATTAGGGTTGACTTAAGTTAATTTTACTTTCCAATTAACATTGTCTAAAATTTATTTTTCCGTGTACATCTTAAGCTGACTTAGTCCTTTGAGCAATTCGGTAAATAAATATTTTTGAGGTTGATAATAAATTGAAAAATAACAAGAGATGGGTAAAATATATTGAAATTGTCAGTGAAAATTAACATATTAGTGTGAAAAAAAAAATTACCAATTTACATCCTTCCTTAATGGTGTAAAACAGATATCACTACTGTCATTAAAATTTATTTAGAATTAAATAAATATAGGATCTTATGATTGGAAATTTGAAATTACCAAACAGTTTTTCTATTTATTTTTTTATTGACTGTCAGAATGATCCAAACATTGATGATGACTAATAAACTGTTGAATGATTAATCCTTTTATTTCGTTAAAATTCTAATACAAATAATTTAAGTAAGTAGGTATTTCATTTTATTACAAAAATAAGCATATTCGAGCATTTAATCATTTGCCAATGTACTTGTATTATATTTTTAGTAATGAAATTTATTTAAAAAAAATAAATAAATCTTGATTTCTTTAATTGGCACTTAACTCGCCTGTACTGATAAAATATACCACTTAGCAGGATATATATGTATTATTGGAATGTTACTTTTCATTCAAGAAAGGAAGAGTATTTAATAATATTTTGATGTTGGGTAACGTCACCTATTATTGACACTTTTAACTTTAATCTGATAAAATCCGTGTTTAGGTTCAATTAAGATTTCATGTAAAACGTGGCGCTCTTTTCAAGGCGCACTAATCAGCCTTTGATGTAAGTTTGAAATCCTACATGAACCTAAACGCTTATTTTATCAAATTCAAGTTACAAGTGTCAATAATACATGTCTTTACCCTACTGGGTGTCTATCTACCGGACCTGTGTGTGTATTACCTGAAAAAGTCAGTGAAATCCTTGATCCGGGAAAAGTCAGGTAGCAGTCAGGGAATTTCACAAACATGGTTTTTGCTGATATGATTATGAATCATTATTAGTCTCAATATGTTTACATAATGATATCGTCGGCACCATGTTAAAGTTCAACATTTCAAAAGTTCACATTCGTTACATAAACATGGTGCCGACGATATGTACACTCGTAAAACCTAAATAAAGTGATGACACATAATTCATTTTTACTTTTTTTTTTGCTGATCATTATATATTATTTCTTTATATATTATTTTTAGTATAGATTTTTTTGTCGGTACGCCATGTATTCGTCATTTTTTCATCAAATCCAATGATTGACCCCTCGTTTTGAAGAATTCTTCTTCACTTGCGTAAAATAGTCCTAACCTATATAAATTTCTGAAAAAAAAAAAGTTATGAAGGAAAAGAAACTTTATTTGCGAACAACTCAAAAAATATACATTTTTTTGTCATACATTATACCCATGATTATTAGAAAAATAAACTAAATTCCCTAACCAAGATACAGTCCATTAGTAGTAGATTTGGTATACATAATAATTTCTTCCTTTTCCAACATAATGCGTTTATTATTATTATTCTAATATTTTTTCCTGACTGATAAATACTTTTCTTTTTTTTTTTTTTGATGGCATTTTTTGTTGGTCCATTTAGTTTTTTTAATAACCCATCATCAAGACTTTATTTTGAATATTAACTTCCCCGACAGCGTTTAAAGATAGGCTCTAGAAAAGTAATTTGTACAAATATTTTAGTCTATTATGTTAAATGGAATATTGTAATCGAACAAGGAAAACATAATTAATTCCTCCCTCTCATAATAAATAGGACCTACGTATTTCCATATCGTTTTTTTTTATTCCTTCACTTAACAAAATATTCTGCGAATTATTCGCACGGGCCAACTTGTTATATTCTTAATCGTTTCATGCAAATAAAGGCAATTGGTCTTTGTTCAATTAGTTTAATATCAAATACAAAATAATGACTAACTTAAAATAAAATTTGTAGTACTTAGTTTGTAATTAAGTGTCCAGTTTATTCGAATTTTATGAAATATTTTGTTTACTTCTGACAATAGGTACACATTGTACATTCTTTCCTTATTAACATATAAGATTAAATTTGATCTTTAAAAACGGAAAAAAAAATCCAATCTTTCTCATGAATCAACAATTTCTCGGAATTAATTAATAATTATTGTTTCCCTCCAGTGTCGAATAATAAAAATAATTATAAAATAAATGTAATTTTAATTTAATTTTCATTGAAGTTTAATTGGGCAGGACGAGGACATCGCCCCCTTCTTTCTAGGCCAGCGGCCAACCATTACCTCTCCCACTCTTTATTCTCTGCATTGTTGGTTCTTGGTAACTTATGGGACAGAAAATTAAACAATTTGCTATACATTTTAGGTACAATTTCCCTCACATATATTACAGATAAATACTATTGAGAATTCTCTTTGCTACGGTTATGAAGTTATCTGTATTGACATTAAACACGCAAACTTATCCAAAATTTCATTAAAAGTTTTTTAAAAATTTTTTTTTTCAGTTTAGTTATTAATAGATTTTTTCTATGTCACGTGGCTGATTTAATGTTACTATTTTTTTTTACTCTTTAAAATTCCCATTCATTAGTCTATATTCACTAAAAATTTTCAATGAGGACCTAATACTCTGGATTAACCTGGATTTTCAAGCGTATGCCAGGGATGGCGCAGAAGTAATATTTAATACCCATGGTCAAAATTATATTTTGTATATATCTAAAAAAAAAAATAGGTTAATTTTCTATTATAACACTGTTTTAAGGGTAAGTCTGTAAGTCCTACTAGATTTATGCGAACATTTTTTTAAAATTTATATAACCAGAGCCCAGATTTTTATGCAGTAAAAATCTACAAAATATTCATTAAAACCTCATTAAATATGCCGCAAATTATGCATGTAGTGATTTATAAATAAATATATAGTGGAAAAATCTCTAAACGTGCTATAAAATGTCCAGCATATTCAGTTACACTGATGTGTCTACAAAACGTTTTGAATTAAATATATATATGGAGAGGAAAGATTAAAAATTAAATGAAATTATTTCATTTTTTTTATTAAACTATAAAAATTAAAACATACCACGATAAATGAAAACAGGAAGTAAAATATATATTTATCAATGATTAAAAATATGATATGTAATACTTTTTTAGAACTGCGATTTACATGCTAACGTATTATTAATAAAAGAAAACTTGAAATATTTGAAACTAAAAAATTAATTGAATGAAAGCATGAACAAAATAAGGAAAACGCCTATGGATTAGGAATTAGTAAATTCCTACATGTGTTGATCAAAATTTATATATGAATTTCGAAATTTGTTTCTAAAAACCTAATTTTCTATAGATTGAAATATTTTTATTAGAAAATGATTTTTTTCAAGTGACGTGATAGGAAAAAATTATTGGCTTGTTTCCAATAGAAACTCGTTTTGGACAATAGACATAACAGTAAACCTGGAATGAGTTTTAAAAATTGTTTAATCTTTGGAATCGTAAGAGTTGATTCAATATTTGAATTTTGAATAAAATGACACACTTAAAATTATAAAAAATATAACCGCTTGTAAAAAAGTAAGACATTAAAACTGAGGAGTCAGGAGTTTAGAAGTTAAAAGGGATTCTAAGGGGTATAAAAAATCTAGAAATGAAAAAAATCTATTTTCCAAGAAATCAATAACTGAAGGTAGGAGCTATTTTATCGGTATTTACAGATTGAAAATCAAACTGCAATTGTATTAGTCCGTGGTACAGACCTCTTTTTATGGAATTATTAACGTCCGCCTGAAACTTCGTGAATAGCATAATCTCATCATATCCTAAAAATATTTTATTTACGAAAACTTTTGGAATTGGGACGTTTTCAATCTGGAAATAAGCCTATATAACCTCGTTATTTTGAAATGTTGGATGTGTAGCTCACGCCAAACGGTTCAGTATTTTTGAAGGCCACCATTTTTTGTTCTTATTTTTGTGATCAAATTATATTACGATTCAAGTGGAAAGCAAATGAGTATTTACGAGTTTTTAGTACCTAATTAAATAAACAAAGTTTGCCGACATTCAGATTGAAAACGCTCCAATTCCGATAAGTTTCGTAAATAAAATAATTAGAGGTTACGATGAGATGAAGCTATTTACGAAGTTTTAGACGGATGCTAATAATGTGATAAAAAGTGGTCTGTGCCTCGGACTATATTATGGATTTACATCTTCAATGTTCCATTTTAATTCATTATTTCTAATTATTATTACAAGTTTGTATTTGAAATCATCCAAATATGCATTTATCTTCAAATATTCTATATAAAATTTGACTAATTGCATTTGCATACACTTATTCGTATAGATATTCGCTCAGCAATTTAAAAATTACAAAAATCCGACTTTTCCTTATTACTTTATTTAAGACTATAACGAGAATAGGTCAGGGTATGTTTGATTTATTTATTAAGGACAGACATATTGTATAACAAAAATATTTTTTTCGTATAATATTTGATGTTCTGTAATTTGCTTAAGGAGAGTTATATGTTGTTTTAGGTATAGAGTATGAACATTTTTCTCTTCCGTATACGTTAATTTATTTATCTGTCCAACGTTTCCAACGCAGTCTTTGCCCATCTTCAGAGACATTTCCCTTCACTGTTAGAATATCAATCGCTATTAATATTTGTTACAATGTTACATTTATTAAAGTTTATTTACAATTCAATTTATTTTATTAAAAAATGAATTGTTGACAGATAAATAAATCAATATGTACAGAAGAGAAAAATGTTCATACTTTATACATAAAACAATAATATTTTAATAATAAAAAAAACATTAAGATATTGCAGTGAAGAAATAAAACCTAGAGTGGAAACTAGCTGAGACCAGTGACCCCTAGCTATTGCTACCATGATTAGGTATTTCGAGGATGTCCTGGCGTGAAATCCTTTTATGCACTACGCCTACCAGCTCTCTACTCCATTCCTGACATTTTACTCAAGACTTTGAATAGTTAATTTATTGAGTCGTTCATTGCCTCAATAGGTCTATCCATTAGCACTCATCTTTAGAACTATACTTTGATTAATTTGTCTACATGATAACTGAATCGTCTTAAAGAGCGAATTCAGTGTTTATCTTCAGATGGATTAATTGGGTCTGATGACTATAAAATATTTTATGGGGGGGATGCGGTCAAATAAATACTATATATAAAAATCGTATTTTATTATTATTAGTAGATACTAAATAACAGACAGTTGACTGACAGAGAAATAACAGAAATAATAAGGAGACATCTGTGATATAGTGGGTGATAGTAGAGTTAAAATATAAAGTATCATATCTATTGAAAATACAAACAAAAATAAGATAATTCAGAAATTTCAGTCCCTTGTTTAAGAAGGTAGCGTACTGTGTCTGAGGAGTTTGGATGACGCCGATAAAAACTGGTGGATTGTGTCCAGTGTTTCGAAGTGTGGAAGCTATGATTTTATAAATTCAGTAAAACTTGACTCGGTT
The DNA here is from genome assembly GCA_928085145.1 of Nezara viridula. NCBI lineage: Eukaryota > Metazoa > Arthropoda > Insecta > Hemiptera > Pentatomidae > Nezara > Nezara viridula. Next base: position 70,150,438 of record OV725081.1, read on the forward strand.
AGTTCGAAAATATAACGTTTTAAACTTGATAGTTTCTAATATTTTACTACCTATGTTAAATAAAAGTTTAATAAACGCTAAAATTATTTACCATAACTCCAAAAGATAAATATTGGTCTCTAAAAACTCTAATGTTTCAGTGATAGTTTTTTTTTGTTTACTACTAAATCAATGACCTGGGATTGTTTATAATATAGTATAAAGGATATTCGTTTATTCAATTAATTAATAAATCATTACTTAATTAGCAATTTATAAAATTTTAATTTTATATCAGCAAGAAATGTAGTTGTTTATTCGGTCCCATGATTATTTTTATATTTTACTTTTTTTAAAACATTTTATCTCCTTATGTAAATATATAATGGTGAAGGCATATTTAATGTTTTTAATAAAGAATTACTGTCATTGTGAACATAATTTCGCCTTCATTACTATTACTTTGTATATGATCCACGTTAAGAGAT